>JBCNJP010000003.1:55956684-56030665 GCA_039602395.1 Deinandra increscens subsp. villosa | reverse complement strand
ATATCTTGACTTATGAGCTTCATCCATAACTTGTTTCTAAAATTTCCAAAACGTGGAACCTAGATTCTATTCATGAAATAGCGGGTCTGATCTTGGTGAATATCCAACTGTTTATCCATGCCTCGTAAGGCTTCATTCTTGACATTTGTTTCCGTAAGTGCCTCAAGTTCTTCTCATGCACTTTCAGTTGTCGTGACACATACACGGTGACCTTTTCCCACTGCATCAATACGCATCCTAAACCTTGGTGCGACGCATCACAATAGAAGACAAAGTCTTGAGTTCCATCTGGCAAAGATAAAAATTGGCGCACTACACAACATACGCTTTAATAATTGAAAAGTTGACTCTTGCTTCTCTCCCCAATCAAAATTTTTATCTTTCTGAGTTAGAGTCGTTAATGGTTTAGCTATCTTGGAGAAATTTTTGATGAATCGACGGTAATACCCTGCTAAACTCAAAAATTGCCTGATCTCTTTTGGAGTTCCGGGTGCTTCCCATTTCTTAATCAATTCCACCTTCGTGGGGTCTACGTGAATCCCTTCATGATTCATGACATGCCCAAGAAATTGTACTTCTCGAATCCAGAATTCACACTTGGAAAACTTAGCATACAATTTCTCCTTCCTAAGTAGTTCCAAAATAAGTTTGAGGTGTCGCGCATGCTCTTCTTTTGATTTTGAGTAGATTAAAATATCATCGATGAAGACTATCACAAATTTATCTAGATAGGGCTTGCATACCCTGTTCATTAGATCCATTAAGACCGCAGGCGTATTTATTAGCCCAAAAGGCATTACTAGAAACTCGTAATGCCCATAGCGAGTTTTGAATGCCGTCTTCGGGACATCTTCGTCTTGAACTTTTAGTTGACGGTAACCTGATCGAAGATCAATTTTTTAATAATGGCTTGAACCTTGTCGTTGATCGAATAAGTCATCAATCCTAGGGATTGGATAACGGTTCTTAATTGTCACCTTATTTAGCTCCCGATATTCAATGCACATACGAAACGACCCATATTTCTTTTTCACAAACAACACCGGGGCTCCCCAAGGTGATGAGCTTGGTCTAATGAACCCCTTGTCTAACAACTCCTGGAGTTGGTTAGACAATTCTTGCATTTCAGACGATGCTAGAAGATAAGTAGATCGTATGATAGGAGCAGCTCCCGATGTTAAATCGATTTGAAACTACACCTGTCGTGTTGGTGGGATTCCAGGCAAGTCTTCTGGAAACACCTCTAGGTAGTCTCGTACAATTGGTATATCTGCCAAATTTCTTTCTTTCGATTTCTTCTCCGTTACGTGTGCCAAAATGGCATGGCAACCCTTTCGTAGAAACTTTCGCGCCTTTAGACATGAAATAATATTTAGCGTGGTCCCACTCTTTTCACCTTGAATTATAAGCGTCTCGCCGTTTGGAAGTGGAATTCGTACCTTCTTTTCATGGCAAATTATTTCCGCCCGATTGTTAGACAACCAATCCATCCAGACCACTACGTCAAAACTACCAAGTTCTACGGGTAGTAGGTGAATGCTAAAAGGTCGGTCACCTAAACTTATAGTACACCCTCGTACTATTTCACCGGTTTCAATTATTTTTCCATCAGCTAATTCTATAGAGTATTTTCACTTAATTTAGTGGGTTTAATATCAATGAATGGACAAAAATCAGCTGATATAAAACTTTTATCTGCACCCGTATCAAATAAGACCGAAACATAATGATTGTTTAAGAGGAACGTACCCGTCACAATGTTCGGGTCCTGGCGCACATCTCCTGCTCCCATCACAAAGGCTCTTCCTCTTCCCCCATTTTGATTTGCTAGCTTTGGGCAGTCCCTCTTGAGGTGTCCCGGTATGTTACACTCAAAACATTTCAAAACCGACTTCATAGTTCCCGCCGGAGCATTTCCAACCGCAGCATTTGTACAGTTCTTGGCCAAGTGGCCTGGTTTCTTGCATCTACGACAGGTGTCATGATCACACAGACCAGTGTGATGGTAGTTACACTTTGTACACAATTGCAGGTTGCCGGTGTACTGCTTCTTAACTGGTGGTCCGGTGGCCGCGTAAGCCTTCATTGTTCCTTGATTTTGTTGTTGATAACTCCATTGCCCTTTTCCTGTGTTGCCCTGATTGTTCCCCTTGTTATCATTCCATTTTATTTTGAAATAATTCCCTTTTTCCACCGCTTTCTTGACAAGTAACCCTTTACGTACAACTTGATCTATCAATTCATGTGCAATTCGTGCCGCACTGTTTATCGAGTCTCGACGAGAAGAGGTTACATTTCCCTGGATCTGCACTGGGAGTCCCTAGATGTATCTCTTGATCCTCTTGTATTCTGGACTGACCAGTGTAGGGCATACGAATGCCAGTTCATGAAAACGGGTAGTGTAACCCACGATGTCTGCACCCTCCATGGAATGCTTCCAGAATTCTTCTTTCATCTTTTGGATTTCGTTCCTCGGACAATAAACATCCCTGACCAACCTCGTGAATTCTCCCCATGCCATTTGATTCACAGCTTCCAGTCCCATTGATCCTGTCACCGAGTTCCACCAGGATAAAGCTCCATCTTGGAACGTACTTGCTGCATACTTCACCTTGTTCCCTTCAGCACAATTGCTTATACTAAACACCGTTTCCAACCTTTCCATCCAACGTACCAAGCCAATGGCTCCCTTCGAGTCATTGAAATAATGGGGTTTGCAGTCAAGAAAACTCTTGTATGAACAGGTTCGGCTTCCTTCTATGTTAACCAACTAATCTTTTGGGTATTTCCAGGTACCTCCATTAGTTCCTCCTCCTCCAGTACCGCTCACATCAGCCATGACATGAGTAACTTCATAGTTAGCTATGGCAATAGCTACTTGTTCTGCCACCAACTGATTGATTTGTTCCTGGGTCATGATTGGGTTTGATTCCAGGTTGTTCTGTCTCGTTGCTTGTTTTGGTGCCATGATTCTTCAATACAAAAGAATGAATATAAGATTTTTTTTATTACAGGAATTATATGTATGCATGAGTCACACAATTAAGCAAGTAACATTCATATATATATATATATATATATATATATATATATATATATATATATATATATATATATAGAACGACTTATATAAATAAATCGCGTGTGCAACTTTGTTACACATTAGTTCTACGATTCCAAATTAAGTAAAATTATCTGGATCGTCCATTTTCACCACAACAAATATATAACAAACATACTACCCATGCATGACTACCACATCGTCAGTTAGTTATATTCTAATTTTTATGATTCCATTTTAAAACAATATTACCTGGATCGTTTCATATTAATATTATACAAACTATTTATTTATACTACATCAAACGGTCTAACAAAATTTGGGTTAATCTGGTGACTTAACCCTGTGGGGGAAACTGATTATTTGGGGGAAACTGGTCATTTGGGGGAAAATGGTCATGTGCGGGAAATTGATCAGGCAGGGGAAACTGTGTTGAGTTGAAATTCTCGACGGTCATAAAAACAGAATTATGATAGGTCACCATTTGATGTGTGTGCATCAAAAGTTGTTCCATTGCCATTAATCTAGACAGGGAGCCCATGAATCTCTGCATTGTGACGTTCCTTCGCTATGCGTAGCTGAGCTCGTAGTTCTCCCACCTCCGTGTCGGTTTGGTCCATCCGCATCCTCAGCACATCCATACCATTTGCATGCTCGTTTGGCCTAGCTCCATTTGTAAGTTGTGCGGTAGGGTGTGACGGTTCGCCTGCTACAAATGCCGTTGGGATCATCCCAACGCTCTCATCATCATAATCAATTGGCCAGTTTCTCATATTTTCCGCCCTTAGCTCCCTTTCAGATCCAGGTGATCCATGTAAGACTATCAGCGGCCCGTTATTGAATTCGTGTGCTTCGTTTGGTGTTATTGTGTTTATATTTCCCTATACAGATCCCGTTAGGGATCTCGCATTACTTCTACCTTCCTGACTTCCCACCCAAGTATTGGGTGACACGAGTATTAACCTTTCAGGTTCCATCTGAAATATATTCAAATTCATTGATGAGTACCAGATAAAAATATATTTTTCAGGTAATATATATCAAATAAACACTAACACGTATGACACTTCTACCTGATATGTGGACCAACCAGTTATAGTCTAGGACCTCTAATGCATCCTAGTTCTATATGACCATTGGCTTTGATACCAATCTGTCACACCCCGTCAGAAACTTTGCGGAAGCATTTCGTGTGACGATCATGGATCACAACTATGATTATATCGAACGACAACTATATGATTTTAAAACCACACTTTATTTCAATAGCTTACAAACAGTACTTTTGTTACACAAAACATAGTAATTATAATGAGTTCACAACATAACAGGATTTTATTTAAAAACATATGCAAACAAATTCTAACACGAATCCCTCCCGACAGACTTGTTTTAAGTTGCAACTCCAATATCCGACGCCAAATCAATTACTTGAGATTAACATATTTGAAAAGTCAGCATAAAGTTGTTGAATTCACAGGTTTTAATAACTAGATAAAACAAAGTTTCGCTTTAAAAACGATGTTTTCTAGTACATATACAAGTATTCCAGAGATTTGTCATGATATTATATATTTATATAATAACACTATTTTTACTACCATGAGTCCTTATAATGCTACTGGACCCTGTTTCTAAATTTTTGCCCCACTGATGTTATATAGCATACATCAACTAGAAACAACTAATTCGGTACCTGTTTGACTCCCCGTCAAAGTTAGAGCAAGCAAACCACGAGTAGGGTCGTCACACCCAATGGATGCATCCTAAATTGTCACGCTTTATTCATAAATTACCGTTATAAGCTGAAGGGGACTATGAATGCTATACCAGATATCAACTCATGTAATAAGATAAAACCACTTGCAATATATAAATCAAGATTTTATATATGTTAATCTGCCCCAAGAAATATAAAAAAAAGGGTCATGAACTCACCTGTGCTAGCTAATTTCTTGATAATACTCAAACTAGTCTGAGTGAAAAACTGTCTTTATGCACGTCCTATAACACATATACATTGCTCTAAGACATTTTTTTCTATCACAAATATATACCCCAAGGTTCATCCGACACCTGACTTGTTTTAGATTATTTGATAAAAATCTTTTATAATATTCCGTTTTATCTGTTACTCTATAATATTATATATTCTATACTATCTTAATATATATATAAGAGAGAGAAAGTTAATTTGTTGAATCTTTAAGAGTTTTACAACTTTGAAAGCATTGTGTACAAGTCTTTTATGCACAAAATCTTAAAAATTAGGTTGAAAAGTCTTGGGTTCGAATGTCCCCAAAGAAAACTGACAAGGAAGAAAACTCGATGCTCAGGTCAAACTCCCCAATTTATGCAATTTCTGCTTCACGCTCATCATCTCTGCCCCAAATCGGTATGCGAATCTTCTTCAATCTCCGCTTTCTTTTACTCGGTCCCTTAATCTAGCAATCTTTCATGCGAATTGCTCTCAATTTGGAGGTTTCTTCTTACAGGCCTCGAATTGGAGGTTTCTTTTCTTGTTCCAGACATATCCCCTATTTGAAGCATTGAAGATATCATACACCAGACCATAATCGATTTGAAATTCAAACCCTCTCTCTCACAAATTTGGTTATTCATCGAATCGAAGCTCCAGGGAGAGATCGATGGCGGTCTCTTTATGAACCCTAGCCTTCTTCGTCTTCTTCCTATCGTCTGCCACTGAATCGACGACTCTGACGTTGATGATTAGTGGATTTCAGATCTTCTATCATGGTTCATGGTTTTCAGATCTCAAGCGTTGATTTTCCGGTCTCAACACCACCATAACAGCGACTTTCTCTAGCTCAACCCGTCATCATGTAAGAATTCCATGAACCAACAATTTGTTTTAATCTGGTAAGTAGACCGTCTCTTATCTCTTCCCTTTGCCCTTTTTTATGATATGGTCAGTTCAATTTTTGGATATTTTGGCTTCCACAGGTGTACACGTTTCATTTTTAGTGATTCCACAGGTGTACATTGTAGGATCGTTATTAGTTAGAGTTAAACTAAAACAAAAGCCCTTTACTTGCAAATATAACCCTGCGGAATTAAAGTTATATTTCACTTTTCTTGAGCGATATTTAGTTCTTGTGTATAATGTAAAAGCTTGATTTGCAGAAAGATAGTAACAGTGAAGTAACGAATACTCAGCACTATTTGCATTAACTCAAAGCTACACTATTACAAGTTGTTTAAGAACAGATGATGTGTAAACTATGAGCTAAGTAAGCTATATATAGTGCTGATGAGATCAATGACAGCCATTGATATCATGCGATCTAATCTAGACCGTAAACTATAAAGTCAAATACAAACTACCAAAAGAATAAATATCGACATTTGGAATATCTTGCGTGTTGGCAGCACCATACTACTTTAGTAGAGCGGCTTGAATCAGATATAGAAGCATAGGAGAAGCTTTTGCAGGATTGGACTTGCTGAAAATACATCTCAGGAAAAGTCTGGTTGAACTCATTATCTGGTGGATAATCGAGTTCACCCGAAATATTCGCTAAAGGACAAAACTGCTTCTTTCCGCTTGAACTGCCAGTTCCGCTTGAAGTGAGAATTCCGCTTCAACTTCAACTTTAGCCGGAACATAACAAAATTAGCATTCACCCGAAATCTTCCAAGAGCGATATTCTTTACAATCTCCCCCTAAGCTGATGCTTTCAAATTCCAATGTTTATCTTCAAAAACTGACTTATACTCTTCTTCTTAACCTACTTGTTCGTGGTTTTGATGTTGGCATCCAGATTTTGAGAAAGCTCTTCATAATTTGTTTTTGTCACCTTCACATACTTGAAAGATTCCCAATCCTTTTCGCTCCAGTCTTCTTGAGCAAAAATGGACTCATGAATTGTGAAGGTGCCATCGGCTCTGTAAACATAGAACAGCTTCTCTTCTTCTTCCCAAATGATAAATCTTATCTCACTGATAGGCTCTTCTTCTTCTTCTTCTGCTAAATCATCATCTAAATTGCTCTTGTAGAGCATTCCACAGTCTAGCACCATTGGCTCTATGTGAAGCCTTAACAAGTGCTCTGCTCTTGAGGGACTTAGAATTTCTCTAAGCTTTATAATGATATCAGTCATTTGTAGCACAGAATGAAATGTAGTGGCCTTGTGAGCATTTACCACCTGAATTGTGCCATTTTCCAAGTTGAAAGTGAAGTCAAAGGTTGCTTCATCTACTGTCCAACCCACTATCTTGTTCTTTCTGGGTGGAGCTTTTCTTCTTTGCTTTTGATCTCTTTTGCTCTTGGCATGCATCATATTCCTTTTTCTCATCATCCTTTCTTCATCAGAATCATTTGCTGATTCTTGCACAACAGGTCTTTTGCCTTTGGCAGATGATGAAGAAGGGCCAGATTGAACTTTAGTAGGTTTGGTGAAGGTGGTTGAAGGTTCTTTGATGGTGAGTGGAGGTAGGGAAGTTTGAGTTGGTGGTTTACTGGCTTCTGGTGTAGGGCTTGAAGGTGGAGAAGGTGGGAAAATGTTAGAGAAATCCATGGTAGGAGGAGGCTTCTTCTTAAGAGGGACAATTGGTGTAAAATTGTCAGTCCTGAATCTTGGGTTGGCAAGTTTGGTTGCTACCTTCTTGGAAATTGAAGGTGGTTTGTATGGAATGAGGGCAAATGAATGTGGAAGTGATAAACTGTTATAGATATGGGGCATGGGTTATATGTGAAAGAAGGTGGAGGTGGCATATCTGCATCATCAGTAAATTCAGGTTTAACATTTAAGTTTGATGATGTACCTGAAGTGAATTCTGAAGGTGCAGGCAGCACTAGCTTTGGATTGACTGCAGCTATGTCTCCTTTGAGCTCATAAAAGATTGTATGAATCAGGTTGCAAAGTTCTCTGACTTTCAGCTGAGTTATCTCTTCTTCTGTTTTCAGTTTCTTAACCACAAGGGCCCTCTTTATCTTTTTCAACAACAAGTAGTTTTCATCATTCCTTATTAGCTTGGTAGGCATCTGTGAGGCGATGGAGATCAGTATTTGCCTATCAACCTCAGTCATTTCTTCCAAATTGTAGTCCTTCAATCTCCAATTGAAGGAACTAGTCTTTTCTTCTTCCAACAACCTTTCAACAACTTCAACCTGAGAATACAGATCCAATTCCTCTTGAATTTCTTGGGTTAGCCTCTCATCTTCTGCTACCCTTTTGGCATCTTCCACCATCTTCAGCATAGCTTCAGCTTCAGTAGTTTGAACCACCTGTTGAACAGTTCTAGGAATTTCAGTTTGAACAGGTTCGGTACTCCTCAAAGCTATCAATGTTGCAGCTATATCTTCGGTATCTTTGCTTCCATGTTCTTCCGGTTCATCCACAGATAACTTATTAGACCCATCAATGCCAAAAATTGAATTGCCAGGGCCATAAACTTCCATCTGGGTTGCAGTTTGGGTTTCCGGTTGAACAAGAAGTTGGGCTTCCGCTTGAACTTCCGCTCGAACTTCCACTTGAACTGTGTTGGAGCCTTCAGTCACAACTTGAGGTTTGGTGACTTTAGGTTCTTTATCAGTAATTTCCAACATTTCCGTGCCTTCATCATCACCAATTAAATTCTCATCACCTCCTTCAGATACAGTGGCCACTGCAACAGTTGCAGTGCGTTCAACATCTTCAGCTACATTGCTAATGGAGGCAGTTTTCCTCTCCATATGATCACTGGCTCTTTCAGCCGGAAATATGACATTCTTCAATAGGCTTGTGATCATGTTGATGTGCTCAGCGAGAGAACCAACAATTAGCATCGAAGATTGCACTAATTCAGTGAGGTTGGGATCTTAAAATGGAGATATGTCAATTAACTGACTGCTCTTCATATTGACCCAACTCTCTTTAACTGTGAAGGGTTTGACACCAACTTTCTTGCAGACTGTGGCTCTAACTTCAGCAGGAATTCTATCAGTTTCTTCTATTTCAATGATTGCAGGTGTAGAAGTCAGCTTCTCCCCTAATTTGACAGTATCAGCTTCAACATCTTCTATGTTAGGGTTTGAAGGACCTGCCTCGGCTTCACTTGGAGTAGCCTTGACCAAAGTAGCAACAGTTGAGTTTAAGTGATCAACCTATGCTTGAAGATTCAGGTATAATTTCGTCAATTTAGGTAGTGTAAAGCTGTCCTCAACTGACTTTTTACTAGTATCCCTGGACAAAACCACGCTATCAATCCGAGATTGATCAGCAGTGGTACCCATGGCTTCTTGGCACCTGGGATTCTCTTCATCTGTTTCAGAAACCCTTGGTTCCAATGAAGGACTTCTGGGTGCTGATTCAGAGAAGATTACCGCAGATTGGGTCTTATTGATGTTACTGCTAGCACCAAGATCCAGTGGGGACCCTTGGGCAGCAGCAGCCTTTTTGCATGAATCTCTTCCAAACTCCTGAGACTCACCTCCGGTGAAGAGTGGGGGCTCAATGCTACAGTGTCTTGGCCTATCAGTATGTTCTCATGTAATGAGGTAGGTGAGTTAATAATACCTTCATTTAGGCCAAGATTGAGAGCATTGTCACTCCTAGGTGATAGGGGTTGTAGGGGTGAAAAATGTTCAAATGGGGAAGATACATCTGCATCTAATGACTCCCCCTCAAATGAAGGTTCAATTCTAAGAGAAAATCCCACTTTTATCAGTTTCCGTTTAGGCTTTTTGCCTTGAACGGGGTTAGAAGCTTCAGGTTGGATGGTGGTACTAGGTGGAGGAGACCTAGTGACCACAGTTCTCTGTCTTTTAAAAGTGACAGGAAGTAATTCGGTTGAGGAAGTGGCAGTGGTAGTTTTTGTGGAAGCTTTCCTCATTTTGGATTGAAAAATTTTAGAGTAGAGAAAACAGGGACAGATGTGGGACTAGAGACCATTGGGTTTGTGGTTCTGTCATCTTTAGCAGGATGCTCAGTTGCTGATACAGTTTCCGTTTGAACCTCAGCAGGAGCAGGTTCATCAGGAAACTGCCTTGGAATTGGTAAGGGATAGTCAGTGTCCCTTCCAAGAAATGCAGTCTTATTTAAAGCTAAGTTTGAAAAAGTTTTCTCATTTAGAAGTTTAGGTTGGAAAATTGTACCAATTCAAACAATTTGGGGGTATTCTTCTTTGAGAATATATGTCAAAAACCTAGGGTACATAAGACATATTCAGATTGGATGTTTGATTTTAGGGCTTGAAAAAATTACGTTAAAAAAATTGAAGTTTTCACCCTTTACCACAGCATAGAAGGCAGAGGCCTGTTCACTAGCAAGCTCGTCAAATCCACCCTTCTTTGGAGATAGGCATACCAAAATTGTATGAGCCAAGAACCTCCATTTGTATGGTAACTGCCCTTTCTTGATAGTTTTGCTTTGCAGGGAACCACCATATCCAACATCTCTGAACAGTCGTAAATACTTCTTGGAATCGACCACTTCATATCCACTATCATCCCTATGTTTCAACACCTTTCGCACTTTGGCTACATCAATTTCCACTTCTGTGCCCTGAACATTTGACACAATCTTTTCACTACCGTTTTCGGCTTTAGCAACCCTAGCATGAGACCAAAAATCTTCCATAACTTCTTTAAATATTTATGCTTCAACAGTGAGCGCGTGATGAAGATGAGATCTTTAAGGGAAGTCTATCATGCCATTATAGATATCAGTTTTGCTTAGTGGTTCTAGGTACGCTACCAAGTTGTGTTCTACAGGAAACATGGAGTCACCGACGGGCTTCTTGCCACTTGCCTTCGCTTTTGGAGCCATTATTGATACAGGATTTGAGAACGATTGACGGTTAATCGAAGGTTGAACGGAGAGAGTTTGAGAGAAATTTGGGAGTAATTTCTGAGTGGGGTTGAGAGAAATAGGGAAAGTGACGGTAAATTAGGGCTTTTACCTTTTTCGGTGATGACGTGGAGGAGAGAGGTTTTAAACAGACGGTTCAGTAACTGATGGGACACGTGCTTTATGGGTTATACGGTACAACTTGGTAAAGCATGTCTTTATCCAAAAGTAAATTTACTGAAACCTTGGATTTTAAACAGTTAAAAACTTAATGGGTAAATAAATGTATATCCGCTTAGAAAGTTGTGCCTTCCGGGTAATTAAATGAGACTTTGACTTTTGTTGACCCGGAAGTTTAAGCGGAACCCATTTTTCTCCTTTATTTTAAAAACCATGTTTCTTCCGTTTGAACCTTCAAGCGAATGATTTTTCCGCTTGGAAGAATTGTTTTCAAAACCATTTTTCACGTGAGTTACAAAGCATTGTTCCGGTTGAAGTTCACCCGGTGATTTTAAAAATTGTTTTTCTCACAAGTTGAACCGGAACTTGAAACTGAACAACAAAACACATGATTTTTGAAAATTTGTGATAATTTTCATAGTGTAACAGAGGTTACTGACTATGAACTGAAATGATGTCTAATTATCACAAGAAATTTTCTTTTTCTTTTTCTTTTTGTATCAAGAGACGGGCTTTTAAGCACTTGCCTCTCTTTTATTTGAAAATTGTGAAAAGTTTTTATTCAAAATTCATCATCCCAATGGCTGTGATGAGATAGAAAAATCTTGCCTCATCAAAAGCTTTTGTAAACAGATCTGTCAGTTGATGATCAGTGTGAACTTTGAATAATTTAATCAGATTTTTGTCTGCACAATCTCTAATAAAATGATACCTTATGTCGATGTGTTTGGTTTTGGAGTGCTTTACTGGATTGTTGACGATGGAGATGGCACTGTTGTTGTCTACAAGAAATAGGAGTTTCCATGAATTTGATCCCATAGTCAAGCATTTGATTTTGGATCCAAAGAACTTGACTGCAACAACTTGAAGCGGCAATATACTCAGCTTCTGCAGTTGAAGTGGAAACACAGGTTTGTTTCTTGCATTGCCAAGATACAAGCCTTTCACCCAATAATTGACATCCTCCTGATGTTGATTTCTTATCAATGTCACAACCACCATAGTCACTGTCTGTGAATGCTCTGAAAGAGAAGTCAGAGTTCTTGGGATACCACAAACCCAGTTTTGGTTGGCCCTTCAGATACTTGAAGATTCTCTTAACAACTAGCATAATGTGACTCCTTTGGTGAGGGCTGATATCTAGCACATAAGCAAACACTGAACATAATGTCAAGTCTATTAGAAGTGAGATACATCAGTGAGCCTATCATTGCCCTGTACATGTGCACATCCACTGGCTTGCCACTTAAGTCACTTGTTAACTTGTGGGAAGTGGATATAGGAATTTTTGCACTTGAGCAAGTTTGCATATCAAATCTTTTCAACATGTCTTCAATGTACTTTGATTGGTTCAGAAAGATTCCATCTGCATTTTGCTTCACTTGTAGCCCTAAGAAGAATGTTAGTTCTCCCATAGAGCTCATTTCAAATTTGGACTGAATCAAAGTTTCAAACTCCTTGCACAAAATAGTGTTAGATGAACCAAAAATAATATCATCTACAAAAATTTGTACCATCAACATATCCTTACCAACAGTTTTAACAAAAAGTGTTTTGTCAATTGCCCCTCTCCTGTAGCCATTCTCTAGAAGATAGTTAGAAAGAGTTTCATACGAGGTTCTAGGTGCTTGTTTGAGACAATACAGAGCTTTGATTAGCTTACACACCTTGTTAGGATGGTGAGGGTCCTCAAAACCAGGAGGTTGGTTTACATATACTTATTGTTCCAGTAGGCCATACAGGAAGGCACTTTTGACATCCATCTGATATACTTGGAAGTCTTTGAAGGCAGCATAGGCTAAAAAGTTTCTGATTGCTTCCAATCTAGCCACTGGTGCAAACACTTCATCATAATTAATGCCTTCTTCCTGCACATAGCCTTACACTACAGTCTTGCTTTGCTTTTAATAACAATTCCCCTGTCATCTTTCTTGTTCCTGAAAACCCACTTTGTGCCAATTGGTTCCGCTCCATCAGGCAGATCTACCAATTCCCAAACTTTCTGCTTGTTAATTTGAAATAACTCTTCCTGCATTGCCTCTACCCAACTGTTGTCTTCCAAGGCATCTGTTACCTTCTTGGGTACTTCTTGAGACAAAAATGCAGCATGCAAACAAATTTTTGCATTAGCAGATCTACTCCTTGTCAACACAGGTGCTGACACTTCTCCAATAATATTCCTCACTGGATGATCTCTGTTGATTATTCTGTCAAGAAACATAGGGAACTCATGGATTCTTCCATTTGAGGGTATATTGAGCTGAGGAAGTCTATGATCAAGCTCAATATCACCAATTTGTGATACAGGATTTGAACTTTCAACTATATTATGAGAGCTATCCTCTGAAATGTGAGTCAGATGCTCAAAACTGAATTCATCATTTGAATTTTCAGGTTCAGATGACCCGGAATCATTGTTCTCAACAGTTTCTGAAGTTAAGTTTTCCGGTTGAACTTGAGCCGGAGAAATATCCGCTTGAACTTCGACCAGAACTATTTCTTCTTCAGTTTGAATTATTTCAGTTTGTTTCTTTTCATTTCCTGGCAAGATAGGTTTGATGCTCATTGAAGAGAAGAAGTTTTGCTTCTCAGTTCCAGCAGTGTTGCTCTTTCAATGTTCATCAGCAGACCTATAAAAGTTATGTTCCTGCACTAGAGATCTCACGGGCTTATTAACAGTTATGTTGAAAGCAGTGGTTAGTGCGTCAATATCAAATAACCAAGTGGGTTGAGATTCAAAATTGTTGGTAGATTTTTCATTGAAAGATACATTTATAGTTTCTTCAACAATTTTGGTTCTCTTGTTGTACACTCTGTATGCTTTTGACACACCTGAGTATCCAACAAAATATCCCTCATCTGCCTTTTCTGCAAATTTGGGCAATAACTCATTGGTTATTAATATTGTAATAGGACAACCAAATGGCTTAAAGAAGTAAATGTTTGGCTTTCTTTTGCTCCAAAGCTCATAAGGTGTCTTGTTTTTGCCTTTGACAATTAAAATCCTGTTTTGGACATAACAGGCAGTGTTCACTACTTCTGCCCAAAATATCACACGGAGCTTGGATTCTGCTAACATAGATCTAGTAGCTTCAATCAATGTCCTATTTCTCCTTTCAGCAACACCGTTTTGCTGTGGAGTTCTAGGAGCACTGAATTGTTTCACAATACCCTTTTCCTCACAAAATGTATTCAAAACATGATTTTTGAACTCTGTGCCATTGTCACACCTAATTGTTTTGACTTTAAGATTGGATTGATTTTCTAAATTTATCACAAGTGTTTTCAACAATTCAGCAGTTTCATCTTTTGTTTTAAGAAAGAAAACCCAAGTGTATCTAGAAAAATCATCAACTATTACAAAACAGTATGACCTTTTCCCTAAACTCATTATTCTAGTTAGACCAAAAAGATCCATGTGCAACAGCTCTAGAGGTTTTGAAATAGAAGACTCAACTTTTGGCTTAAAAGAGGTTCTGTGTTGCTTGCCCTTAAGACATGGCACACAGTTTTTAGAACATGCAAAATGCTTGTTAGGAAGACCCTTAACCAAGCCAAGATTTACAATTCTATTCATGTTCTTGTAGTTTACATGCCCTAACCTCGTATGCCACAGATCACTTTCATCAACAGAGGCTTTGGATACAAAGCAGGAAGTGCCACATGAGGGTGTAGCAACTGACATATCCAAAATGTATAGTCCATCTCTCATGGGTGCCTTAAGCATAATTAGTTCATCAGGAATTTTGACACCAGGTTTGAGAACTATGGCCTCTTCTCATTAAACATTAAATTCAAATTCTTGTCACACATTTGTGAGACACTAGCAAGTTGAAATTCAATGTATCAACAAAATTGACTCTGTCAAATTTTATCAGTCCATTTGTCACATCACCTTGTGGTGTGATATGGCCTTTTGTGCTTCCAAAGGCAACTGGTCCTCCATTGATTTTTTTTGTATTTTCCAGAATTTGCTTATTCCCTGTCATGTGGCAAGTGCATCCACTGTCAACTACCCATAGGCTATTTTGGCCTTTATTTTGCACCTGCACACATCAGAATTGATTAATTTCTATAAGGGACCCAAGCCTGAGTGGTCTTGGGTCTGCCATAAGCACCATTATACTTGTACTCCTTGAGTACTAAAGTATTTAAAACTGGAGCTTCATTAAGCAGATCATCATTGTCAAAACTGAAGTTCTCATATTGAGTACTTGTTTGACTAAATCCTTCACCTTTGGTGTTTTTCCTTTCAGCAATTTTTCTTTCCCTGTACTCTTTAAATTTTCTTTGCTCATTGGTTAATTTCTTAGATTTTTCATTGCCTTGGTTAACCAACTTAGTTCTTTCAGGGGACACAGTAACTTCCACTTGAACTAGTAGCAAATTCAATTTCAGGTTGGTTAGACTTTTTGCTTTTTGAAACTTTTTCTCTTGAGGTGGTCTTTCATCTAGAGGGATTTCTTCTTCCTTGAGCTTCAAAATGCTCAAACCCATCAGCAAAGTGTTCATGTGGTCTCTGCTTTGGAGCAGTAGCTGATCTGGGTTGAATTTTGTTTTCCGGTTGAACTTGAGTTCGAGCGGAAAAACGTTCCGCTTGAACTTCAGCCGGAAAACGATTTTGCCTTAAAACAGAAAAACTTCCATTTTTATCATTGCCAATTAAGACCCTGTTGGATTCATATCCAAAATGCTTCATTGTGTGGCTCTTCACAGGTGAAATTTTTCCTGTGAGTTTCTTTTGAAAGTTACCTTTTGGTTGCAAAACAGGTTTTGGTTTCAAAAATGGATTAACTTTACTCATTGGATTAAACTGACATACAACAACTAGGTGACCTTCTTCACCACAGCACATGCATTCAACCATTTTTGTTTCAAATATTCTGGGAGACTCGTGTTTAGTTACTTGGTTGAAAGTGAGTTGACCAAGCCTTTGAGTTTGACTTCCCTTTGGTTTCTCAGGTAGTTTCCCTCCAACTTTTGAATTCTTGGGTTCATAAATAGTTGGTGGTGGAGCAACAATTGATGGTTTTAAAATGTTTGATTGGTCAGCTGATGCGGAGGTGCTTACAACAGTGACTTCAGTTTTCTTAGTTTCAATAGTGTTTTCAGAACCTGACTGTGATGAGATGTCATCAACTGTGAGACTAACTTTACATTCTGATTTTAAAGCTTCAATTGGTTTGATTAATGTGAGTCAATTGGTGGTTCAACATTGTTATACCCAACCCTGCTTTACCATACTCCCTCCCATCCAGCTCAGCTGCTTGGAATTTGTCACAACTAAACAAGGCATCTTTTAGCTTGATCTCAAGAACATCAACCTCAGCCTTAGAATCTTTGGTTTCGTTCCTTGATTTCTCAAGTTTTGACAGCAAGTCATCAAGCTGTGTTTCAAGCACTGAGTTGGTTTGTTTTAACTGTTCATACTCTTTGGTTAAATTTTCAATTTTTGAGATGTATGATGATCCATTTTTCTTAAAACATTCCTTTAACTCATTTAGGTTTGAAACTTCATCAATCAAGTCAGTGTTGTGATTTCGGTACTTTGTCACTTGTTCTATGCAAGCAGGGGTGCATAGATTTTCTAAAACTTTCTCAGGGATAGAGTTTACGTGATCTGAGATGGAGTCTTGTTTAGCAATCAAAGCATGGTTGATAGGCTCAAACTCAGCAACGAAATTTCCCCATTCAACACATGATGTTTGATTTGCAACAACAGCAACCACATTCTGGAGGTTTTGACTTCCGGTTGGCTTTGGTGGGGTGGGGTGAGAACCTGAGTTGTTACCAGAATTGTTGTTGTTAGTGTTGCTTCCTCCTTGATTTTTCACTTGCACATGCCCCTGGTTCTGTCCTTCTCTTCTTGGTTGAGAGAACTCCCTTGCGAAGTGACCAAGTTGGTGACAGTTATAGCACTTCACTTTGCTCTTGTCAAGGCCTATGTGAGCACATTCTGCTCCCTTGTAAGTTCTACCAGTTCTTTTGTAGAACCTTTGAGCTCTGACAGACACCATGGCAAGTTGAGTCATTATATCCATATCCTCCAAATCATCAGCACCTATATACTTAAGATCTCCAGGAATGAAGCCTTGGTAAGAGTCAGTTGCTACATGAGCATTGTGAGAGTTTTCAAACGTGTTTGAAAAACTTTCTTGGCACCTTGGTTTCTCAGGGAAACTGACAATAGGTGACTGATATGATGATGAGTTCGAAGACCTTTGATTGTTAAAATCGGTAGTTACTAGTGCAGATGAAAACAGCTGAGTTGACTCAGAAGATGAGTTTTGTTTAAAATCTAGTTCCTTTTCATAGGCACTGAGTATGCCATGAAGTTCACTGAGTCTCATCTTTTTCAAGTTCTTGCATTCCCTGATACTCACTGTGTAAACTGTCCACACAGAAGGTAGGGAACGTAGGAACTTTCTGTTTACATCTACCTGGTCTAGTTTTACGTCTACCTTTTGGAGTTCATTAAGCAAATAAACAAATCTTAAGTACTGGTTTGTCATTGTTTCACCAGATTTGAAAATAAAGTTTTCATACTTCTGTTTTAAAACATCTTTCTTGTTTTCTTTTACTTCACTGGTTCATTCATACATTTCACTTAAGGCATTCCACAGGTCAAATGCAGTTTTATATCCTTTGAACCCACTTAATATGGAGTTAGGAAGTGCAGCATGTAGAGTCCAATATGCCTTATGGTCAAATTCGAGAGCAGTATAGTCAGATTCAACATATTTGTCTAGTGGTTTTGGTATCTTGACTTCTGCATCATCAGCAGATGAAACCATGGGTGAGTAAGGTCCTTCAGTAAAATATTTCCAAATACGGCGGTCCAAGATCCTAACAAAACCTTCCATCCTGAGTTTCCAGGTACCAAAGTCATCTGGAGTGAACATTGGCAGTTTGTTGGAAGAACCATTTGGACAACTTAGACTAAAATCACTCATTTTAAAAACCTTTTGAAAGAAGAAACATCAAGGCTTGTAAAGTAAGCAAGTAAAGTATCAACTTTGAAGCACTGAAAGTCTTCAAAGTGAGAGCCAAAGCTCTGATACCACTTGTAGGATCGTTATTAGTTAGAGTTAAACTAAAACAAAAGCCCTTTACTTGCAAATATAACCCTGCGGAATTTACGTTATATTTCACTTTACTTAAGAGATATTTAGTTCTTGTGTATAATGTAAAAGCTTGATTTGCAGAAAGATAGTAACAGCGAAGTAATGAATACTCGGCACTATTAGCATTAACTTAAAGCTACACTATTACAAGTTGTTCAAGAATAGATGATGTGTAAACTATGAGCTAACTAAGATATATATAGTGCTGACGAGATCAACGACTCCTATTGATCTCATGCGATCTAATCTAGACCGTAAACTATAAAGTCAAATACAAACTACCAAAAGAATAAACATCGACATATGGAATATCTTGCGTGTTGGCAGCATCATACTACTTTAGGAGAGGGGCTTGAATCAGATATAGAAGCTTACGAGAAGCTTTTGTAGGATAGGACTTGCTGAAAAGACATCTCAGGAAAAGTCTGGTTGAACTCATTATCTGGTGGATAATCGAGTTCACTCGGAATATTCGCTAAAGGACAAAACCGCTTCTTTCCGCTTGAACTGCCAGTTCCGCTTGAAGTGAGAATTCCGCTTCAACTTCAACTTTAGCCGGAACATAACAAAATTGGCATTCAGTCGGAAATCTTCCAAGAGCGATATTCCTTACATACATGTTGATGAAATTAGAGTCTGCTTCTTGAGGATGCGATTTTTGTTGGGTTTACAGGTATCTCTAATGTTTTTGATTGTGTGTTTATTAGTCACTAATGTTTTTGTTGTCATAGTCATCGTTCAACCGATCTTTGAGGATTCATTGTTATTGAAACAGATTCGAGCACAAATGTTGCTTTAAATTGTTTCTTTGTGTTTTTCAATTCCTCTATTGTTGAAGCATGAATTAATTTTGCTACCAGTCTTTTTTTTTTGTTGTTATGTATTTGCTCGATTTTTAAGTATTTTTGGCTTTATGCAGGTCTCTATTTGGTAGATTTTGCTATTGATGCTGTTTTTTTTAGATTACATGTGTGAAGATTGCTCTTCCATTTAAATCCAGGTATAAATCCATTCTGTAGCTTTTGTCTTTGTTACCTTAAAAAAGGGCAAAATCATCATTTGTCTAGTTTTTGCTCTTTCAATATGAATTTGATCATGAGCACTATGATACTGATGATCATTTGTGTAGTTTTTGCTCTTGCAATATGAATTGATTTTGGCACTTAATTTCTAGATTTTACAAAAATAAATTGTTCATCAATTCATGATACATAGCAATCTGAAGTGGGAGAAGTGATTTCTGCTACTCTACCTAATCGCATATTTTATGATGTATCAATTTTATTATTTTTGATTTTGCAGCTTTGGTTTAAGGCTTTTTCTATGAAGTTATTTCCTAGCCATGTTAATTTGTGCTATTTCTGCTTTATATTTTTCGTATGTGTTGATCGTGTGTTTTGTAGGTGGCCGATCCATTTGAATGAGTATTAAGACCACAAAATTTTACCAGTTTGTTTTACTATCATATGTACATAAATTCTTGACAATGCAAACCCATTACAGGTATTATTTTTTAAGCATTGCTATTTCCGTAGTTTAAATATACTTTTTTTTCTAGATTTATTTGTCAAAATTTTGGGATATGATTTTTTTAAGAATCACTTTGGTAGTTGTGGTTTTGGAAATATTGGTCTTGATTCTGTAATAGCCTCTCGGATTGATTTTATTTTGGATTTAGCTTATATGAAGATATAACTGGTCTTGATTCTGTAATAGCCTCTCGGGTTCTTATTTTTTGATTCAACCTATATGAAGATATAGTTGGTCTTCATTATGTAGCCTCTCGGGTTGTTTTTATTTTCTAATAACAGGCGAAATGGTAGACTCATGGTGTAAATCAATTCATGCTATGATTTCTAACAAATGAAATCAATTTTTTGTTCATTTCTCCTGTTCGGCATGAATACTCCACTTATGGTGCAACTCTGGGCGGTTGAATTTGCAACCACCATAAACAGAAGAAAGTCACAAAGTCCCTTGATTTTTAGCATGATGAACTCAAACCCTTTTGGATTAGATGTTCGATTTTGTTACTTTCTGATCTACAGATCTATGTTCACATGTGCAGCACCATGTTGAGGATCAATAACACTTTCTGATCTACAGATTTCTGTTAACAATGATGTTTTTTCATTTTGTTTTGGTTAAATATATATTGATCTCATTCATAATTTTTTTTCTTTGTTCAGCCCTCCTGGTCTCTTCTTGTAGATCTGGTAAGGATCTATATTATCTTCTAGACAATACGCTTTTTCCTCTGGAGTTGACAGCAAAAGTACAACCTTTATTGGCAAAGATAACAAAACTTGGGGGAAAATTAGCAAGAAGGGTGGGTGGTGTAGGGTTGGGTAACAGGTTTGATTAGAGCATGCATCCTAAAAAACTGGTTACTCTACTCAAGAAATCGGTATATTCATATTTAATTTGGTAGGCATTGGTACTCTACTCATATATTTCTATTTGCGTAAGTTTTAGTAAAACATGAGATATATTGTGTAAATGAAATGGCTGAGAACTCCCCCTTCGATCGAAGCTGTATGTTGCTATGTTCACATTTTTTTTTGCTCTTATTTTAACTTGCCAGGTCTTTTTGGTTCCTACGAATTTCAGTCAGCTTTGATTGCAGTAGCTGCTCATGTCACCGACCCAAGTGAAGCTGATAGATTGAAATTTCTTACATCTCCTGCGGGAGAGGTGGCAAAAGTGCTGGTCACTTGGGTTGGGTAACATGTCAAACACTTGGGTTGAAACAAAAGGCTTATTGTATTCACGATTGAAAAACTATCAGTACAAACACTTGTGTCCACCTCATCATCACTCCAACACATTATTGTTTCCACAATCAGGAGCTCTCTGCACCTGCTTCCTCATGCTCTACTATTCCCAAAAGGTATATAACTAATGAATATAACTAATGATATTTTACTATCTTTGTTTCTCAGATACCATGATTTGTCGGATACTTATGATGGTTATTTGAAAGCAAGATTTTGAGGCAACACTTGTAAATAGTAGTGGTGCTGAACAAGTTATCGTGACTATAATTGATGGCTAAAATGGAAAACCAAAGCAGGTGATAAACATTTGTTTTTTGAAGAATATCTATGAGCATGAATATGATTTTTATAAGGGCTGACTTTTTTCTTAATTTTGGTTGTTTGTAGAAGTTTCAATCAAGCAACGTGTGACCAAAGCCCAGGAGTCTGCCACAATCTCCTTTGAGTTGCTTTTCTCAACACATTTTCCATCTCTTGCATTTTTTCAATTCGCTTTTATTGGAGAAGGATTCAAGAATATTGAAGAACTCAAACACCTAAGCTTGAATTGTTCACATGACAGGTGTGTATTAGTCACCCTTTTTCTCAATTATTAATTTTTTAATTCTTAAAGACTTGTTTTAAAGGATGGGCTGATGGGGCGGATAATCAATTGTACATCATTTAACCACCTGATCTGACCAGATCAAAAAATTATTGGAGTATAGAGCTTGTTGTAGCGAACATTATTGTTTTTAGGATGCCTTATGGCTGTTAATCAAAAAATTATTGGAGTATAGAGCTTGTTGTATGTGATCCACTCCTCTTTTTTCCCTATTATGTAACACGGGTCAATTTCACTAAATTTTTTCCTTTGTATGAATCCTATGGAGAAATTAGATGAAAAGAATGAACTGATGGATCAAGCTGATGGTGTATAAAAAATGGTAGATCTCAAAACAATAACAAGCGAAATGGTAGACTCATGGTGTAAATCAATTCGTGATTATGATTTCTAACAAATGAAATCATTATGTTGTTTATTTCTTCTGTTCGGCATGAATGCTCCACTTATTGTGCAACTCTGGGTGATTGAATTTGCAATCACCATGAATAGAAGAAAGTCACAAAGTCTCTTGATTTTTAGCATGATGAACTCAAACCCTTTTGATTTAGATGTTTGATTTTGTTACTTTCTGATCTTCAGATCTATGTTCACATGTGCATCACCAATTTGAGGACCAATACCATTTGGAGAAGTCGTATCTATTAACAATGACATTGTTTCTTTTTATTTTGGTTAAATATATATTAATCTCATTCATATTTATTTTCTATGTACAGACTTCCTGGTCATCTCTTCTTGCAGATCTGGACATCTGGTAAGGATCTATATTATCATCTAGATAGTGAGCTTTTTCCTCTAGATTTGACAGCAATAGTATAGACTTTGTTGGCAAAGATAGCTAAACTTGTGGACATATTAGTTTCAGCTTGATCTATATAAGAAGTGCAGCTCTCTCACTATTTGTTACATTAGTTACTGATAATATTTGTTACATTAGTTACTGATAATTTTCTTTATATTAGGGTCAAATTGTTTTTGCTTCTCAACTCAGCCTGATCACTTTGCCTGTATTAAATTTACCAGTCTGACTTAAACCTGCTTGATCCATTAGAAAGTTATTGACTTTGTTAAAGAATACAATGCTTTATCTAAAGATAATGTTATTGCAGTTATCATCGACACAAAGGTATGTTTCATATTTTTGATTGTTTGTATTTTCATCATTTGTTTGATCTTTCAAAAGCAAGTGTAAGTGTTTACTATAACGATTTTGTGAATGAGGTGGAAGATGGTGACATGCTTCTGGTTGATGGTATGTTAATATGTTATAATAACCTTTTATCCATACCTTGTTGTTTTACATTTAACTTTATTAATACAAATAAATGCTTTAGTTCTAAAGACATAAATCCAAGACTTAATCCTATACGTTTGACTCTGTTAGCTATTGATAATATTCTTAAAAACAGAAATTGTAATATTTTTAAACTCTTGTGTGCCTTTAGGTGCTGTGATGTCATTTTTGGTAAAATCCAAGACTCAAGATTTAGTACAATGTGATGTTTAGATGGTGGGGAGCTCAAATCTAGATGCCACTTCAATATTAGAAGATTTTATCCTCATTTATCAACATTTCCGTCCATCAAATGGGCAGTTATCCTAATTTTTCTTCAAATATGAAGGTCCGTAAATTTTTTTTGAGTTCTCTGGTGTAACAAGTTTGCACAATTAATTGATTCTGAGTTGTTTCCTTAAGTTTTCATTTTCTTATGCACATACAATCCGATATTTTTTATCACCAGTTGCCACAATCTTCACAGGCTTTGCATTCCCTGACTATACATTTTATGCTAGAAATTTCAAGGCATCATTTTTTCTAAATTTTGTTTCCTATTATGTTTATATTGAATAGACAGCCAAAGAGAGTACTTATTTATAAAGAATTTCTCAATATCATATGCAAACTGTGCGTATATGCATGATAATATTAATATAGATTGGGCTGTAACTTCTAGATTTTCACCTCCTATTAGCGCGTTGTACATTGTCACGCCATTGCAACACATGGACAAAAGATTAATAACTCGCTATAAATTGTGTCCGCCGTAATACAACCACGTTGGCTCTCATATACAATACAACCATGTGAGTTGTTGCCGCCAATGAACGCGCATATATCGCATGATAAGTCGACACCAGACCGCATCCCGATAAAAATGAATACCGCGATCTAAATTGTTGCGCTGCCATAATGAGCGAACAATTAACGAGTAACGCCCATATGAACTGTCGCCGTCGCAAAGCGCGGGTATACCCCTAGTGTATATATATATATATATAGGGAGAGGCTCATTTGAGAACTAGTTGGGTTTGAGAACTTTTGAGAACCATTCTGAGCCACAAGTTATATATAAGGAAATCCTCCCTATGAATTTGAATGCCCCCCCCCCCCCCCCTGAAAACTAGTGGCTCAGAATGGTTCTCAAAAGTTCTCAAAGAAAAAAGTTCTCATTTTAACCTAACCCTATATATATATATATATATATATATATATATATATATATATATATATATATATATATATTAAAAGATCCGTGTAGACCCCTTATTTTTTGTAGACCCCGTAGACCCCTTATAAAACTCAATAAAACTCATTAAAAGTCAATAAAAATAAAACTCAGTTTTGTTAATTTAGTTTTTTTTTATTTGCGATAAGCTTTTAAAAACAAAAAAAGACAATTAAAAAAAAGAAAAACGAAAAACATTAAAAATTGAACATTTTAAGATAATGAGTTTTAAAAATCAATGAGTTTAAAACTCAATAAACTCAATAAAACTCAGTGTTGCGTTTAAAACTCATTAATTTAAAACTCATTGTCTTAAAATGTTCGATTTTTAATGGTTTTTGTTTTTTTTAATTTATTTATTTATTTATTTGGTTCTTAAAAGCTTATCGTAATAAAAAAAAAACCAAATTTACAACACTGAGTTTTATTTTTATTGAGTTTTATAGGGGTCTACGGGTCTACAAAATTTAAGGGGTCTACACGGAACTCTTCCCTATATATATATATATATATATATATATAGGGTTAGGTTCCAATGAGAACTTTTTGTTTTGAGAACTAAATATCAACCACACATTTCAGGGGGGACCAATACAATTCAAATGGGGGGGGGGGGGGGGGATACATGTAAATAAACTTGTGGCTCAAATTAGTTCTTTTTAGTTCTCAAATCAAATTGGTTCTCAAATGATTGGTTCCTAAATGATCCTCTCCATATATATATATATATATATATATATATATATATATATATATATATATATATACTAGTGGGGTAGCCGCAAGTTGCGGCGGACGACAGTTTATAAGGCGATATTTGTCCTATCGTCGCGCGTTCCGGCGCGATGATAATTTATAATGCGATACATGCGTGTTCAGCGGCGACGAACTATAATCATGTATGCTGAGATCATGACGCATGTCGGTCGTGATTTCCCATATGTGTTCTTTATAAATGGTCAAATAAATGATAACGATTTAATTTAGAAAAATCAATGATAACATCCCCCCTTACAACTAACATTAGGATTACCTACCATTGAGTTTATAAATTTGGGTAAAACATAAAAACAATATATATTAATTTACTCTAGTTTTAATCCGACATCCATTTTCACCTATTGCCATCACCATGACTGAGGTTGCCTTATCAAAGATTCTAAAGTTATAGACTTTAACTTTAAATACACCTAATACATATTATTTTTAGTTATACATATGCTTTCATAAATGTATTTTATTTATTTAACACACTTGTTTTTTGTTTCTTTTATAATTGAGTTAACTTCCTTTTTGGTCCCCGAGGTTTACTAGATTTCTCACTTTTAGTCCAATTTAAAAAATAATCAATTTAAGGGCCTCACCTTTGGTTTCTTTCTCAATTTTGGTCACCTTCAAAAATTCATCCAAATTAATCGTTGAAATGAACGGCATTTGTGTCCAAATTAAACTCTAATTCACCAACTTAAAAGGGAAGTTAGTCTATCTAAAGGTGAATAGAGTTCAATTCGGACATAAATTTCATTCATTTTAACGATTAATTCGGATGAATTTTCGAAGGTGACCAAAATTGAGAAAAAAAAACCAAAGGTGAGGCCCTTAAATTGATTATTTGAAAATTGGACTAAAGGTGAGAAAACTGATAAACCTCAGGGACCAAAAACGAAGTTAACTCTTTATAATTTGTTTCCTAATTTATGTATAATAAGTAAATTTAGTAATCCTTTAAATTTTTTATATTCTTATATCATTCTATATTTTTTATCTCATGTTCTTACATCTTTCTATATTTTTATCTCTTACGTTACCTTTTAATATGTTTACACAACTTTGAATTCAGACCAGGTATTCGCATTGAAACTTTGAATTTTGAAATCGAGTTACAACTTTAACTTTTGAAACCAAAAATGATTGTAGGTGACACGTGGCTTCCCGTATCAATCTACACATGTCTTTTTTTCCTCTTTTTCCCTTGTGCCTTTAAAATTCTTGAAAAACCATTTTAAAAGCTCATTGATTCGTAAGTCAAACAAATTTCAACATATTATTAACAACTTCATAAAAGTTCGAATTTCTAATTTCCATTGTAGAAGATCAATTAAAGATCACAAACTATATCTCACATAAGCTAAAGGTAAAACCATTAACATACACACTTACATTAACTCCCTACTAATATTTATACCCTTCAATAGCCAATAGCCATTAAGGATCTCCAAATCAACTAGTCACCTTCCTCCCCCTCTTTGCAAGAGAATTGATGCAATTGATGGTGTCAGTTTCTACGTCTTCTTCTTCGTCACAGCCTATTTTCCCACTGCCAATAAACCGCCCCAGCCGTCTTTCCTACTTTGGTCGGTTTCTTCGATCCATCAGTGGCAGTAACACCAATAGGTTTCTTTGACTTTGTTTGTTTCGGCTTGTACCCAGCACTGGTAGGTTTCTTCCATGTGGTTATGGTCGCGTGAGGTTTTTCTTTCTTATCGAAATCACTTAATTTGTATGACGCCTTCACTTTGGTGAGCTTGTCTTTCGAAGTAGAATTCTTCGATCAATTGAACTGGCAATGATCAAACAATGGAAATTTCAAATGACATTAAAAACAACAGGTTCAAATAGCCAACTAAACAAATACATCCACTAAAAATCTTATATAAGGAGTAAGGCCTCACAAAAATAAAAAAGACTTTCTGATAATTAGTTAGTTTTTAAATGGCTCTCTGACTACTATAGAACAGTATGACCCGGTAAGACACTTGCACACCACATGACCTAGATGAAACAATTCACATTTAATTAACAAATTACCTAAGGCTGAACTAAAGACAAGACTAAAAGTAGAAATATAAAAGATCATGCTTGGAATAGAATGAAAGTGACATTAAAACACAACAGGTTCAAATCTCCAAATCTTTTTTTAGTTCATTGCCTGTTGCTGCTGAAATATAAAAGATCATGCTTGGAATAGAATAGAATGAAAGTGACATTAAAATCATTTCTTAACCTTAGATATTATTACTATTATCCACTAAAAAGTTGCAATTTTCCCCAAAATTAAGGAAGAATGACATGTGTATCTTTAAAAAAAAACCATAGTGATCTGTGTATCTTTTAGAGAAAAAAACATAGTGCGAGCAGAAAACCAAGTATATGAAATTCCAAAACAGCCCATACCTGAGTCTTGATAATCGAGTGCGATAATATCCACTAGCTGCAGGTTGTAATTAATCCTCTCGATCAAAGCTTACGTCCCAAGAAACATTTGCTTTAGTACTGTGGTATTCCTCTCTAATCTCTAAAATAAAGTGCCTCAAAAAGTACAGAAACACTTACATCGCCTGTTGCTGCTGAAATTAGCGTCAAAAGTGTCACTTTTGCAGCATGTAACTCCTCTAGGATATTGTATGCTGAATCATCTAGTTTATCATGAGATATCAACACATCATGGTTAAATATATCAATACAAAGAAATCCACTATTTACCAAAAAGCACATATTAAAGATTTAAAAAGTAAAACAAACTGCTACATGATATAAAGATGTGGTAATGGAATCAAATGGATAGCATTATAGCTTTAATTTAGATATCGCAACAGAAATGGCCCTCCCTGGTGCTTGTAGTGCTCTTCCACATAACTATGGACAACAATTAGTCAACATATGGAATTGAGCATAATAAGAACTGAGATACCACGATGCAATTCCTCAAATCATGTGTTACAAATTATAAAGGAATAAGGATGAGATATAGGTTTTATCAACATATATATATATAGTAGAGAAAAAACTTTAGACAGAATGGCTACTCGATCCGTTTCAGCAGAAAACATAGCAAAGGAAACAAAGTCATATTGTAGAACAAAATTCGCTTCAAGTTACTATAATCAAGAAGAAAGCAAAATATCATAAATGTTAAAAAGAATTCAAAAATTCATAGGCCGATCAATGTAAGTAGCTTCTTAGAAACCACATTGATGACCTATTCTCTTACAATCGTGAAAATCACAGCATATCAATACAAAATAACTGAAAAATATGAAATAAAAACCCTAAAATGATTTTCAGAGGATAAACAACCAAGAATTTAATCTTGGCTTTGATTTTAAGAGGATAAACACACCAAGAGCTAAATCATTACCTTGTTTGCGGGATGAAATCTGAGTTGTTCAGATGACTCAAGTTTTAGTTTTCGAGTTGTGAATCAGAATGAATGGTGTTGAGGATCTCCATGGCATGCTTTAAGACTTCTAATTTAGGCATAAACCTACATTCGTAATCATGAGGAGGCTAAATCCATCAAAAAAAACAAATTAAACAATGAGGCAAAGGTTATTTGAATATCAAAGCATTACAAAAAAAAAGATTCAACGAATAACAATGATAAAAAAGGGAAAGAAAAGAGGAACTTAAATATCTTAAATGAACAGAAACATCACAACACAGTACATAAACGAAATTTTTATGAATTCTGTGCAAATAAAGGCACATAAGAAATATTGTGAATTTTTATGAATTCATTTAAAGTGATGAATTTTACAAAGCAGTCTATTCTTTAGGCATTTTTGTAAGAATGATGGTTTGATACTTTGATTTTACAGCAGCAAACCATGTAGTGATTGTTAAACACTTTATGCGACTATTTTATGTCAAGTGAGTATACTATTTATCAAAACCAAGGTAAAAAATGTTTTATCATCACATACTGAAAGAACGAAGAAAGCTCATTCACCCTACTAAATATTTATTGCAATATAAAGAACTTACCTTGGCTTTTTGGACGACCTGTCCTCTAAATTCGTCTTTTATGTCAACAGTAGATGTCATAATCTCTGCAGTTAATTTTCAAAACATCATTAATAAAAATAATGTATACAATTCGTACATCCCACACCTGAATTATAACAATCAGCAGCTATAAACATTCTTACTCTTCTCAATGACAAATCCTCAGTTCTTGAAAGTTTCTGTAATGTGAGAATTGTGTCAATAGGTACGGAAATAGCCACAATAACTAACATTATAATAATGTGTAAGCAGTATAGTTATTACTCTATTTCCAATTACTACTGCAACGGAAATACTCACATGTTCTCTTGTAACTGAAATTTGAAAGGAAAAAAAAACACTTAAATGATAAGGTAAATAGGTAATATATATCCTTAGTTTTTATTCTCGGGATGGTTATTTAGCACTTTTGAATGTAGCTATAGATGTTGTAAGAAAATAGAATGTTTAATCTCATGGATTTTAGGAGTACTTTCCAGGTTCGTTGTAAGATCTTTCTAACTGCTCACTCTAGTTTATTTTGAAACCCCCGATTCTTACTTCCTCAGGCAATGTAGTGTTCGCTTTGTTAATGCTTTCAGTTGCCCACCCGTTAATTCATACAAAAATAACAGCAACAGCAACAATGTTTGTATAAAAAAACAGCAGCAACACTAAAGAACACAAATAAGAACAGCAGCAATAGTAGCAAATGCTTTGAACAAAGATGAACTTTATGGTTTTACACAAATATCTTTAAAGAAACAAATACTAAAGATGAAATAAAGATCCATCCAAAAAGTGTCTGAACTTAAACTAATTGTGTCTCCATTTAAATAATATAGTGCCCAGTATTTAAAAATAATAAAAAAGGAGTGACAATAATAAAAAATAAAACTCAACCAAATGAACTTACAATATATGTCATGTATCTCATCCCTTTCATTTTGATATTTAATATTTTAATTATAAAAATATATTCATGTTAGATTTACAATTTAATGGAGTTTATATAAAAAACCTAGTTAATTAAGAATGTGTTTTGACTTGCTTTAGCATGGATGAATACAAGATTTTAAGTAAATATTAACTGGATATAGATTAGATTTATACCTTTGAATTAGCTCTAAAGACTCTTGAGAAGGCTAGATAAAACACTAATTATTCATGGTGAATTCTATGCTAAGTGATTTGTTTTAGCTGAAAATTTTCCATCCGAATTATAAAAATTCTTAGGTGAGTACTTTGATGTATTTGACTTTGTGGAAAATGTCTGATCATCAGGACTAGACTTAAGTTTCAACAAGGAACCATTTTTCTCAGTTTTATGTTTAGACACAAATTCTTCTTTTTCATCAACATAAAACACTTTGGAAATCTTGGTTGGGTCAACACAACATAGTGGAAATTCTTCATCTGAAAATATGGTATCACTACCTTTCAGAGAATACATTTGCACTTTCTTATAACACTCACCCATCTCAACTGTACCTTTCTGTTTTACATCTACATTCCCAGACTTATCATTCTTCTTTTCAGGCTGTTGAACTTTCTCAGATTTCTTCTGATTGACCTTAGAAAGTTCATCAGGATGTCCAAAACCAATACCATTGAATTTTTCTGACTTTGAAAAAGGTACCGGTATTGAATGAACATCTGGTGTGATTGTGTTGCTCTTAGTTACAGATTCTTTTTCGTAAAACAAGTTACGACCTTTTGCAAATTTCGAATTTTCAAATTCTTTCATTTTCTTTACAGTTTCTTTGACCTTCTCAGCAGCTTCTAAAGGTGTAAGATTTACACTTTTAGATGATTTTACCATAGAATCATGAGTCTCAGACTGTTTGATAACAACATTGACAGTTTTGGACACATTTTTCAAAGGCTTCCTCTTATGAGTGCCTTTGGAGTTGTCAGATACTCCTTCAGTAAAACTGGAATAATCAAACACAATAGCTGGTTTGTTATTCGATTCATTTGGACCTTTCCCATGCACAGATGGTGGTGGAACCGAAGTACACGCTGATTCTTTAAGCACATCTTTTAAATTTTCATCTTTGCACAGAAAACTGGCAAAGGAAGATGAATTCTTGAAATTGTCCAATTGCCTCTAAAGATCTAATATTTCAATTTTTAGTTCTGAAATTTTAGAATTAGCTTCTGCAAGCTTTTTCTCAGAAAAAAATATAATCCTCAGTTTTGTTATTTAATTCAATTTTCGTGCTTAGAATCAAGGCATGCTCATTTTTTAGTTCTGCCTTAACGGCCTCCCACCTTTGTTTATAGATTGTGACATTTTCTTCTGCCAATATGTATTTATCATAATACATGACTTTCTCATCAGAAAGTTCTTTCAGTTGATTGGCAGTTGTTGTGCAAAATTCACAGATGTTAGAATGTACCTGAACATCAGCCATGAATGCTTGATGACCCTCAGCAAAGAAGTCTTCTCCTGGAAGATCAGAATTATCTTCAGTTGATACCACTTGTAGAACACAGGAACGGTATTGCTAATGCATAACGATCATCAATTCGATAAACACAAAGGTAAATAACACTTCTTTATTGCTCAACCTTTAGAGAGAGAAAGTAAACAGGTTTCACCTTACACAAACACACAATTTAGAAATCAAACCTCACAACTACTCTCCTCTAAAGAGCAAAACCTTTTTATACTAATTCTGTCCAGCGGACCAACTAACCAGCGTACCAGATGGTCCGGGCGTACCATCTGGTCCGCCCCTGGTCCGCTGAGACCAGATTACACAAAACATAATAATTACAAGATCTAGCACTAGACACTATATATGCTTCTACAGACATTCTCTCGCAAAATGTCCAAGCTTCGAACACTTGTAGCACTTAATATTTTATTTATCAAAACCCAATTTACCACTAAACGCTTGTTTTCCAGTTTTCTTATAAAATCGCTTTGACCTTTGAGTTAACATAGCAAGTTGCCATGCCATATCTAACTAATTCAATTGATCATCATCAAGGTCATTCAAATCTTCTTTAATCAATTCTGCTTTCCCAACATCATTGATAATCATTCCAAAAGATGAAGACATGAGAGCAGCAATCAATTTGGCACATTCATCCACCGATTGAACAGAAAACGCACTTTGACGTGATTGATCAGGAATTGTGAAAGTACAACCTTTTGAAGAATCATAATTTCCAGAAACTCCAGCAATAAAAGCAACACTTGGTGTGGAACTCAGATTTCGCTTTGCTTTAGCATTCATGCTAGCAGTATTCTCACCATGTTACAACTCAGGATTTTGTAAAGTAGCAGTTGACTTCTTTGAGTTTAACATTTCCATTTCCCGAGCCTGAAGTTTTCCAGTAAGCTCATGAAATGTCAAAGTAGAATAATCTTTATCATGAGTGAGCAGCAAAACATAATTCTCCCACTTTCCAGGCAACGCTTCATTAATCTTCTCCTTCAAATCAGCAGCAGTTTTCTCTATTCCAACAACCTTCAATTCACTAATCAAATGTGAAAACCTTGAAACAAGAGCAGTATTATTCTCATTGTCATAATGTTGAAAATTATCAAATTCTTTATTCAACACTTTCTTTCGACTCTTCTTGTAATCATCATTCCCCTCACATCTTATTAATAAAGCATCCCACAATTGCTTAGATTTCTTGCAAGTACTAAATTGATGAAGCAACTCAGTGGGTAATGCCATCGTAAGATAACCGAAAGCTTTTTGTTCAAGCTCATAAGATTTCCTTTCAGCAATGTCGAAGGGATGAACTTTCCTTGAAATCTCCTTGATCAGTCGGGTGTTGATAAAGCTTCTTGATCGTAATCCACAAATCGATATCATTCGTGCTTATGTAAGCAGAAAATCGTTGCTTCCAATTCTGATAACCTTCCAATTTCAATAACTTAGGAACTTTGTGACTTGTTCTAATTTCGTTATCAAAGTTCATCATAGTCTGCATCGTGTTCTGCATAGCGGCAAAAGCTTGAAATTCCGACATCGTTGAAAAATTTGAAATTCTGATCGTCGGAACCCTATCTGAACTGCAATAACTTGTCCGAACTTGTTTCGAACGCTTTCTGAACCTCAAACACAACTCCGAACTTCAAACGAACCTAGAAATGCCGAACAAGTACGGAAAGTCGTCCGAACTTAAACAGAACCACACCTGAACTCTGTACGAACTCAACAGACCCCAAACGTCAACCATAACACTGCCGAACGAGAAAAACTTCTGAACACTGACCGAACTAAGTCTGAACTCTGACCGAAACCTCTCCGAACTTGGACTTCGGGACGGTTAGTCCGAACCTCACTAGTAATGTCCAAAATTCGACATGATTTTCTCAAAAACGCTCGATTTTTGACAGATTTGCAGCAGTTGATCAGTAAATGTGATAACAAATGATTTAGGAGCAAAATTTTCACAAAATACTCGATCAAAGTGATCAAAAATTTGTAAAAAACACTAAAAAGTTACTCAAAAATACTCATTTCGTGTCAACAACTTCGAAAATAACAACCACAGATCAGTAGAATGAATCAGAAAGCTCTAATACTAACTGAAAAGTCATGAGCGTTGGATCGTCTACTCAATCTAGCTATTCGGAATACAAAATGAGTAATTAAGAGTTGTTTTATTGATCAACTGAACAATTACAACTCAGAAACATGAAGAACAGTGACATAGAGAATACACCTCAGAAACACACACTATCTTAACACTCGTACAAAAACTCGTTACCAAAACAAAGCTCAAGTTCACTATTTATAGCTACTGGCCGATCCACGTCCGAACTCCAGGTTTGGCAGCTGGTCCGAACTCCTCGTTCGGACCAGGTTCGGCAGGCAGTGACCTAGCCTTGAACTTGGTTTTTCAAACTTGGTTTGATACTTCACACGACACACTTCTCAGGTATCAACATACGGCCACCATGGTATGTTGACTTTTGACTCACAAACTCGCTCTAATCAAGATACAATACACGAGACACAATGTAGCATAGGAATATGCTCTCACACTAGGAGACGGGAGTTAGCCTACGAAAAGGTAAACACAAATTGACTTCTACTTTATAACTAACAATAAAATGTATGTAGTGCAGAAATAACCAAGGTTACCTGATGGGCGACGACCTCGGCATGTTGCACAAGCTCCTGGGGGATAGCTCAGACAAAGGATGTTGGGCAGTTGCGACGCTGGACCCTCGGGTTTTCCTTTTCATACCAGAGGCCCTGGATGTGGTGGCCCGGGATACTGGGTTAGGTTCGGTTTTGACGGAGCTTAAAATCACTAGCTCCTGATCATCTCCTATCCCTGAAGAGAGGGCAGCTTCGAGGTCATCAGCATCAAATGCAGGGCAACTTTATAAAGAAGACATGGCCCAGGATGTCAGCGGTCAGGGAAGAAAGAAACTAACGAAATATAGGGTTACTTACAATTGGACATGCTGGTAATCGGCTAGGAGAAGACTGGACGATTAACAGTTTTGAATGCACGCTCAGATTCGGGAATTCCCAGGAAATCATCAAGTTTTCTTTTGTTCCTTCCTCCTCGGGACCAATTTCTTTCAGGTTTTTCACTGCAAAAGAGGAAAACATTTAAGGTCAGAATTTACATTTCAACTATAAAACCCTAATGTCTAATGCTGGTGTGCCTACCCTCTACAACCCATCTTTCTGGAAGCTGGTCACCACCAGGGATGCTGGAACATTTCACAAAAAAGAATATACCCTTCCATTCATCATGATTTGTAGCCCGCAGAACAAGTTGCTCGACACGTGGGGTTTTAGCTCATAGGCAAGGGCTAGTTTAGGCAGTCTGATCAGGGGCTCGTAGGATCAGTTTAGACGACCCAGGGTTCCTTGGATGCGCCATACAATTGGAAGGGTTTGAGCGAAAGAGAGGGCGGTGGCTTGAAAAAATTCAGTAACTAGGCTGGTGAAGGGGTAAGAAAGTCCGATACTGAAAGGAGAATAAGGAAAACATACCAAATTCTTGTAAGCAAAGTCGGATCTCAACCTAAAATCGAAGGCCCTAACAATGGCTGAAGGGGGAAGGAGCCCGGATGCCTTTAGAGTTTCAATTTCAATGTTCGTGAAATTACATGTCTCCTGCCCAGGGTTCCGTAAGAATTTCTGATCAATGAAGTCCTCAACCCCGTCTAGGGAAACTGAAGGCTCACGGCGAACTCATCTTTCAATTATAGTTGAATGGAAAACGAAGTTAGAGCAAGGAGGTTACCTGATCGGAAAGGAGGAACGGAACGACGAATGCTGTAAAAGCTCTTCTCTCTCTCGAATGGGGTAAAATTGAACTTGAGAGATTGGGGAACTTATTAGATGGGAACTCATAGAGGTGATGCGACAGGAACGTAGGCGATGATGAAGTTAAAATCAAAATCAGCGGACAAGATTAGAACAAAAACGATCACTCATCAAGATTTCAAAAAATCACGGCTATGAATTCTTATCCACAAGATGCTAATTTGGGGGAATTGTTATACCTTGGATTTCGATATACACTTTTGGTATCTTTTACTTGATTTATATCCCAGGATGTCAAGCATCCAGGGACTATCTAACTATTCAACTTAATCCCAACATGCACGGGTACCCAGCATGCTAGGGCAACGTTACAAATGTTTTCCTTGACTTTGTTTGATCGAGCCAGGTACGAACGAATGAATAAGGTTCATATGGACTTGGTCAAAGTCTGGTATAAATGTGTGGAAGAAAACCCGCCGTTAAACTCGGTCTTTGATGATCAAATGTCGTTGGAAGGAAGATCCCAAGACTCTCAGGATGTTAGTTAGGTTTCTCATGTATTTATATGTGGCTTATGACTTATTTTGTACACTTACAATCACTTGTATTCTCACTCACTCACTTAGAAAATGGCCGCAAACAATTATACTCGAACCTATTTCTTGTGAAATAAATGGGCAATGTGTATTACCGTTGCCAAGGTGTTTTGTGCCGGTGGCTCTTGGACATCCATGGTTTAAGGGCTTTTCCCCCAAAAAAATATTAGTGTTCTTATTTGCATCCAGGGTATTCTTCGATTGTATTTGCATCTAATCTATTTTATCCTAGAATTCAAACCGTTTTTTTATCAATTTAATACATTTTACATCCAGGGCACCTAACATCACAAACTAATTTGGTAACGAAATTGTTCTTAGAAATTTTTCGCCAAAACCTACCGTTAATCCGAGTGTTGAACATTACTCTACTCTTGCTAACCATTGACTCATATGTCCTACTACTAGAAATTGTGAACGATACTAGCTCAGCATACGATCGCTATTGGTCATAGGTATGGATCTTGGGTTTTAGCGAGGGTGGATTCAAATTCTGTCCAAGTATCGTGTCTCGTAAGGTAAACCGGATGTGGGTCGCTACCCATCTAGTTCAATAGAACTTGACGCTTTATCCGAAAAAGAAGTCTGAAACTCCAAGCTGGCCACCACCAAGGATGTTTATCGTTATTGTTAGTGCATGAACCTTGTGTGGTCGTTACTGTTCGAATTGTCAAACAGACTGATTTGTCGAAGACATGAACTGAGGTCCGAACCTCAGCCGAACGCTAGGTTCGGAGTTGGCCGAACTTTGATGGCCGAACTTCAAGTTCGGAAGGAGTTCGGACAGAGTTCGGAGGTGCCGAGTTCGGACCTTATGAAGAAGTATAAATAGATTCGTCTTTGTATTTCTTTGTAAGTTTTCTGTCTTGTTTCTGTGTGTTGAGAGGGGAGGTTCTGTCCGACCTCCCCCAGAGCTTAATCGTTGTATACTCCTTCGTTATGTAATCATTCAACATGATTCAATGACAAAACTTCCGTCTCATCCATAGAAACGATCCATAAATGGTTTTTCAGTTGGTATCAGAGCTGTTGGCTCTTTTTATGGTGGAAGTCTATCGTTTTTCTTCATTTCGAGACGTTAAATCTTCAGTTAGGGGTGATTGAAAGTGTTTCTGATTGATTTTTGATCAATCGAGTCTTTCTGAGTCATGTTTTTACCTAACAGAAGCAACTGGATGTCGAAATTCGGTCAAATTCTGTTTCTGGTGCGATTTTGAAAATTTCCAGTCGAAGTTCGGACTAGGTTCGGCCGAAGAACAGTTCTGAAAAATAACCGCTCCGAACTCCGAGTTCGGAGGTCCGAAGGCCAGGTTCGGAGGGTCCGAAGATCAGGTTCGGAGGAGGTTCCGAAGGTCAGATTCGGACTAGGTCTGAAGGTCAGTTTCGGAGAGGGTTCGGAGGATCAGGTTCGGAGGTAGATCGGACAAGGTTCGGACGAGCTCGATCCCAGCCAGGGGCTCTGCCCCTTGGACCCCGCCAGGGGCTGCCGCCCCTTGGACCCCGCTTCTCAGGGGCGCTGCCCCCGAACCCCCGTTAGGTGGGAATTCGAAAGAAGCGGATCAGTTATCGAGTTTACCCTTGATTCGGTAGCTGTGGGGTGTTATATTTGAAGAAAATCCAGATTCTGATACTTGTTACGAGTTAGTGATCGAATTTCAAGAAATAAGTTTGTGGGTAGTCATTGTTCTTGATGATGGACAGAGATTCAAGAATACATGTTTTCTGATGATGGACAGAGATTCTGAGACATGGTTATGATTACATGGGAACGTTTGTCGGAGATTATCTTTCTACACAAACTGAAGATTAATGAGATTAAAGATTCCGTTGCGGGCCACTTGAGTTTATCATTCCAGTACAAGAATGCGGGGTTTGGAATCATAAGAAATTGAAGATTTGAATATGTCACTTATTTAGGGGGAAATTTGGGACCCTAAAAATTTCATAGTTTTATAATTGAAAAAGTGAATATTCAAACGCAATCAGTTCAGGGATGATGGTGGTTTTTGATCTTCATGGAAAGGTGGTGTTTTCTGATGTTTGTGCGAACCGATATGTCAAAGTTTTCAGTTATGGTTTGGAACTCTTTATCTTATGCCCGATACTTTCTTGAGTTGTCGAAAGACTTGGTCAGATTCCAGTCTGCAACGAGATATACGTTTACCGGAGTAATATATTGGGATGGATTTGATGCTGAGAGGGAATTTTCGTGATTGAAGATGCTGATCGTGTCTGTTTTCATAAAGATCAGAATGGATTACAATTCGGTGAAGATTGAAGATTATTATCAAGATGCAGTGATGTTCGTGTGTCTTTACAAATTCCGGATACAACTTATGAAGTGAACCATTATCATACATGCCGGTTCCAATTGGATGGTTGTGCTTGAAGCTAGGGGGAATTTTATTGGTTGTGGAGATTGTACAAGATTCGAGTTGTGTCCTGCATACCTGATGATTCGGTCAAGGGGAGTTTGCTAAAGATAGAGATGTCTGCAGCAAGCTGACTGAAGATTGCTAGAAGATTAATGTCTGGATTCGACAGTAACGTCCAAGGGGGAATTTGTTAGTGCATGAACCTTGTGTGGTCGTTACTGTTCGAATTGTCAAACAGACTGATTTGTCGAAGACATGAACTGAGGTCCGAACCTCAGCCGAACTCTAGGTTCGGAGTTGGCCGAACTTTGATGGCCGAACTTCAAGTTCGGAAGGAGTTCGGATAGAGTTCGGAGGTGCCGAGTTCGGACCTTATGAAGAAGTATAAATAGATTCGTCTTTGTATTTCTTTGTAAGTTTTATGTCTTGTTTCTGTGTGTTGAGAGGGGAGGTTCTGTCCGACCTCCCCCAGAGCTTAATCGTTGTATACTCCTTCGTTATGTAATCATTCAACATGATTCAATGACAAAACTTCCGTCTCATCCATAGAAACGATCCATAAACGGGTTTTCAGTTATTATCATTCTGAATCTATATGATCGATGTGAATCTATATGATTGATGTGAATCTATGTGATCGATGTGAATCTATGTGAATCTATGTTGTGTTACGAACTGTGATACCTTGAAGAAATCTATGTTGCACCCGATACTCACCTGAGTCTCCTTACCTTCCTATCTCGCTCCTAAAGTAAGGGAGACTGTGGTTCAATATCTTTGGATAGTCTTTTGGTTGATTCTGGTTTGGTTCTAATGTGTTCCTCAGATCTATTGCTCACTTTCTGTTGATATCCTTGTTCTATGTCGAGATCGAATATCCATTGTTGTTGTTTAGAATAGGAAGTTATCCGAAGGAAAATAATAATCACTAAAGGTATTAAATATGTGGTGGGTTAGCTATGGTACACCCTATATACATACATCGGTAATGACTTTAGGGTGCACTGGGAGCCAGACCAAAACGGTGTGTGTGGGTATGTCTCTGATGTATGGTTCGATTGCAATTCATGTTCCTTTTCACCGTTCCTAACGTAACCCTTGGGGTTAGGTAAAGGTTTGGTGCCGATATAATTGCTTCAGTAATCGAGAATATATTCCTATCCTCGGTGAAATCTCTTATGTCGAATCTAAGTTGGTACCAAATGTCAAATGTGTTTGTTATTGGTGAAACTCTTTTAACAACTCTTTTCTCTACAATTCATAAGCCTCTTCAAGTGAATTTCGGGACGAAATTCCCTTGAGTAGGGGAGACTGTAACATTTGTATTTGAAATTACGTGAGCGGTGGATCGTTTACTCGATCGTATTGAAATCAATGTAAACCGTGAACACAGAGATTAAATACAAAGGATTTATAATAATTTTTTTGAAACCAAATACTTAATTTCAATCAATTGGCAAATTGGATGTCTAGAATTGAAAATAAAGCAATTTCTAGTTTTTATGCGATTTCGGTATGCGATTCGTCGTTTACTGGGAATCGCGTATTTGGTCATCGTACATCAATTTCAACATAATTATGAGACTAATGATCAATTATCATGTGATGAGTCATCACACACTTAATCGAATCGCGAAACATTGGTGAATTGCCCAAAATTGATGCGTACGCCCAAACCGACCAAAAACGTGTGTTTCGACCTAATTTGTGCATACTTATGTGTTATGTGACATATTTATACTTTTTTGTGTGTATTTAACACGGTTAACATGATGGGATGGTTAATTGAGTGATTTGGGTGAAAACGGGACTCGAAAACATCGTAAACGAAGAACTGAGCACTCGAATTGAGGAATCGATCATTATGACCTGGATTTCATTTTAGGGAGGTACGCCCAGGACCTGGTTTGGCAGAAACCTTAATGACCCCCTATTTAAGCAACTTAAACCTCCATTCTCTCCTCATTTCACCCCAAATCAATCTTAAACGACCCAGAACGGCTGTAGACCCTAGAGATCAAGTTCCTTGAAGATTTGTGGCCCAAGATCATAGCTTTCTTGCATACGATCAAGCCAATTTCATCCTTTTTGGTATGTAATCTCAAAACCATGAAGTTAGCTCCTTGAATCTTCTCTTCTTCTCCATCAAGATCTGAACTTTATGTGTTATCATGCTTAGATCTTTGTTGTATTTGATAGATCTAGGGCTTTTTTATGATTAAAGATTCAATCTTTTTGCATGACATTTCAATCTCACATGAGTTTATGATGAAAGCTCCATATATCTATGTTTTGCATGAAATTTAGTGTATGGATCTGTATGTAAGTTGATGTTTTGGTTATAGATCTAGGAATAGATCATGAGAAATCTTTGATATGTTATAGATCTAGGGTTTACCATGTCAAGATTGAATTTTTATGTCTAAAATTTTGAGATCCATGTGATGTGTGCACTATATGACTAAATTTAAGTTTTTTAGTGCAAAGTTCTGATTTTTTATGATGATGTTGTACTATATTTACACCATGCATGCTCGTAAAGTATAGATCAAGTGATATAATTTTCAAAATTTGGATTTTTATGATGTAATCAAGCTAGATCTAGGGTTTCACCATGCAAAGTACCTATTTGATGCTAGATCAAGGTTTCACCATGAAAATCTATCTTTTTGTTGCTTGATCTTGTATGTTATCATGGAAATGATTATCATGATGTGTAGATCTTAAGTGTACTCATATTAGTTAGCTAGATCTAGGTTATGTTGCATGATAAACCCATGATTTTGATCTAAGTTTGACTTTTGCCTTTAGTTTGACTTTTGGCTAATGTTTGACTCTATTGAATTTCCATTGAACTGAATGATTTCGTGACCAATAGATGTTTGAATGTGTTACTATCTTTGACTTAGACTAGGGTTTGACCCCTCCTTTAGTTTGCATATCGTCTCCGTACGTATCATCACATCAAGTCACCAACGAGTCGTGTTTTTCCATTGTGTCCGATGTATCATTTTAAGTCATGGAACCTTGTCCATTCACTTATTTATTTATTTATTTCTCTATCTTATTTGGTCATAAAGGTCAACATCGGGTTTCTCATTTTGTGGTGTCGTTCTTTCAATTGTGTCTCCATATCAGGTGAGTATTCATAGTCCCTTTTACTGGTTTGGGGTACAACATGTACACTATCAGAACGTAAACTCCTTATGCTTTATTCTAAAACTAAATGCGATCAATGTGAGTGTTATATTTATACTTGTGTGGTTAAACTTGTGTGGATTATTGATGTGAACGATTGAACGATGGATTGATGGAACGATTTGGCGCATCTCATTAACACATTGAGTCGGGGTTACGATAATAGATCTATTAGTGTGGCAACCCACTTGGCCTGCCTTGCGTGTGGCGCCTTGTGATTGAAAGCCTAAATGTCGAGGGCTTGAGCGCGTCACCTATTATGTGCTTTGATTCAGTTCATGTTTATCATATATGTTTACACTTAATGCATTGGATCGCATGTTTTAAATCTATATTATACACTACACCTGTGTTTACTCACCAACTATTCGTAGTTGACCTTTATTTTGTACATGTTGCAGGCTTTGCTGTTGACGTTGTTGATTATGTTGATGACACTTTAGGATGCATGTGGACTTAGTGAGACCTAAATTAATCAAGTTAATCAGTGATTTATCATTTGATTGTATTGAATTATCATATACTATTCTATTGCTATAAAATGGGTTGATTAAGAATATCACAACATTTAACTAATGTTGTGTGCATCTGGACAATCGCCCCGACGTATTCTCCTGTCGATTGGGTTATGACAATGTGAAGGTAAGTAAAGCTTTGGGTGGAAGTCACATTTGGTTGTTAGAGACTAGTTGAGTTATGTACCTATTGGGGGTTGTATTGTTGACTTTTGGATTTGTTCCTCGTCATGACTATCATTTGTTTTTTGTCTGTTCCTTGACCGTGCTAGTAGCCTTATGTTCTGCCTGGGCGTATACTTATGTTTAACACTTAAGACATAATGTATTTAAGTCCCTTTTGGTATTGTATTTGATTTTGCATTGGACTGGTTGTCCGTATGTGTGTGTTGAACTTGTATTCCTTGCATCTATATGTTTTCTTCTGCGTGTTCTGATATGGGCGGCCAGTCCCATGTCCTCTCCCCGCCGCCTGGCAGAGCGGGGTGTGACAGATAATGCATATCATCCCTTCTTATCCCACTAAAACATGGGTATATTTTAAGAGGGGGGGGGGGGGGGCACCATCATGCACAAAACTCACAGAAACACATTGAAAATTCTCAAATTAACCTGGCCAAGACATAAAACAACAATACAAACTTAAAGACTCACACAAGGAAAATTAAAAATTAAAAGAATATGAACCAAGTCAAACATGAGAAGGTTTCTAAGGGATCAAACCGTATGAATATGACTGGGAAACCCTTTTCAGCTTCGGTTACTTGAACACGTCTAGGTGATTGCCAGTATATTCGTCCACTTAAAATCACATTCCTTGCCTTTACTCATGTTGTTTATCACTTTATTATATTTTCTGTGCATTAACTGTGAACATATATCTGTCACACACAAATCCTAGGTAAATTAAACATGCAGTCTATCAAGTACGCAGATTCCCTATAACATATTTTCACATCTCTATCTAAAAGTCTGAAACTTTGCTCAAGAGCTAAGATGAGAAGAGAATGAGTACATCACATAGACCTTGGGTATAATATTCAAGTTAACTAACTTCCCAGTGGTGGTTAAATCAGGTTGTAACCTGACGTGTGACAAGTAGTACGTATTAGTGACAAAGGCTAAGGGTTTTGGACACTTGAGGGTCTCTTTTGCTGTGCACTTAGATATCTTTTGGGTTAATATATATATACATATATATATATATATATGTGTGTGTGTGTGTATGTATATATATATATATTTTTTGTATTTTATATAGAGTGATCTACCACCACGTCAGTACGGTCAACTCCAGGTCTTTGCTCACGCAAACAGATGAGAGCCAGACTAACGACTTAGACATCCCCAGGTCTTTGCTTTCACAAAATAGAGGGGACGCCAACTTTTTTAGCTCAGTTTCATTCTTTGGATTCAAGTGTGTGTATCGAGAAAGCAAACATACAGTCAAATAAACAAGCACAAAACCTAAGTGTGTGTTTCCAATTATATGCCATATGTTATCTTCAAGTGTGTCACACATACCTTTTGTGATCTGGAAACAGAGCCTACCAACATATCACCACAGATCATGTCTTTCACGTCTGCCTTACGCGTGTCAGCCATTCTCAGAATGGAAGTGTATTTCACTTCCAACCTTCTCGAAAACAAACACGAAACACATTCAAAATTAAAAAGCCATAATTTTAGTGGTCCTCTAATCAACTCTTCCTCTTCTTTTTTATTTTAATGGAACTATCTTTCATAATGTTTTATTTTATATTTTTCTTATTTTTTTCTATTATTTTTTATTTATTTATTTTATAAAAACACACTGACATAAAAAGAACAAAACAAATAACTCTACACTAATTTAGCCAACTAACCTTTAAAGAATTTAGCTGAAAATTTTCAAGAATTTGGTTTTGTTGAATGCATATTAGGCCCAAAATTCATTCCATTTATTTTGGGTATCGCTTAATGTTTCTGCTTCCCAGGATGTCATGCATCCAGGGAATATTTGCTAGATTTATTTAACCCCAGCATGTTGGAGTACCCAGCATGCAAGGGCATCATTACTAGTGATTTACCTTGCTCTTATTTAATTGATAGTCAGGTGGAGAACAAGCAACAGTCACAAAGACTTAGTCATCAACTAGGATACGCGTGAAGAGCAAGATTCGCCTAAATACTCGGTGTTTAACGATCACTTGCTGTTGGAAGCAAGATCCCTGGATATCCGCATAGTTAGTTAGGCAAACTATGTATAAAATGGCAGCTTAGGTCTCACTTTTCACACACTTAATTGCTAACTTCGACACTTGTACTCTCACACTCATATAGTTTTCAGGCGCAATTAATTGTAAACATTATCTTTTAGTGAAATAAGCCAGCAACGTGTGTTATCGATGCTTGAGGTTTTTTATGCCGGAGATCCTTGGAGATATCAAAGGATTAAGGGTTTTTCCCTCGTATAAATCGTGGTGTTTGAGCTTGCATCCTGAGAATCTTTCTGTTATGGTTGACATAAACTTGTTTTTAGGTCATTTCAAACTTTGCAATCGATTTCTTGGGAGCCTGAAAACTTCCCAGAGTTGTTACTGGCATTATTGTTGTTGTGGTCCTCATCTCTCTTTCTTTTCCCATCAAGAATAGTCTTGGGAGCTTTCTTTGGTGGTAGGGTTCCTTGTGCTACCTAAATTAACTATTTTTGCATCCTAGGCATCAATCCTCACAAACGAATTTGATCACTTAATTCTTGTTTTGGCTAAAAATTGCGAGTCTTAATTTAGTAACCAAATTAGTTTGTGAGGTTAGGTGCCCTGGATGAAAAGTACATAGAATCGTTTGAAATAGTTTAAATTCAAGGACAAAATAGACTTAATATAAGCACAACCAACAAATTCCCTGAATGGAGATAAGAACACGAAGATTTTTTAGGGGAAAAAGCCCTTAACCCTTAGATGTCTCCAAGAGCATCCGGCACAAAAAACCCGTCGGCAACGATAACACACATTGCCCATTTATTTCACTGAAAATTTGTTCGAGTAAACTTGATTGCGGCGTTTGCTAAGTGAGTGAGTGAGAGTACATGTGATCATAAGTACGAAAAAATGAGTCCTAAGCCGCATATAGGTGGCCGGTTCTTCATTTCCACACGTGCTCTGACTTTTGACTTAGTCTTCTTAACCGTTATCCATTCTTTCGTACCTGGCTTGATCATATAGAATCAAAGGAAACAATTAGTAAAGTTGCCCTAACATGCTAGATATCCGTGCATGCTGGGATCAGGTAGATTGCATAGATAAATCCTGCATGTATTACATCCTGAGATATTAATTAAATAAAAGGGTACTATGAACATAAATGGAAATCCAGGGTACCAATAAATTAGAATGCGCAGTCCCTAGATATTCGACATCCAGGGGTCCAAACCTGTCAAAGAACATTAGCAAAATTTAGTCTGGAATTCAGGGTATAACAATTGCCCCCAAATTCGCAGCTAGTGGATAAGATTTCACAGCTGTGAATTTTTTGAATTCTCAAAGACTCATCAAAGCTATTTCAATCTCGTCCGCTTGTTTAGGAGTAGATCATCTACCCACGTCTTTTCGCCCCTGTAACTTCCATCCATTAAATACCCTTCTCTCTAAATCGGTTTTACCCACTTCTTTAGAGAGGAAAGCGATCATCGTCTCCATCGTTCCGACTGCATTCTCCGATCAGGTACACCTCTCTTCTAGATTTTAATTTCTTGGTTTGACGATGACCAAAAAATGTATCCGTTCTGAGTCTGTGGCTACCCCTACGGGAATCGAAGACTTCCTGGACCAAAAGTACCTTCAAGACCCTAAGATATAGACATGAGCTTCGATGATGCTGACATTGTTGCTGTTAAGGCTTCCGGGCTATTACCAGCTTCTGCCGAGATCCGACCATTCTACCCCAGGTTGAGATCGGACTTCGCATCCCACACCTGGGTTTGTTTTCCCGCAGCCCCTTTCGTTATTGGACTCTCTTACCCTTTCTCCGGCCTGGTCGCCGAGTTTTTTCACGCCACGGGTCTTTCTTATGCCCAAACCCTTTCCATGGTTGGGCGCATCCTAGGTACCCTTGACCGTCTAAACCACTCTTTCCAGCCCCTGATTGGTTTACCTGAGTTGGCTCAGGTCTATGAGATGAATTCTCATGGCTCGAACCGTTTCTTGTTCATGTCCCTCACAAAAGACCTGCAGTTGATAATTTGTGCAACTCAGCGAGAAGAATGGAGAGGTCGATTCTTCTTTGTAAGGCGTTCGAGTATCCCAGGGGGTGATCTGCTTCCCAATAGATGGATTGTTAAGGGTAGGAAGACCTGTCATAGAACTTTAGCGTTAAAATATGTATTTATTAAATTGCTAACCTTGGATATTTGCTTACGCAGTGCCTAGCTTGTTAGAGATTGGTGCTGAAGAGCAGGAGACTGAAGCCAATTTGAAGAAGTTTTTGAGTATCCCTGAATCCGAAACGTTCATTCCATTGTGACGAGATTTCCGCTGCCTCTTACCTTACTCCCAGCATGTCAAGCTGTAAGTACCCCAAGATTTCACACACTTGTTTTCTGTAAATATCCATTGTCTGACATTCAGGGATTCTTTCTCAGCCGCTGCCCCTAAATTCGACCTTGATGATATGGAAGTCATCATTGTTATACCCTGAATTTTTGGCTTATAATCCAGGGTACAGGTATAGGCTTAGGGCAGGATTGACCCGGGAATCATATGACCCAGAATTTAACAGGTAAAGTTCAAATGACCCTGAATGTATCAGGGGGTAAGGCAATGTCCCAGGATGTCACTATAATCCAGGGAAGTCCATATTTATTTTATTTTAGTAATATTACGACCCAGGATGAGTTTAATCCAGGGTCACTCTTAATTTATTAATGACCCAGCAAGTGGAAATGACCCTGCATGCTAGGACATTGATACTAACGCGTTTAGTGCCTATATCTGATCAAGGACAGGTTGACGAAGTCTACCAATGGTCGAATGGAAGAAGTTGAAGACTTATTTCGCACGTGGTCAAAGGCTGTTAGCTGAAAACTCGTTTAACCAACTGAAAAAGACGTTGAGGAGAAGATCCTTGGAATATCGGACAAGTTGTTGAAGATCTAGGAGTATAAATAGGACGTTTAGTCGTTTGTTTCAGCTCACTCGAGCTTTACTCATTGTATCTTCGTATTCAATTCTCTGTTTACTCACTGTACTCAAGCATTTACGTGATCAATAAATTGGTAGCGTGTGTTATCGCTACCTGGGGTTTTTATGCCGGCGGTGCCTTAGAGACATCTAAGGGTTAAGGGCTTTTCCCTAGTAAAATTCTCGGTGTTCCTATTCCCATTCTTGGTTTCATTTGTGTTATCTAAATTATCAACTAATTTCCTGATTTAACTTACATTTTAGCCAGGATTTTATCTTTTGTCCCTCGAATTTAACTATTGTCCCAGGATTTCTACAAATTGTTTTCATATATTAACCCTAGGCACCAAACCTCACAATCTTATTTGGCTCAATTCTTACTAATTTTGCTTAAGTAATTTTTAGCCAAAACAATTTGGCGCCCACCGTGGGGCAATTGGTGTCAATTTTTTGTCAAACTCTCTTCAGATTTGTCCTAAACTTGATTTTTACCAAAATCTATCAAAAAAATGTCGACACAAATGAACACCTCGAATGTCTCGGTTTCCGCCGTAACTACTTCAACAACTAGAGTTGCCCAACCGGGTCCAAGGACAAGTATTTCGACAAGTAAAGTCACTTCATCGGCTCCAGGGTTTAATGCCTCAACTTCAGCTACGCGCAGTGACGGACCGATAGTCAACCATGAAGTGATCGAAACTGAAAACATCCCAGATGACCCTGTCTTGATATCTGACACTGATATCCTAGCCACATTCGGTAAGTTGGAGCGCCACATGGAACTCCAACAGAAGGTGAACCAGGAATTCATGGCCCAATTGACGAGCCTAAGATCAGAGTTACCCAGGGCCACGTCGGTTCAGCCGTCGCCACTCGACCCCAGAATTCTGAATTTCAATACCCCTGGAAGCAATTCCAGGGTACATGAAGGTGTCACCCCACTGGACAGGAGATCAACATCCTATGCTGCTCAGATGATCCAAGCTGACTTACCCAGGATGTCCACCATCAGGGAATCACTCGTTAATCCTGGGACAAATGCGATCCGGGATGTCGGTAACACTCCTCAAACTTTCGTCCATTATGCTAATACTAACAGTTCAGTGCAGGATCCAGGGATCAGCCTATCAATGGAACGAGAAATCCAAAAGCTAAAGCAGATGATCTCGAGTGTCCCAGGAGTTGTGCAACCTATCCCTGAAGTTGGACCAGCGAGTCATAGATTGTCCAGGTTTGCTCCACCAATCTGTGACGTGGAGATACCCAAAAGGTTTCAAACACCCAGCATGAAACCTTATGACGGCACGACAGACCCTGAAGAAAATGTGGCGCAGTACCGTGAAAGAATGGAGGTTATCCACATGCCCCCTGAAATTAAGGAGGCATGCTTATGTAAAGGATTCGAGTCCACCCTAATAGGGGCATCCTTGAAATGGCTCCTAAATGTTCCCCCTTACTCTATTACTTCATTTTCACACTTAGTTAATTTATTTAACAACCAGTTCTCTTGCAGTCGCAGCTTTGAAAAACTAACAAGTGATTTGTATAGGGTAACCCAGAATGCAGGAGAGTCCCTAAGGAATTACGTTAGCAGGTTCAGCAGAGAAGCCTTATAAATCCCAAACATGGACATGGCAACTGCAGTCCAGGCCTTCAAGATTGGGCTCAACAAAGACTCGCCATTCTATCAAGACCTGGTCATGAACCCATGCCATAAGATGGATGAAGTTCGTCATAGGGCTATCCGCTTCATCAGACTAGAGGAGGATAGACAAATCCTGGGAAAGGGTGAATCCTCCCTAGGAATCAACAGCTCTAACAGAAAATCAGAGTCCTCACATGCTAGGTCACAGCAATCTAAGCCATACTCAAGGCCCGATGAACGTCGAGTGAACAGTGTCGACCAGGATGAAGAGGAAGAAGAATATCCTTCCCTTAATGATTATTGCTTTACTATTGATGTTTCTGGTGTAATATTTGCTATGCAGGACCTTGGAGACAAAGCAAGGTGGCCCAAGAAGAATGTAGACCTTCTACTTGGAAGGACAAGTCCAAGTGGTGTGCCTACCATGAAGACTTTGGTCACCAGACCGAGGATTGCATGGCTATGAGGAGAGAAATTAGCTATCTAGTTAGCAAAGGTTACTTGAAGGAGCTCCTAGGAAAGAAGAAGGATAAATCTAGGGAGCAGAACCCAAAATCCAGGGACAATGGTGCAAGGCCGCAGGATTCTGGACACGTCGATGGCCGCCTTGAGAGAGCATCCTCACCATCCCCAGATGCTAAGGTAATCCATTTCATTTCTGGTGGTTCTAATATCCGTGGTACCTCTTATTCTGCAGCAAAAAGACATGCCAAAGAATCTAAGTCGGATAGAGAGGGAAGGCCCTGAAAAAGTTCCGTTCAGCCTGATGTCAAGGAAATTACGTTCGGCGAAGATGATAGACGCGATATCATAGACCCTCATCATGATGGATTAGTGATAACACTTCACATCGCCAACAACATTGTGAAGAGGATACTAATCGATGGGGGCAGTTCAGTGAATATAATCCAGTTGGAGGCTTTGCAAAAGATGGGAATTCCACATTCAGAGATCATCTCAAATCCACGGTACTCATGGGTTTCAGTGGCGAGACAAAGAATACCCTGGGTGAAATCAAGCCTCCAATCTATGTAGAAGGGCTCAATTCGGTTCAACGTTTCTGTGTGATGGATGCACCTTCAGGGTACAACGTAATCCTAGGTAGACCCTGGATTCATGATAACAGGGTTGTACCCTCAACGTACCATCAATGCGTAAAGCTGCCAACACCCTGGGCTGTGATCACAGTCCACAGCGACCAGCAAGAGGCCATGGAATGTTACACGACATCGATGAAAATATCCTCCAAATAAAGACAAGGATAGCAATTAAAGAAAAAGGTCCGGGAAACCCTGGAAGCGAGGGAGCAAGACGTCAAAGCTATCGAGCTAGATCCTTCGAATCCAGGGAAGAAAGTCTATATTGGAACTAATATTCCAGGGCCAATAGAGGAACAATTAGTGCACCTGCTCAAGACCAGGATGTCAACATTTGCTTGGTCCCACGACGACATGACAGGTATTTCTAAATCTGTTATTACACATAAACTTGGAATTGATAACTCTTTCAGGCCCATACATCAAAAAAGGAGAAAGTTTGCGCCAGAAAAGAACGTCATAATCCAGGATGAGGTGGACAGACTACTGAAAGAAAGGATGATCAGAGAGGTGAAATTTCCCAGGTGGTTAGCCAACGTGGTGGTAGTAAGTAAGAAAAACGGTAAATGGAGGGTATGCGTGGATTACACGGATCTGAACCGTGCATGCCCGAAAGATCCATTCCCTCTACCACACATAGATTCCATGGTTGACGCAACGGCAGGCCATGAAATGTTGACTTTCATGGATGCCACCTCAGGATTTCAGCAGATTCAGATGGAGCCCCAGGATCAAGAAGACACGACATTCATAACACCAACAGGTATATATTGTTATATAGTTATGCCCTTTGGACTAAAAAATGCAGGGGCAACGTACCAAAGTTTGGTTAACATGATGTTCAAAGAAAAACTGGGGGACACGATGGAGGTATATATCGACGACATGGTGGTGAAATCCAGGGTCATCAATGACCATGTCCAGGATGTTAAGGAATCCTTCGACATCCCGGATAAATACAACATGAAGCTAAATCCAGAAAAGTGTCATTTCGGGGTCGGAGCAGGCAAATTCCTGGGCTATATGGTAACCAAGAGAGGTATAGAGGCGAGTCCAGAGCAAATCAGGGCAATTGCCAACCTACAATCACCATCCAGCACCAAGGACGTTCAAAGAATTACAGGTAGAATTGCTGCCCTAAATAGATTTATATCAAAATCCTCGGAAAGATGCAGGGAATTCTATGACATCCTAAAGAAGAACAAGAAATTCGAGTGGAAAGAAGAGCACAAGAAGGCGTTCCAGGATTTGAAGACATACTTGTCCACGGCACCCTTGTTGATGAAGCCTAATCCAGGGGAGCCCTTGTCCCTGTACTTAGCAGTTTCCAGGAATACGGTAAGCGCAGTCCTGACCAAGGATGCAGAAGGTCAGCAACACCCTGTCTATTACGTAAGTAAAAGTTTATTTGATGCTGAATCCAGGTACTCACACCTTGAAAAACTTATATTAGCCCTAAGTATGGCATCTACTAAACTTAGACACTATTTTGAAACTCATACAATTCATGTTAGAACTAACTACCCTATAAAGTGTGTTTTGAGAAAACCAGAAATGTCAGGTCGAATGGCTAACTGGTCGGTGAAGCTGAGTGCATATGATATGATCTACGAGGCCAGAACAGCTATAAAATCACAGGCTCTAGCTGATTTTGTGGCTGATTTCAGTACTGACATACAACAAGAGGCAGATCATGAATTCCAACAGCTTCAACAGGAAGAAATTTCAGGGTGCTGGACTTTGTTCACTGATGGAGCATCAAATATCAAGGGGACAGGCCTAGGAATCGTACTGAAATCGCCACAGGGGGACATGATACCCCAGGCCGTTAGATGTGGATTCCAAGCAACTAACAATGAAGCTGAGTATGAGGCCCTAATTGCTGGGTTACACTTAGCATTACACTTGGGAATTCAGCACATTTAGGTATATGTTGACTCTCTTCTTTTAGCTAACCATTTTAATGGGACCTACGCAGCTAAAGGAGAGAAATTAATCAAATACTTGGAGGTGGTAAAAAGAATGTCCCAGGATTTTCAAATTTTTAATATTCAACAAGTACCAAGGGAGGAGAATGCTGAAGCAGATGCATTGGCGAACCTAGGCTCATCATTCAAGGCACTTGAAGACACTCATGTTCCTATAATTCATATACTAACACCAGCTATAGACCAAGGTACAGATACCCAGGATTCTGACACAGCAGATAAAATCCTGGTATCCAGTACCCAGGATTCTTCTACCCAGAATGAATCCTAGACCAGACAAATTATTCGATATTTGCAGGATGGTACAATACCAGAGAACGAGAAGGATGCCCGCGCATTCAGAATAAGAGTAGCCAGGTACGTGATTATTAAGAACATATTGTATAGAAAATCTTTTGCAGGTGCATATCTAAGGTTCTTGGAGAAGGATGAGGCCCAATAAGTTCTCAAGGATATCCATGAGGGTGATTGTGGAAACCATACAGGGGGCAGGTCCTTAATGTCCAAAATTCTTAGAATAGGGTATTACTGGCCTACCGTGAGGAAAGATTCCCAGGATTTCTCCCAGAAATGTGATGCCTGTCAAAGACATGCCAATGTCCCTCACCAGCCTGCAGAACCATTATATCCCATTCCAGCATCCTGGCCCTTCATGAAGTGGGGGATGGATATCGTTGGAAAACAACCCAAGGCCCCTAGAGGAAAGGTATTCATGCTAGCTATGATGGATTATTTCTTAAAATGGATTGAAGCTGAGGCATACGTTCAAGTCACGGAGAAAGAAGTCATATCCTTTATTAAAAGAAACATTTTGACTAGATTTGGGGTACCATCCGAGATTGTTTGTGATAACGGGTCCCAATTTATCGGAAGCAGAATCACAGGATTTTCTGAATCCTGGGGTATAAAGATGATAACATCCACACCAGTGCATCCTCAAGCTAATGGCCAAGCTGAATCAAGGAACAAGATTATAATAAATAACATGAAGAAGAGGTTGAAAGAGAAGAAGGAAAGATGGGCAGAAGAGCTACCCTTGGCGTTATGGGCAGACAGGACCACATCCAAGAACGCTATAGGCCAATCCCCATTTTCCTTGGTCTTTGGCACTGAAGCAGTTATCCCAACAGAAATGGTGGTCCCAACATTCAAGGTCAGCGGTCAGACCCAGGATTCAAATGATCAGTCCCTGGTTGAAGACTTAGATACCCTGGATGAGCTGAGAGATCAAGCGGCTTGGAGGATGGCAGCGTATCAACAAAGAATTTCTAAGACTTACAACAAGCACGTGAGGATTAGAAGGTTTAAAGTGGGAGATCTAGTCCTTAGAAAGGCATTTCAAAACACAACAAATCTAGGAGATGGAAAGTTGGCTCCAAAATGGGAAGGTCCCTACTTGATTGATTCTGAGGCTGGTAAGGGGGCAAATTGGCTTGCTAATATGGAAGGAGAACTACTACCACGACCTTGGAATGTAATACACTTGAAGGAATATTTCATATAAGGTTTCCAATCCCAGGATTTAGCTACCCAGGGATGTGTTTGATTTTAAAATTCATGCTGTAAATCCAGGTCAGTCCCTCTCGCTCAATTTATTTCATTTATTTCTTTATATGTTTACCTTCATTATTTATCTATTAACATCAGTTACATGTTACATGTTATTTGAAATTGTTATTCAATACCCTGAATTCACTAAGATCTATGTTTCGTCAAATGGGTTGCTCAGAATCCAGGATATCCTAGGATTCAGAGTACCCAAGATGCAGGATGTTCAAAAATTCAAGGTACATGGAACGAAGCATACTCAAAATACTCCAAGTCAGCAACAATCAACGTATATCTCCTAAGTTTGAGATTGGCCATCTCACTTCCGTATTGGGCAACCTAGGATTACTAAGGTAAACCATATAATGATTTCTTACATCAGCAAATATATTTCAAACATTTCAAACACAAGCATGTAACTAAAAACAGTTATATTAAAAAGCCCATCCCAGGTCCGGAAAAGCTCCAGCCACCCCAGGATGGGGAAATGTCAAAAACCCTGGATTCATAATCCAGGGGTGGGGCATATTGTCTTAAACAAAAAACCGGGAAACATCAACCGGTATCACATCACAAACAGAAAATTAAAATTGGTTTTAACAAAGAACCACAAAAACAAGAAAACGATCCCAACCTTCAAGCTTCATCACGGGTCGTCTCCTTAGCTTCCTCCACTAGCACCTCTTATGCTGCCTTAGGCTCCTGGGCTGGCGCATCCCCCTCCTTGGGCTGGTCGACGTCCATGGCATGGTCGGCGGAACCCTTAGATGGGGTGCCCTTGCTGGTTTCAGGATCAGCCTCTGGGTCACACCCAGCAGGGGTGGTTGCGCCTAGTTCGCGCAGTTTGGTTACCCATCCGGTCACATCCCATCTGGGGTTCTGAAACCCCAGGTCCCTGCCCTCATCACCCTTTGCAGCTAGAGCAGCCTCATGATCTGCCCGTGCATCCACAGCCTTCTTCTCCAGGTCCTGCACCAGCCCAGGTTCTTGTTAGCCGCTATCCTGGTCAAGTTTAGCTCCTTGTTCAGAGCAGCAACCTCTTTCCTGGCTGAAGACTCGGCCTCCTGGGCACGTATCTCGGCAGCCCAGTCCAGCTCAAAGAATCGCCCAATAATCTGCAGGAAAAGGTAATTCAGTTAGACATTTTAGATCTTGAATGGTTTAACTATGCAGAAAATTCAGGGATACCCAGGATTGACTTACTTGGCGAAAAGAGGCATCAGCATGAGAGCGCAGCTCAGCGGTGTCCATGTTCTCCAGGGGTTGTGGGGCAGGAGCAGCAGCAGTGTTGGCCCTGGTTTTGCGCTTGGTGCCAGAGGTCCTTGAAGAAGGAGCCTTGGGAGCAGACTTGGGCTCAGCTTTCACAGTGGCCAAGACCTGCATATCTTGTTCAGACTCACCCAGCAGAAGGTCATCCAGGTCCACATTCTCGAGGTTGATAGGGGTGGCAGCAGCTGAAAGACAGGAATATAAGAAGTCAACAGAATCCAAGGACCAAAAGATGGAATTGCTAGATACTTACAACTAGACATGCTGTGGGAGGTGGAAGAAGCGGCTTGATGGGGATCGACCTTGAATTCTCGGTCGTCCTCGGTGATGGTCAGAAACGTCACAAATCTTTCAAATGCCCCTGGATTTGCAGGGCCGGTTGAACTCAAGCTAGGCACTACAAAACAAGAAAATCCAAGGTCAGTATTTGAATAACATATAATATAAGTAGAAATCCTAATCCCTAATGCAGTTGAAAACCTACCCTCTACTTTCCACCTAATGGTTGATCTTTTGACGAAGAAGAATTTCCCTTTCCATTCTTCATGAAAGGAAGCCCGAGGAACCATTTGGACTTCCTTGTTCTGCTTCCATGGGACTTGAGCTCATAACCCAGGGCTAATTCGAATAACCGAACCAGGGAATCAAACTCCCTATTGAGACGGTCAAGGGTACCCAGGATTCGCCATATGATAGGGAGAGTTTGGGCATAGGCCAGGCCGGTGGCCTCAAAGAACTCGGCCAGAAGACCAGTGAAAAGGAAAAGACAGTCCCATGGAGAAGGGAGTAAACGGGAAGCAAACCCAGGTCTTAGAGAAAAAATCTGATTGAACCCTCTTGTCGAAGGGTCTAATTTCGACAGATTCGGGAAAAAGGTCGGACGACAACAATGCGGCGATGTTGTCTTCGATGAAGGTACAGGTCTCTAACCCTCAGTTTTGCAGGTAATTTTGATCGAGGAAATACTCGATCCCTGCCTGTCTAGCTAAAGTTTTCGATCGAACTTTCTTTCGGGTCATGATCGGAACGAAAAGGAAGGACGAGAAGGAGAATGTTACCTGGTAGGAAGAAGAAAGAAGCTGGAGATCCTAACGATAAGCTCTGCTCTCAGAAACGGTAATGGTGCAGAATGAGGAGGTTAAGGCTCGAATTTAAGGAGAAGGGAAGTTACAAGGGGTGATAGGATGTTACCCCACGACGTGGCGCGCTAATTTCTTGATTAACGGACACGATCAAAACGAACGTGGATTAGACCTCAAATTTGAAATTTTCACAGCTGTAAAACTTATCTACAACTCGCGAAAATTTGGGGACAATTGTTATACCCTGAATTTTCGGCTTATAATCCAGGGTACAGGTATAGGCTTAGGGCAGGATTGACCCGGGATTCATATGACCCAGAATTTAACAGGTAAAGTTCAAATGACCCTGAATGTATCAAGGGTAAGGCAATGTCCCAGGATGTCACTATAATCTAGGGAAGTCCATATTTATTTTATTTTAGTAATATTACGACCCAGGATGAGTTTAATCCAGGGTCACTCTTAATTTATTAATGACCCAGCATGTGGAAATGACCCTGCATGCTAGGACATTGATACTAACGCATTTAGTTCCTATATCTGATCAAGGACAGGTTGATGAAGTCTACCAACGGTCGAATTGAAGAAGTTGAATACTTATTTCGCACGTGGTCAAAGGCTGTTAGCTGAAAACTCGGTCAACCAACTGAAAAAGACGTTGAGGAGAAGATCCCTGGAATATCGGACAAATTGTTAAAGATCTAGGAGTATAAATAGGACGTTTAGTCATTTGTTTCAGCTCACTCGAGCTTTACTCATTGTATCTTCGTATTCAATTCTCTGTTTACTCACTGTACTCAAGCATTTACGTGATCAATAAATTGGTAGCGTGTGTTATCTCTACCCGGGGTTTTTATGCCGGCGGTGCCTTAGAGACATCTAAGGGCTAAGGGCTTTTCCCTAGTAAAATTTTCGGTGTTCCTATTCCCATTCTTGGTTTCACTTGTGTTATCTAAATTATCAACTAATTTCCTGATTTAACTTACATTTTTACCCAGGATTTTATCTTTTGTCCCTAGAATTTAACTATTGTCCTAGGATTTCTACAAACTGTTTTCATATATTAAACCTAGGCACCAAACCTCACAATATTATTTGGCTCAATTCTTACTAATTTTGCTTAAGTGATTTTTAGCCAAAACAATCATGAGCTCTGAAACTGGTACCAAGGACGACATACTGGTCCTTGGGTCCTTGAAGACTGAACCTACTTCCCTCACCAGGATTCCTCAATCGAGGGCCTCAGGGACCAAGAGGAAGACCCGAGGGTCAAGTGCCGCTACTGCTACCACCTTTGATGCCCCCCAGCTCAATCACTGTTCTTACGGCCACAGAAAGCGAATCCCTTTTTCACCAGGTAATTGTTATCTGACCCTGAATAAATTTATCGATATTGACCCTGACCCTTGATTCCATTTTGTTTCAGGCTACCTCCCACATTTTGGACCTCCTAGCCGCCGCTGAAAACAAGCGGTCGATGCTGAAGATCGCCCAAGCTAACATGGAAGCTACCAAAGCCAAGATCCTTCACGATAAAGTTGTGAAGCTCATTTCTGAAAATGAGAAGAAGGCGGTACAGGCAAGGGTCGACCACTAAGCTGCCATGGCTGAGGTTGTCGAAACAACCAGGGTTTCGGTCCTTGTATCCCTACTGCAGGCCAGGCTCAAAATGGTGAAGAAGGCCAGGGATCTGAAGCTTGTGAACCCAAAATGGAACCACCGGATGTGGTTGAAAAAGTTGCAAGAGGTGGGTGGTACAATTCCTGAGGGCTTTTGATTTGGAGGAGATCCAGGATGTATGGGGTTCAGACTTGGTCACAACTGGTGGCAGCAGCGAGATGCAGGTGGATCAGGTCAAGACCCAGGATGATGAGGGCCAAGATGATTCGAGCAAGGGAGGAGCTGGCAAAGAAGAAGGCAAGGAGAAGGATGTAGGGGTTGCCGATGCAGCAGCCACGGGTACTGTTCAATAGCCCTAGGTCCTTTGTCTTTTTCCTGTTTTAGTGCAGCTTTTTTAATCATTTTCTTTTGTAATGGTTGTCGGAGGTTTGATTACCGGTGTTACAATGGTCCACCCACATGCCAGATACCTGTGGTTTTGACTTAACCATCCCGAGGTGGTTGGGCACTTTGTTCCAACCAAAGGGTGGTTATATATATAACGGCTTTTGAACTATATACTCGTGTGATGCCTTTATATTCCCTGCACAAATAAATACACAAGTTTGATATATAGGTTAAAGAAAATAAATTGTACCTTTCACATCCTGGGGTGTACCCTGAATGTTGGATCCCTCCAAGTGCAAATAGACGATTTCCTCTCTCCTTAGTGCAATTTATGCTTCGGAATGCTTAGTAACAACCTAAGCTACTTTTTAATTGATATCGAAACCCTAGGATTTGGCATTGCCATGCCATCCTAGGTCATAATCACTTAGATAGATCATGCACATGTTAGGAATAAATTTTAATAACTAGGACCAAGACTAAAAATCCTGGGGTTAAACCCAAAAATCCTGGGGTTAAACCCGAAAATCCTAGGGTTAAACCCAAAAAATGTTGGGGTCAAGCCCAAAAATCTTGGGGTTAAACCCGGTGCTGATCCAGTGAACTCGGGTCATGCCCGGTGCCCTACTGGTGAATTCTATGGACCACCTCGAGCCGAACCGGCGAACTAGGGTATTGCCTCGTATGTCTTATGTTGGTGTGAAAACACCAAAAACCTTAGGGAACTCCTATATGTCCATAAATCATGAGGTTGTCACCCATGCTGCTAACACAAGTCGATCCCATAATCCTGGGTCCAATATGTGGGTTAACGTGCGCTACAGGGGAGGGTCTTGCGCTATAGGCAATTACCCAAACGTAGGAGAGGTGATATCCTCTCAAACCTTAGAAGGTATGTTGGATACCTTGAATAGAGGAGAGATAACCGGTCTCTAACTTAGAGAAATGATCCCTGGCTTCATGCATCTAGGGTCACGTACCCGTTTCTATTCAAGCTTCTCGAACAAAAGAGTTAAGAGATTTTATAGAGAATGATAAAAACGAAAATAAAAGTAAAACAGAAGTGTGCAATAATAAAGAAAGTAAGAGAAATACCTTGATCGATTTTTTTAATTAAAAGACAAACCTGGGATATAGCATCGTGGGGTACTAAACTCACATAAGATAGGCCTTCAAGTGAATCGCATTCCATGGTCTTGGTAGCAATTCACTTTACATGTTGGCAAGCTAATACACTCCCTTACCTGCCTCTGAGTCAATCAAGTATGGAACTTCCCATTTAGGGGCTAACTTACCATCCCCAAGATTCGTCGTGTTCTTAAATGTGTTCCTTATCTTAAGTCTCCTAGCTTGAATCTTCGGATCCTTGCATGTTTTTTGTGGGTCTTAGAGATTCTTTTTTGATATGCGAAAATTCTCCAAGTAGCTTGCTCTCGTAGCTCATCCACGGTGTCAAGGTCGTCAACCAGGGATTTGTCATTTGCATCATGGGTTTGGCTGATAACCCTGAATGTTGGGACTACCATTTCTGTTGGAATGACTGCCTCTGTACCAAAGACCAAGGAAAGGGGAGTCTGGCCCGTGGCATTCTTCGATGTAGTCCTATCATCCCATAATGCCAATGGTAGTTCCTCTGCCCATTTACCCTTCTTCTCCTTGAGCCTTTTCTTCAAATTGTTAATAATGATCTTATTACTAGACTCTGTCTAGCCATTAGCCTGAGGGTGCACTGGTGTGGATGTTATCATTTTTATACCCTAGCTCTCACAGAATCCGGTAGTCCTTTTGCCAATTAACTGAGATCCATTGTCACACACTATTTCAGAGGGTATGCCAAATCTTGTTCTGATATTCCTCTTGATGAATGAGATGACTTCCTTTTCTCTGACTTGGACATACGCTTCAGCCTCTATCCACTTTGAAAAGTAATCAGTCATTGCTAGCATAAAGACTTTTCCTCCTGGGGCCCGGAGCAACTACCCCACGATGTCCATTGTCCACTTCATAAAGGGCCAGGATGCAGGGATAGGATGCAAGGGTTCGACAGGTTGATGAGGAATATTGGTGTGTCTCTGGAAAGCATCACATTTAAGGGCGAAATCCTGGGAATCTTTTCTCAAGGATGGCCAGAAGTAACTTGTTCTCAGGATTTTGGACATTAGAGACCCGCCTCCTGTATGATTTCCGCAGTCACCTTCATGAATGTCTTTGAGTACATCCCGAGCTTCGTCATCTTCCAAGCATCTTAGGTATGTACCTACAACAGATTTTTTATACAATTTTCCTTTTATAAGAACGTACCTGGCCATTCTGGTTCTGAATGCTCTAGTATCCTTTTTTTTATTTTAGGATATAACCATTTTGTACATAGTCCATGATAGGTCGAGTCTAGGATGACGGACTATCCTGGGAATCAGAACATTGTCCATTCTGGGAATTAGATGCCAAGACCCTGCCCCCAGGATCAATGTCTTCTGGGTTCTCTTACTGGTTGATTGTTGAGCTTAGTATGTGGATTATGGGGATATGTGTATCCTCCATTGCCTTGAATGCTAACCCCAGGTTTGCTAGTGCAACCGCTTCAGCATTCTCATCCCTGGGTACTTGCTGAATGTTGAAAGTTTGAAAATCCTGGGATATAGCCTTCACAATTTCTTGGTACTTGGCCAGCTTCTCCCCTTTCACTGCATAAGATCTATTGAAATGATTTGTTAAAAGTAAGGAGTCGACATATACCTGGATGTTCTGGATCCCAAGATGCAAGGCTAATTATAAGCCAACAATAAGGGCTTCATACTCCGCTTCATTGTTAGTCGCCTGGAATTCACACCCAACAGCCTGGGGTATCATGTCCCCCTGTGGTGATTTCAGTATGATTCAAAGGCATGTGCCCCTGACATTGGATGCCCCATCTGTAAATAGGGTCCAACATCCTGAGAATTCTTCTTCCTGCAAGCTCTGGAATTCCTGGTCTGTTTCACTTTGGATATCACTACTGAAATCAGCCACGTACAAATTCTGCTAGAGCTTGTGATTTTATGGTTGTTCTTGCTTCGTAAACCAGGTTGTAAGCACTCAGCTTCAGGGACCATTTTGCCATCGTACCTAACATCTCAGGTTTTCTCGAGACATGCTTTATAGGGTAGTTAGTTTTCACATGTATAGTATGAGTCTCAAAATAATGTCTAAGTTTAGTATAAGCCATAATTAGGGCTAGTATAAGTTTTTCTAAATGCGAATACCTGGATTCAGCTTCGAGAAGACTCTTACTTACATAGTACACCGTGTTTTGTTGCCTTCTGCATCCTTGGTTAGTACTGCACTTACCGTGTTCCTCGAAACTACAAGATACAAGGATAATGGTTCCCCCGGATTCGGCTTCATCAGGAGAGGTACTGAGGATAGATATGACTTCAGATCCTGGAAGGCTTGCTCATGCTGGGATGTCCATTCAAAACTTTTTTACTTTCTCAGGATATCATATAATTCCCGGCATCTCTGCGAGGATTTGGAGATAAATCTATTCAGGGCTGCAACCCGGCTTGTTAGCCCTTATACATCCTTGGTTGATTCAAGTGACTTTAGATTCACGATGGCACGAATTTATTCAGGGCTAGCCTCAATTCCTCTCTTTGTCACCATGTATCCCAGGAATTTGCCAGCATCCACTCCAAAATGACACTTCTCTGGATCCAGCTTCATATTATACTTGTCTAAAATGTCAAAAGATTCTTTAACATCTTGGACATGGGTGCTGACATTTAGGGATTTTACCACCATGTCGTCTATATACACCTCCATAGTTTCTCCTAGATTTTATTTGAACATCATATTCACCAGTCTTTGGTAGGTTGCCCCTGCATTTTTCAATGCAAATGGCATAACAACATAACAATAAATACATGTGGGTGTAATGAACGCTATATCCTCCTGATCACTTGGCTCCATTTGAATCTTTTGGAATCCTGAGGTGGCATCCATGAATGTTAACATTTCATGTCCTACCGTTGTAGCCACCATAGAGTCAATTTGTGGTAAGGGAAAGGGGTCTTTAGGACATGCACGGTTCAGGTCTATGTAATCTACACAGACCCTCCATTTGCCATTTTTCTTCTCCACTACCACCACATTCGCCAACCATCTTGGGAACTTGACTTCCCTGATCATCCTATTTTTCAGCAGACGGTCCACCTCCTCTTGGATTATTACATACTTCTCAGGAGCATATTTTCTTCTCATTTGATGCAAGGGCCTGTAAGAGGGATCAATACCAAGTTTATGTGTTGTAACATCTTTTGATATACCTGTCATGTCTTCAATATTCCATGCAAACGTTGACATTCTAGAACTGAGGAATTCCACCAGCTCTTTTTCAACAGGGCCAGGGATGTTAGTGCCAATTGACACTTTTTTCCCAGGATGCAAGGGATCTAGGACTACTTGTTTGACATCCTGCTCCCTTTCCTCTAGGACGTCCCTGGCCTTCTTCTTTAATTGCTATCCATGACGGGCCTTTGCTAGAATCTTCATAGATGATGTGTAGTAGTCCTTTGCTTCTTGTTGATTGCAGTTGATGGTGACTACTCCCCAGGGTGTTGGCAGTTTGACACATTGATGGTAGGTTGAGGGGAAAGCCTTAATGTCATGAATCCAAGGTCTGCCCATGATAATGTTATATCCAGATGGAGCATCCATGATACAAAAGTGTTGCATCGAGTTTACTCCTTCGATGTATACTGGGAGCTTTACCTCTCCCAAAGTGTTCTTTGTTTCGCCGCTGAAACCCACAAGGACCGTGGATTTGGCTATGATCTCATCCTGGGGTATTCTCATCTTGGTCAACGTTTCGAGTTGAGTGATGTTGACAGAACTGCCCCCATCAATTAGGATTCTCTTTATGAAGTGGTTCGCTATATAGAGCGTGATCACCAGCCCATCATGATGAGGGTCCATGATATTGCACCTGTCGTCTTCACAAAAGGTAACGTCTTTCACATCTGTTTGGATTGATGTCTTGACTGGTTTCCTGGGTACGTCTGACTTGGCCTCCCTTGCGTGTCTTTTAGATGCAGAATAAGAGGTACCACATATCAGATCCACCAGAAATAAAATAAATTACCTTTGCATCCGGGGATGTGGATGTTGCTCGCTCAGGATGTCCGCCTGATCTGTCTGCATCCTGGGCCTGGTCAGTGCCCCAGCGCCCTTGGATTTGTCCTTCTTTATTCCCAAGAGCTCCTTCAGGTAGCCTTTGCTCAACAGATAACTGATCTCCCTGCGCATAGCTATGCAATCCTCGGTCATATGGCCAAAGTCCTCATGGTACGCACACCACTTGGATTTGTCCTTCCAGGATGTTTATTTATTCGTCTTCCCGTGCCACCTTGCCTTGTCCCCCAAATCCTGCATAGCATTAATCACACCTGCAACATCAGTAGCAAATCATAACTCATTAAAAGTAGGATACTCTTCATCATTGTCATCTTCATCCTGATTGACCATGTTAACCCTAGGATTATCAGGTTTGGAATATGGTTTAGGCCTCTGGGACCCAGGATGCACCGATTCTGATTTCCTGTTGCAGGAGCCGTATCCTGGAACTGCATTGATGTGCAAAAATCGATCTATAAAAATAAACTAAATTATTCTAGACCTAGACACACTAAATTAAACCCAATTAACCTAAAACTATACCGACTCAACAGGAAGCGAACCTATCGAATGTAGAATAGCTATCGGTAAACCGGGGTCGAACCCTAGAGACACTAAAAAAACAAAATTAACTAAGAAAAATAAATTACTGATTAATTGATGAAAATTGGTTTTTGATTTGAAGAAGCTATTAACTAAATAAATTAACTAAAATTAACTAAAGATAAAATTAACTAAATTATTAAGACTTACTAAAACGGGAAACTGCTAAAAATGGAAATTACTAAAAATGGAAAGCCAACCAACAACTCAAAGCCTAGAAACGAAAACCAGATATGATGCGAAATACCACCTAGACCTAGAATCCTAGTTAATGCTAACGACTTCCCTTGACTATGAAAATTATGACTAAATCAGATTCTAAATATGCAACCTATAAGAAAGCTGCGAGCCCCCGAAATCCTCTCCGGACGTAACTGATAAGATTCCTAGCGGTTGGAAAACGCTCACTGATTTGTTTGTTCACCTTTTGAGTACATCCTAACCGATAATTCTACCACTCAATTAATTGGTTCACCTTTTGAATATTTCCCAATTCAATTACCCTAACCACCCGCGAAACTAATCTAAGGCACCTTAAGGTAATAGGAGCTACCTTTAACCACTATGAAAGTCACAACTTAGCAACTTGATTAACTAATCTAGGGGACTTCCTTTTGAGACAATCCTGGTCTAGACAATTAACCAACCCAACTAGTCGACAAGGTTATCCCCTTTTAAGTTCTAACCAAGGCAGAATATAGTAATCAAGGTACTAATTAATAACCAATGTTCTAGTTCGGGATGTCTCCTAAACTATTCCTTAGATGAAAACCCTAAAGCTAACACCTTTAGATGCATTACCCGACCCGAAAGACATTCGTAGGCAACACAAACACCAATCAATAACCAAAACCCTAATTGGAATATGCAAACGCAACAATCACAGAAAATTAAAGGAATTGCAATAGACTATCAATACATCACACAATCGTCATAATCAAGGAAAAGTCAAAAACATTAACTAGTCATCAATTGGTCTAGATGGTACAAGATATTAGCCAATCACAACCAACATGTCTGAGTTTATAATAAGAACAGTAATATCAATCAGTAGCATGATCTGGTAGGGGTGTGCACGGTTGGTTTGGTTCGGTTTTTGGACCAAACCGAAACCGAAACCGAAATAGTCGGTTTTTCCTTCTTCCCAACCGATCGGTTTCGGTTACATTCGGTATCGGTTTCGGTCGGTTTTGGTCGGTTTCGGTCGTAAAACCACATTTTTTTATTGGGCCAAAATATGTGGGCTTGATGATAAATTATGGGTTGATAAATTCTGGGCTTAAAAAATAAACTAAAACATGATGAAATTCATATCAAATTCAAATTTAACAACCTACAAAAATATATATCGAGCCGTTCATCACATGTACCATATGTCTATGACCTATGGCCTATTCATCACAATGACAATTAACAATGTACCATAGGGCCTAGTGGTCCAAAATATGCAAATATATGTCTTGATGCATAAACAAACACACTTAAAATATACTACTAAAAAGTTAAATTACTTTAGCTTCAAAAGGTATAATCCACATCTTGATCTTGACATTCATCTTCATTTTCATCTTCAATTCCACTCATAAAATCTTGGTGGTTCTTTTTCCGGTGATTAAACCTAAAAAATAAAATATATATTAAAACTAAATTAAAACAAATAATAAAGTTAAAGAATAAGAATATATTTACCATCTTCTATTTTTTCCAAGTTATCAACCAACTCTTCTAGTAGTGCACCATTGATATGAGACTCTTGCAAATCCGTTGGTGTTGAACGTAACCAATCTTGAGCACAAATTAGCGACTTGGCGGTCTTTGAAGTAAGTGAGCTTCTATATTTATCAATAACCCTACCACCGGTGCTAAATGCCAACTCGGATGCAACGGTTGAGATTGGAAGTGCCAATACATGTCTAGCAACTTGGGAAAGAATAGGGAATTTAACCGAATTTAGTTTCCACCAACCCAATACATCATACTTATCATCTTTTATCCTTTTCTCGGTACCATCACGCAAATACATCTCAACTTCACAATCATCAACCCCTTCTATGCCTTCTTTCTCCAAATATTTCAAGTAACCATCTTCTATGTCAACACAACCATGTCCATCATTCTTTACCAAATTAGAAGAAGACATACTTTTGTCTTCATTTGATTTTTTCCAATTTCATCTTATATTCATTAAATATCTCCAACAATGCTTCTCTCACCCGGTTCTTCATTGCCTTAATTCTTTTAGTATCATCACCATATAACAAGCTTAGACAATAACCAAGATAAGGCAACTTATTTCCAGGATCTAGGACTAATGCCACATACACTAAGAAATTCATCTTGTCCAAATTGTCCCAATACTTGTCAAACTTTATTTTCATGGACTTGGCCATATTTTTCCTTTTCTCGTCATCACTTAAGGTCATATTTGTTATATTTGCATGGATTGTGCAAAGCTCAACAAACAACAAACTTGAGGTCACGTACTTAGACCCCGAAAGTTTCTCAGTCACATTAAAAAAAATCTTTAAATACTCCATAAATAACCTATTAAAACAAAATAACTAAGTTTGTTAAAATAAAAGGCTAAAAAGATACAAAAAATCTTTCAAAAACTTTGAAATTTTTGTAAGTGTTCGTTTATGTCCTTAAAAACTAAGTTACTTTTTTTTTTCTAAGAAAATCACAATATATACTTGCAAGAAAGCAATGAGAGATACGACAGAAACAAGTTGCTTTATCTTTAAAATTCAAACACATATGAAAATATATCTAGAAATAAATCCATAATAAACAATTACTTCATAAACTTTAAAAAGAAAATTAGAAGATATATATAATTACGTAAACGCACCGTTCTCATAAGGAGACCGCCACAAGATACAAAAATAAAGTATAATACCATGCATTGTCCCAATCTTCTTTAACAGGTGGCCCCACCACGACTTTATCATTTTTCTTTCTCTTTTTTTTTACTTCCCTCAACATCTCCATCAACCTCATTTACTTCAACTTCACTAGGAAAGTATGATCTATAATTGGAATCCACATCATGAAGCCTTCAAGAAAAAAGAAAAAGAACACGTTAGCAACAAAATATGAAACAAAATATAACATATGAAAAAAGTTCAAACATAAAATACCTATCAAATGCTTTCAAAAACTTGAGTGCCGTTTCCAACATCAAGAATGTTGAATTCCATCGTGTTTCCACATCAAGACATGGTTTTCTTTTGCAATTTATCTTTTCCTTCTCCACACTTTCTTTAAAACTTGCATACCTAGAAGGAGACGATCTCACATACCTTACGGCATTTCGAATTCTAGTTATGAAATTTACTTGTTCATCCAAGCCTTCTTTGACTACAAGATTTATAATGTGAGCATTGCACCTTAAATGCAAATACTTGCAATCTAAGATCGAATTGGGGCCTTTAAGCATCATTTTTAAAACTTTAATTGCTCCATCATTCGAGGAAGCATTATCAACGGTTATGGTTAAAACCTTCTCAATCCCCCATTCTTTTAAGCACCGATTGACTAACTTTCCTATGGTATCACCCTTATGATTTGCAATTTGACAAAAGTTTGTAATCTTCTTCCTCAACACCCAATCTTCATCAACCCAATGTGCGGTAAGACACATATAATTAAAATTTTGCACCGATGTCCATGTGTCGGTGGTTAGGGATACAGTTTGATCTTTTAAAAGATTTTTTAGTTTTTTTTTGTCTTCTTCATATATTGACCAACAATCCCTAGCAATGGTCCACCTAGACGGAAACCTAAACATTGGATTTAACTCCGATACGAAATCTCTAAGTCCCTCATCTTCAACAATGCTAAATGGCCTATTGTCTTTTATGCACATGTGAGCAAGAAACTTTCTACACTTTTCTTGACTAAAAGAGTGAGAAGTCAAGCTAGAACCACCTTCCTTATCAAACTTAAAATCTAATATTTTTTGTTTCTTTCTATCTATGGTCTTGTAAAGCGGCGATGTTGTGCATACAAAATACAAATGATTTTTCAAAGTACTCGTACCATTCGATTTGGTGCCAGCCGCCATCAAGTTGTTGCAATATGGGCATCTAGCTTTCTTGGTCTTAGGATCAATTGTAAAATGTTGCCAAACTATAGATCTTTTTCTAGTACCACCATTATCCTCTTGCTCCACATTTTGCTTCTCCATATTACTAGCATTTTCTACATCAACATCAACTACTGGTGTTTCCATCTACAATGATGCAAAATAAAATTATATAAGCTTACACATGAACAATGACAAATAATCAAATATGAAGAAAAGTCCAAACTACTATAACTAAAATTATGACCGATGTAAAAAAACTAGAAGAAAGTTCAAACTACTATAACTAAAACCTAGAAGAAAGTTCAAAAAACCTAGTGAATACCGACGGTTTCGAACTGTGATAAGGAAATCGAAATCAAGCATATGCGACGCGATCATGAAGACAGCGGGAAGATGAGAAACTACGTACCAGATTTGGGTGATTTGAAAGTTGCGAGCGCCAAGGACTAAGGACAAAGCCCTAGATTTGATGAGCGGGAATGCCTTTTTGGTGTGGGGGATCGTGGAGAAAAAACGCAGAGAAAAATTGAATAATTTGTGTTTTGGAAGGATTAGGGTTAGAATGGATTAATGGGCCTTCTTTTTCTTGGATCAATCTAGACTTTTAATAATTAATGGGTCATGTACTAATTTAAATAATATAGTATTGGGTTTAAATATATAAATATTAAAAATTAATAAATAACTATAAGTAGGCATATCGGTTCGGTTTTGCGGTTTTTCAGTTTTTTCGATTCGGTTGTCTGGCGGTTCGGTTTTTTTGGTTATCAGAAAAGTAAAAACCGAAACCAAACCGAAATTTTCGGTTTGGTTTTTATCGGTTCGGTCTTTTCGGGTTTTTTCGGTTATTGGTTATTTCGATTTGGTTTTAGCGGTTAAATTGGTTTCGGTTCGGTTAATTCGGTTTTTTGCTCACCCCTATGATCTGGTCTAATAAAAACGGAAGTTAAATCGAAGTAATAAGAACCCGGGGAAGCGAATGGGAGTCGAATGCTTCAATCATATGGCTCCAATGGCTTCAATCTCGATTTCCTGCTCCAGAATCGTCTCCTAGCTCTCTGAGTTACGGAAGAAGTGAAGTTATTCGACTGGAAACCCCGCATTGTATTTATAATTGAAAATTTAGGGTTTTCCGGAATTTTGACCTCCAAGCTTATCGCTTGGAGGACCCTTGACCAGCAGGCGATACGCGTTAGGCCTAATAGAGACAACATAGTCGGGTCAACGCGCGGAGCACCGCCTTTGACTTTCTTGCAGCAAGCGTATCGCTTGCTTCTTCAGGATCACTAGGCGATACGCCTAGTGCTCAATCTTTAACACTTTTCTTCTTTTTGATCTTCAATTCTTCTCCAATGCTCGTTTTCTCCAAGATCTGCACCAAAACTGCAAAATAAACATAAAACACAACCTAGGACTCTAGTACTCATAAACAACTAAAAACCTACGTAAATTGACTCAAAAGACTCACAAAATGACTCGAAAACGTAAAGGAAAACCTATGTGTTTTGCAACACATCATGCATCCACTTTTTCTTGCACTTTCTTGTCTTCTTCAAGTCTGATGAATCTTAGGGCCCTATGCCTTACTTCATCAAGCCTATGACAAGGGTTCATCACAAGATCTTGGTAGAACGGTGAATCCTTCTCAAGGCCCATTTTGAATGTTTGGACTGCAGTAGCCATATCCATGTTGGAAATATCTAGGACTTCCCTGCTAAACCTGTTCACACAATCCATGAGCGACTCGTTAGCATTTTGAGTAACTCTGTAAAGATCACTCGTTAGTTTTTTGAAATTGTGACTACAAGAGAACTGGTTATTGAATAAATTAACTAAATGAGAAAAACGATGTGATAGAAAAGGGTGGAACACTCAGGAGCCACTTCAAAGCTGAGCCTGTGAGTGTCGACCCAAAACCTTTGCCTAGGCATGCCTCCTTGATTTCAGGCGGCATGTAGATTACTTACATCCTTTCCATGTACTTGGCCATGTGTTCCTCCAGGTTAGTTATGCCATCATACAACTTCATATTGGGGGTTTGGAATCTCTAGGGTATATCCATGTCACATATTGAGGGAGCAAACCTTGAAAGTCGATGACTCGCCGGTGCTACTTCAGGAATGGGTTGGACCACTCCAGGGACACTCGAGATCATTTCTTTTAGTTTACTGAGCTCCCTGCCAGTGCTGAGCTAAGACCTGCATCCTGCAGAGATTCATTAGTATGAGCATTAACATTAGGGATTCCTAGGATGTTCCCGACATCTCGGGTAGCGGCGCCCCCAAGATTCGCGACAGATTCCCTGAATGTATACTCCCTGGGTCTATCAGCCAGGGTAGCAGAAGCAGTAGCGATTTCAGGTCATGGATCTAAGACTTGGAGGTCATCTGCTAGGCTAAAACCATTCCTAGGGTTGTTGAATTGTAACCTTCTAACCTGAACAGGGCACACGGGTGTATGATCCACCCTACTCATCTCTTATCTCAGCCTAGCAATTTCTCCAAGCACGTCCTGGTTCACCATCTGCTGTTGCTCCATGTATTGCTGCATCTTTGCAAACATGGTGAGGAATTCATCATTGGAGACCATTACTGGGATTTCTCCAGCACAACCAACAAATTCTCGGAATGCAGATAAGAACACCAAGATTTAATACAAGCACAACCAACAAATTCAAGGACAAAATAGACTTAATACAAGCACAACCAACAAATTCTCGGAATGCAGATAAGAACACCAAGATTTTTTAGGTGAAAAAGCCCTTAACCCTTGGATGTCTCCAAGAGCCTCCGGCATAAAAAACCCCTTGGCAACGATAACACACGTTGCCCGTTTATTTCACTGAAAATTTGTTCGAGTACACTTGATTGCGGCGATTGCTAAGTGAGTGAGTGAGAGTACAGGTGAGTCATAAGTACGAAAAAATGAGTCCTAAACCATGTATAAATACATATGAATCCTAACTATAATTCCGAGATTCTTGGGATTTCCCGTCCAACAACTTTTGGCCGTTACTTGACCGAGTTAGGTGGCAGGTTCTTCATTTCCACACGTGCTCTGAATTTTGACTTAGTCTTCTTGACCGTTATCCATTCTTTCGTACCTGGCTTGATCATACAGAATCAAAGGAAAAAAATTAGTAATGTTGCCCTAACATGCTGGGTATCCATGCATGCTGGGATCAGGTAGATTGAATAGATAAATCCTGCATGTATTACCTCCTGGGATATTAATTAAATAAAAGGGTACTATGAACATAAATGGAAATCCAGGGTACCTGTAAACGCTGGAACGTAGGATCGGCTTAGTTCGACAACAATTGTGTCATAAAAACGAGAACAAACGGTGTAAACAACAATGCTCAATCTCTCATTAAAATCGTAACAAATTACATAGAGAATCAGAACACATAACACACAGTTGCTAAACACTCGCTCAAAACTCTATTCAAAAACTAGTTACAAAAGACACAACTACAACCTATATATAGACATCTGCCGGCCGAACTCCTAGGCTTGTCCGAACCTCAGGTTCAGCCAAGGTTCGGCCGGGGTTCAGCAAGAGTTCGGCCAATAGCAACTAGGTTGTAACTTCAAGTCTTCAACTCTTTGTCTAATCCAGCTCGTTGCCACATAATGTATCAACAAACTCCCCCTTGGCAACAACTGGACCGTTCTTTATCAGCCTTGTACTTCAGCAGCCTCATCTTCCTTCCAGATCATCTCATGATTATGCCCGGCATAGATGTTAAACGCAAAATAAATCCTTATCACCCTCTGGAACTGCAATTCCTGCTCCATATAATCAGGATTATACAGGTTTGGATTGTAATAAAGCTTACCTATATCAGCCTTAGACAGATTGATCAGCCATATCGATTCATAAATCTTCACAACTCGGTTCTGTTCTTTCAGCACAATCACAGCCTCACCAGTCTTCTCGTTACAGTACCACCACCTCAAATCCTTGATGAAATCAAGCTCCATTTTCATTAGTGGTATCTTCTTCATCACATCAGGTTTCTTCTTGAAAACCAGGATTATTAGCTTCTTTCGAGTTTTTGCATGAATCCTTGTTCGAGATCGACGCCTTTTGGGTTTCTGAGGATTCAAAAATTGAAATCCTTCACGACATTCTTTCTCAATAGTCTTTTTGAAGTACAAACCTTTCCAATCAGTGCCATAATTGGAGAAACGATTTCGGGTCAGTTCACGAATATCCCAAACTGGCAGACTGCTAAAATCACTAGCACATTTGAAGTACTGGACTCCGTGTTGACGCTTAATCCCGTAGCACTTCAAACTGTCAGAAAACATCCAACTGATTATAGAACCTGAAGCTTGACCCTTGAATTTAAAAAACAATCATTGCTCAATTGGCTTCACAGGAGGAACATAGTTGGCATGAAACTTCTTCATAAATTCATCAAATGCCCAACGTTGTTCTTGTTCCTTAACCTCTTTAGCAACCGGATCTTCAGGCTTCTCTGATTCTTTCTTCTTTAATATTTCTTCAGCCTCAGCACCTTTTTCCTTAGGAAACACTTCAAACTCATGACCAGACTGATTGTTGTTGAAATTTGAGTATAAATCTGGATATTCTTCTTCAGTAATATCTTCTATCTCAACTTCCTCCTCAAATATATCTTTAACATCTTCATCCGATTCTTTGTTAGATGATTCATATTTCCTTGGTGCTGATTCAGAAGCTTTTATCATTTCTTCATCATTCAGATCAAACACAGCTTGCAACTGTTCTGCCGTCAGATCACCAACAAATTCACCCTCTTCTAGCGTCAGCAACATCTGTTCGAATTCACCCAGACTCGTTGCTGATTGAGTAGATGGAATTGAAGTAATCGGCACTGCTTCTCGAGAATCTTTCCCTTGGGAAGTAGATGTCCCAGCACCCAAACCAGTGGTTCCGGTCGGGCCTGATCCACCACCAACATTCCCTTCAGGATCATCTTGGTCGAGATCATCATTTAGATATCTCATCGGATCTTCATTACAACTCGAACTATCTCTAATCTCCCCCTGAGCTTTAAATTTCTTCATCAAGAACTTTATCTGCTTATCCATTTCAAGAAGCAATTTGCTCTGAGTCTGACTAAATCTGCACAACCGCAAAATCTCTTGATCTTGGGCTGCGTCCTGACTCTGCAAGACAGTGATCTGTTGACTTTGAGATTGATTTTGAGCTCGTAGTTCATCATTACTTGTGCGAAGCTCGGTAATCATCTTCTCTTGCTCCTCAGTCTTAGTCTTCAACACATCAATATGAGACTGTTGATCGCTTAACACACTCTGAAGAATACTGGCTTGTGAGAAGGACACAGAACCTTGCTCAAAGTTGAAATTAACCTCTGGTGTCGAATGTGAAGAAGCTGCAGCGGCTATTGCTGTCGAGAACACCGGAGTTGTGGGAGTTGAACCCATCGGCTGATTCACAAACTGCGCACCAGCACTTGGTGAAGGTGTTGTGCAAACAGTTGTTGATCTGTTGGCATTCATCAGATCTTGCAAGAAGTCATATTGAACATCAGACACCGAAGACTGAACAGTTGTAGACACATCTAGCAGAGACTTTGCTGGACTGGTTCATGATGATACACTGGAACGAGGCTTTAGTATAAACTGTGATGTTTTTTTCCTTTTACCTCTTCCACCAACAATGGACTTCTTCCTCTTTTGTAAAGAACTAGAAGCTTTCTGCTTTCCTTTGCCATGAACTAGATCGGCGTCAGGAGCATAATCTTCATCAGACTCAGATGAGACTACATCATCGTACACACGATCCTTGTAGCAATCGTTGCTCTTGTTTAGGCTGATTCGGAACGCGAAATGTTCATCGCTACCTTTTCTGAGCTTTACATATTTTGAGTTGCACAAACGAATTGTTTGTGTCAGACAAGTCTTAAGAGTCAGCCCCAACATTCATAAACTCCTCATCATCATCAGATTCATCTTCCAGGGTATTCACCGTAGGTGTCTCAGTCACACTGACAGCTACAGGAACTTCCTGTGCTGAGACCACCGGTTCAGAAACTGGCGGTTGAGAGACAACAGGTTCAGGAACTGGATTTACTGGTTCCTGTACTACTGGAATTTGTCTTTTAGGTCTTTTCACCCTTCCTTGTTGTGGAATTCGATTTTTTTCCACAATCCAGCTGTAATCAAGTTCCTCTGAATCACTACCTTCTGCATGACGAGGTGCACCCTGTGCTGGTGCCACGTAATCAGCATTCACTAAATAGCCAGTCAAGCGCTTTAATTTCGGCTGACATTCTGGTGCTTTCTTTTGATAAGACGCCATAGCACCCACACTTGCTTCTGTCATATGTTTCAGTTCCATCTTCTGTGTTTCAAGCTTCACCAAATCAGGATACCGGTCGTTAAGGATCATCTGAAGAAATATTGGATAGATAGCTGCTTTCTTTTGCCTTAGAGTTAGGTTATCTCTCATGTAATGAAAGATCAACCCGATAACATTATATGGTCGGTGCATCACCAAAGCATTCATCAAAGACACCATTGTTTGTTGAACTTCATCGTGCCCGGATATTCTGTGACCCATGAAAGACCC
>JBCNJP010000003.1:55913801-55956184 GCA_039602395.1 Deinandra increscens subsp. villosa | reverse complement strand
TCAGCAAAAGAGCGCGCGTGAATATGGGCAGTTTTTAGAGCTTCTTAAGCAACTTAGGATTACATTACCTTTCACTGATGTTATAAAACAAATGCCTAAGTATGCTAAATTTTTAAAAGACATGTTAACAAATAAAAAGAAGCTTGAAAGTTTATCAGATGTTACACTTGATGCCCAATGCTCTGCAATAGTACCGAATAAATTGCCTGAGAAACTTAACGATCCAGGGACCTTTACAATTCCTTGCTCTTTTGGTGATTCTTCTGTTACACGTGCTTTAGCTGATTTAGGTGCTAGTATCAATGTTATGCCATATTCTGTTTTCATGCACCTAGGATTAGGCGATTTAGAGCCAACTAGGATGACGATCTCTTTAGCTGATAGGTCGGTTGTTAGACCCAAAGGAATAGTGGAAAATGTTCTTGTGCAAGTGGATAAATTTTTGTTCCCTATAGACTTTGTGGTAGTTGACAGTGCATATGATGCTAGTTGCCCTTTGATTTTAGGTAGACCTTTCCTTAGGACTGCCCGGGCGTTAGTTGATGTTTTTGCGGGCACCATCACTCTGAGGGTTGAGGATGAGTCGGTGGAGTTTAAGGTTGGTAGGTCGAGTGACAAGAACAACGAGTACGTATACTTTCTAGGATCTTTCATGTCTTTGGTGGATAGTTGTGTTAGTTATGTCACTAGTGAGGATTTGATAGTTGGGAATAGGTTGGAAGGTGAACCGATAGTTGAGGATAAGTGTGGGGAGGATCCCGGGGGGGGGGGGTTAGATGAGTTAATTGATGAAAATGAGCATTTTGACCCGTTAGTAGAACCCGGAGGTGAATTAGTGGTTGGAGAGTTGTTGGTAGTTGAGAATGGTTGTAGGAGAGCCACACTTGGTGACATAGGTGAGTATGATGATAGGATTGTGCTTATATCAAGTGTGGGGAGGTTAGTTGTGGTTGTTGGTGAGAATGACCCAAAGTTGAGTTTTTTAGAGAAGATTAGATTTCTTCCGGGTTGGTTCAAGCATTTGAAGGTTAAACAATTGTTTCATTTGCTAAAGATCAGTGCTTTGTGGTTTGGGAAGTTAGTAGGAAGTTGGATAGAGGAAAACCGGGTGAAAGCCGGTAGTTTTGTGTTGAAAGATGTGAAATCAAGGCCTCCGGATGGTTTGGGAGGTTGTTTTCATGTTTTGTGCTAATTGATGCAGTGCTCGGTTTGTATAGTATTGTATTTATGTTTTAATTTCTGCAATTTTTATTTTTCGTGCATTTTGCGTGTTTTGGGTTTTGTGTTTTTGGTGTTTGCAGGTAATTCTGGAGATTCAAGATTTGGAATAGGGGAGTTGTGCAGGCCAAAATTGCAGTTCTGGACTGAGTTTTTCGACTAGAGGAGCTGGTATAGGCAAAAGAGATAGAAAATTTTTGGGGTCAAATTCCAAAAATTCCCTGGAAATTGCGTTCCAGGCGTATCGCCTGGAGGTTGGCAGGTTGTAGGCGATACGCATGAGGGTTGAGAAGAGGCCGGTTGTTTGCAGTTCCAGGCGTATCGCCTGGGAGATGCAGTGCGGTAGGCGATACGCCTGGAGGAGGTAAGTCAGAAAAAAATTTCAATTTACAATTTTTATTATTTCTGTTTACCGGATTTGCGGTGGTTCGTTTACGGTCGATGTGCTGAGTCTCTGGAGTTTCAGGTGAACACGTTTCAACTTGTTTTATTTTATTTATTTTATTGTGCTTTTATTCTGCTTTATTTTTGTTCCATTCCACATTGAGGGCAATGTGTAATTCAAGTGTGGGGATGGGATACTTGCGTATTGAGTCTTTTTATTTTTAGTGTGTTTAATTGAGTCACAAAACTTTGAAAAAATTGAAAAAAAATTGAAAAATTGTTCAAAAATGTCCGAGATTCTGGCTGCAATTAAATGGAAAATGATAGGTAAAACTGGGAATTGATTGTCTTATTTTGTGTTTAATTGTTAAATGGTAAATAATTTGGGAAATGTGTTAAGTATGGTTGAATGGAAAACATTACTAGTCTATGATGTGTTGGTAGGCCCAGCTGACCTAGGAGTAGCTTAAATAGCCTGTGTGTTTATTGTTGTATAAATATGCTAATCAGTCTGCTAGTGGGTTCCCATTTTTGGAGTGATAGGAATTCTGAATCCGATGATTAGGAGGAAAGAGACCGCTTTAGGCTAGATACTCTTATGTCCTTAGAATTTCCAATGAGCATGTAGTTAATAATCTGGTTAATGAATTAGAGTGAAGGGGCAGAATATTCATGTACAAACTAAGGATAGTATCCCGTGGTAAGTACCTCTGATGATGTTCCGGATCTCGCGGGCAAAATACTCACGTATGATTTCGGGGGTAAGACCTTGTGAAAAAGTACCTCTGATGATGCCCGTTGGTAATTTTAGGTAAAAGTAACCAATTAAAAAAAATGAAAAAAAATGAGAAAAGAAAAAAAAAGGGGAGAGAAAAATGATAAGTTAGAGAATAATTGCTCAAGAAATTGCATATAAATAATTAGTTATTCTTTGGACATCTTAGTATCTGGTTTAAGGGGGGTTGGAGAAATAGTAATTTAAATCATTTATACCCTTTGCTTTGACTGAATATGATTCGGTAGTAGGTTGAACTTGACCTTTCTTTAGTGGGATCCATAGGCGACTGAACTTTTATCTGGTAATTTTATAAACACATGGGGGCGAAAGAAAAGGTTGGTGGTTGGGTTTAGTCGGATAGAAATATCGGCAATTGTAGTTAGTGTGTTAGTACGTTATGGAATGTGGAATTGTATGGTGGATGTTAAATATTAAATGTTAGATGGTTTAGAAGTCAATTTCCTGGTTGTGATTCCATTGCAGTATTTTTCGAGGACGAAAAAAGAGTCAGTGTGGGGATGTTTGATGTGTTGCAAACACATCCCATTTTCAGGGTCTTTTGTATATTATTTGAGTCGTTTTTAAGTCCACTTTGAGTCATTTATTATGTTTTAAGTTAAGTTTGAGTCTTTGGGGTCTTGGTTATGTTTTTATGAGTTTTTTAGGTTTTTAATAAAGTCCCGAGGCCACGAGAGAAAGTTGGAAAGAATTGAAGAAAAGAAGAAGAAGTGCTGAACAAGCAGTCCCAGGCGTATCGCCTGGGACGTGATGAGTACTAAGCGATACGCGCGGAGTGGCTGGTCAAAGAAAGTCAAAGTCGGTGAAACCCGACTGTTTTGTCGCGACTTGTGTACTAGGCGTATCGCCTGGGAATATTGAGGCAGTAGGCGATACACCTACATCCTAAAAACCCGCAAAAGAAGCAATTCGACTATAAAATCAGATTTAAGGTTTTGGTTCGAGAGACTTCGACTTCCAGACGAACTCAGAGGCGATTTTAGACGATTTGAAGAGTAGAGAAGGCCAAGGATTGATTAGGAAGCACCGGTGGATCAAAACTCATCACATTCATCATCATCGTGTTACCGGTTTCATTCTTGATTCTTGTTATTCTTAAAACTCAATCATGTTTTCTGTTAAAGTTCAGATTTTTATGATTATTCTAGACATTATCATGAGGCTAGGCTAATTTGCTTGTATTGCCTAGACCCAATTGGATGATTATTTAGTATTCGCAACTTTATTCGGTTTTTGGTGGATTGATTGATGTTACACTTTTATTAAACTCCAATGATTGCCATAGTTGATGCATGTGTGTGTTATGAGCAGATTAGTAATTGATTGTTGATGCTTAATTTACCCGCGAATGTCTTTCGGTTTAGGTAGATTATCTAAAGTAGTTGCCTCTAGGGTTAATTGCGATAGATTGGTTTAGGGTTTGTCCTTGACTATTGCTTTGATAGTTAATTGTTATTTTGTTTGTAATATGCTGCCTTTTCTGAGACTCACAAGGTAAAGAATTGTCGGGTAGTTGGGCTGGTTAAAGTTCTAGGGTTGCATTGTCTCAAAAGGAAGTGTCCTAGGGTTTTGATTAGCTTGGTATTCCGTGTCGGTCGTGGTAATCATTGGTAGCTCCTGCTAGGTCTAAGATGCCCGAGATTAGGTTCAGAGGTGGTTAGGTGTAGTTGAGGTAGGGCGTACTTAAAAGGTGAACTCCTGTTCGAGCGTTAGAAGTGTAGCTAGGAAGGAGTTAAAAGGTGAACTAGCCACCATCAGATTAATCAAAGCTGAGTGAAGTTGTGGGTGCTAAGTAGGATTCCAGGGTCTAGGTGATACTCTTCTCTCTTCTAGTTTTTCCGAGGTTGTCCTGTTTTCGGTTGTTAGTTGGTCGTTGTTTAGTTAAAGTTAGTTAAATCAAATCTCAATTCAAAAACCCAAATTTCTCAGTATTTCCATTTTCTAGGTCTAGGTTAAGTTTTGTCTATAGAGTGTTCTAGGTTCGATATTCCGGTCTTACCTTAGCTTTACTATAATCCGACAGGTTCACTGCCTTAGGGTTCGGTTCGGTTTAGGTTATTTCGGTAAAATTAGGTGTGTCTTAGGTCTAGGTTTAGGTCTATTTTATTAGTGTTTTTAGTGTCGTTCCAAGCACATCAGATTCCTGACAGGTTCATAACATGTCTTTCCCAGTCGTTTAACCGTAAGCACTCGGTTAAGCACATAACATGCCATGTTGACCGCTTCCGTCCAGAAATGAACCGGTAATTGAGCATCGGCCAACATAGTTTGTGCTGTTTCAATGATTGTACGATTCTTTATTTCTGCCACGCCGTTTTGCTGAGGTGTGTATGGCATACTGAATTCATGTACGATGCCTTTCTCCATACAAAAAGTCCTCACAGCAGAATTCTTAAACTCCGTGCCATTGTCACTGCAAATCCTTCGTACCTTCAACTTATATAATGACTCAAGAGTAGTAGTCAAGTTGAGAAGAATTCTTGAAGCTTCATCTTTAGAAACCAAAAAATCAACCCATGAGTATTTTGAATATTCATCGATTACCACAAGACAATACCAATTCCCAGAAATACTTTTACGATTCACAGGACCAAATAGATCCATGTGAAGTTATTCCAACGGGACTTCAATGGAATGATACTTCTTCAGTGGATGTGATTTTCTCTTCTGCTTTTTGAAAACGCTGGAGCGTGTGGATCGGTTCAGTTCGACATCAATTACGTGTATGAAAACAAGAACAATCGGTGTAAATAAACGACTCAATCTCTCATTCACAACTATCACAGTTACAAGAGATTCAGAGTACAAAACACACACTAGTTCTCACACATAAGCTCTCTCAAAAACTAGTAAATTACAAGACAAAACAACCTATTTATAAGCTGCCAAAACACGGCCTCCGAACCTGGTGTTCGGCCAGAGTTCGGAGCCACCGAACCTTGGGTTCGGCCAAGGTTCGGCCAATCACAAAACTAGGTTGAAACATTTGTCTTCAAAACTCTATCTGATCCAGCCCGTTGCCACATATCATGTACCAACACTTTCCCTTCTTGCAACTCACACACAAACCATTGAATACAAACTGCTGTTTCGGAACCCCTTCAACAAAATTCCTACGCACCAACTCGTTCATCTTGCGATAATGGATGTGACCCATGCGACGATGCCATAGAATGGAATCTCTCTCTGAAGCTTTTGATAAGAAACATTGACCCGCAACAGTTGCTTTGGCTGAATTCATGTCGAGCATATACAAATTCGAAAAATGAGGTGCTCGCATCACAACAAATTCATCTGGAATCTTGTACTCAGGCTTCAGTATCACACATTCACTCCCCGTGAAATCAGTTGTGTATTGCTTGTCACAGATATGTGAGACGCTAAGAAGATTGTACTCCCATTCTTTAACGTACTCAACTTTCTCGAATGTTACTGCACCGTTCAGCAATTTACCAATTCCGGTGACTTAACCTCCCTTGTTTCCACTAAATGTAACTTTACCTCCATCGAAGTACTTCACATCATGCAACAAAGAGATATCACCAGTCATGTGCCGAGAAGCTCCGCTATCAACAACCCAAATGTTGTTCATGAGTTGTCGCGAAGATCCCTGCATAAATTAAAACAGAAGATTAGTTTCGGGACGTACCCAAGCTAGAAGCTTTGGGTTGACCGTCATCTTCCACAAAATCATCACCAGCCATGGAAGAACCCTTAGGTTTCCATGCATCACTTGAAGAGCCTTTGGATCCAGAAGTAGAGTTTTTAAGAATTGATTAAATTTTTCCAGAATCATTTTCTGATTTCTTTTCAGTTTTATGTTTTTGAAATTCATATGACTCATCAAAAAAAATGAACTCTACCCTTATAATCCACAAATCTGACTTTCTTTTCGGAAACAGGTGTTTCAGTCTGATATCCTTCAGACATTTCATCAGATTGTTCTGCATCAGACTTGTCAGATTTGGGCTTCTTCAATGGACAAGTCCGATATGTGTGACCACGATTTTTGTATTTAAAACATTTTCGTTTATTAATCAAATCTTTTTCAATCGTGTCACCATCCACATCGGACTCAACAACAGGTTTTTGTTGTTTTTGTGTCTTGGGTTTCAAACCCTTTCGGTTAGACACACGATGATTTCCAGAATCATCATTACATGCAGACTCATAACCTGTTACCCTCTCTGGAACATTACCACTGTACAAAAATTGACTTCTAACATGTGGATTTCCATAATAAAAATGATCCTCATTATTCTGATATATGTCTCTCCTCCCACCAAACCTTGGACCAAAATCATTTTGACAACCATGATTAACCCGCTTTGGACCCCTTCCAAAAATAGGTTGATTTGGTCCACAACCAAACTCATCATAAAAACCCTCATCATTGTAAAATTGTGACCTTTTGACATAAGGACTTGGTTTTCTGAAATTTGGTTGCATTTGTTTGTGAAAAACTCTTGGTGGTGATTGAAAAGTTGATTTAATTGGTTTCTTGTTCATAGATTTTTTAACAGACTTTTGCGTCTTGTTAACCAACCCAAATTCAGAATCAGAATCAAGTGTGTCCATTACATTGATACTTCCATTTTCCCTCTTAATGGGCACACTCCTCACCTTAGTATCATAAGCAGGATCATACTTTCCCGAAAAGATTTTATATATTAAATTGGGATTGACCATATCCAAAGGAAAGTCTTTATCGCTATAGATTTTATCAGAACCTTTTAAGCGATAGGTCACCCAATTTTCACATGTGTCAAATTTGGTTTTCAGAGTGGGGTTGCCAGCCTTGGCTTTTTCAGGTTTTGAAACCTTATAGGAAGAACCTTGTTCAAAATATTTTGTTTTGCCTGGAGGCACAAACCCAACTCCACCATGTTTGACCTTTTTGCCTTCAACATACTTGCTTCTAGGAATTTGTTTCTATTCAAACTCACTCAGTTTCGTCAGCTCAGATTTGATGGTTGAAAAGTCATGTTTTAAAATCAAATTTTGATAATCTGGCTTAGAAACATTTGAACAAGTGGGTTTGGAACATTCAGCTTCTATTTCAGATATAAGATCATCAATTTTATCAAGGCCTGAGACATCATAAAAATATTCTTATCAGATCTTGCTACTGATAAAAATCTAATTTTTGTAAACATAACTGCTCATGAACCGAAAATAACTCCTTAGTGGTTCCTTCCCATCTTTCCTTATAAATATTCTTATCAGATCTTGCTACTGATAAAAGATCATTTAGTTTTGTCTTTTCATCTAAGAGCGTACTCTTAGCGGTAGCAAATTCATCACAAGATTTGCACATCGGAGGAAAAAAACTACCTTAGAAGTATCGGCCATAAGAGCAACCTATTCTGTGATGTTGTTTCTTTTAAAAGTACTAACCTCCTGGTTTAGACTTTTGTTTTTATCAATCAATTTCTGCATTTCTTTTTGTAGTGCAATCATTTTGTCAGCAATCTCCACAGCCTTTTGCTGAGCCCTCTCATATTGTTGCTTCAATGGAAGACTCTTTTGATATAAATTCTCAAAATCATTGGCTGTGTCAAGTGCTTCAGCTTTCGCGGCTTCACATTCACGGATCAGTGCTTCCTTCTCCTCAGTTAGAACTTGAACTTATTTTTCCAACAAGAGAACAGCACCTGATTCAACTTGGTCAGACAAGCTTGCAATGAATGCAAACTTTTCTTTAGAAAAAGATTGATGATCATCCTTTGAATCCGATACACTTGCTTCATCATTGACTACAATTTGAACTCCATCAATTGCTTCGCCATGAATTTCATCTCCATCTTGAGTAGATTCTGTCATGGTGTCTTCATCCTGCACATGTGTCACAATCAATGCAGATGAATCAGCTACCCCAGTTGTAAGTTTTGTCTTCTTGAGACATTAGGGCTTTTGTAGGTTCATAATTAGGTTTAGAATTTAAATAACTCCCTCAATTTGATTCATTGTTGGTTCCAGAAGCATTAGACTTGGGAGCAAACTTTTGGTATTCTTGCTTCTTAGGTTGAGAGCATTCCCGAGCGAAGTGTCCGAAATTTAAACAATTATAACACCTCACATTTGACTTGTCAAAACCAATTCTTCCTTCAGAATTCAGGTCTTTTCTACCAGTCTTTTTCAAAAATCTCTTAACCCGTCTCATAAGCATGGCAAATTGCCAGTTAATATCCATCAGCTCCAAGTCATCCGGATCAACCCGATCATAATCCTCCTCAATCAGTTCTGCATTACTTAACTTACCAGCTATAAGCCCATAATATGATGATACCAATGCAGATACAAGAGCCATATAGTCTTTTGTCATTGTAACCGACATGGCCATCTTACTAGTATTCATCAGGTTACTTGCTGGAATCGAGACGTTACACCCTCCAGAACTGTAATTATATTCATAATTGTTTGAACACATTCCATTTCCTGAGTTAGACACATTTCCAGGTAAATTTCCAGCTACGAAGGCCGTTGCTGGTGTAGAACTTGTCATTTTACCCGATTTACCCGAAATTGTTGCCGCGTTTGAACCATAGTACACATCAGGATTCTGGACTTCTGCATGTGTTGTATTCACATTTTTCACCTCTAAGTCTCTTGCTTGCAGCTTACCCAACAATTTTACAAACGTCAAATCTGGATAATCTTTATCATTCATAATCATTAACACATATGATTCCCACTTTGATGGCAAACCTTTAAGTAATTTTTCCTTAAGTTCCTCATCATCCTTCTTGATTTGAACGTTACCCGTTTCAGATAACAAATGGCAATACCCTGAAATCAAGTCCGGAACACCTTCACCATCAAAACATTTGATTATCAAACTCCTTGTTCAGAACTTTCTTTTTACTCTTATTGTATTGTTCGTTGCCTTCACACTGTTCTTTTATTGTCGTCCACAATTCATGAGAATGTTTACAACTCTTAAACTGGTGTAGCAACTCCTTAGGAAGTGCTTGAGTTAAAAGACCATATGCTTTTTACTCTCTTGTGTAATCAGTTTTTTGATTAAGATCCAGGTTTGTTTACATTATAGGCACATTGTTTACTCCAACAGGATACACGTATGGTGCATCCAAAGCAATCCATAAGTCTGTATCGGTCGTTCCAATGTAAGCTTCGAACCTTTTCTTCCAATTTGCATAATCTTCAAACTTGAGAAGTTTAGGAACTTTCTGGGTAGTCCCAAATTCATTGTCGTAGTTCAATAAAGTCTGCATCTGAGACTGAATCGCAGCAAACGCTTAAAAATCCGACATCTTGAAAAATTTCAAGTTTTTGATAGGTCCGAACTTGCTCCGAACTTGTATAAAACTCTGAACGTGCTCCGAACCTGCTTCGAACTCAAACACACAGTCTAAACGTCCTCCGAAATCTCAGTCTTCCTTGAAACACAATCAAACCTCCGAACTATCACCGATCTACCACCGAACCCTCACCGATATACCTCCGAACTCTCACCGAAGCGAAAATCTCACCGAACTCCCTCCGAGTGAGCTCCGAACTCTCAACGAACGAGAAAGATGTCCGAACTTCACTCCGAACTTCGGGATTGGAACGGTTACACCGAACTTGAGGTTCGGCCAAACGAGAAAATTTTGAAAATTTTTGAATCTCATAGAAAAACACAACCACTCGAGCTCAGGACGATCAATCGAATGAAAACGGACAGAAACAAGGAATTTGAACGTAAATCATGATGTTTTAGATACAGTTTTTCAGAAACGAAGATGAAAAACGAGTTTTGAATCCCACAATTGAACCAAAATCGAACCAAACAATACCAGAAAGCTTTGATATCACTTGTAAACGCTGGAGCATAGGATCGGCTTAGTTCGACAACAATTGTGTAATAGAAATGAGAACAAACGGTGTAAATAACAATGCTCAATCTCTCATTAAAATCGTAACAGATTACAGAGAGAATCAGAACACAAACACACAGTTGCTAAACACTTGCTCAATTCAAAAACTAGTTACAAAAGACACAACTACAACCTATATATAGACATCGGCCGGCTGAACTCCTAGGCTTGTCCGAACCTCAGGTTTGGCCAAGGTTCGGCCGGGGTTAGGCCAGAGTTTGGCCAACAGCAAAATAGGTTGTAATCTTCAAGTCTTCAACTCTTTTTCTGATCCAGCTCGTTGCCACATAATATATCAACAGTACCGATAAATCAGAATGCGCAGTCCCTGGATATTCGACATCTAGGGGGTCTAAACCTGTCAAAGAACATTAACAAAATTCAGTCTGGAATTTAGGGTATAACAATTCTAGTTGGTAATTTTTTGTCAAAACAATTTAGCGCCCACCATGGGGCAATTGGTGCCAATCTTCTTTCAAACACTTCAAGATTTGTTTTAAACTTGATTTTTACAAAAATTTATCAATAAATGTCAACACAACTGAATTCCTTGAATGTGTCAGCACCTGCAAACACCTCATCATCAACCAGCTCCATTCCCCCTCCTCTACCATCGTTCAACACTTCTAGTGGAAATAGCCTGAACTACAGCACTAGCTAGTTACTTAGTTGTGGAGTTATGGGACCGGGACACTGTTCGGAACCTCCAGTCCTGGTATCAAATGATTAACTTCTCACCATGTTTCCAAAAGTGCAGCATTACATGGAGCAAAAGAAGAAGGTGAACCATGATGTGATGGGTGAAGTGGCTAGGTTGAGGTCAGAAGTGAGAGGCAGGGATCAGACTCCTGTATCTCCTATTCGTCCCAGGATGCTTAGCTTCAACACTCCCAGAAGCGACTCCATTCTTCCTAAGGACACAATTCCTATGGAACAGAGACCCATAGTTCCGGCCCTGACCAATATGCCCAGGATGTTGACCTTTAGAGAATCGTATGTAAATCCTGGGGGCAATATTACCCAGGGTGCCGGTAACGTCTAAGAAAACTCGACTCTTAACACTAACACTAAGAGAAAGAAGTTATATCCTTCATCAAGAGAAACATCCTGACCAGGTTTGATGTGCCTGCTGAGATCATATGTGATAATGGATCACAATTCGTTGGGAAGAGAATCACAGGATTCTGTGAAAGCTGGGGGATAAAGATGATAACCTCCACACCCGTGCATCCTCGGGCTAATGGTCAAGCCGAATCCAGCAACAAGATAATCATCAACAATTTGAAGAAAAGGTTGAAGGAAAAGAAAGGAAGATGGGCAGAAGAGCTACCTCTAGCATTGTGGGCTGATAGAACAACATCTAAGAATGCCACTAGTCAAACCCATTTTACTTTAGTGTTTGGTACAGAAGCTGTAATTCGGACAGAAATGGTGGTCCTAACATTTAGGTTCGGCCAGTCCAAACTCCAGATTCGGACCAGGTTCGGCCAAGCATACTTTGGCTTGATCTTGAACACTGTTTGATACTTCACACGATGCACATATCATGTATCAACAAACTCCCCCTCATCGTGTGCAGTATCTCTTCAACATCATCAAATTTGTATCTTCAACCAAGCTCCCCCTCAAGTATAGAATCCATTCGTTCAATGAAATGAATCTTCAAACAAACTCCTTCTCAACTCGATCGTAGCTTGATTTTGAATCCCTGATGACATTTTAGTGTATCTCCGATCTTTCATCAACATCTTCAAAAGACTTGAAGTCGTGATATCTTGCACATAGCAACCTGCTCACATATTTAAATAATCTTGGCACAAAACGTCTCTTCGAGACTCTAAGATATGATTTGAAAAACGAATTTTGTATCACGTGTTGATCAAATCGAAAATAAAGCAGAAACAAAATCTTTTTGACTTTTAGAAAATTTAAGCTAAAACACACCAAAAATCTTTTTGTATTTTTCTTGAAATGAAATAAAATTGCAATACACAATCAAACACTATTTTTGGTATAAGAAAGATGACTATATGGGATAATATTGATCATAACGCGCTGAACTGCACTTCAATTTCAATTAATCGAAACACATAAGTCATGCTGATTGCTGGTATAATTTGTCCAACATAAACTCAGACATAATATAACATCTGGATATGTTAAAGTATTGATTAGATTTGCTTTGACCAGTGTATCCCACACTATCAGACATAATTAGACATTTTTAGTTTTTCTTTTTTTTTCCTTTTGTGTGATAGCACTTGTGATTTTTCACAATGCATAGTATTCTCATGATATTGTCAATTGTGTTCCATGCAAAAAGAAATTAGAACGTTAAATCGTCTACCTTAAGGTCGATATTTCGATAACGCAGATAAGGCCTCAGATTTAACAAAATAAGAAAATAAAACAAGTTGAAATTGTATAACTCAACAACAATTAGGTCGGTACTCCCGTACACGCAGAGAAAGTCCGATGAGTTATACGAAACACCAAAGAAAATAAAGCAGACCGTCAAACGAACAACGATCAGGTCGATCTTTCGATATGCAGAGAAAGTCCGATGGTTTGACAAAATAAAGAAAATCAAACAAGTTTAAATCTTTGCAAAAAGAACACATGTATACACAGTGACTTCTCATTTTAAATTTCACACTTATTTTTCTTTTTGTGTCATGAAATATGCATCAAGATGTTATCCACATGGTCAAGCATTAGTATTTAGTGTATATCACATCTGAATACTTTCTGATTTGCCGTGTCTACCAAACATATCAAACAATGATCTTATGGCTCTTTCATCTACTCTATCCATGAGTCAGATACGTAAGCCAATGTACCATCATTTTCCAATGATCAATTTCTCACAATTTTATATATTGTGCATGTATTCACTTTCCTTCATTATATATTTGGCATGTATACACCTTCTCCCCATAGCATCATATGGCTCTTTCATCTACTCTATCCATTCTTCACAGATCTTAGCTTTTGTAGCTTCAACATCTCTTTTATCTTGTTTAGAAATTTCTAAAACTTCATTCAACAATTGATCTCTTTAAGCAAACATTCATTCTTCATACCCAATTCCTTCTCATTTTCCTTAGGAATTCCTAATTCCAAACTAATCATTTTGAAATCAGTAGTAACTCTTTTGACTTCTTCAATAAAAAATTCTTTTTTTTTTCATCAAGGCCTTAATTTTAGACTCAAATTTTTCTTTCTCAGCAGCGTCATATGAACTCGAATCAGAATAATAATCATCTTGGTCATGTGTGACAATTAATGTTGATGTATCATATCCAAAATGTTGACCCCAATCATAAACACCATCATGTTGAGCCATCAAAGCTGTTGTCTTGCTTGTGTTACTAGTAGATGGTTGAGTAAAACCAGGCTTGGGTGATTGAGTAAAACCAGCCTTGCTTGTATGAGCCTGTTGACAATCTTTGGCAAAATGTCCAAGCTGTGAATATTTATAACATTTTAACTTAGACTTGTCAAAACCCAATTTATCACCAGAAAGATTTCTTCCATGTTTCTTGAAGAACCTCTTCGATCTTTGACATAACATAGCATATTGCCAAGATATATCCAATTCAGTTAGTTGATCATCATCAAGTGCATCAAGATCATCGCTAGTCAACTTTGCATCAACAACATTCTTGATAATCAAACCAAAAGAATGTAGAAATCATTTTAGCACAATCATCTGTTGATTCAGTAGAAAAAGCATTCTGACTTGAAAAATTTGGAATTATAAAGCTATAACTGTAGGGATATTATCACGTATTAATAAACATATCTCCGGAAAGTATTTAAGCCTACCGGTTACACGTCTCGACACTAATGTATTTGTATTAATTAATTAGTTAATTAATATTTATCACGAACATTTAACGAGTTTTCGTTAAAAACTGACAGTTAATTGTTAACAGGGGTGTTAATTGTAATTAGAGTGAGTTGTAATTTGATTACAATTAGGAAAAGGCTTTGGGATAGGCCTTAGGGCCGAAAATCGTAAAGCCCTATCCCAAACCCTAACTTGTTTATCAAGTTCCTAAACCCTATAAATAAACCTCATGGGTTTAAGGTTTATTTGCTGCATTTATCTGATAAAGTGCACCTAATCTCTCTCTATTCTCTCTCTCTAATTTACGGCAAAGGAAAAGAACCCTAGGGGTTCGATTTTCCTTGTGGTTCGACCAAGCTTTATCAAGGAGACGAGTTCGTGATCAAGTACTAGCATACGTACATCGGTGTGTCGTGTGTGCGATCGTAGAGGGATTTACTTCAAATCCTAGAGGATCTTCTCTTGCCGAGCTAAAAAGGTACACAACATCTATCCGGTTAATTAGATTAATTCATAGGTTTTATTCCGCTGCGTACTCGTGAATAATCTGATAAATAGTTATATAAACCAACAATAACCCCGTGACGACTTATTATCAAAATTATCAGAAATTCCAGTCAAGAAAGCTGTACTTGGTGCAGAACTCAGATTTGGCTTAGATTTAGCATTCATGCTTGTCGTATTCTCACCATGATACTATTCAGGACTTTGCAAAGTAGCAGTTGATTTCTTTGAATTTAACATTTCCATTTCTCAAGCATGAAGTTTTCAAGTAAGCTCGTGAAACGTCATTGTAGAATAATCCTTGTCATGAGTGAGCAGCAAAACATAATTCTCCCACTTTTCAGGTAAAGCTTCCATAATCTTTTCCTTTAAATCAGCATCAGATTTCTCAATACCAACTATCTTTAACTCACTAATTAGATATGAAAACCGTGAAACGAGAGCAGTAATGTTCTCATTTTCATAATTTTAATAATTATCAAATTCTTTATTCAACACTTTCTTCCGACTTTTCTTGTAATTATTATTACCCGCAAATCTTGCTGAGAGAGCATCCCACAATTGCTTTGATTTCTTACAAGTGCTGAATTGATGTAACAGTTTGGTAGGTAAAGCCATGGTAAGATAACCATAAACTTTCTTTTCAAGCTCATAACTGTTTCTTTCAGCAGCATCAAAATCTTGAAGTTCTTTATAATCTCCTTCTTCAGTTGGTTGTTCATACAACTTTCGAATCGGAATCCATAAATCAATATCATTTGTGCTGATATATACAGAAAACCGTTTCTTCCAATTTTGATAATCTTCTAGTTTCAACAATTTAGGAACTTTCTGACTTGTTCCAATTTCATTATCAAAATTCAACATGGTTTGCATTGCACTCTGCATTGCAGCAAACGCATGAAATTCCGACATCGTTTGAAAACTTTTAGATTCTGCCGACCGAACTTGCTCCGAACCTATCACTGACCTCCAAACCTCGTTCGAACCTAAATCCAATATCCGAATTTTGTCCGAACTAGCTCCGAATCAATATCAACTGTCCGAACTTTGACCGAATCTAATTAGCTCCAAACCTCGACCGAACTAGACCAAAACTCCGAACTCTCACCGAAGATGGACCGAACATCGTCCGAACTTGAAGTTCGGGGCGGTTACACCGAGCCTAAACAGTGAACTCCGAACCTTGATTTCATTTTTCAAAAACGCGTGAAAATGAACTATTTTTTATGAAACTTGTTACTATGGATCAGGAAAACTGATAGAAAATGAATCAGGAACAAATTTGACACCAAATACTCGATATAAATGATGAAAAACACAAATATAAACTCGAGAATCACTAAAAACGCTTCAAAAATCTGAAAATAGCAACCACAGATCAGTAGAGTGAACCAGAAAGCTCTGATACCACTTGAAAATGCATGAGCATCGGATCGTCTACTCGATCTAGCTAATCGGACATCAAAACGTAATTAAACGATTGTTTTATTGATCACAATGAATAATTACAATCAGTAAAACACTCAGAATACAGACACAGAGAACACTCTCAGAAACACACACTTAGTAGAAATCTCTCACGCTTAGAACTCCCTGTTAGAAAGACCAAACAACTATTTATACCCAGTTGGCCGATCCCTGTCCGAACCCCAGGTTCGGCCAGTCCGAACTCCAGATTCGGACCAGGTTCGGCCAAGCATACTTTGGCTTGATCTTGAACACTGTTTGATACTTCACACGACGTACATATCAGGTATCAACATAAACGATTTCTCTTCCCCATTTACGTCTCATATCATCTCCATACTCATTCCTTACCAAGATCCAAGCTTTATTACAAGTTTCAAGCCCCGATTTCATCCCTTATCACCCTACATCACTCGGTATGTGTTTTCTTATGTTTTGCTTGTGTTTAAGTTGTTAAGATTCATGCTTTATGATAGATCTAGGTCTGATCTGTAATGGTTTGATGATATCAAGTGTAGATCTAGTTATTTGAGTAGAAAAGATTGCATCTTTTGATTAAAAAAATGTGGCTTTTATGCATGATCTTGTGATTTGAGCTAGATCTAGGGTTTTTGGATGGAAAATCATGCATGCATGTTAATAAAGGTTGATGATTTGTGTTAGATCTATGTTTTAATGTCTAGACAATTTTAGATCTAGGGTTGATGATGCATAAAGTGATTGACTTGCGTGAGATCTATGATGAACACATGATTTCGGTTACCACGCATGCAATATCCTGAATAAAGACATATGATTGTTGTTAGATCCACTATGTGAGTATGCAATATAGGTTATTTGATGCATGATGAAATATAAAGTTGGAAACTTGATGATGAATAACATGCGGTTAATTTTATAAAAATTATTTACGTAAAAATATGGTGAAAATGGCCTATTAGGTCAAGGTAGCATTCATGTTTGTGGTTGGAAGCTTATGACCTGATTTGAAACATGCTTGTAAGGATTATCGCGCTTGGAAGATTTCCGGCTGAATGCCAATTTTACTATGTTCCGGCTGAAGTTGAAGTTGAAGCGGAATTCTCACTTCAAGCGGTACTGGCAATTCAAGCGGAAAGAAGCAGTTTTGTCTTTTAGCGAATATTCCGGGCGAACTCGATTATCCACCAGATAATAAGTTCAACCGGACTTTTCCTGAGATGTCTTTTCAGCAAGTCCAATCCTGCAAAAGCTTCTCGTATGCTTCTATATCTGAATCAAGCCGCTCTCCTAAAGTAGTATGTTGCTGCAAACACGCAAGATATTCCAATTGCCGATGTTTATTCTGTTGGTAGTTTGTATTTGACTTTTTAGTTTACGGTCTAGATTAGATCGCATGAGAGCAATGGCTGTCATTGATCTCATCAGCACTATATATAGCATAGCTAGCTCCTAGTTTACAAACAGTTGTCATCTTTGTTGTTATCAGTTCTTGAACAACTTGTACTAGTGTAGCTTTGAGTTAATGCAAATAGTGCCGAGTATTTGATACTTTGTTGTTACTATATTTCTGCAAATCAAGCTTTTACATTATACACAAGAACTTAATATTGCTTAAGTAAAGTGAAATATAACTTTAATTCCGCAGGGTTATATTTGCAAGTAAAGGGCTTTGTTTAAGTTTAACTCTAACTTATAACGATCCTACAAGTGGTATCAGAGCTTTGGCTGCTACCTTGAAGACTTTCTGTGCTTCAAGGTTGATGCTTTACTTGCTTACTTTACAAGCTTTGCTGTTTTATCTTTCTAAAAGTTTTCAAAATGAGTGATTTCAGTTTAAGTTGCCCAAATGGTTCTTCCAACAAACCACCAATGTTCACTCCTGATGACTTTGGTACCTGGAAACTCAGGATGGAAGGTTTTGTTAGGATTTTGGACCGCCGTATTTGGAAATCTTTCACTGAAGGTCCCTACTCACCATGGTTTCATCTGCTGACGATGCAGAAGTCAAAATACCTAAGCCACTAGATAAATATGTTGAATCTGACTACACTGCTCTCGAATTTGACCATAAGGCATATTGGACTCTACAGGCTGCACTTCCTAATTCCATTTTAAGTGGGTTCAAAGGATATAAAACTGCATTTGACCAGTGGAATGCCTTATGTGAAATGTTTGAAGGAACCAGTGAAGTTAAAGAAAACAAGAAAGGTGTCTTAAAACAGAAGTATGAAAACTTTACTTTCAAATCTGGTGAAACAATGACAAACCAGTACTTAAGATTTGTTTCTTTGCTTGATGAACTTCAAAAAGTAGATGTAAAACTAGACCAGGTAGATGTTAACAGAAAGTTCTTACGTTCCCTGCCTTCTGTGTGGACAGTTTACACTGTAAGCATCAGGGAATGCAAAAACTTGAAAAAGATGAGACTCAGTAAACTTCATGGCATACTCAGTGCCTATGAAATGGAACTAGATCTTAAACAAAACTCATCTTCTGAGTCAACTCAGCTGTTTTCATCTGCACTAGTAACTACTGATTTTAACAGTCAAAGGTCTTCAAACTCATCATCATATCAGTCACCTATTGTCAGTTTCCCTGAGACACCAAGGTGTCAAGATAGTTTTTCAAACATGTTTGAAAACTCTCACAATGCTCATGTAGCAACTGACTCATACCAAGGCTTCATACCCGAAGATCTTGAGTGCATAGGTGCCGATGATTTGGAAGAAATGGACATTATGACTCAACTTTCTATGGTTTCTGTCAGAGCTCAAAGGTTCTACAAAAGAACTGGTAGAACCTACAAGGGAGCAAAAGGTGCTCACATAGGCCTTGACAAAAGCAAGGTGAAGTGTTATAACTTTGCATTTGAACGGAATGCCATCAACCAAGAAGAGAAGGACAGAATCAAAGTCATGTTCAAGGGAAAAATCATGGAGGAAGCAATTCAAACAACAACTCTGGAAAAAACTCAGGCTCCAAACCCACCCCACCAAAACCAACCGGAAATCAAAACCACCAAAATGTGGTAGCTGCTGTTGCAAATCAAACCTTATGTGTTGAATGGGAAGATTTCGTTGCTGAGTTTGAGCTTGTCAACCATGCTTTGATGGCCAAACCAGACTCCACCTCTGATCAGGTAAACTCTATCCCAGAGAAAGTTCTAGAAAATCTATGCAGACCTGCCTGCATAGAACAAGTGTCAAAGTACCGAAATCACAACACTGACTTGATTGATGAAGTTTCAAACCTAAATGAGTTAAAGGAATGTTTCAAGAAAACTGAATCTTCATATATTTCAAAAATTGAAAATTTAACCAAAGAATATGAACAGTTGAAACAAACCAACTGAGTGCTTGAAACTCAGCTTGATGATTTACTCTCAAAACTTGAAAAGTCAAGAAACGAAACCAAGGATGGTAAGGCTGAGGTTGATGTTCTTGAGATCAAGTTGAAAGATGCTTTGTTCACCCGTGATAAATTCCAGGCAGCAAACAAAAAGGCTGAGAAATTATGGATGGGAGGGATGTATGGAAAGGCAGGTGTTGGGTATAACTGTGTTGAGCCACCAATTGAATACTCACCTGTAATCAAACCAATTGATGCTTTAAAATCTGAACGTAAAGTTAGTCTCACTGTTGATGACATTTCATCACATTCAAGTTCTGAAAACACTGCTGAGTCTAAGAAAGCTGAAGTCACTGTTGCAAGCTCATCTGCTTTAGTTGACCAATCAAACATTTTAAAACCATCAATTGCTGTTCCTCCACCAACTGTTTATGAACCTAAGGATTCAAAAGTTGGAGGAAAGCAACCTGAGCAACCAAAGGGAAGTGAAACTCAAAGACTTGGTTAACTAAAATTCAACCAAGTAACCAAACTTGAGTCTCCTAGAAAGTTTGAAACCAAAGTTGTTGAATGTATGTGCTGTGGTGAACAAGGTCACCTAGCTGTTGTTTGTCAGTTCAACCCAATGAGTAAAGTCAAACCATTTCAAAAACCAAAACCTGTTTTGAAACCAAAGGCTGATTTTCAAAAGAAGCTCACAGGAAGAATTTCACCTGTGAGAAACCACACTTTGAAGCATTTTGGATCTGATTCTAACAGAGTCTTGATTGGTAATGAAAGAAATGGAAGTTTTACTGTTTTAAAAAAAATCATTTTCCGGCTGAAGTTCAAGCGGAACAGTTTTAAAAAAAATCGTTTTCCGGCTGAAGTTCAAGCGGAACATTTTTCCGCTCGAACTTATGTTCAACCGAAAAATAAGTTTCAACCCAGATCAGCTACTGCTCCAAAGCAGAGACCTCAAGTACATTTTGCTGAAGGGTTTGAGCAATTTGAAGCTCAAGGAAGAACAAATCCCTCTAGAGGAAAGGTTACCTCAAGAGAAAACTTTTCAAGAAACAGCAAATTTAACCAATCTGAAACTGTCTTTGCTAAAAGTTCAAGTGGAAATCACTATGTTCCATTTCAGGGGGAGAGTTCAAATCAAAACAAACACTTTCCTCAAAGATTTTCAAAGTCACCCTAAAGAACTCAGTTGGTCATTAAAGAAAATGAAAAACTTAAGAAATTGACCAATAAGCAAAGGAAGTTGAAAGAATATAGGGATAGGAAAATTCCTGAAAGAAAGAAAACCAAAGGTGAAAGGTCTAGTCAAACAAGTGCTCAGCATGAGAACTTCAGTTTTGACAATGATGATCTACTTAATGAAGCTCTAGTCTTAAATACTTTAGTACTCAAGGAGTACAAGTATAATGATGCTTATGGTAGACCCAAGATCACTCAGGCTTGGGTCCCCTATAGAAATTAATCAATTCTGATGTGTGCAGATGCTAAATAAAGGCCAAAATAGCCTATGGGTAGTTGACAGTGGATGCACTTGCCACATGACAGGGAATAAGCACATTCTGGAAAACACAAAAAGAATCAATGGAGGACCAGTTGCCTCTGGAAGCACAAAAGGCCATATCACAGCACAAGGTGATGTGACAAATGGACTGGTAAAATTTGATAGAGTCAATTTGGTTGATACATTAAATTTCAACCTGCTTAGTGTCTCACAAATGTGTGACAAGAATTTGAATTTAATGTTTAATGAAAAAGAGGCCATAGTCCTCAAACCTGGTGTCAAAATTCCTGATGAACTTATAATACTTAGGGCACCCAGGAGAGATGGATTATACATTTTGGATATGTCAGTTGCTACACCCTCATGTGGCACTGCTTGCTATGTATCCAAAGCCTTAGTTGATGAATCTGATCTATGGCATAGAAGGTTAGGTCATGTGAACTACAAAAACATGAATAGAATTGTGAATCTAGGCTTGGTTAAGGGTCTTCCTAACAAGCATTTTGCATGTTCTGAAAACTGTGTGCCATGTCTCAAGGGCAGGTAACACAGAGTCTCCTTTAAGCCAAAAGTTGAGTCTTCTATTTCAAAACCTCTAGAACTTCTACACATGGACTTGTTTGGTCCAACTAGAGTAACGAGTTTAGGAAAAAGGTCATAATGTTTTGTGATAGTTGATGATTTTTCAAGATATACTTGGGTTTTCTTTCTCAAAACAAAAGATGAAACTGCTGAATTGTTGAAAACTCTTGTAATTAATTTAGAAAATCAATCAAACCTCAAGGTCAAAACAATCAGATGTGACAATGGCATAGAATTTAAAAATCATATTCTGAATTCATTTTGTGAGAAGAAGGGAATTGTGAGACAATTCAGTGCTCCTAGAACTCCACAGCAAAACGGTGTTGCTGAAAGGAGAAATAGGACATTGATTGAAGTTGCTAGATCCATGTTAGCAGACTCCAAGCTCCCTGTGATATTTTGCGCAGAAGCAGTAAATACTGCCTGTTATGTCCAAAACAGGATCTTAATTGTCAAGGGAAAGAATAAAACACCTTATGATCTTTGGAGAAAAAGGAAGCCAAATATCTACTTCTTTAAAGCCATTTGGTTGTCCTATCACTATCTTAATAACCAATGAGTCCCTGCCTAAATTTGCTGAAAAGGCAGATGAAAGTTATTTTGTTGGATACTCAGGTGTGTCAAAAGCATACAGAGTATACAACAAGAGAACTAAGATTGTTGAGGAAACCATAAATGTATCTTTCAATGAAAAATCTCCCAACAATTTTAAGTCTCAGCCCAGTTGGTTATTCGATATTGATGGACTAACTACTGCTTTCAACATAACTGTTGATAAGCCTGTAAGCTCTTTAGTGCAGGAACAAAATTCTCATAGGTCTGCTGATGAGCATTGGAAGAGTAATCAAACTGCAAATGAGAAGCTAATATTTTTCTCTTCCACGAGCTCTCAACCTATCTTCCCAAGAAATGACAAGAGACTGACTGAAATAATTCAAATTGAAGAAGAAATTGTTCTGGTCGAAGTTCAAGCTGAACCAGTTTCTCCGGTTCAAGTTCAACCGGAAAACTCAATTTCAAAAACTGAAGGGAATACTGAATCAGGGTCAAATGAAGCTGAAAATTCAAATGATAGCACATCAAATGAGCTTAGTTTAGAGCATCTGATCTATAATTCAGACATCAATTCTCATGAATCAGTTGGAGTCTCAGATCCTGTGTCACAATTGAAACTGTTGAGTTTGATCACAGACTTCCTCAGCTCAACATACCCTCAAATGGAAGAAGCCATGAATTTCCTATGTTTATTGATAGAAGAATCAACAGAGATCATCCAGTAGGAAATATTATTGGAGAAGCTTCAGCTCCTGTGTTGACAAGGAGCAGATCTGCAAATACAAATATTTGTCTGCATGTTGCATTTTTGTCTTAAGAAGTACCCAAGAAGGTAGCGGATTCTGAAAAACCGTAAGACGGATCTTACTAAAGGTTTGCTTGATCGTAGAATGAAAACGAGACATAAATAATAGTTTGTTTTATTGAAATCAACATAGAATCAATTACAAACTCTCTCTTAAGCTCTCTGGAGAAACACTGTCAAAAACACATAGTTAAGAACTGGTCTCTCTCACTCGTCCACACTCGTGTTTAAGATCAAAGCACACATTCCTATATATAGACGTCTGCTCCGAACTCCCTCCGAACTCCAAGTTCGGCGGGTCCGAACCTCAGGTTCGGGCCTAGTTCGGCCGGCAACATGAACTTGTCTTGAACCTTCACATCGTCTCGTTCAGATACTTCACATGACGCACAGATTATGTATCAACAAACGAACATAAGTATCCAACTTATAGTGATGGTGATTTTAAAGAAATGCATAATTTTTCAAGTGAAGAAAGGGAAGCATTTGATCAAAATGAAAAGGCTACTACACTTCTTATGTTAGCTTTGCCTATAACTTTTAAGAATCCAATCATGAAGTTTCGAAAGGCAAAACAGATATGGGATTTTGTGAAGACACAGTGTGAGGAACATATGTCTAAAATTTCTCAGAAAACAATTGATCAAGGTTTGAAGTTTAAAGGAATAATTGAAAAGTTAGAGAAAAAGGTGGAAAAGCTGACTGAAGAAAATGTTTCTTTGACAAAAGAAGTGGAGGAATGGAAAAGTAAAGTTTGTAATGATTTAGCTACCAAAATTCAAAAGGATGTGTCTATATCATGTGCAAATTGTTTGGAGTTTGCTAGTATTAAGGAAGGATGGTTGAAAGAAAGGGATTTGTTGGTTGAAGAATGCAATAAAGCTCAAGCTAAAGAAAAGGAAGCTGTTGAAGATTTTGATGCTTTATTTGAGAAATGTTATCCTCTTCAACAAATATATGAAAAAGTGACTAAAGCTGCTGTCGAAGTTGCCGATAGAGTAATTCAACTTCAAGAGGAACTTACCAAGTTGCGTGATAGAAATGGTGAAATTCAAAGTCAAAATAACATTTTGAAACAGGATGTTATTTACTATAAGAAACAAGTGGAGAAGGTTTCTGAAGAAGTTCTGGAAGAGTGTCACTTGAGACGATGTCATATCAGTGATTATAACAAATTATCTGACAAGTACATTGCTTCACAGAAAGAGTTATCGGAAGCTAATATGAAAATATCTGAACAAAAGATCGAGATGTTTGATTTGCAACGAAGATTGAAAAATTGCAACCATTCACCGACTTTTCTGAATTATATGTATAAACTGGAAAAGAGTGAGAAAAATGGTCAAGATGAATGTCTTCATCAAGTTCCTGCTCCAGTGGACATTGAAATGTCTGTTCCAGCTACATCATCTTGTGTTGAACAGCATGATTATTCAAAGTTTGCTGATACCAGTTCAAGGAAGAAACTAAAATTCAAATCAAAGAAGAATAAGAAGGAGGTTGATTACCGCAAAGGGTTGAAGTTTGATTCAAAATCTACTTTTCTTGAGAAAGAACAGGTGTTTCATGGAAATCCAGAAAACGTAATGGTGCCAAAGTTTTCTGAAATTGTGATAGATGATTCATTGATTTCTGGAAAGAATGACCTGAAAGGTATCAAGTCTGAATTTACAAAGCTTGCCAAACAAGGTCATGCGATACCGACTTCTGTTCAAGATAAGTTTAAACAGAAAAATGGAGGTTTGGGATTTAAAGGAACAGAAATGCCGACTAAGGATTTCAACAAAAAGGATTTCAAAGCAAAGCAGATAAAGAAGCAAAAGGTGTTTTCAGATAAGAAGACACAATGTTGGAAGCAGAATGTATCTTCACCAGATGAAAAGCTTTCTTCTGAAGAGTCTTCTTGTATATCTGATGCTACACCACAAGGCGGTAACAATTCAGATTCATTTTATTCTGCTACTTCTAACAGGTTTTATCGTCAAGATAAATTCTTTGGTTATGGAGATGATTCTGATTTTTATGATTCTCCAAACTGTTTTCCAAAATTTCATAAACCAAAGAAATTTCAACCTGTGTTTTCAAAAATTCATGATGAAGGTCTTATTGATCAGTTTGGAAAACCGATTTCTATCAATTCAACTGGTAAAAGACTTTGTTTTGTTTGTCGTAAGAAAGGTCATTATGCAAATAATTGTCCTACGACTGCTACCAATTCATCATCAAATGCCAAACATACAAAGTATGTTGATCATGATGGCATTATTTTTAGTGAACCAATGCCTAATACTAAATTTTCATGGAAAAAGAAGTCTCTTTCAGAGAAATTAGGTAGTAGTTCTGATTGTCACTCATCAGTTGACAATGGTTCACTAGAAATCATCAAACCAAAACAGGAATGGAGACCTAAAGCTGTCTCCACGGCCAACACAGATTTTGTTGAAGACACTGGATGACCTACCATCGTTGGGGATGAGGGCCGGGGTCTTAAGAACTTACTATTTTCCAGTGTTTGCAGGTATTTCAGGAAGACCTGTTAGTAATCGTAAGGTTGCTGACAGTGAGATACTTGTGTTTTTTAAGTTAAAATGCATCGTTCTTATCTTTTTCAAAAATATATTTTTCAAAATGTGTCAAGTGTTGATCGATCATTTTCATTTTTGATATTTGAAAATTCAAAAAATAGTATTTGTTTGAATTTTAGGGGGAGAAATTGGAAAATATAAAAAACATGATGAAAAATTGAGAAATTGATTTGACAAAAGCAAGAAATGATAGTACATCAGCATATACGCTATCTGCCATGGATAGAGTAAGTCTAAAGGCTGTAGGTGCTTGTATGATCTGTGAATGTGCATGACTAATATGATATCTGCAAGTAAGATATAAACATAAAGCTTTCCTGATAATCTTTGGTTGTTTGCTTCTCGATGAATGCTATGTGATGATTCTAAAACAAAAATAGAATAAAGAGATATCCTGATGAATGCATGTTTTCATTTTGGAAGATTTAAACTTGTTTGATTTTCTTTATTTTGTCAAACGATCGGACTTTCTTTGCGTATCGTAAGATCGACCTGATTATTGTTCGTTTGACGTTCTGCTTTATTTTTATTGGTGCTTCGTATAATCCATCGGACTTTCTCTGCGCGTTCGGAAGAACCGACCTGATTGTTGTTGGATTATACAATTTCAACTTGTTTTTGCTTTTTTATTTTCTCAAATACTTGGGCTTTCCCTGCGTGTCGAAAGACCGACCTGATTGCTAGGTATTTGAGGTTCTGCTTTATTTTTGCATGACTCATCAAGGATGTTTAAATCTCGAATAAAAGTTACTTCTATATGATAAACATGATGATTTGCTAGTATTTCTGATAGAGTAGAGGCCGAGTTATCAGTGCATGATAAAAATTACCTTAAGCATATCTGAAAACGATAAATATGATTGGTACATGCTGAAATAAACAATCAATGTTGTATTTGCGATTATCTTGGCTTGCATGCTGATTAAGACCGAAATTGAAATGTGCTAGATACGTTATGTCTGATATGATCTTGCGTCATGATCTTTCTCACAAAATACCCAAAAATAGTGTTTGTTTCTGCATTGCATTTACATTTCATTTCCGAAAAGTACAAAAAGATTTTTGGTGTGTTTTAGCATAAGTTTGAAAAGTCAAAAAGATTTTAGGTTTGTTTTGATATAAACTTTCTAAAAATCAAAAAGATTTTGTTTCTTATTTGTTTTCGATTGATCGACACAAGATACGAAAAACATTTTCAAAATTCATATCTTGGTTTCTCGAAGAGAAGTTTTGCACCAAGGTTATTTATGTTGGCCAGGTACTCAAAGGAAAGAGTTTATCACAACTTCAAGTCTTCTGAAGCTGTTGATAAAGATGAAAGAAACTGTTCATCGTCAAGTATTCGAAGATCAAGCTACCATCAAGTTGAGGGGGAGTTTGTTCAAGGAATATGTTTTAACTGGCGAACAGATACTGCACATGACGAGGGGGAGTTTGTTGATACATAATCTGTGCGTCATGTGAAGTATCTGAACAAGACGATGTGAAGGTTCAAGACAAGTTCATGCTGCCGGCCGATCTAGGTCCGAACCTGAGGTTCGGACCCGCCAAACTTGGAGTTCGGAGGGAGTTCGGAGCAGACGTCTATATATAGGAACGTGTGCTTTGATCTTAAACACGAGTGTGGACCAGTGAGAGAGACCAGTTCTTAACTATGTGCTTTTGACAGTGTTTCTCCAGAGAGCTTAAGAGAGAGTTTGTAATTGAGTCTATGTTGATTTCAATAAAACAAACTATTATTTATGTCTTGTTTTCATTCTACGATCAAGCAAACCCCTTTAGTAAGATCCGTCTTACGGTTTTTCAATACCACTTGAAAATGCGTGAGCATCGGATCGTCTACTCAATCTAGCTATCCGGACATCGAAACGTAATTAACCGATTGTTTTATTGATCAAAACGAACAATTACAACCAGTGTAAACACAGAGAATTGACACAGAGATTACACACTAAGAAACACACACTTAAGATTCGCTCACACGCTCAGAACTACTAAACACAAAGACCAAACTACTATATATACCCGACTGGCCGAACGTCCTCCGAACCCCAGGTTCGGCCGGTCCGAACTTCAGGTTCGGACCAGGTTCGGCCAACCCTATATTGGCTTGAACTTGGTCTTCGTTCGATACTTCACACGACACACATTTCAGGTATCAACAGATTCCTTGGAAGACAACAGCTGGGTAGAGGCAATGCAGGAAGAACTATTCCAGATCAACAAGCAAAAGGTTTGGGAATTGGTAGATCTGCCTGATGGAGCAGAACCAATTGGAACAAAGTGGGTTTTCGGAAACAAGAAAGATGATAGGGGAATTGACATAAAGAACAAAGCAAGATTGGTTGTGCAAGGCTATGTACAGGAAGAAGGCATTGATTATGATGAAGCCTTTGCACCAGTAGCCAGGTTAGAAGTAATCAGAATCTTCTTGGCCTATGCTGCATTCAAAGACTTTCAAGTATTTCAAATGGATGTCAAAAGTGCTTTCCTATATGGCCTCTTGGAACAAGAAGTATATGTCAAACAACCTCCTGGTTTTGAAGACCCTCACCATCCTAACAAGGTGTGCAAGCTGATCAAAGCTTTGTATGGTCTCAAACAAGAACCTAGAACCTGGTATGAAACTCTTTCTAACTATCTTCTAGAGAATGGCTATACGAGAGGGGCTATTGACAAAACACTTTTTGTTAAAACTGTTGGTAATGATATGTTGATGGCATAAATTTATGTTGATGATATTATTTTTGGTTCCTCTAATATTGTCTTGTGCAAGGAATTTGAAACTTTGATGCAGTCGAAATTTGAAATGAGCTCCATGGGAGAATTAACCTTCTTCTTAGGGCTGCAAGTGAAGCAAACTGCAGATGGTTTCTTTCTAAACTAATCAAAGTACATCCAAGACATGCTAAAGAGATTTGACATGCTAACCTGTTCAAGTGCCAAAACTCCCATCTCTACTTCCCACAAGTTAACCAATGAATTAAGTGGCAAGCCAGTGGATGTGCACTTGTACAGAGCTATGATAGGCTCCCTGATGTATCTCACTGCTAGCAGACCTGACATCATGTTTAGTGTTTGCTTATGTGCAAGATATCAGTCCTCACCAAAGGAGTCACATATGCTAGCTGTTAAGAGAATTTTCAAGTACCTGAAGGGGCAACCAAAACTGGGTTTGTGGTATCCCAAGAACTCTGACTTCTCTTTCAAAGCATTCACAGACAGTGATTATGGAGGATGTGATATAGATAAGAAATCAGCGTCAGGAGGATGTCAATTTCTGGGAGAAAGACTTGTCTCTTGGCAATGCAAGAAGCAAACTTGTGTTTCCACTTCAACTGCAGAAGCTGAGTATGTTGCCGCTTCAATTTGTTTTAGCCAAGTCCTTTGGATCCAAAATCAAATGCTTGACTATGGGATCACATTCATGGAAACTCCCGTTCTTGCAGACAACAACAGTGCCATCTCAATCATCAACAATCCAGTGAAGCACTCCAAAACCAAACACATTGACATAAGGTATCATTTTATTAGAGATTGTGCAGAAAAGCATTTAATCAAACTATTCAAAGTTCACACTGATCATCAATTGGCAGATTTGTTTACAAAAGCCTTTGATGAGGCTAGATTTTTCTACCTCATCACAGCCATTGGGATGATGAACTTTGAATAAGACTTTTCACAATTTTAATAAAAGAGAGGTATGTGCTCAAGAGCCTGTCTCTTGATAGAAAAAGAAAAAGAAAATGAAAATCTTTAATGTTAATCAGACAACATTTTAGTTCATAGTCAGTAACTGCTGTTAAAGCTATGGATAATTAACACAAATCTTCAAAAAATCATGTGTTTTGGATTTCCGGTTCAAGTTCAGGATCAACCTGAGAAGACAACTTTTGAAATTCAACGGGTGAACTTCAACCGGAAAAATGCTTTAAAAATGATGTGGAAAATTATTTTGAAAACAATTCTTTCAAGCGGAAAATTTGTCCGCTTGATGTTCATACGGAAGAATTTTTGTTTTTAAAATAAAGGAGAAAATGGGTTCCGCTTGAACTTCCGGGTCAACAAAGTCAAAGTCTCATTTAATTACCCGGAAGGCACAGTTTTCTAAGCGGATATACATTTATTTACCCATTAAGTTTTTAACTGTTTAAAATCCGAGGTTTCAGTAAATTTACTTTTGGATAAAGACATTCTTTAACTGGTTATACCGTATAACCCATAAAGCACCTGTCTCAATCAGTCACTGAACTGTCTGTTTACAACCTCTCTCCTCCACGTCAGCACCGAAAAAGGTAAAAAGCCCTAATTTACCGTCAGTTTCCCCATTTCTCTCAACCCCACTCAGAAATTACTCCCGAATTTCTTTCAAACCCTCTCCGATAAACCTCCGATTAACCGTCAATACTCTCAAACCTGTATCAACAATGGCTCCCAAAGCGAAGGCGAGTGGCAAGAAGCCAATCGGTGACTCCAAGTTTCCCGTAGAGCATAACCTGGTGGCATACCTAGAACCACCAACCAAAACTGATATCTACAACAACATGATAGACTTCATCAAAAGGTCTCATCTCCATCATGCGCTTACTGTTGAAGCCGAAATTTTCGAAGAAGTGATGGGAGACTTTTGGGTTCATGCTAGGGTTACCGAAGGCGAAAATGGTAGTGACAAAATTCTTTCAACTGTTTAAGGGAAGGAAGTGGAAATCGATGAAACCAAGGTGCGAAAACTGTTAAAATTAAGGGATGAAGGTGGATATGAATCGGTTGATCACACCAAATATCTCCGCTTCTTCAGAAATCTTGGATACGGTGGTTCCCTGCAGAGCAAAACCATCAAGAAAGGGCAGTTACCATACAAATGGAGGTTCCTAGCACACACAATTCTGGTGTGTTTGTCTCCAAAGAAGGGCGGATTTGACGAGCTTGCCAGCGAACAAGCTTCTGCCTTCTATGCTGTGGTAAAAAAAGAAAATTTTAATTTTTCCAAACTCATTTTTCAAGCCCTAAAATCAAATGTCCAATCTGAATATGTTTACCTATATCCTAGATTTTTTAACTTACATTCTCAAAGAAGAGTACCCCCACATAGTTTGGCTTAGTACAATTTTGCATCAGAAACTTCTGAATGAGAAAACTTTCAACCTTGCTTTAAACAAGTCTGCATTTCTTCGAAGGGACACTGACTATCCCTTACCAACTCCAAGGCAGTTTCCTGATGAACCTACTACTGCAGAGGTTCAACCGGAAACTGTAGCAGCAACTGAGCTCCAAGCTCAAGATGACAGAGCTGTAATCCCAACAGCATCTGATCCCACATCTGTCCCAGCTTCATCTTCTCTCAAAGTCTTTCAATCCAAAAAGAGGAAAGCTTCCACAAACACTACCACTGCCACCTCCTCATCCAACTCACCTCCTGTCATATTCAAAAGACAGAGAAATGTGGTGACTAGGTCTCCTCCACCTAGTACCACCAACCAACCCGAAGCTTCTAACCCCGCCCAAGGCAAAAAGCCTAAGCGGAAACTGGTAAAATTGGGATTCTCTCTTAGGGATGAACCTTCAGTTGAGGGGGAGTCATTAGAAGCAGATGTACATGTTGGTTTATATAACTATTTATCAGATTATTCACGAGTACGCAACGGATCGATCCTATGATTTAACCTAACTAACCGGATAGAACATGTTTACCTTGTGAGCTCGGATTGACTTGATCTCTTGGAGGATTTAATGCAAATCCCTCTACGATCGCACACACGACACAGCAATGTTATGTGCTAGCACTTGATCACGAACCTTCTTCTTCAAGTTTTGGTCAAACCACAATTTCGAACTCAAGGGAATTAGAAACCCTAGCCGAAATTTAGAAGAGGAGAGGAGGAGGAGAGAATTAGGGTTTTGGATTTCTCTAATCACTTGGATTGAATCGTCACGAAAACCCTTAACCAAGGGGTTCTATTTATAGGGTTTAGATAACTTAGGGAACAAGATTAGGGCAGCACAATGAGCCCTATGAGGCTTACGAATTCCTAGAATTCGTACAAGGCCTTTGGGCCTCCACCAACTTGTTCCTTAATTAATCTAGTCCAATTCCCTTCTCTTTAATTAATAACTAATGGCCCGTTAACAATTAACTATTAGTTTTTAATTAATTCCTCTTTAATAATTCATGGTAAATATTAATTAACTATTAATTAATATTAATACATTTGGTGTTGAGACGTGTGACCCCGTAGGCTTAAATAATTTCTGGACATCCGCTTACTATTACATGATCATATCCCTACAGCTCCCACTTGAGCTTACAATAGTAAAGGTAATAACATTGGTTAGCGTCTAGCAACACGCCAATGCTCCCAGAAATATTTAATTACAGCTTCTCAAAGTGTATTTAAATGTTTAGTCATTTATTATCCCTTTGTTACCGACACCGTGTTAAATATGGATATGGATCAAAGTCATTCCATACTTTAACGATTTCGTTTCTCATTCTCACAACTAACTTAAGATTACCAAATTGCAAATCGAGACATCTCTAGATTTCATTTGGGCACAGCCATGCAAACATCTTAATTAGTCCAATGAGGGGCCCAGTGGTATCTGCTTCAGCACAAAGCTGAAGGAACAAATCCTCTTGAATACACGTGTCAAGTCACATACTTCACTACACTTACTGAAAATAGCCCTTTTGTACTACCTTATTCAGGATAGTTAGACCTATATCAAGTAGGTGCAATCCATACATGCATGACCTGCTTGTATCTCAAGTCTAAGGATAAATAAAGCAACCATTTATGAATTTCACTTAATGACGCCGATCCATAAAGCGACAATTCGTTAGTGGGTCAGTCCAGTATGCATCCAATGAATACCATGTGAGTTTGGTGGGACCATCCTAACCAATCACTCAGATTTTGTCTTAGTTTAACTATGCTCCCACATAGTTAATTGATAATGGACAATTTAGAATACTTAGTAAGTATTCATGGATTAAACATGCAAATATAGGACACAACTTAACCATTAAATGAAATCAAACATATCAAGTACTTTATTTCATTATATAAATAGAAATTATTTACATCCTTTATCCAAATACTGAAACATCAGACATACATGATTTAACTAGCTAATTTAAGTCCCATGCCCTCGGCATGCCTTTCAAGTTTTGGTCTCGATAGAGCTTTCGTGAAAGGATCAGCTAAGTTAATATCTGTGTGAACTTTGAGTAACTTTATTTCACCAAGTTCGATCTGCTCACGAACATAGTGATATCTCCTGGCATAGTGTCTGGCGCCCTTCTGAACTCCAGGTTCTTTGGCGATGATTAATGAACCCGAGTTATCGCAGTACATGTCGATAGGCAAGTTACTTGTGGGGACAATGTCAAGCCCACTAATAAACTTTTTTATCCAGACAGCCTCCATTGCAGCCTCTGACGCAACAATGTACTCAGACTCTGTTGCAGACATAGCAACTGTGGTTTGCTTCTTGCTCTTCCAATCCACAGCGCCTCCATTTAGAACGAAGACGTACCCAGACTGAGACTTCGTGTCATCTCTATCAGTATGAAATCCAGCATCACAGTATCCGGTCACTTTGAGCTCTTGATCTGGATTTCCCCCATACACCAAAAACAAATCTCTAGTAGCCCGTAGGTACTTGAGAATGGTCTTAACAGCAGTCCAGTGACTTTCACCTGGATTCTGTTGAAAACGGCGAACGATATTTTGCGCAAATGCTATATCAGGTCTAGTGCATCTCACCGCATACATTATAGAGCCTACAGCCGAAGCATAAGGAACTCTTTGCATACGCTTCACCTCATCAGGTGTAGAAGCACCTTGTTTGACCGATAGACCAAGTCCTTCCTGCATAGGTACTATACCACCCTTGGAATTCTCCATCTTGAATCGCTTCAAGATCTTATCAATATAAGCACTTTGACTTAGTCCAATCAACCGCTTAGTTCTATCTCTATAGATCTTGATTCCAAGAATGAATGCTGCTTCTCCCAAGTCTTTCATGGCAAAACACTTTCCAAGATGGTTTTTGACATCTTACAACATCGGAATGTGTTTTCCTATGATCAATATGTCATCCACATACAAGACCAGGAAAGTAACATTGCTCCCACTAGCTTTGCGATATACACATGGCTCATTGGGATTTTGAACGAAACCAAACTTTTTGATTTCTTCATCAAACCGTTTATTCCAACTTCTCGATGCTTGCTTTAGTCCATAAATGGACATTTGAAGCTTGCATACTTTGTTGGGATGTTTTGGATCCACAAACCCCTCTGGTTGATCCATATAGACTTCTTCGTCCAAGTAACCATTTAAGAAGGCAGTCTTAACATCCATTTGCCATATCTCAAAGTCATAGTATGCTGCTATGGCTAAGAGAATCCTAATAGCTCTAATGTCAGCAACTGGTGAACAGGTCTCATCATAATCAACGCCAAAACGTTGAGTATACCCTTTTGCCACGAGACGAGCTTTATAGGTGTGTACATTTCCATCCATGTCGGTCTTCTTCTTGAAGAGCCATTTACTCCCAAACGGTTCTTGCGTTAGGAGGAAGATCAACCAGGGTCCAAAGGTGGTTATCTTGCATGGATTTCATTTCCACATTCGCATCTTCAAGCCATTTGTCAGATTCTGGATCTGATAATGCAGCTTTGAAATTCGGAGGCTCATCGAGATCTCCTGCTACGTTTTCCTCGGATTCGACTAGACCAATCCATCTATCCGGTTGACGTATGACCCTTTCGGATCTACAAAGTGGAATCGCATCATCATCATCGACTTGAGGTTCATCACTTTGAACACCCCCCCCCCCAAGTTAATGATTGCTAGTTATTTCAGAAGGTGAAACATCTTCCAATAGTTCTACAATTCTCCCACTGTTTTCTTGAGCTATAAAATTCTTTTCAAAGAATTCAACGTATCGAGCAACACGAACAGTATTTTCGGAAGGATTATAGAAGTAGTAACCCATTGTTTCCTTTGGGTATCCTACGAAGATGCACTTAGTCGTCCTGGGTTGTAACTTGTCAGGCGTATCGCGCTTCACAAGTGCCTCACATCCCCAGATGTAGAACACTAATACGATCTTGTTAGTGCATGATTACAATCGGTTTTGAACACAACGAGGTAAATAAACTTCTTTGTATTGATCACAGCTCGTAACAGAGAGAACACAAAGTTTACTGGTTTACACCAGTGAAAACACACAGTTAAGAACGCTCAAACCTTACAACTAGTTCTCTCAACAAGCTAAAACCTTTAAATAGGCTACTGGCCAACGGATCAACTAACCAGCGTACCAAGTGGTCCGGCGTACCACCTGGTCCGCCCCTGATCCGCTAGAACCAGAAAACCTAGCATTACAAAATACATACTCAAAAGTACAAGACCTAGCACTAGACAACTGTATATGCTCTGATTCAACCTTTTCTTCACTATCTTTACCAAAGAAATCAAAACCCTCAGAATAATCATTATCAGAAAAATTCCCATACATCTTTGGATCATTGGGATACTCTTCAGCCGTCATATCTTCTACCTCCACATGCTCATCTTCATACACAACTTCTTCTTCTGAATCATCCTCCTTGTATGGATCAGCAACTGGCACCTTGTCAACATCATCAACATTCAAAGCAAATATGGCAGCCAGCTGCTCCTTGGTATAGAAATTAACAAACTATCCTTCTTTCATTTCCACCCTTGATACCGGAGTTACATCATACACTTCCTTATCTGCAGACTCCCCCTGATATGTTGTGGCTGTACCAGCAGTAGCAGATGATGTTCCTGCTGCATCAGTACCAGTACCAGCACCACCAACACCACCTTCTGGATTATCAGGGCCATCATTCAAAAATTTCATGACATCCTCTTCTTCTCTGCAACTTTCCTCAGGATTGGGCCTTTTCTCCCCCTAAGCAGATAAAGCAGTTAGCATCTGCTTAAGCTGCTCACCCATAGTAAGAGACAATTGCTTCAGCTCAGCAATTTCCCGATCCTTTGCTTCATCCTGAGCTTTCAATATAGCAAGTTCCCGTGTATGAGACTGATCTTTAGCTACTAACTCTTTACATAAATTCCTTAACCCAGAAATTTCTTCAGCTTGCAGCTTGTTTGTATGCTCTACTTTTTCAAATCTGGCTTGAAACAACGCGAGCTTCAAATCAGTAGCAGAAATTGTTGAAGTGGTTGAAGGAGCAGATGTGGAAGCAGGACCAGTAGCAGACGGTCTCTTAATAGTCAACTTTCTGACCGGTGGTTGTTTTGAACTTTGAACATCTGCAGCTTTGGTGGTTGGTTGAATTGGGATTGAAGACGGAGTAGTCACCTTTTGCTTCTTACTTGGTGGGCTTTGCCCAGACTTTCTGGCATCAGCAAGAAAAGAACCTTGCTTCACTCCTTTATATCCAACAGCCATACGCTTCATACGCCTGCCAGGAACAATCGCAGGAGCTTTGCCTTTGTCTGCAGCCGATTTTCTAACAGACTCCTCTAAACTAGGAGAGTAAGCAGGATCACTTCTGTCCTCAGTCTGTTTGGTTCTATCTTCATACTTAGAAGCATCCAAGTTTCTGGACTTCAAGTATTCAATATGCTACTTTGAACCTTTTCTCACAGAGACATTTCTGGCATTTATAGTAATTGACGTGTAACTACCAGAATCTGATTCTGTCTCAGACGAACTACCATCAACATCACTCATCACATCATCATCCGGAACATTCACCGGTTCAGGATCATTTACATTTTCAGAAGTTACTTGCTCGGTAGTCTGTTGTTGCTGAACAGGTTCTTGAACTTTCGGTTGTTGCATAACAAGTTCTTGCACAATTGGTTCTTGATTTGCTGGTTGCTCAACTTCATCATCTTCTACAATCTCAGTTGGAAATCCATTATCATCATAATGTAATTCATCATCAGAACTATCTGAATGTTTAGCAGCACCGTTATCTGGAGCTACATAATCTGGATTCACAAGATGACCAATCAAACGCTTATTCGGTGGAGCAACTGCGTTTCCTTTTCGTTTTTAATACACAGGAATCTTTCCAACAGCCACTCGGTTCATGTGTTTCATATCTATAATGGCAGCAACATTCTTTGGAAGATTCGGATGCATATCATTCAGAATCATCTGTATAAACCTTGGATACATGATACTTCGCACTTGTTTCACCAAGATATTTTCTCTCATGTAGTTAAAAATCCATCCAGAGAAATTGAATTCTCGATTTAGCACCAAAGCACAGAAGAAAGATAACACCCTCAAATCAAACTCTTCCTGACCCCTTGTTCTATTTCCAAAACACTTAATGATAACATGCATCAAATATTTGTATGGAGGACTCAGATTAGCTTTGATATACCATGGAACATACAATTGTCCATCGTACTTTATTCTTCTTAATAAAGCTATCAAATCTGCTTCAGGATACTCAGTTGGGTAATCAGCTTGATCATTCAAACGTAAAACTCTTCGCACGTCAGCTTCAGAAATAACCACATCAGTCTCTAGTATTTTTGCACGAATTACTGATGGCGTCACTGAGCAATCTACTTGTGCTGAATTCCAGAACATTACCAGCAAATCTTTATAAGGAGGGCACTCATGAGTGGCAGCATAGAATATTCTTGATCGTTTAATGAATTCAAAAATGTTAAGAAACTGTGGCTTCCACTTTTCTGTAGCATCTAGGAAAGCACAAACGTTGTGTTCTCTAATTGATTTGAAATCTGCCATTGCTGTACATATCATCAAAACAAAACATCATTAAAATAAGTCAATATAATCATAATTCTCAATGATTAACACTGAAATTAAGTAAACCACTCAAACGAATAACTTTTTGAAAATTTGATGAGCGGATCAAACCACGGATCAATTTTGTGCATCCGGATCATCTGGTCCGGCGGACCAGTTGCGGATCACATTATAATGCGGATCACTTGATCCGGCGGATCACTTGATCCGGCGGATCAGTTTCGTTGACTGGTCAAACGGATCATCTCCGGATCAGTTTGAAAATATTGACCAAATGTGGTCCGGCGGATCAGTTGATCCGGCGGACGACCAGTTTATCGAACAGTCAGTTCGAATTACATGCATATTTGAAGTGTTTGTTTTGGAATCAAAGACCAAGGGTTAATTCTAGAGTACATTGCGACTCTAATAATGTGTTTCATACACACGAACATTGACTAAAACCTGTTAAACACATATCAAGTCGGTTTTTCTTAAAAAACCGAAACTTAAATCTCAATTTTAAATCGAAATAGACAACCATTGCAGAAATCAAGACCATGAACCTGTGCGTATTCAATCCACCTACCTGTAGCAACAAAAATTTTAAGCAGCACTTCGTTATCGGATGAGAAATCAAGAAAATACGAGTGAAAGAGGTTTGGGGTTTTCTAGTGTTGAAAATATGTGATCCGCAGGTTATGAACTCTTCGGATCAGATGTTCTATTTATACCCAATGTGGTCCGCCGGCGGATCAGCTGGTCCGCCGGATCAGAAAATGACCACTTTGCCCTTGAACATCAAATTTCTCATTTTTCATTAAAAACGTTCAATTTCTTCAATTTCAAATATGATGAGCTGATTTAGCATCGATTGTGATTCATTTTAAACGAGAATTTTCTAAAATAAACCAGAATGAAAATCTTTTTGATTTTTATCAAATTTATATCAAAACACACTAAAATCTTTTTGAATTTTCTAAAATAAGCAAAAACAGCAAACCAACAGAAATCAGGAAATCAAAATGCAATAAGTTATAGTTTTGTGAGAAAGATCACAACGTGAGATCATATCAGTCATAACGCATCATACACACTTCAATTTCAAAATACTAAGCATGCAAGCCAAGTTGTCTGAGAATACAACCATTTGGTTTATTTAAGCTAAAGCAAGTCATATTTATAGCTTTCTGATATGAAATTAAGTGTATTTATCAAGCATTAATAACATGGTACCCACACGATCAGGAATACTGGCAAACTGTTTATTTCATTTTTTATATTTTCTTTTATTCAAGACAAGTTACTTGCAGCAGATTTCTCATACTGATAATGTAAACTTGCTTATACAGAACAAATTTTCACAGAGATATCTTGCTCATGATGTTTCTTGCAAAAAGAAATCAGAACCCTAAACAAACAACAATCAGGTTGGCCGGTAGGCACGCAGAGAAAGTCCGATTGTTTAGGAAAATAAGAAATATAAAATAAAGCAGAAGTTGTATAATCCAACAACAATCAGGTCGGTACTCACGTACACGCAAAGAAAGTCCGATGGATTATACGAAACACCAAGAAAATAAAGCAGAATGTCAAACGAACAACAACCAGGTCGATCTTTCGATACGCAGAGAAAGTCCGATCGTTTGACAAAATAAAGAAAATCAAACAAGTTTAGATCTTTCAAAATAAAGCAAGCATACATCAGAACATCTCTTTATTCTGTTTGTGGTATTTTCATCTCTCATTATGCCAGATTTACACAGTACCCATCACAGTGTGTAACCAAAATTATCAAGCAGGCATTATCTTTATATCATACTCACATATATCAGACTACTCAGCACATTCAATCAAAACAAACAAGTACCTACAGCCTTTCTTTCTACTCTATCCATGGCAGATAACGTATGCTGATGTACCATCATTTCTCACAAGGTCGGATCAAAATTTCTCAATTTTAATTTCTTTATGCTTTTTTTTTTTTTTGCAAATTTCGAATTTTCAAATTCTTTCATTTTCTTTTCAGTTTCTTTGACCTTCTCAGCAACTTCTAAAGGTGTAAGATTTACACTTTTAGATGAGTTTACCATAGAATCATGAGTCTCAGACTGTTTGTTAATAACATTGACAGTTTTGGACACATTATTCAAAGGCTTCCTCTTATGAGTGCCTTTGGAGTTTTCAGATACTCCTTCAGTAAAACTGGAATAATCAAACACAACCGCTGGTTTGACATTCAATTCAGTTGGACCTTTCCCATGCACAATTGGTGGTGGAACAGAAGTACACCCTGATTCTTTAAGCACATCTTTTAAATTTTCATCTTTGCACAGAAAACTGGCAAAGGAAGATGAATTTTTGAAATTGTCCAATTGCCTCTGAAGATCTAATATTTCAATTTTTAATTCTGAAAATTTAGAATTGGCTTCTGCAAGCTTTTTCTCAGAAAAAATATAGTCCTCAGTTCTTGTTATTTAATTCAATTTTCGTGCTTAGAATCAAGGCATGCTCACTTTTCAATTATGCCTTAACGGCCTCCCACCTTTGTTTATAGATTGCAACATTTTCTTCTGCCAATGTGTATTTATCATAATACATGACTTTCTCATCAGAAAGTTCTTTCAGTTGATTGGCAGTTGTTGTGCAAAATTCACAGATGGTAGAATGTACCTGAACATCAGCCATGAATGCTTGAAGACCCTCAGCAAAGAAGTCTTCTCCTGGAAGATCAGAATCATCTTCAGATACTACATTCCTCTCCTCGGTGCATAAAAATGCTGACTCGTCAGGACAATCTGCAGCCCAGTCATATCCTTCTCCAGTTTGCAAGACTAACGCTTTAGATTCTGTGTTGGAACCACTAGCAGCTGCATTTGAGCTTGACGGACTTGTGTAATTTCTCGACCCTTGATTACTCTTAGAAGCATATTTCTGAAATAATTTCGAAGTTTCCTGCTTCTTTACTTTGGTACACTCCTTTGCAAAATGGCCATAATTTTGACAATTATAGCATCGAACCTTGGATTTATCAAACCCCAATTTGCCTTCAGGATTAAGATCTTTACGACCAGTCTTCTCCATAAACCTCTTACCACTTCTAACAAGCATTGCCATTGACCAATTAATATCCATTAACTCTAGATCATCTGGATCAATTTGTTCATAATCTTCTTCAGTCAGTTCAGCACTAGTTAGCTTTCCAGCTATCACTCCATCGTAGGACGAAATCATTGCCGAAAATAACGCCATATAGTCATTTGTGGTTTTTGCTGAAAAGACATTCTGACTTGGAGCAGGTGGTGGAGATTGATTAGAATACACGGGATATGTAACAGCAGCTTTGGTAGAATATCCCTCACTAGATGAACCTCTTGACATGTTTGCATGACTACTCGAAGTGTTTTCCACATAAAATGCCGTTGTTGGTGGATTAGAATTTGCTTTTGCCTTTGCATGCATCGTTGATGCATTATCACCAAAATAGACATCTGGATCTTGAACTTGAGTTTGTAAATTTTACACACGTCTCATATCCAACTCTCGGGCTAGCAAATTTCGAGTAAGATCATCATATGAAATATCATCGAAATCCTTGTTATGAGTTAACAAAAGAATATATCCTTCCCAAGTTGCTGGCAAAGCATCCAAAAGTTTCTCTTTCAGTTCTCCAGCATCCTTTTTCACCCCAACAATATCAAGCTCACTCACCAAATGAGATAACCTTGAAATCAGATCATTAATGCTTTCATTAGAGACATGACAGAAATTATCGTACTCTCGCAGCAGCACCTTTTTCTTACTCTTCTTATATTGAGCATTTCCTTCACATCTATGGCACAATGCTTCCCATAAAGCCTTTGACGTTGTGTGCATCTTAAATTGATGTAAAATATCCTTTGGTAATGCCATTGACAAATTTGAGTAAGCTTTTCTTTCCAATTTGAAAGATTCCTTTTCAGTATCATTCATTTTGTTGTATGGCTTTTCTTGACCAGCAAATTCACCCGTGGTAAACTTTGGAATTGTATAGCCATCCAACATTGGAGTCCAAACGGTGACATCCGTGACACCGATGTATGATTCATATCGTGTTTTCCAATTATGAAAAATCCTCAAACTTCATCAATTTAGGAACCTTATTGGTAGTTCCTATTTCATTATCATAGTTCAATAACGCTTGTACAGTTGACGACATCGCAGCAAAGGCCTGGAACGGATCCATGATACTTTTCTTAAAAACTGTGCTGGCGGATCAAAAACCAAGTCAACGGATCAAAAAATCGATCTCCGTATCAGATTTCAACTAGCGGATGAGAACCGGATCAAGTTTGAAGCAGCGGACCAGAATTCTTCTACCGGATCACCAAAACCCGCGGATCAACTAATACGCTGCTCACTGATACGCTGAAACTGCCGCGGATCAAACGATAACCGCCACGGATCAGTGTTTGAAGATTGCTTGGCGGATCAGATTCAGCGGATCACTGAACCTGATGAATTTGCTCTTGCGGATAAAAAACTTCAACCGGCGGACCACTAGCGGATCACCCACGGACCAGATTCAAAATGCATAATTTTTACTATTTTCGACTTTTAATGCTTGAATACAATGTACAACTCAGCGAAAATGAACCAGAAGAAATCCGAATGAAGAAAACATACTGAATTGACGAAGAACTGAGAAGAATTGATCGAATTCTTACCAAAAATGAAGTTTTTCTCTCCAAAAACCAAAACCAATCTGCAAATCACAGCAAACGAGCAAACCTGCTCTGATACCACTTGTAGAACACTAATACGATCTTGCTAGTGCATGATTACAATCGGTTTTGAACACAACGAGGTAAATAAACTTCTTTGTATTGATCACAGCTCGTAACAGAGAGAACACAGACTTTACAGGTTTACACCAGTGAAAACACACAGTTAAGAACGCTCAAACCTTACAACTAGTTCTCTCAACAAGCTAAAACCTTTAAATAGGCTACTGGCCAGCGGATCAACTAACCAGCGTACCAGGTGGTCCGGCGTACCACCTGGTCCGCCCCTGATCCGCTAGAACCAGAAAACCTAGCATTACAAAATACATACTCAAAAGTACAAGACCTAGCACTAGACAACTATATATGCTTCTACACC
>JBCNJP010000003.1:55747238-55913301 GCA_039602395.1 Deinandra increscens subsp. villosa | reverse complement strand
TGCTGGGATAGGATACAATGGCTCTGCAAGCTGGTGAGAAATGATGGCATGTCTTTGACATGCGTCACATTACAGGGAAAAATCCTGGGAATCCCTTCTCATAGTTGGCCAATAAAACCCTGTTCTAAGAATTTTAGACATTAGAGACCTACCCCCAGTAGGATTTTGTAAGTACCTAGAAAGGATCATACTACTACATGATTCAGTCAATCGATTAACAACGAGGTAAATAAAGGCTTGCTTTATTGATTCACTTAGAGAGAATACAAGGATTGTAGAGAGAGAGAGAATGCACTCAGTTTCACACAGTTATGAGATAGACAATGACAGAACTAGTTAAACTCTCTCTAACACGAGCTACTTATACTTACCACTTAGTCCAGCGTACCAACCAGCGTATGATTGGTACGTGGCTCCGTACCAATTGGTATGAACCTTGGTACATGGACCCTAAGACTCACAAAGACATGCTCTGATCTAGATACAATACACGAGACACACGGTATCATTGGAATATGCTCTAAAAACTCCCCGTTAATGTGTAGTGTGTCTATTCATCTATCTATCCAACTAAACTTCAGTCTTCATTCTTCAGCATTGGTTGCATCTGATCTTCAACTTGAAATCTTGTCAGGTATAGAGCTTGCATGGTTGGATCATTCTTGAACAATTTTTTAATTTCAAGATCCATTTTTGAAAGATACTATATACTCCCCCTTTCACCATGCTCGAGTCTTGTAACACGGAACCTACAATTTCCGAAGACAGAAACACAACTTTCTTTATCTTTTGAAAATTAAATTAATCTTGGCGCAAAACTTCTCTTCGAGAATGCAAGATATAGTTTTGAAATCATAATTTTGTATCTTGTATCGATCAGTCGAAAACAAATAAGAAACAAAATATTTTTGGCTTTTTGAAACTTTACATCAAAACACACCGAAAATCTTTTTGATTTTTATCATATATAAAACATAAATGCAATACAAAATCAGACACTATTTTTTTCTTTTGCAAGAAAGATCACAACTTAGGATCATATTGGTCATAACATGTTGAACTACACTTCAATTTCAATTACTTCAGCACACAAGTCATGTCGTTTGCTGGTATAATTTTTCCATCTTAAACTCAGGTACAATCATACTCATAATATCTAGATATTTTATTGTATTGATCAGACTGCTTTGACCAGTGTACCCCACACTATCAGACATACTCAGATATGTTTTTTTTATATCACACTTTATTATTTCACTTGTGATTTGACACATAGTGATCGTATTCATGATATCGTCAACAGTGTACCATGCAAAAAGAAATAAGAACGTTAAATCATCTACCTTAAGGTCGATCTTTCGATACGCAGATAAGGCCTCGGGTTTAACAAAATAAGAAAAATAAAACAAGTTGAAATTGTATAATCCAACAACAATCAGGTTGATCTTTCGATACGCAAAGAAAGTCCAATCATTTGACAAAATAAAGAAAATCAAACAAGTTTAAATCTTTGCAAAATGAACACATGCTTACACAGTGAATTCTCATTTTTCTTTTCCACACATCTTTTTCTTTATATCTTGAAATATGCTTGAAGATGTTGTCTACTTGGTCAAGCATTGGTATTTAATGTATATCCCATTTGAATACTTTCTGATTTAATGCCTAGCCTACCAAGCACATCGAACAATGATCTTATGGCTTTTCATCTAGTTTTTGCATGAGTCAGACACGTAAGCCAATATACCATCATTTCTCAATTATGTCGGATACAATTTCTCATTTTTCAATGCTTTTGACTTTTTCTGTTTTTCATTGTTTTTGTATTTTTCTCTTTTTCTCCCCCTTAAAATGAAAACTCTATTTTTAGATTTTCATTTTAACAAAAACACAAAGACACTATTTTTGGTTTTTCAATGTTCTCCCCCTAAACAACATACGAAATGTAAAAGAAAGAAAATTGAACTTCACAATCACCGACATGTCTTCTTGAAGTACCTGCACAATGGTTTTAAATGATTAGTATTCAAATAACCTGAAGCACATAGCTTCTGGTCGACCAGTGTCTTCAACAAAATCATTTGCAGCCTCGCTGAATACTTTAGGTCGCCACTGCATTTTTGCCTTTTCGTTTTTAAAAGAGCCATCATCCTGTGATGAACCACCAACACTAGAATCAAATTTGAAAATTTGTTTCGTTTTAGATTTAGTTTTAGAAGGTGTTGACTCAGTAAACATTCTGCCTGATTCATCAATAAATATGGCAGATTTATTAGAAAATATTGTTTTAACATTTGCAGGACAATCCTGTGCCATATGTCCCTTCCGGCGACATTGATAGCACAAACGATATGATCGAGGTGTGGAATTTGATCCAGATGATGAAAAATCCTTGACTTGTTGAGCAGCTCGAGAAGAACTTTCAGACGAAGCCTTCTTCTGAATCTTACCTCCATACCCTTTCTCCATTGTAGATATGAAAACTTGGGCCAAATAATAAATTTGTTCTAGACTGGTGTCTTTCTTTTCCTTTGGAACCTTCTTGGGCATATTTTTCTTGTCTTTCTTCTCAAGCTTCATACCCTCACTACCCAAACGTGAACATTTGTAACCTGGTAGCGTTGATAAATCAATTTGAGAACTAGAAGGACCAGCTTTAGTAGCTTGATTGAATGAAGCTTTAATATTCTTCAACTTGTTAGCTTCTACCAGCTTAGCAGCAACTTTTTCTTCATTCAATTGCTTTTCATCTTTATTAACCTGTTTCCCAGTAGAAATAACTCCTTCTTCTGAAATAAACCCACTAGAGACAAACTGAGAAGCAGAGTTATCAACGAAACTTTCCTCCTTTTCAATGTTCTTGTTAGATTAAGACTGTGATGTCTTTTTTCATATTTCTTAGAAACAAATTCAGAATAATTACCAGGTGCATCAGAAGATTTGACATCAGCCATAGGATCAGTTTGAATCAATGGAGGTGGTAATTGATTGAATTCTTCTCCACCAAACACTCTTTTGAAATTCGCATCGTTGCACAAATAACTTGTGAAAGAGTACGAATTCTTCAAATTATTTAATTGACGACTCAAATCCAGAACTTGAACACACTTAAATCTGATATCTTCTTCTGAGCTTCACCCAAAGCCTTTTCTGAATCAATTAACTGTACTGAAGCTCTGTTGGACAAAACCTTTTCTCTTCTCATCTTATCATGTGCATTATACACTTCCCGTGTAACTTTGTCGACCTTCCCTTGATAAATTTCTATATTTCTTGTCAACAATTGTTTTCTTTTGTCAAACTGGTGACTTTAACTTGTAGTTTGGACTGGACGACTTGATATTCATTATTCAAAACAGTGATTTCATCATAAGCTTTCTGAAGTTCGGAATTAGATATCTGAAGTGATTCCAATCTTGCTTTTGATTTCTTAGACAATGCATCAAAATCACCAATAGCATCCTTCGCTTCATACTCCCACTTTTCAACACTTTATCTTGTAGTTTGGACAGGACGACTTGATATTCATTATTCAAAACAGTGATTTCATCATAAGCTTCCTGAAGTTCGGCATTAGATATCTGAAGTGATTCCAGTCGTGCTTTTGATTTCTTAGACAATGCATCAAAATCACCAATAGCATCCTTCGCTTCATACTCCCACTTTTCAACACTTTTAATCAACTCTGCATTTTCATTTTGTGACTTTAAAATTTTGCTTTATTGGCACTAACCATCTCATCCAATCTTGCCTTCAGCTCTACAAACTCTCCTATCAACATGCTCTCTTCTTGTTTCAATATTTCATTATCTTTGAAAATCTCAGCCGAAACATCACACTTCTTTTTGTAACTATCTATCTCTTCTTCTTTCTTTCTCATTTCAACAATCAATCCTTCTTTTTCTTGAACCAATTCTCGAATCTTTCTATCCATTAGAGCATAAAATTCACAAGTTGATTCATAACCACTTACTTCAGAATCAGAATCACTTGATTCAACTTGCACAGTGGCTATAAACGCAGATTCATCTTTACTAAGAAAAGTAGATTCATCTGGAAAATCTTGAGACCAATCATATCCGTCATCGGCCACCAAAGCTTTTGCATCTTTATCATGAGTATGCTTATCCGAAGTACTCTTTTCAGATGATGGTTGATTGCACTCACGAGCAAAATGTCCTAACTTTGAACATTTGAAACATTTAATTTTTGACTTATTCAAACCAAGGTTTTCTCCTTGACAAATAGATTTTTTGCCATGTTTCTGCATAAACCTTCTTCCTTGTTCAATTATCATAGCAAACTGCCAAATCCAAATCTAACTTATGTAACTAATCATCATTCAGTTCACTTATGTCATATGGATGTAAACCAGCTTCACCCACTTGGCTAAGTACATAACCAGAAGAAGATGATAAGAAAGCGGATATCAATGCAGCCAAATCTTCAGTTGCATGAGCAGAAATTGAATTATTTGTTGATCTACCAGAAGTAGATTAACTGCAACCTGGAGAGTAACCAGAATATTCAGATTTTCCAGCAAGAAAATCTGTTGGTGGTGGATCAATACTTGAATTAGAATGTGACTTTGCTTTAGCATGCGTAGTAGCAGAATTTTCTCCAAAATATACTTCAGGATTCTGAACGGACAGAGTTGCTGACTTTTTTCACAAGCAGTTCCATTTCACGATCTTGTAGTTTGCTTATCAATTTATTGAATGTCCAACTTGAGTAGTTTGGATCATTAGTCAAAATCATAACAAAATTCTAGCACTTTTCGGGTAGAGCTTCCAGAAACTTCTCCTTCAATTCATCATTTTCTTTCTTGACACCTACAACGTCTAGTTCATTGATCAAATTTGAAAACCTTGCAATCAAATCTGTGATTTTCTCATTCTCTCAAAGCCCAAAATTATCAAACTCCTTCTTCAAAACTTTCTTTCGAGTCTTCTTATATTGATCATTACCCTCACATTTCCTTTAATAGCATCCCATAATTGTTTAGAAGTTGGAAAATTTTAAACTGATGCATTAAATCATTAGGTAATGCCATCGTAAGAAAACTGTAAGTTTTCTTATATCTTGCAAACTCCTTCTTTTCGTCAGGCTCAAAATCACTTATCGATTTGGCAAAGTATTGGCTATCAATGGATACTAATATTGTTTTTCAATCAGAATCCAACAATCAGCATTTTGTGAATATATGTAAGATTCAAATTGTTTCTTCTAATTATGATAATCTTTCAATTGAAGCAACTTAGGATCCTTCTGAGTTGTTCCTATCTCGCTATCATAATTCAACATGGCTTGCATCGAGGTTTGAACAGCTGAAAATGCTTGAAACTCGCTCATTTTGAAATTAAAAATCAAACGTCAAAACTTTGAACTCAAAAATGAAGGTCTTTTAAGCGGATTTTGGGGGTTAAACTAGAGGGTATTAGCCGTTAGGCAGTAAAAGGTTCCTAAGTTGCTTCAATAGAACTCAAGTTATGTCAGTTTTAGTGAACATCACTTTTCTGCCAGCGGACCAAATCACTCTCAGTGTACCAATCTGTTAGCCAGCGTACCACAAATCTTCAAAGGACCACCCGCGTACCACAGACTCAGCGTACCAGACCACGAACCAAAATACTCGGCGTACCAGGCTAAACAGCGTACCAACTTGGTAGGTGTAACTATCAGCGTACCACTGAATAACCGTCGCATACCAAACTTGAAGATTGTCTTGCGTACCAATCAATCTATGAAGATTGCCTTACGTACCAGTTATTCGGTGTGCTAGGTAGGCTCGGAAAATTAGAACGTATACAAATGTGATATAAATTAAAATGTGATGCTTGACCTAGTGGACAACATCTTGATGCGTATCTTAAGATATATCAAGAAAAAGATCTGTGAGAAATAGATTGAAAAGTCACTGTATGTACATATGTTCGTTTTGCAAAGATTTAAACTTGTTTTATTTTCTTTATTTTCTTAAATAACCAGACTATCTCTACCTGTCCACAAGACCGACCTGATAGTTGTTCATTTAAGTTTCTGCTTTATTTTCTTGTTTTGTATAATTCATCGGACTTTCTCTGCGTGTTCACAAGACCGACCTGATTGTTGTTGAGTTATACAATTTCAACTTGGTTTATTTCTTATTTTATTAAATTCGAGGCCTTATCTGCGTAGCAAAAGATCACCCTTAAGGTAGACGATTTAATGTTCTTATATCTTTTTGCATGGAACACAGTTGACTACATCATGAATTCAATAACTATGTGTTAATTCACAAGTGAAATCACAAAGTGTGATTAGCAAAACATATCTGAATACGTCTAATAGTGTGGGGTACACTGGTCAATGCAGATTAATCAATACCTTAAGATATCCAAATGTTATGAGTATGATTATGCCTGAGTTTAAAGTTGGACGAATTATACTTGCAATCGACATGGCTTATGTGCTACAATATTCGAAATTGAAGTGTAGTTTAGCATGTTATGTCCGATATGATCCAATGTCGTGATCTTTCTCACAAAAGAAAAAAATAGTGTCTGATTCTGTATTGCATTTACTTTTCTATATCAGAAAATACCAAAATGATTTTAGGTGTGTTTTGATATAAAGTTTTGGAAAATCAAAAAGATTTTACTTCTTATTTCTTTTTGATTGATCAATACGGAACATAAATTCAATTTTCAAAATCATGATATCTTGGAGTCTCAAAGAGACATTTTGCGCTAAGAATATGTATATTGGCAGGTTTCTAAGTGGAAAGAGAACATCACAACTTTAAGTGTTCTGAAACTGTTGATAAAGAGTTTACATGCGCTGCAATGTCAAGTATTCGAGATCAGACTCATCGTCAAGTTGAGGGAGAGTTTGATTGAAGATACAAGTTTATGTGGAAGTTGATATTGCACATGTCGAGGGGGAGTTTGTTGATGCATGGTTCATGGTCGTCATGTGAAGTATCAAGTACAAGACAAAGTGCTACATGATTTTGCTGATCCGAACTGAAGGCGAACTGCCAGTTCCGACGCACACGAACTTGTATGTGGTTAATACAAGTTTCATTGTATTTACTCTCCATGTTCACGTTTTTCATTGATTTTGTATTGACCGAGTAGACGATCCTACACTCAGGCAATTTCAATTTTATGTTTCTTTCGGGGCACCTGCCTTTATCTCCAAGATCCTGCATGGCATTAATCACACGTGCAACGTAAGTACTAAAACAAAATTCAGTAAAGGTGGGATATTCTTCCTCCTCAACTCGGTTAACCTGATGATTTTCAGTTCTGGAATACGGCTTAGATCTCTGAGACTTTGAGTGTATCGTCTCAGATTTCTTCTTGGAGTGACATATCCCAAGGATGCATCACCCTTTTCTTGGATTTTCCTATCTTTGTTAGAGCATAATCTGGTTCGTCGTGTGAAGTATCAGAACAAGTCGATGATACAAGGAAGGTTGTCCACGAAGTGGAAACAAACTCACAGTTCGTGACTCCACGAACTGGTAATTCGTTAGACTTCCCATTCGTGACAAAATGACAAGTATAAATAGATGTTCCTTGTAATGATTCAGAACTTCTTAATTCATTCTATTATGTGTTTCTGTGTGTGTACTCTCTAAAGTCTTCAATACAAAAGTCTTTGTATATACCTTGTGTTCTTGATTTCATACTCGAATTACATTGATTTTATTATGATCGGGTAGACGATCCGCCGCTCATACTCTTTCAAGTGGTATCAGAGCCTTCGGTTCAATCTACTGATCATCTCTCTACTATTTTTCGAGTTTTTGATCTAAAAAGTTCCAGTTTTTTACAAATCGAGGTGTTTTTGCTTTCGTTTGATAAAATTAGTTGAGTTATTGGTGAAAATTTCGATCCTAAATCAGTCCTTTCGATTATATCGGATCCAATACTGAAAAACTCACTCAAAAACACTCAAATTGCAAAAATTTGAGCAAAAATGGTTCAGTTCGTGTCTACATCACCCAGTTCCTGTAAATAATCGTCACGAAGTGTCAGTTCACGTCAATAACTGCCACAAATTGTCATTTCGTAATCAGTTCGTGCCACTTCGTAAAAAATAAGTTTATATCACTTCGTGAATCTCAGTTTGTACTCAGTTCATGCCACTTCGTGAAATCTCAGTTCGTATCATTTCGTGAAACTTAGTTCGTGCCAGCTTGTGCATCAGTTCGCAACTCAAAATTCTTAGATCGAGAATTCTTGGTTGTTTCACTAAAACTGACGTAACTTGAGTTCCATTAAGAGTTACGGGAGTTAATAGCAGCCAAAATGACCGTCTCGGAGAGATCTACACTTTTACTCGCTTTACAGACAGTACCCTCTGGTTCGACCTCCAAAATCCATTTCTAAGACCTCTATTTTCGCATTTAAAGTTTTTAGAGTGTCATATTTCGGTAAAAGATGAATCATTTATAAGCATTTGCGGGAAGTCAAAGTCAAAGTATACCTAAGTTGTTAAAGCTAGAAGATTATTATATTTGGGTTAAACAATTTAAAGATTATTTCAGGACAAATAATGTTGATTTATGGCAGTTTATTACTAAAGATTACATATATCCAACTGATATTCGTGGAAAACCTAAACTGCAAAGGTATCTTACATCTTATGAACGCAAAAGTTATGAGGAAGAAGAAAAAATGTGTGTGATGCTTAGTATGGATTTACCAAAGGAGTTAGTGCATCGATATACAACATGTTATACTTCTAAAAAGTTATGGGATGTTGTTGCTCAACATTGTGCAGACATTCAGACCATGAAGTTTAATGATTGTTTACCTAAGACTGGTTCAGAATTAAGGGATTTAGAAACAGATAATTCAGCATCTAGTGGTTTAGAATAAGGAAGTCATGGGTTGTCAGATAAACGAGAATGTGTTACTGTTTGTAAGAGTGAACACATGGATATATGGTTGTCTAACTGATTCTGATTCTGAAACAAGTTCTTGTGTGATATTTGATAAAGGTTATGATAGTGACATAGAAAAAGTTCAGAAGGAAGTTTCCTCAATGTGTCTAAAGTGTGCTGAACTTGCTAAGATCAATGAGAAGTTGATGAAAGAAAAAGATGCCATGTTTGAAGAATGTGAAAAGGCAAAAGCTAAAGCTAAAGAAGTTGCTGAATATTTTGAAGCTTTATTTGAAAAGAGTTATCATGTTCAACAAAAATATGAAAAGGATTATCAGATTTCTACTGAGAAAGTAATTAGCCTTCAAGAAGAACTTTCAATACTTCGAGATGAGAATGTTCTTTTCCAAGAAAAGAATGAAAGTTTAACACAATATGTTGATTATTTCAAGAGAAAATGGGAAAAGGTTACCAAAGAAGTATTGGAAGAGTGTGACTTGAGAAGAAGACATAAGTATGAATATAATGAGTTGTCAGAACAGTTTATTGCTTCTCAGATAGAGCTGTTGGATGCTCAACTGAAAATCTCTAAACTAAAAATTGAGATTCTGGATTTGTAGCGTCAAGTAAAGAATTTTAATTTTTCTCTGACATTTATGAATTACATCTACAAACAGGAGAAGAGTGAAGAAAGCGCTAAGAATGATTTACATAAAGTTCCTTCACCAGTTGATATGTCAAGTTTTCCATCTGCTTCTGTGAATCCAAATGAAGAAATGTATGATTACTCAAAGTTTGCAACTTCTGATCCTACAAAGAAAGAAAATCTAAGTCGGGGAAGAAGTTTGAAGCTGGCAATGCTCCAAAGTTTGATGTTGGTTCATCATTCTTGGAATATGAGCAGATATTTGATAAGAGTGAGAAGTCTGTTGGTACTTTAACTGAAGCTGAACTTGCTAAATCTTTGATTCATGAGAACAAGCTGAAGGATATTAAGGTAAAATTCACTAGAGAAGCTAATGCAGAAATGCTTCTGGTTCTCAATTTGAATCTTCAAAAATTCCTGGCTACAAGCATAAAGGTTTGGGTTATAAAATCAAGGACATCCCAGTGTAACAGACAGAATAGAAAAGAAGAAAGTTGTTCTTAAGTCTTTTCGGATTCATCAACCTTAACAACAACCGAAAAAGCAGGTTCTTAAACAAGTTTGGAATCAACAAAGGCAAGCACAACAGAAGAAGCAGAATGTGTTTACATCAAGAAATGATCGTTATTTTATAGAGGTTCTTCAAGTGGTTCATACTATTTACCATGAAATTTATCTCCTAGGTATGATTTTTACGATAATTTCTTTGATTCATCTGATTCTGGTCATTCTTTTGGTTACTATGATTCTTTTGCTACGAGTCATAGTTGGAAACCAAAGAACTTTTCTGATAATCCTTCCTATAAATACTAAAAGAATTTTTCCAAATTTTCACAAAAATTTTGTGAAAGAATTTGCTATGCATGTCGTCAACTTGGACTTCTTGCTGAGAACTGTCCAACGACTGCAAATGTCCACAATAATGCAAAATATGTGGCTGAAAATGGTAACAAAAAACTTTATGAACCATGGTCCCCAAAGTTTAAACAACTTGTAAGTCGTCTGGGTCAAAGACTCCATTTGAAACATTTCCAAGTTCTGATAAAAAAATTTCATCCTTGATGATTTGGAGACCGAAGGTTGTTTCCAAGGCCAACAACGACTATGTGGAAGACACCGGGCGACCCGATGCTGTTGAATCGGGTCGATTCCTATGACAACCGGCAATTTCCCAGGTTAACCCCATTAATAACTTGTGTTGTATTTCAACAATGTCCGTTACTTCAGTTAACTATAATAGTTACACGAACATTGCACATGAGTCTAGACGTCGGTTAACTTACTTGAATAATTATATTTTATGATTTCATGTAAATTATATTTTATAATTTCATGAAAATGTTTTGTCATCTTATGTGTCAAAGTATATTTATTATTCTTATGTGGTATATATGTATATATATACGCATGCCATTTTATGATTTTATGTGAGGATGTGCCAAGTAATCGTACGAACGTTTATATACTCTTATTAGAATTTAGAAACATATAGTTATGGATTATGACTATGATTTTATTTGAAGCGTATATAGGTTTGTATTTTATAAATGTCGTTCATTAAAATATGTCCTGACATACACTCGATTAATCATCGTTAAGTTACCTCCGTTAGAGAGTTCGTTAATATTCTTGAACGTTGAGGGACTCAACTTGTATTTTTTATAAACTTGTGTTATATATACAAACCTGTAGGGACCTGTTGTGTAATTATCTAAATCTCGTAACCTGTTATGATTATTGCTGAGGGACCATTGTGCAATTTCACTAAACTCAATTCGAAGGCAAATTATGTCAGCGACAGTTTTGGTTTTGGAAGCGACGACGAATTCAAGTTAGCAAGTTACGATCGACACTCGTGCTGCAATCAACGTCCTTAATCATCATTCAATCTAGTTGTTTCTTTGTTATTCCTTTGATTATATGCATTCACCCTTCCGTTCTCTCTAGTTTTCTTTTCCTCTCGACCACTTCCCCGGAGAAAGAGCCATCGCCGGAAAGAAGAATTCCGGCTACTTATATTACGGTGTACCACCATACACGTGTTGGGTTTTAAGAACTTTATCAAAGCCATTTTAACTACTTAAAATGTAAAACGCAGCGGAAAAACAAAATCATATATCATGTTAGTTAATGTTAAAACCGATTTTTAACATTATTTATCAAAACCCAAACCGAGGATCCAAATATGTATGCATGCTATCAAAACTAAAACAACCATAGGGGGTTTTAGATTTACCTTCTTCCAAGCTCAAGATACGTGAAAAAGGATGATGAACTCGAATGGAAAGCCTCGAAGAAGAGACCTCAAGTTAGTGATACCCACGAGCTTCAAGCAACAAGCACCCTTTTGTTGCTAGGATTTCTTGAAGACTAACTCTTCCTTCTTCTCTTGTTGAATCCGAAACCAACAAGATCTTGGAATCAATTTCCAGATTTTTCTTGCAAGAAAAGTGTTCTTGCAATGGAAGAAGAGAGAGAAAGAACTTGAGTATTAGAGAAGCCAAAATGCTATCAATGACTAGTTCACATTTCAAGACCATATGTCTTGTTTAAATAAAAAGGCTCAACCATCCTCATAAAGAGGGTGGGAGGCCGGCTCTAAAGGGGAAAAAGGAGGGGGAAAATGGTTTTTGAAATCTTTTAAAACCCTCCAATGAACCTAGTCCATTTTCTAGTCTTTGTTCATTTAGACACTATGCTTAAGTCATGTAACACATTACATGTTGTGTACTAAAATGAAGTATAACATATAACCTTTTATATGTTGTGTAACATGTTATTTAACCAATTAAATAACATTTTTATCTTTCTTCTATAAATTAAATCATCCATATGATTTAATACAAGTTCAATTAATTAGAAACCGATTTCTAATTATCTTCTATAAGTGACATTTATTTAATTGATCATATCGAAATAAATATCCATTGGGTGTTTGTCTAGCTCGTTATTGGGTATGACCCGTCTTGGATCATAACGTACTAGCCACATCAATCTAGTATGTGTCTTGGGCAGACCGAGTCCAACAATCTCCCACTTGCACAAGATTCATAGAAGATTGATGCAAGCAACAAATACCGCCTAACAACGGTTTGTTACCCCTAATACGTATGACTTAGTGCCATTCAATAACATCATCTCCTTCAAGTCACCACTTGAAATGTTTTAGGTGAAACGATCATTTATCCTTTTGTCATAAATGTCATGTTAAATCCTAGAGACATAGAGTGATCACTCTCTATTAGATTTAACTTAATTCAGGCCTTAGACATTTAACTCTCAACGAATAAGAGGGACAAATTCCATCTTGACTACATACGTCTCTCACAAACACCTAGTATTATGCCTGAGCTTAGACTTATGTACTGCCATGTTTCAGAACAGCCAAGAACTAAGTCAAAGCATAACACTGGGTGAATATCAAGACCCAATATGTATCTTAGGTCAGAGGATACAAATGATATTCTCCTTTACTCAAGCTTACTTATGATCAATCAATTAAGATTCCATGGGGTAAGTCTTGAGAGCGGGTCGTCCAATATTTGTCTCCCACAAATATCTATGAACTTTGGTAGCAACCCATTGCTCCATATTCATACCTTATGAATATCCACCAATCCAAGTTCATAATAGTCTTATCTTCATATTTGTTCCCACAAATATGATCGACTACGGACATTTAAAACAAGTAACTTATTCACGGATTTAAACATGCAAAAATGGAACACTACACAAATTTAAATGAAATCCCACATTCATAAAAAAGTGTCAGAATAACAATTGTTCCGATATCATAATACAAAACATAAATCATATCCAATCACTAGAATGTCGAAGTCCCATGGCACAAACATGACCCTCATGCTTTGGGCGTTCTAGGAGCTTCGTGAGTGGATCGGCGACGTTGTCGTCGGTGTGAACTTTGCGAATACATATCTTTCCTTTTGCAACTTCATCCCTTATGTAGTTGAATCTCCGCTCGATGTGCCTTACCTTTTGATAGTCACGAGGTTCCTTGATTTGAACAATCGCTCCCTCTATTCTCCAAATAGTCAAAGATCTGATTTTAGATCTTCTTTTTCAAAAGATAAGAAATTTCCGTCAAAGTCCAAAACTACAAATTACTCACCAAAGAGTTTCTATAACTCTGATGGTCAGTTTTCTTCACACACGAATACTTTTGATTATGAATCATATGGTTTTTGTGAAGCTTATGATTTTTATGATGAATTTGGGCAATTTGAGCAAAACAAAAACAAAAGGGTCAAACCAAAAGGTTATTCTGATCAATGTGGGGTCGATGAGTATGGATTTTATAACAAATTTGGGTATATTACTCCTTTGTTTAAACCTCTTCCGATCTCCAAATCTCAGAGGTTTAAGAATAAGGCACCCAAGAAAGTTCCTCAGCCCAGGAGTGATGATAGAACCTCATATGATTTAGGAAATGGTTTTCCTATGGTCTTTATTGATCGTAGGAGGTGTTATCATTGCTATCAACGTCATCATCTACGTAATAGATGTCTGATTTTGGCCAAGAAACGTGCTTCCGCTGTTAGTAATGATAAATCTGATTCAGATTCAAAATCTTATTCCAAGCCAAAGGTAATAGATGAGAAAGTGGTTACCAAACAATTTTTCAAACAAGGAAAATTTTTCAAACATACTCAAAAGTCGTTTGGTAGTTCATCTTCTGGTGATTCCACTACTGATTCATCTATTCCGACTTTAAGGCAAAAGTGGCTGCCAAAATTCTCTTCAAAAGTCACTGAAGATTTCTCCGAGGATACCGGTCGACCCAAAGCTGAAAGCTTGGGTCCAGATTCCAACTGGTTATTTGCCACCATGTGTAGGGTGCTCGAAAGCCAGCTATCAACAACTTCTGGGTGGTTGATAGTGGAGCATCCAGGCACATGACTGGTAATATTTCCCTACTTTCTAATGTTAAACCAATTAATGGCGGGAATGTTACCTTTGCTGGAAATAAAGGAGGATCAATAACCGGTGAAGGCAAGATGGGTAACGAGAAGGTCACGTTCGACAAAGTTCAATTTGTGGAAGAACTGCAACATAACCTGCATAGTGTCTCACAAATTTGTGATAAGCAGTACACTGCTGCTTTCACAAGTTCTGAATGCATAATTCTGAAACCCGGAATCCAGATTCCTAAAGTTTGGATCGTGATGCGTGCGCCAAGGTTTCGAGATCTGTATGTGCTGAATATAAATCAAACTTCATCTGCTATTGCAGCTACATGTTTCATCTCAAAAGCCACGGAAAAAGAGTCAGTTTTGTGGCATCGCCATATGGGACACATCAACTACCAGAAGATGAATTACTTAGTTAATCATAATCTGGTAAATGGCGTTTCGAAGAATCTTTTCTCAATTAATGATGTGTGTGTTTCCTGCAAGAAAGAAAACAATGGAAAAAGTCTCATCCTTCCAAACGAATTAATACAATTGTTACACCTTTAGAGCTACTTCATATGGATCTTTCGGTCCTATGAATGTTCGTAGTGTTGATGGTGTTTTTATTGTTTGGTGATCACGGATAATTTTTCACGTTTCTCATGGGTGGCGTCGATGCATTCAAAAGATGAAATTCCGGCTATTATTCAGAAGTTGTTATCCAAGTTCGGATCGGTGTACAAGTATAAAATCTGTCGCATTCGGACTGATAATGGTACCGAATTCAAGAATGCGAAAATGAGCTGCCTTTATAAATTCTGCAAATATGTTCATGAATATATGTTCATGAAATATATAGTGATTGACATTTGTGCAAGCCTACATGGAGTGATATTTTAAAGCTGTACGAATTTCATGAAATAACATGGTTTTCCATGTATGTTGGGTAGCATAGATTGTATGCATTGGGAGTGGTCTAGTTTCCCAAACGCTTGGCGTGGGAAATTCATTCGAGGCGATTATGCTAGAGGCGGTTGCCTGACAAGATTTATGGTTTTGGCACACATTCCTTGGAGTGGCTGGCTCCAACAACGAAATCAATGTGCTTCAACAATCTCATTTACTAAATGGTTTTGTTAACAACAAGGCACCTAAATCGTTAGTTCAAGTGAACGGCACCTTTTACAAACACGGTAATTATCTTACTGATGGCATACACCCGGAATGGTCCATGTTTGTAAAAACTTTAACAGTCCCCATGACAGAAAAATTAAATAAAATATGCTAAAGCTAATGAGGGGGAAAGGAATGATGTGGAACGAGCATTTTTCATACTCAAGAATTAATGGAAATGTATTGAAAGTCTGACACGAACTTGGAGAATTAACAGGATCACAGATGTCATATTCGCTTGCATGATTTTGTATAATATGACTAGGGAAGACAAGGGTTTTGCAATTTGTGAGTACAATCCAAAGATGTTCAAACCGATCAGGGGGAAACTCCACAAGAGATCATCAATGCAAATGTTCTGGAAATTCGTAACCGCGAAACACACCATTATTGAAAATCGGATTTAATCGAACACATTGATAATGTTCGAGACTACATTCCAAGTGATCCAGAAGATGAAGAAGACGAAAAAGATTGAAGAGGAAGTTTGGTGATTGATTGTATCTTCTATTGTTCTATTTCAATTATTAAAAATGCGTGCGCGGTAGATCGTCTACTTAGTAGTAATGAAATCTATGTTAAACGAGCGAACACGGAGAGTAAATAAAAAAGGCTTTGTATTAGACCACAGAGAAACACCACAGAGTTCACATACAAGATCTTACCTAGAAGCTCTAAGACCGTTACAGAAAACAACACAAGACATGCTATTTATAATGCTGAAACCCGATGAGCCGAACCTCCGGTTCGGACCAGGTTCGCCGGTGTCCGAACTTGGAGTTCGCCCAAGGTTCGGCCACTAACAAACTTGCACATCTTGTCTTGTATTCGATACTTCACATGACGATCAGGAACCATGTATCAACAAACTCCCACTCGGCATGTGCAGTATCAATTCCTTCATTTAAAACTTGTATCTTGCATCTTCAATCAAACTCTTCCTCAACGATGAATCTGATCTTGAATACTTGATAATGCATCGTGTGTAATCTCCTTATCAACAATCTTCAGAAGACTTGAAGTTGTGATGTTCTCATTCCACTTAGAAACCTGCCAACATAAATAATCTTGGTGCAAAACGTCTCTTCGAGACTCCAAGATATTTTGATTTTGAAATAGATTTCGTATTCCGTGTTGATCAATCGAAAATAAATAAGAACCAAAATCTTTTTGATTTTTAGAAACTTTATATCAAAACACACCTAAAATCTTTTTGGTATTTTCTGATATGAAATGTAAATACAATACAGAATCAGACACTATTTTTGTCTTTTGTGAGAAAGATCACAACTTGGGATCATATCGAACATAACATGCTGAATTACACTTCAATTTTGATTATTATAAAACATAAGCCATGTCGATTGCAGATATAATTTGTCCAACTTTAAACTCAGGCAAATTCATACTCATAACATCTGGATATGTTAAGGTATTAATTATATTTGCTTTGGCCAGCGTACCCTACACTATCAAACATACTCAAATACGCTTTTGATTATCACCTTTTTGTGATTTCATTTGTGATTTAACACATAATGATTTTATTCATAATATAGTCAATTGTGTTCCATGCAAAAAGAAATAAGAACGTTAAATCGTCTACCTTAAGGTTGATCTTTCGATACGCATATAAGGCCTTGGATTTAACAAAAAAAAGAAAATAAAACAAGTTGAAATTGTATAACTAAACAACAATCAGGTCGGTCTTGTGGAAAAGCAGAGAAAGTCCAATGAGTTATACGAAACACCAAAGAAAATAAAGCAGAACGTCAAACGAACAACGATCAGGTCGATCTTTCGATACGTAGAGAAAGTCCGATCATTTGACAAAATAAAGAAAATCAAACAAGTTTAAATCTTTGCAAATGAACACATGTATACACAGTGACTTCTCATTTTATTTTTCACATATCTTTTTCCTGGTATATCTTAAGATACGCATCAAGATGTTGTCCACCAGATCAAGCATCAGATTTAGTGTATATCACATTTGTATACTTTCTGATTTGCCAAGGCTACTTTACACATCGATCAAATGGTCTTATGGCTTTTTCATCTATTTTATACAAGAGTCAGACGATGTAAGCCAATGTACCATCATTTCCCAATCATGTCGAATACAATTTCTCATTTTTCAATGTTTTTGGATTATTTTTTTTGCATTTGTAAATGTTTTTGTCTTTTCAAATTTCTCCCCCTAAAAATGACAACTCTATTTATAGATATTCATTTTTACTATTTGAAAAACAACACACTATGGTTGTAATTTTGCAAAAACAACTCCCCCTCAAAATGAGACGGAGAGAAAAACAAAAACAGAGATTGATGAACCAACATGAATACGTGCCATTTAGCATTTTGAAAACAAGATTGATTTGAAAATACAATTTAAGTTAGCACAGATATTTCACAATCAGCAATTTTCCAATCACCGAAAGGTCTTGCTTAAATACCTGCTGACACCAAATAAAACATTAGTCGCTTTGGGATCGACCCGATTCAACAGCGTCGGGCCGCCCGGTGTCTTCCAAATAGTCATTGTTGGCTTTAGAAACAACCTTTGGTCTCCATATTTGAAAAATTTTCGATTTTTTATTAGAACCTGTACAGAATCAACTAGCGTACTCGGTTTAGACCAAGACGGCTTACGAGTTGATGTGACTTTTGGAGACCATGGCTCATCAAAAATTTGACCTTTGTTATCCACATATTTAGCAGTGTTATGGATATATGCAGTCGTGGACAATCAACAGCAAGATGTCCATGTTGACGACATACATAGCAAAGTCTTTCTCGAAAAATATTTGAAAAATTTTTTGAATTTTGAAAAAACTAGATGAATGTTCAGAATCAAAGTTATCAAAGAAATCATCATAAGAATCATACCTAGGAGATGGAGTCCTTGAAGATTATGACTTTCCAGAATAATGAGAATGTTCCTTCAGAGGAGGTGATTTCTTTGGACCTTTAACTTTTGACACCTTTTCACCTTTTTCAGGCTGCTTTGCTTGAACTGGTACTTCCTTGATCTGAAAACCCAAACCCTTGTTCTTGTAATCGGGGGTCTTTGATGAACTTGAAGAAGAACCAGAAGCATCTCGCTCCTTAGCTTCTCTAGTGAATTTAGCTTTGATATCCATCAGTTTGTTCTTTTCAATCAAAACTTTTTCTTCTTCAGTTGCAGAGGAAGTACTTGAAACAACCTTATCACAAACCTGCTCATTTTCCAAAAATGTAGACTTTGAGATAAATTTTGGAGCTTCACCCAAAGACTTTTCCTTTTTCTTATATTTTGACTTCTTTTTCTTAGATGGAGTGGCAAATTTTGAATAACCATGCAATTCATCTTTAGGATCAAGCGGAGCATATGTAACTGTAGATAAATCCACTAGTTGAGGAACCATGTGAATATCATCCTTCGTAGAACTATCCTCACTCCGTTCCTGTTTGTATAAGAAATTTAGCAGTGTCGGTGACAAATTGCAATTCTTTACTTGCCTTTGCAACTCCAAAATTTCCAACTTTAATTCAGATATTTTTTGTTGAGCATCAAACACTTCTTTTTGTGACTTGATAAACTTTGCATTGAGCTCATCGTATTCATATGTTTGCACTTTACGAATCTCACATTCAGCAAACAATTCTTCAAGAATACTTTCTCTTTTCTTCTTGTAATTTTCAACATCTTTTGTCAAAACTTCATTCTTATCACGATAAAGAACATTTTCATCTTGAAGCATAGAGATCTTGTTCTGAAGTTTCTCAATAGTAGCCGCCGATTCAATCACAAGAGCATTAGCCTTTTCATACTTTTGTTGAACCGGATAACTCTTTGAAAACAAATTCTCAAAATCTTGAGCAACATCTAATGCTTCAGCTTTAGCTTTTTCACATGCTTTAGCCAATTGACTCTTTTCTTTCAAAACATCATCATGAACATGGACCAATTTATAATATCTCTTCTGAAAATCATCCAATTCTTTCTTGAGCACACCAATCTCGTTAGTTAATAATTAAGAATCTTTTTTCTAGACTTGCATTCTTTTTGTTCAATTTAACACATTCAAGACATTTGAATTCTTCAACCTTTGAGCTATCAGTAACCTTGGGTAACATGTCTTGAATCAATGATACACTTGAATTAGAATCAGAATCAGTTAGAAAAGTATCACTATCATGATGAGCTGTTAATGCAACAGTAAACGGAGCATGTTTCATTTTTGCTTCAGAAGCTGCTTGCCATGCAAATTCATCTGGATGCCAAAATACGTATGTTATTTTTGATTCAATAGAATGAGATTCTTTTTTAGCTTGATGAACATGTTTTGGTGAATGAAAAACCACATGAGCATGCTGACCAGACTTCAGTTTATTTTTAGTTACACTTGGACATTCTCGTGCAAAATGTCCATATACAAAACACATATAACACTTGACCTTTGATTTGTCCAATCCGATCTTACCATCCTGATTCAATCTCTTCTTCCCAGTTCTGCTGAAAATTTTCTTTGTTCTTCGAACCAACATAGCATATTGCCAGTTCAAATCCATTTCTTCCAAATGATCATAATCGATTTGATCATAGTCTTCATTGGTCAATTCTGCGTTACTTACCAAACTAGTAATAACACCTGTATATGAAGATACCAATGCAGACATTAAAGCATTATAATCATCTGTAGTTTGAGCAGACAAAGCATTCTGATTTGAAGAACTAGGAACAGAAACAGTACAACCAACAGAATAACCAGGAGTTTCAGATTTACCTCCAATGAATGTTGTAGGTGGTGCATTTTCACCATGACACACCGTTGGATTCTGGATTTTTGCAGGAAGTGATTTATTCACCATCGGTCATGACCAATTTGGAGCCCTTACCCATTCAATACACATATTCAAGTGCGGAATTCATGAATCTGTGATCAAATCACATTGTTTGTGTGTTGAAATCCTTAGATTTCAAGTTTGAAACTCAAGAACACTAGGGTTTTACACACATGTGCTCTCTCTCTTGAAAACAGTCATCCAAAAGCTTATTCTAGGGTATTCTGGTGTTGCTATTTATACTGGAGAGAGCACCTGCCGTCATAGCACTGAAATCAAGACAATGTTATTAAGGTTAGTGAAAATTATGTCATCATACTGACGAGATCGCCAAGAACAATCCTGACATCGCCAAGGCCACTTGGTTAGGTCGCCAACCTTGGTGAGGTCGCCAACCTTGGTGAGGTCGCCAAGAATGCTTGAACAGATCACCATGTGTATCCAAGTCGCCAAGAATACTGATTGTGCCTTAGTGAGGTCGCCAAGCTTGGTGAGGTCGCCATCCTTGGTGAGGTCGCCAAGGGTAAGGACCAAATAGCCAAGATCAGTTTGAAATCACCAAGTACACTCGTAAAACGTCAAAAATCATTATTGAACCACCAAGGGTTGTTATTATGAAGTCACATTCAATTATTAACATTAGCCATGTAAATTGTCATGAAATGACTCAAAATATGGATCCAGACTTTCACATCACAATAGAAATGTACAAGGGCAATTTCCTCAATATCAATGATCAACACAAGTTATGAAATTACATATGGAATACTAAACATCAAATACTTGAAGGATTAACATAAACATTAAGAGAATTGTCCAAGTACAAAATACAAGTAAAGTGAAAGATTTACAATTTGAGCACAACTACTAAGGATGCTATGTTTGAGTTTCCACCAACCCTATAAAGATCTTACAAATTCCCCCTTTGTTGGTAATACAAATTCCCCCTCCAGTATTTACGAGCAAGATTCCTGTATCGATCATCTAAGCAGATGATCTGTGCATCGTACAGTATCCAAAGGTCTTCTCGCGAGAACTTCTTCAAGTCAGAATAGTGCCACATCTCTAACATCCTTTCACGAACACGGGAGAGGTAGCAAATCCCGCGACGACCCATGACCTAGTCCTTTAAGGTACTTAGGCTTTCTGTTGTCATCTTCTTGGCAGCAATGCACTCCCAGCACCACCACCTTAGAAACAAACCGAAGTAGTTTGTTTCCACTATATCGTATGGCCTAAGTCATTGAGGGATGGTGTCTAGGTAACTGTAGAATAACCACTTAAGCTAACTTCTATGTAGCAGTCTCAGTTCAATTGCAGTGAAGAGTCTTATTGTATCGCAGTCTTCCCTTTCAATGACTAACTCATGAGTGTCCCCACTGTAATACCAACATCTTATTGGGTTGCTTTTCAGATCTCCTGTTATTTTCTTTGTAATCAAATCCTTACTGATACTCTTATACACGACCTTATGTGGGACCACAGCTCTTTGCCTTCTGAAAGTTTTGTACTTCTTCTTCTCTGTCTTGAGGGGGCGATTTGAACTAACGTTGTAGATGGCTTTTATCTGCTCTTCAGCATCTCTACCCACTGGATCATTTGAGTGGTTGATCAGCTTTCGCCATCTAAGTTGTTTTAGCTCCCATGAGAACAAATTTAGAAGGTCTCTTATTTTGGCAAAGAATTGTACAAATCAGTTTCCGCGTTTGACAATAAATCCCTTGAACTCGTGATCATATTTCCATCCAAGGATTTTCATCCCATCATCGGATTCAACGTTTGGAGGCATATCTTTGAGCTTTTTAGCAGTGAACTGCACCAAGGCTTTCCGATACGGTGCCATTTCCTTCCAATCGTCAACCAAGGTAGGGACTTCTTTCCTTCGGTGTTCCTCTACCCTTATTGCTTCTCGTTCGTCCTGCTTATGCTTGACCTTCTTATTCTCTTCAATTATGTGATTTTTGACCATTTTTCATAGACTAGGAAGCTGCTTTCTGCTATAGCTTTTGCGAGCATATCCCCTCTGGTCTAGAAAGTCCTGCAACTCTCCTTTGGTCATTCGGTTAACGCCAAGCGTAGCTGTAGTGGGACTGGGCGGAGGTGAAACATGATCAAAGATGTTTGGAGGGGGAGGCATATACTGTGCATGCATCTCACGGATCTTTTCCCGCAGGTTGTCATTGAATTGCACATATTCAAACTTCTTATCAGTATCAGCAAAGGGATTTGCTCTAGGATCAGTAAGCTTTTCTGCAAGTTTGTAGTTATAGAGATGTTTCTCCATTTCTTGCTCGTTAGTGTATAGTTCAACCAGCTGTGCATCCGTAAGAGTCATCAAGTAGGATAGGGGAATCCCACGAGAAATGAGCTCTCTGACATATTTTACAATTTCTGAAGTGTCAGACGAATAAACATTGTCACCAGCTAGGTTGGGGATTATTCTTATTCTTGGTTCTCCCTCATCAATATTTTGATCGTTTGGCTCAAAGTGTTCTGATCCAGGGCTAATTTTCGTCTGAGGACGGCTAGATTCTATCATTTCTTTGATAGCCTCTTGTCTGGCAATCTCATCTAGCGTCCTCTCAAGTATTATTTCTTCTTTTGCAAGTCTTAGAGCTTCTTCCTTATTTCTTTGTTTTTCCATTTCTTGCTCGTAAACTTCTTCAGGAGTCAATTTCCTTTTACCTTTGTCGAGTCTACCAGAAGGACCAGCTTCTTGTGAAGAGACTGGATTATTTATAGCTTAACCACCACTGGCACTTGTTATTGGCTGAATCTGAACAGTTTCAGGAGCAGCAATAATGCTGGTTTCAGTAGACTCAGGCACTGAGGTTTGGGTTGCAACTCCTTCTTGATGGACTTCCCTTTCTTCAGTATGATGAAATGGTGAAGAGATTGGAGAAATAATAACTTCATCTTCTATTTGAGGCTCGCTTACCACCGGATCAGATCTCTGAGGAGTTGGAGATACAATATTAACTGGTTCGTCTTTGATCTCATAAATGATCTCCTCGTCATACTAATCATCAGTTGTGAATTCAAGATTTATGAAGTTTGTGGCGCTGGAGTCATAAATAAGATTATTCAGACGTTCAGCCAAACTAATGTCATTGAATATATCATTTGGAATCATACTGAGAGGCTGAATCTGCAGTGCTTCACTGGCTTCAACATTTTCTTCAGTGACAACTACACCGCTTCGGCTGCCAGGATCAGTAGCGAGGGTGTTTGCATAAAAGACGCGAAATGCACTTCTCCCAAGATCTACAAACTCACTATCAACATGCAAGTGTTTTAGTTGTTCAGATATTTCGGATTCAGCATTTGCAGGAATAACAATGCTTATTGGCTGTTGCACTGGAGGAGCCAGTTGGAGTTGCAATGAGATCTCAGGGATGACAGGAGATGCATTTGGTTCCCTCATGGTTAAAGCAAGGGTCTCTCCTGAAGTTGATTGAAATATTTCAAGTGCAGCTCTGGAGAATCTTGGAAGTTTGATATTCTCAGGAGGTAGCACCAGGCTTATTACTGATTGGTATATTTAATCTTCCTCCTCATCATTTGGTTCATAATTAAGAAAGGTGTCACCATAAAAGATGTCTACATCAGATATGGTAGATTCATCATCACCTGATGGAAAATCAGCAACATGAGTATCATCTATATCTTGCTTAGTGACGATGATAGAAGATTTCACTCCAGATTCTTTGGCAACTTGGCTTGGACTTGGCTCTTTATTTGATTGAATCTTTTCTGTAGAGGGAGGCTGTTCTATTATTTGATTATCACATTGGTTTCCGTTTCCACTACCACCGACATCATCATCATTAGCTCTGGCAGTTTGATTATTTTGCAGAGCTTCAGCCAATAGCCTCTTGAGTCGTTCAATTTCTTCAGCTTTGTCTTTTATTTTCTCATTTGCTTTAAGAAGCTCTTGATCCTATACATTGATCCTGTCAGTTGCTTCTTTAAGTTCATTAGCAACCGAAGTGTTGGAGATTTCAAGAGTTTGCTCCAAGATCAACTCTTGATGGACCAAGGAGGTATCTGCCCCATGTGCAATTACTTGAGCAGGAGCAGTTGACATAGGCTGAAACTTGGATTGGAATGCCAGATCTAAGCTTGTGATGTTGATGTCTACTGTTGCATCAATATCTTGAATGGTTGCTTCAACAGTAGTGATGGGAGCAGATTGAATTCCTTATTTCACAATGTCGTCTGTTTCAGGTTGTACTGGTTATTTCAAGCTTATTTCTTTCTTGAGCATACTTAGATCTTGACTCTCTTTTGTAGCTAGGATTAACATTTCCCTAAAGCATAAATGAGGCTGAATCTGGTTCAGGTGAATCAGATTTTGAGGAGTTTGATGAAATGTCATCCTGTGTTTGCCTTGACTTTATTTTCTTCAGCTTCTTATTACTTGATGCCTCAGGTTGTTCAATAACTTTGGTTGTTTCTCTTGTTTTTAGTTTCTTCTTTTTGGGACCCCTCGCATCAGAAGTAGTAGAGTCAGAATCTAATTCTGATCCAGGTTAGAATCTTGACCCTGATTCAGGTTTGGATCCAGTTGCATTTGAGTTATTGTTAGCATCTTTGTCAAATGCATCATTTTTACTACCAGACTCTTCTTCTTCATCTCCTAATTCGTCTGATTCAGTTGCATCTTTGTTTGAGGCTCTGTCTTCATGTTCTGAAGGCATAGGTTCATTATGAATGGGAGAGTTGATTAGATGACCATCTTGGAGATTTGCTACATTTTTATCTGGATCATCAGCATTGATATCTGCCATTTCAGCATCAGCATCATCATTTCTTTGATCTTCATCCATTTCGTCATCGACATCAATTCCCTCAATCATGTTCGGGAAAAATGGAACTTCAGGTCCATCATACTAACCCGTCTGATATCGCGTGTAAGAACCAGATACCATCCTCCTAGGAACTAAGTATGGCTCTGTCTTTTGCAAGTTCGGGTAGTAATGATCAAGGATGGCTTGTATGAATTTAGGATACATCAGGAACTTCTCTGATTTTCTTGTTGGATGCAAGTTATTGTACATCCATTTAATTATTTGCCTCGAGAGGTTGAAACCAGCTCCGGATGCTAAACCATGTAGTGCCCAGGCTGTTTCTTCCACAAAGTCGTCTGTTCCAGACTTTTTTGGACCAAAGGCAGAAATGAAGAAAGTGATGATGCACTTCCAGTTTTCTGGGAACAACGTCTTCTTTATTTTCTCATTTGATGTTACGGAGAGATTTCCTTGATATCCTATCATGAGGATTATGTCTTGCTATTCTTCCCTTGGAAAAGAATCAGGGCACTGTGCATCGTTTAACTGTAGCACTTCTCGGACCCTTTCCTCACTTATTTCAATATACTCACCTTGAATTCTTTATCTGGTGGATTTGGAACCACTGTCAGCAACAAATGTGTGGGCATTGTTCCATAAATCATTCATTGTTGATACATGATATGGCAATGACCTAGATCAAACGAAGACATGAAGATTTATAGTTTTGAGTCTGGTGGCCGAACTCCGGCTGAACCCTAGCCGAGCCTTGGCCGAACTTGAGGTTTGGACAAGCCAAGGAGTTCGGACACCCGTAGGCTATATATAAGTTGTTTGTGTCTTTGAAATATACTAGTTTTTTAGAGTTGAGCGAACTTTTGTATGTGAGTTTGTGTGTGTACTCTGATTCTCTTGTTATCACGTATTAATGAGAGATTGAGTTTATTTACCTTGCTTGTTTTTGTTTTCTCACATATTCTCACGTATACGATTGTTATCGACCAAACCGATCCAACGCTCACGCACTTTCAAGTGGTATCAGAGCTATCTGGTGCTGTTTGGCTTGATTTGTTTCAATTCGTATATTCGAAGTTCATTTTTCAAGTTGCTCTCTGGAAATTTACGTAAAAATCATCATGTTTTGTGTCAAAATTCCTTGTTTCTATTTTCTTTTGGTCATCTGAGTATTTTGAGTTCATTTGTGAGTGTTTTCTGGTGAGATCTGAAAAGTTCCAAAATTTTTATGTTCGGCCGAACCTGTAGTTCGGTGAAACCACTCCGAGTGTCGAGTTCGGGTCAAGTTCGGTCACATTTTTTATTCGGTGAGAGTTCGGTGAGCTATCGGAGAGAGTTTGGTGAGAATTTTTGTCTCGGAGATAGTTCGGACCAGGATCGGAGAGAGTTCGGAGTTTCTGTGTTCAGTGATAAGTTCGTAGGGAGTTCGGACTTTGTTTACAAGATAGGTGGAGGTTCGGAGTGAGTTCGGAGCTTACTTTAAGTTCGGAGCTTGTCTTAAGTTCGTACCTAGTTCGGAGAACAGAATCTTAAATTTTTCCAAAATGTCGGATTATACCGCGTTTGCTGCTATTCAATCGCAGATGCAAACATTACTGAATTACGATAATGAAATCGGGACGACTTAGAAAGTTCCCAAACTTCTTAAGTTTGAGGACTATCCTAATTGGAAAAAGAGATTTGAAACGTATATCGGTACAACGGATCCCGACCTATGGATTGCTATGGATGCACCATATGTTTATCCTATCGGGTTGAACAATGTTCCCATTATGCAAAGGAATATGCATCTTACACAAAAGGCTGATTTTGTTCGAGAACAAAAAGCGTATGGTTTAATAACTCAAGCTTTACCCAAAGAGTTGCTTCACCAATTTAAAACCTGCGAACATTCTCATGAATTATGGTCGACACTGAAAGAAAGATGTGAAGGTAATGAACAGTATCAGAAAAGTAAGAAGAAAGTGTTAAACAAGTAATTTGACAACTTCAAGTGTTTTGATGGTGAGGGTGTTCCAGAATTAATCTCAAGATATTGTCACTTGCTGTCTGAAATGGACAATGTTCAGATCAAGAAAAATGATGAAGAGCTTAAAGAGAAATTGCTAGAAGGTCTACCATCAAAATGGGAATCTTATGTGCTACTGATCATAAATGACAAGGATTATTCTGAATTGACATTTGTAAAAAACTATTAGGAAAATTGCAAGCTAGAGATCTGGAAATGAAAAATGTGAATACTACTACAGCAGTGGTTCAGAATCCGGATGTTCACTACGGATCAAATGCAGCAACAATTTCAAGTAAGTCGGCAAATATAACAAGTTCTGCACCGGCTACGACGTTTGTAGCTGGAGGTCTACCTGGACATGTTTCTAATTCAGGAACCGGAATGGGCTCACATCATGCTGATTACAATTACAACTCTGGAGGAAGTAGCACATCAGTTCCAGCAAGTAATTTGGTGAACACGGGAAAAATGGCTATGTGTGTGTCTATAACTGAAGATTATATGGCCCTTGTTTCTGATTTAGTGTCATCTTATTATGGTTTGATAACTGGGAATGTTAGCAATGTTGAATTAACAGAAGAAGATTATGATCAGGTGGATCCTGATGATTTGGAGTTAATGGATATCAATTGGCAATTTGCCATGCTGGCTAGAAGAGTGAAAAGATTCTTAAAGAAGACCGGTAGAAAAGATTTGAACTCTGGTGGCAGAATTGGCTTTGATAAATCAAAAGTGCGATGCTGTAATTGTTCTAATTTTGGTCATTTCGCTCGTGAATGTTCTCAGCCGAAAAAGAAAGAATATCAGAAATTCACTCCCAAATCAAATGTTTCTGGATCCAACAATCCTTCGAGTTCAGGGAGTACTTCTAACTCAAAATCTAATCCTGATTCCACAAAAGCTCTTGTATCTCAAGCTGACAAGACTTATAATTAGGGTACTCAATTCGCCGATTCATCTGCTTTGATGGTTTCACATGTGCAGGATGAAGACACTATGACTGAATCCACTGAAGATGAAGGTGGGGTTCATGGTGAAGCGAATGGTGAAACTTTTGTTGGAATTACTGTTGATGATGAAGTCTCGGATTCAAGGATTGATCATAATTTTGTGTCTGACGAGAAATTTGCTTTCATGGCTGATTTGTCTGATGAGAAGGTCGAGTCTAATACTATTCTCTTGTTAGAAAAACAAATTAAACTTCTAACTGAGGAGAAAGAAGCGTTGATTCGAGATTGTGAAGCAGCAAAAGCTGAAGCGCTTGATACAGCAAATGATTTCGAAAGCTTATATCAGAAAAGTCTTCCACTGAAGGAACGATATGAAAAAGCTCAGCAGAATGCTGTAGAAATTGCTGATAAAATGCTTGCACTTCAGAAGGACATGCAGAAAATATCTGATGAAAACTCAAGTTTGAAACAAGAGATCGGTGCACTGAAAAGGAGTAATCTTAAAGAATCAGTTGCTTGTATGGCCGATTCTTCTAAGGTAGTTTCATATCCTTTAATGTGTAAGTCTTGTGATGATTTTGCTACTGCTAAGAGTACGCTCTTAGATGAGACGACAAAGCTTAATGATCTCTTGTCAGTAGCAAAAGCAGATAAGAACACATATAAGGAAAGATGGGAGGGAACAACCAAGGAGTTATTGTCAGTACACGAGCAATTACGTTTGCAAAAGTTTCATTTATGAACACAGTCTGAACTGCTTGTGTCTATATAAAAGGAATTGGCTACCAGTCAGAAACTTGTTGCAGATTTGAAAATCGAAGTTTTTGAATTAAAACAAAAATTAGTTTCTGTTCAAGTGTCCTCTTCTTTTACAAATTTTCTTTATAAAACTGAAAAGGAAGATGTTTCTGGTAAGCTGAATCAAGTCCCACCTCCTGTGAATATTACACTTGGTCCTTCGTCTGAAATGAAGGTAGATGTTCCTTCTCATGCTGAACAGAACAAATCTGTCAGAACTTCAACTGAAAAATCTATTTTGGATTCAACAGTTGATGAACTTTTCTATGATGTTTCAGATTTTGATAAGGTTGATGACTTAGTGTCTGAAACCGATGTTGAATGTTCGTCAACCACTCAGCCCAAAGTTTCTAAGCCAAATCACAAAGATTTAATTTCAAAACATGATTTTCCCATAACTAAATCTGAGTTTAAAAAACTGAGTGTGTTCGAACAAAAACAGATTGCTCGGAGCAAATCTGTCGAGGGTAAGAAAGTCAAGTATGGTGGAGTCGGATTTGAGCCTTCGGCAAAGTTAAAATCTATTGAAAAAGGTTCTTCTTCAAAAATTTTAAAACCTGTACAAGTCAAGGCTAGAAATCCTACTTTTGACACCAACTGTGACAATTCTTAACCATGGGTGACGTATCGATTAAAAGGATCTAATCGGATTTATAGTGACAAGGAGTTTCCTTTGGATATGATTAATCCTAATTTAATCGATCAAATTTTTTCGTGCAAATATGATCCTGCTTATGATCCCAAAATGAGAAATGTGCACATTAAGGGGGGTAATAGCAATGTAAATGTAATGGACACATGTCATTCTGAATTTGATTCAGGGTTGGTTAATAGAGTGAAAACTTCTGCTTAAAAGTCTTTAAATAAGAAACCATCAAAACCAACTGTTCAAACACCACCAAGAGATTTTTATGATCAAAGACAACCAAATTTCAGAAAATCAAGTCAGTTTTTCAAAAAGTCTCAATTTTACAATGACGAAGGATTTTATGATGAATTTGGATGTGGACCGAATCAACCTGTGTTTGGGAGGGGTCCAAAATGGGTAGATTATGGAGGTCAAAATGAATTTGTTCCAAGGTTTGGTGGGCGAAGAAATAGATTTCAGAATTACAGGGATCATCGTTTTTCTGGAAATTCGTATGCTAGAGGTCATGTTGATGATTTTTCAGGAAATGTGTCAGGGTATGAGTCAGGACATAATGATGAGTTTGAAAATCGTTATGTGTCTAATAGAAAGGGTTTGAAACCCAAAACCCAAAACCCAAAAACGGGTTGTTGAGTTCGAAGTGGATGATGACACGAGTGAAAAGGTTGTAATTGATAAAAGAAAATGTTTTAAGTGCAAAGCTCGTGGTCATACATATCGGACGTGCCTGTTGAAGAAACCAAAATCAATCAAATCTGACACAGAAAAGTCTGATGATATGTCAGAAGGCTATCAGACTGATACAAAGAAAAAAGCCAGATTTGTGGATGAGCAAGGCAGAGTTCACTCTAATCTTAAGTCATCAGAATTTCATAAAAAATGACAAGAAATCAGAAAGTGAATTTTCAAAGATTAAATCAATTTTGAAAAACTCTGCAGCTAGCTCCACAGGTTCTTCAACAAATGGATAGAAACCTAAGGGTTTGTCCATGGCTGGTAATGACTTTGTTGAAGATGAAGGTCGACCCAAAGCTTCAAGCTTGGGTTCGTCCCAAAACTAATCTTCTGTTGTAAATTATGCAGGGATCTTCGCGACAACTGATGAATAACATTTGGGTTGTTGATATTTCTTTGTTGCATGATGTGATATACTTTGACGACGGTAAAGTAACGTTTGCTGGAAACAAAGGAGGTCAAGTCACCGGTATCAGTAAACTTTCAAATGGTGCTGTCACATTCGACAAGGTGGAATTTGTTCAAGAATTGGAGTACAATCTTCTGAGTGTCTCCCAGATTTGTGATAAGCAATTCACGACTGCTTTCATTAGGAGTGAATGTTTAATATTGAAACCTAAATTCAAGATTCCAGATTAGTATGTGGTAATGCGAGCACCGAGATTCTCAAATTTGTATATGCTTGACATGAATTCAGCAAAAGCAACGGTCGCAGGTCAATATTTCTTGTTAAAGGCATCCGAAAGAGATTTCGTTCTATGGCATCGTCGCATGGGACACATCCACTACAGGAAAATGAACGAACTGGTGCGGGGGGGGGGGGGGTCTTGTCGAAGGGGTTCCAAAGCAACAATTTGTTTTTAATTATGTGTGTGTGAGCTGCAAGAAGGGAAAACAGAAAAGAAAATCCCATCCACTGAAGAAATACCACTCAATTGAAGTCCTGTTAGAGCTACTTCATATGGATTTGTTTGGTCCCGTGAATCGAGAAAGTATTTCGGGAAATTGGTATTGTCTGGTAGTCACTGATGAATTTTCAAGGATTTCGTGGGTTGATTTTCTGGTCTCTTAGGATGAAACTTCAAGAATTCTCATCAATTTGATTACAACACTTGAATCTTTGTATAAATTGAAAGTACGAAGAATTCGTAGTGATAATGGCACGGAGTTCAAGAATTCAGCCGTGAGGACATTCTGTTTGGAAAAAGGGATTGTGCATGAATTTAGCACCCCATACACACCTCAGCAAAACGGCGTGGCAGAAAGAAAGAACCGCACAATTATTGAAACAGCATAAACAATGTTGGCTGATGCTCAATTACCTGTTCCTTTTTGGACGGAAGCTGTCAACACTGCGTGTTATGTGCTTAATCGGGTGCTTACTGTGAAGCGTCATGGAAAGACATGCTATGAATTAATGAAGAATCGTAAGCCGAATCTCGATTATCTAGAGCCTTTTGGGTGTCCCTGTACTGTATTAGCTTTTGCAGGAAAATTTGATGACAAGGCCTTTGAGGGGCTGTTTGTCGGATACTCAAATCAAAAGAAGCGAGTATTTAATAAGCAAAATGGTACGGTGGGTGAATATTTGCATGTGGATTTCCAATCCTATACTTTACCACCCAGAGGTGTTGGGCCAGACTGGTTGTTCGATTATAAAGCTCTTTTTGAAAATCTTGAATCGAAGCTAGATATATCTAATGAACAACTTACTCAAGTTGTTATTGAATTACTAGATGATACTCCGGTTCTTAACATACAAACTCTGCCAACTCCGATAGTGCCTATTGCTGATGAGTATATGACCGAGACTTCAAATGATTCGACAATTGCTGCTGATGATATGTCTTCAGATGATGATAGTGAATTTCATGAAGCCGTGACACATCAGGTGGAAATTCCTACTCAACAACTTGATTCACATGTTGATGCTACTTCAAATGAAGTTGAGGCTGATTCAACTGATAATGTGGTTGATCCACAAGTTGATACGATTTCAAATGATGATGATGTCAATACAACTGAAACTGTGGTGGTTGAGGAAGATCTTGTTCCTGATATGGGTGAGACGGTGGTTGTTCCTATTCATCAAACGCTCCGGATAAACACCATACATCCGAAAGACAATATTATTGGTGATTTAAATGAAGGAGTTCGTACGAGACATCAAATTGGGAGCAGTGCTTTACTATCTATTCTAGAATCTAGTGTTCAGGAAGAAGCATTTCATTCATGCTTTATATCCCAGATTGAGCCGACAAATGTTAACGAGGCTTTATTAGACGGTTCGTGGGTTGAAGCAATGCAAGAAGAATTACTGCAATTTCAAAAGTTGGGTGTGTGGCACTTGGAAGATTTACCAGCGGGAAGCAAAGAGCCGTGTGGTACACGGTGGGTTTACAAATGCAAACGGGATGATCGTGGAATCATTGTCCGAAACAAAGCCCGTTTGGTTGTTCAAGGTTTTTCTCAAGAAGAAGGGATAGACTTTAACGAAGTGTATTCTCTTCCTGTTGCCATAATTGAAGCAATCAGAATTTTCTTGGCATTTGCTGCACATCGTGGGTTCAAAGTCTTTCAGATGGATGTAAAGAGTGCGTTTCTTTACGGCAAGGTTAAGGAAGAAGTGTATGTCAAACAACCTCCGGGATTCTTCGATCCTGATTATCCGCAGAAGGTTTATATGTAACACCCCCAAACAACCACTAACGGAGTTTATACCGTTAAGGGGCGCACACAGACCAGGACCACAACCATTAGTTACAAATAATAAACGAATCAGAGTAAAGTCCAAATGTTCATAAATTAAACAGTTTCAAAAGTTACGCAGCGGAATGTAAACATAAGTATCTTAGCACTAACCGCGTGCTTTAATTACAAAACATAAATTGTTATATAAATTCCCCAAGTTAAGTTTAATAAAATTTAAGTCTTCACGTGCCATGCCAACCTTCAGCGGATACTCTTCGACGATCTGCAAAAGTGAAAACCACACAAGTGTCAACCTAACGGTTGGTGAGTTCACGGCGGGCATGACATGCATTGGCCCGGTCTCAATAATCGTATGTTTCAACATATATAAGTAGTATGGTTTTGCAAAACATTGCCAAGAGTTTGATTATCGAATATGCACTAGTTATGTAAGAGTTAAAGCAGTCAACCGATATCGCGGGTAGCTAATCCGGTTTCCATGCACTAAGGAAGTCGTACTAGGGCTGAAAGCTGACGTAACAGTGTACGGCATTTGCCGTTGGTTTGTGCCTCCAGTTGTGTCCCATTTGGGATGCCCACAACTAAGAACAGGCTGATATTGCACTCCGTTCGGCCCCCGGCCGGTTGGCTACACTTTTGTGTACCGCGGAGCAGGGTTTGTCAAACCCTCAGTAGATCTACCCAACATCCCCTCGCTTTCCAGATCATCAGTACTAAGTTGAGGTCTTTAAGTTTTTAAGCATCCTAGAAATCATGTGATATCATTTGGTTTAGACTTTAACCTACGCTAGTCATATTAAAATGTTTAATTCGGATTTCATCTGAAATCCCAAAAAGAGTTTAAGAGTCATAATAGTTGGTTCCGGATTTCTTTTGAAACCCCGAGGATGGACAGTTGCAAGTGTTCCCCATAAAACACCCCAACTTCCATAACAGGTATCCCATTAGGCGATACCTCAAATTTGTCAGCGTTTTTTTCCGTTCAGTATGTTCGTTGTGACCCAAACGGGCTCACAAGTAAAGGGTTTGTGAAACTCACCTTAGGTTGCTCAGCTACACTTGTTAATCCGATTTGTGTTTGCTAACGAAGACCTAGTAATCACATTAAGGTCTTAGGTGTTAGGTTGTGTCTATCTTTAACTTAACGTCACTATGGCCCATAACATAGCACGTTTGAACTACGACTCGACATAACGACACACGACACCGATGGTTGATCATAAATCATGGGTTCATACATATCAGTAATCATAGCATGTATCATCATGGCATAACACTTAAGCAAATTTCACAAGTTTGGTTTTTAGGTCAGGTCTTAGTTTCGCTAGCACAGTTTCGCTAGACAGTTTCGCTAGGTGCACGGGCAGCACTTTCGCTAGGCAATGCCCGGTGACACAGTTTCGCTAGGCTAGTTTCGCCCGAAACTGCTGACGCAGTTTCGCTAGCCTAGTTTCGCAGAGAAACTGGTTTGAACTTTCGTTCAGGTATTTCGCTCGGTAGTTTCGCTCGAGCTGGTCTGGTCAGGTTACCCGGCGACACTATAGTTTCGCTGGGTAGTATCGCTGGAAGGAGATATAGTTTCGCTACTTAGTTTCGCCCAGAGAACACACAGTTTCGCTGGTCGCGAAAAACATACGGATTTGCCTAAAAATCAACCTAACAGCTTCTGATCTTACATGCAATTCATTATTTAGCATACATAGGCATTTACCAACATAAATCAAGCAACTTTAACACGTTTACATGCATTTTCATCATCAAATCACCAAAATAAGTTCAAAACCCTAAAGTGGCTAAAATAGCATAAATCTCTATCATTGCTGGATTTCACATGCAAAGTTGCTAACTTTATGATAGACCTAGCATTCCTAAGTATTATCTCAGAAGCATACAAGTTTTCATGAAGGTTTGATCATGCTTTTTAAAGAAAACACATAAAAGGTGCATGTAAATGGTTTTTGAGACTCACGGTTTGATCAAGGATCGAATGAGTGAGATGAGATGATGATTCTCCTGATGATCTCCTTGGGTGGCCAGAAATCTCGAGAGAGCAGCAGGTGAAGAAGTGGTGTGTGTTTTGTGTGAAATGAGGCAAATGAGGCTACTAGGGTTTATTAAGTTTATTTATATCAGAGGCTAGTTTCGCTGGCAGTTTCGCTGGCTGGCGAAACTGGCTCTGATCTCATGCTGATCGAGTAGTTCAGCTGGCTACCGGGCGACACTATAGTTTCGCCCGGTAGTTTCGCTGGCGACCAAAAAGACAAGTTTTTCCACAAAATCAAGTATTTACAATTTGTCATGCAATTCACAATACTAAGTCATGTATTTAAATCACATTGCACATAGGGACAATAAATAAGCACATAACACATATGGGCGGGTTCGGTGATCAACCAAAGGTCGTGGACGTATTCGGCCTAGTTAAGCATTAGTTACTAAGTTAACACTTATAACGTAACTAACGGGTTTGTCTAACGGAAGTTAACCTTGAAATTCTCGGGTGTCACATCCTTCCCTTGAAATTGGAATTTTCGTCCCGAAAATTATTATTGTGTTGTGACGTTTGTAGCGTTCGCAGCATCAGCTGTCGTCATTGTTATCGTCGCTGGGGAAAGAAAGCAAAAGTTTCAGGGTCGTCACATCCTCCTCCTGTTAAAGGAATTTTGGTCCCCAAAATTAAATTATACCTTGAGTTTCCGTGGACGTTTGTTCGAACAAGTGAGGATACTTTTTCTTCATCTGATCCTCTCGTTCCCAAGTATATTCAGGTCCACGCCTTGAGTTCCATCGTACCTTGACGATCGGAATCTTGCTACGTTTGAGGGTCTTCTCCTCGCGTCCCATGATTTCTACTGGTTGTTCGATAAATCTCAGATGTTCATCAATTTCCAATTCCTCCAAAGGAATTATTTCGATGTCTTCAACCAGACATTTCTTTAGGTTGGAAACGTGAAACACGTTGTGAACTCCATCGAGTTCGGCAGGGAGTCGCAAACGATAGGCCACCGGGCCTACTTCCCCGATGATTTCAAAAGGACCGATGTAGCGAGGATTCAACTTTCCACGCTTTCCGAAGCGTATCACACCTTTCCAAGGAGATACCTTCAATAACACTTTGTCACCCACCTCAAACTTTAGAGGTTTTCGGCGTTTGTCGGCATAACTCTTTTGTCGATCACGCGCTGCAGCCAGCCGTTGTCTGATTTGAATAATTCGTTCGGTCATGTCATGAATGACTTCCGGTCCAGTGAGTCCTTTCTCACCCGTTTCAGCCCAACACACGGGCGATCTGCATTTTCTGCCATAAAGTGCTTCAAAAGGTGCTGCACCGATGCTTGAATGGTAGCTATTGTTGTAAGAGAACTCCACCAGTGGAAGGTGAGTCTCCCAATCTTTCCCAAAGTCAAGAACGCAAGCTCGGAGCATATCTTCCAAGGTTTGAATGGTTCGTTCCGATTGGCCATCTGTTTGTGGGTGATAGGCTGTACTCATATCTAATCGGGTCCCCAACGCTTCTTGCATTGATTGCCATAGCCGGGAAGTAAATCGAGGATCTCGATCAGAAATGATAGTCTTAGGCACACCGTGTAGCTTCACAATTTTGTCGATGTACAGCTTCGTCAATTTATCCATATTATCACTTTCCTTCATCGGAATGAAATGTGCCGATTTGGTTAATCGATCAATGATAACCCAAATCGCATCCGGTTGATTCGATCGATGAGGTAGTCCCGTTACAAAATCCATGGAGATGTCCTCCCATTTCCATTCTGGGATCTTGGGTTGTTGCAGTAAACCAGAAGGCTTTTGGTATTCAATCTTGACTCTTGAGCAGGTTAAGCATTTAGCCACATATCGAGCAATGTCGGCTTTCATATTCGGCCACCAATAAAGATTTTTCAAGTCCTGGTACATTTTATCTGATCCGGGGTGCACCGAGTATCTTGACTTGTGAGCCTCGTCCATCACGAGCTCACGGAGATTTCCAAACAAAGGAATCCAAATTCTGTTATTATAATACGTGAGTCCATCGAACTTAACTTCAGAATGGCCATCTACACCACGCAGTGCTTCAGCTGCGAAGTTTTCTGCTTTCAAAGCTTCTCGTTGGCAATCGCGGATCCGATCCGGTAATCCTGAATGAATTGTAAGTTGAAGCGCTCGTACCCGTCGAGGCTTTTCGTACTCTTTTCTGCTTAGGGCATCTGCCACTACATTTGCTTTTCCCGGATGATATTTAATTGCCAAATCATAATCGTTTAGTAATTCAACCCACCTTCTTTGCCGCATGTTGAGATCCTTCTGATCAAAGATGTGCTGTAAGCTTTTATGATCGGTGAATATTGTGCACTTTGTTCCATAGAGGTAATGTCTCCAAATCTTAAGTGCATGAACCACGGCCCCTAATTCCAAATCATGAGTTGTGTAATTCTTTTCCGTATCCTTCAATTGCCTGGACCCGTAGGCAATTACCTTGTCTCGCTGCATCAACACACAACCAAGTCCTTGGATTGATGCGTCACAGTAGACCACAAAGTCGTCAACTCCATCGGGTAACGCAAGGATTGGAGCCGAACATAACATATCCTTGAGAGTTTGAAACGCACGTTCTTCTTTTTCACCCCATCTGTATTGCACTCCTTTGTGCGTTAGAGCTGTCAAGGGTTGAGCCAACTGCGAGAAACCCTTAATGAACCTTCGGTAATATCCGGCTAGTCCCAAAAATTGTCGGATTTCGGTTGGCGCTCTAGGTGTAGACCAGTTCTTGATAGCTTCCACTTTGGATGGATCGACTTGAATCCCATTCTGATTAACAATATGTCCAAGAAATTGGACTTCGCGGATCCAAAAATCGCACTTCGAAAACTTAGCATAGAGCTGTTCCTTGCGGAGCAATTCCAATATAAGTCGCAGATGCTCCTCGTGTTCTTTCTCCGTCTTGGAGTAGATCAGAATATCGTCAATGAAAACTATTACAAACTTGTCGAGGTACGGCTTGCACACTCGATTCATCAAATCCATGAATACCGCAGGTGCATTGGTTAGCCCAAACGGCATAACCAGGAACTCGTAGTGCCCATACCGAGTTCTGAAGGCAGTCTTAGGGACATCTTCATCCCGAACACGAAGCTGGTGATATCCAGACCGTAGATCAATCTTTGAGAAGTAACTTGAACCTTGAAGCTGGTCGAAGAGATCGTCGATTCTAGGTAATGGGTACCGATTCTTGATCGTAACTTTGTTAAGTTCTCGGTAGTCGATGCACATCCTGAACGTTCCATCTTTCTTCTTTACAAATAATACCGGAGCTCCCCACGGAGACGAACTTGGACGGATAAATCCCTTGTTGAGTAGCTCTTGAAGTTGTGCAGATAGTTCATTGAGTTCACTCACAGCCAAACGATACGGAGCGCGCGCAATTGGAGCGGCTCCAGGAGTTAGATCGATTCCAAACTCAACTTGTCGGAACGGAGGCAAACCAGGCAGATCTTCAGGAAATACATCTTGGAAGTCGCGGACTATCGGGTAGTCGTTGATTCTGTGCTCGGGAAGTGTCGAGTCAGTGACGTTTGCAAGAATCGCGAAGTGACCTTTACGAAGGCACCTTTGAGCTTTGAGATAGGAAATAATTCCGGTCACTGTTCCACCCTTTTCACCTTGGACTGTTAACACCTCACCTCCTTCGAGTGGAATACGGACCACTTTTTCTTGACACAGGATTTCGGCTCGATTTTTAGATAACCAGTCCATTCCTACTATAACGTCAAAACTACCGATCGGGAAAGGCATAAGGTCAATTCCTAACGTATGGCCAGCTAGTTCTAACTTACAGTCCTTAACTATCTGCGTTGAATCATGAAGTTTACCATTAGCTAGCTCTACCACATATTTAGCGTCTAAGGCAATAGGTCTAGCGTTAATCAGTTTAGCAAATTTTGTAGAAATAAAACTTCTCTCCGCACCAGAATCAAATAAAACAGTAGCAAAGAAACCATTCAATATAAATTTACCGTTGATCACGTTGGCATCGTTGCGTGCTTCCCCTTGGCCCATGACAAAAGCACGACCTCTACCATTCCCACCATTTCCATCTCCACCGTTTCCATTCCCATCATTGTTTCCCTGGTTACCGTTGTTACCATTACCCTGTCTGCGCAATCGCGGACAATCTTTCTTCATGTGGCCCTGTGCACCACATTCAAAACAACCACGAGCCCCACCATTGTTGTTGTTGTTCGGATTGTTTCCTGGGCCGTTACGGTTGTTCACATTTCCCCTGCTGTTATTTCCTCCTTGGTTCTGATTGTTGTTGTTCAACCTCTGCAAATTGGTCCAGCAGTTGTTGGCTTCATGACCCAACTTTCCACATCTCCCACACTCTAAGCCTTTGCTACACGCACCCCGGTGGTGCTTCTCACACTTGTTACAAAACGGAGCCTTGCCTTTGTAGTTCCCATTCCCGCCTTGGCGGTTGTTGCTCCCACTGTTGCTTCCATAATTGAAGTTGGACCTTGTGTTGTCAGGTCGCTTGTTTTGATACTGGGAGTTCGAGGATCTCCCAGATTGGTTCACAGACATTGCTGGAGCTTCTTCTTCAGCCTTTCTTTTGCCACTCAAGGCAGTCTTCTCAGAGATTCTGGCAGGAAGTGTACCTCTTTCGACCTCCTGATCGGTCAATTTGTGAGCCAGACGGATGGCTTGTTGCACAGTAATCGGGTTGCTGGCTGTCACCAAGCTCTTGATTTGGGGTACGAGACCCTCCAGATAACGCTCGATGCGCTTGAACTCAGCATCTACCATAGACGGACACAGTGCTGTGTACTCGTGGTATCGGGCAGTGTACTCTTCAACCTCAGACCCAGACATTTTGGAGTTCAGAAATTCTCCTTCAAGCTTCTTGACTTGATCTCGGGGGCAATACTCTTCCATTATCAGTTCCTTGAATGCACCCCATTCCATGTTATCAGCTGCATCAATCCCAATCATTTGAATTTCAGCATTCCACCAGGACAGAGCTGCACCTTCGAATGTACCAGTGGCAAACTTCACCTTGCTTCCGGCCGGGCAACTACACATGGAGAAGACCTTCTCGGACTTCTCAATCCATCGGAGGAGTCCTACAGCTCCTGATTCGCCAGAGAACGTCATTGGCTTGCAGTCCATGAAGGACTTGTACGTGCAGTGGGGTTGGTTTCCTGATGCAATTAATAGTTCGGGTTTTAAAATTTAAACAGGTCAAGAAATAATCGCTTTGCGCCTTAACCGGCATAATAGTTACCCTGTGCGGCATATGCAGCTTGGACGGCTGCCACCGCGGCTTGCACATGTTCATTAATCATTGCTTGCAGCTGTGCAGGCGTCATGTTTATGCCGTTCCTTCCGTGTCCTCTTCCAGCCATCTTGCTGAATGGTTAAAGTAGCTAGTGTTCAGTCACAATTATACATTATACATATTCCATATTATGCACAACAACATTTTCCCGTTATCCCACTATTAGTCCAGAAAATTTTGTGCAAAATCGAGGCGTCGTCGGAGAACGTCGTCGTAGTAGAAATCAGGACGTAGCGTGTAGCATCGTTCGTTGTCGCTTTCCCCAGAGTAGTGTGCGTATTCGAGTTCGCGTTTCATATTCGTGTGTGAAAATTTCCTAAGGTCTTTCCGTTAGACTACTTAGACACGGTCTATATATATCTATATATAGGTATACATATATGAAGTATTTACTTATACAGCAGAGCGAGTATCCCAGGTTGGCACGTAAAATTTTTGCCTTTGAGAGTTTGTTTGTTTCGTTTGTAACTAAGGTTTTTCAAGTTGCAGTTTCCAAATCGTTTTCAAAAATGATTCCAGTTCTCTGCAACTTATGGCTCTGATACCAATCTGTAACACCCCCAAACAACCACTAACGGAGTTTATACCGTTAAGGGGCGCACACAGACCAGGACCACAACCATTAGTTACAAATAATAAACGAATCAGAGTAAAGTCCAAATGTTCATAAATTAAACAGTTTCAAAAGTTACGCAGCGGAATGTAAACATAAGTATCTTAGCACTAACCGCGTGCTTTAATTACAAAACATAAATTGTTATATAAATTCCCCAAGTTAAGTTTAATAAAATTTAAGTCTTCACGTGCCATGCCAACCTTCAGCGGATACTCTTCAACGATCTGCAAAAGTGAAAACCACACAAGTGTCAACCTAACGGTTGGTGAGTTCACGGCGGGCATGACATGCATTGGCCCGGTCTCAATAATCGTATGTTTCAACATATATAAGTAGTATGGTTTTGCAAAACATTGCCAAGAGTTTGATTATCGAATATGCACTAGTTATGTAAGAGTTAAAGCAGTCAACCGATATCGCGGGTAGCTAATCCGGTTTCCATGCACTAAGGAAGTCGTACTAGGGCTGAAAGCTGACGTAACAGTGTACGGCATTTGCCGTTGGTTTGTGCCTCCAGTTGTGTCCCATTTGGGATGCCCACAACTAAGAACAGGCTGATATTGCACTCCGTTCGGCCCCCGGCCGGTTGGCTACACTTTTGTGTACCGCGGAGCAGGGTTTGTCAAACCCTCAGTAGATCTACCCAACATCCCCTCGCTTTCCAGATCATCAGTACTAAGTTGAGGTCTTTAAGTTTTTAAGCATCCTTAGAAATCATGTGATATCATTTGGTTTAGACTTTAACCTACGCTAGTCATATTAAAATGTTTAATTCGGATTTCATCTGAAATCCCAAAAAGAGTTTAAGAGTCATAATAGTTGGTTCCGGATTTCTTTTGAAACCCCGAGGATGGACAGTTGCAAGTGTTCCCCATAAAACACCCCAACTTCCATAACAGGTATCCCATTAGGCGATACCTCAAATTTGTCAGCGTTGTTTTCCGTTCAGTATGTTCGTTGTGACCCAAACGGGCTCACAAGTAAAGGGTTTGTGAAACTCACCTTAGGTTGCTCAGCTACACTTGTTAATCCGATTTGTGTTTGCTAACGAAGACCTAGTAATCACATTAAGGTCTTAGGTGTTAGGTTGTGTCTATCTTTAACTTAACGTCACTATGGCCCATAACATAGCACGTTTGAACTACGACTCGACATAACGACACACGACACCGATGGTTGATCATAAATCATGGGTTCATACATATCAGTAATCATAGCATGTATCATCATGGCATAACACTTAAGCAAATTTCACAAGTTTGGTTTTTAGGTCAGGTCTTAGTTTCGCTAGCACAGTTTCGCTAGACAGTTTCGCTAGGTGCACGGGCAGCACTTTCGCTAGGCAATGCCCGGTGACACAGTTTCGCTAGGCTAGTTTCGCCCGAAACTGCTGACGCAGTTTCGCTAGCCTAGTTTCGCAGAGAAACTGGTTTGAACTTTCGTTCAGGTATTTCGCTCGGTAGTTTCGCTCGAGCTGGTCTGGTCAGGTTACCCGGCGACACTATAGTTTCGCTGGGTAGTATCGCTGGAAGGAGATATAGTTTCGCTACTTAGTTTCGCCCAGAGAACACACAGTTTCGCTGGTCGCGAAAAACATACGGATTTGCCTAAAAATCAACCTAACAGCTTCTGATCTTACATGCAATTCATTATTTAGCATACATAGGCATTTACCAACATAAATCAAGCAACTTTAACACGTTTACATGCATTTTCATCATCAAATCACCAAAATAAGTTCAAAACCCTAAAGTGGCTAAAATAGCATAAATCTCTATCATTGCTGGATTTCACATGCAAAGTTGCTAACTTTATGATAGACCTAGCATTCCTAAGTATTATCTCAGAAGCATACAAGTTTTCATGAAGGTTTGATCATGCTTTTTAAAGAAAACACATAAAAGGTGCATGTAAATGGTTTTTGAGACTCACGGTTTGATCAAGGATCGAATGAGTGAGATGAGATGATGATTCTCCTGATGATCTCCTTGGGTGGCCAGAAATCTCGAGAGAGCAGCAGGTGAAGAAGTGGTGTGTGTTTTGTGTGAAATGAGGCAAATGAGGCTACTAGGGTTTATTAAGTTTATTTATATCAGAGGCTAGTTTCGCTGGCAGTTTCGCTGGCTGGCGAAACTGGCTCTGATCTCATGCTGATCGAGTAGTTCAGCTGGCTACCGGGCGACACTATAGTTTCGCCCGGTAGTTTCGCTGGCGACCAAAAAGACAAGTTTTTCCACAAAATCAAGTATTTACAATTTGTCATGCAATTCACAATACTAAGTCATGTATTTAAATCACATTGCACATAGGGACAATAAATAAGCACATAACACATATGGGCGGGTTCGGTGATCAACCAAAGGTCGTGGACGTATTCGGCCTAGTTAAGCATTAGTTACTAAGTTAACACTTATAACGTAACTAACGGGTTTGTCTAACGGAAGTTAACCTTGAAATTCTCGGGTGTCACATTATAAGTTGGACAAAGCATTATATGGTCTCCACCAGGCTCCTCGAGCTTGGTATGAGACGTTGTCTACTTATTTACTCGACAACGGGGGAGGATTTGCTTCTACTCTTTTCTGCCGTAAAACGGGGGAGGATTTGCTTTTGGTACAGATTTATGTCGACGATATTATTTTTGGCTGTTCAAACAAGAAGTTATCGAAGGATTTCGATACTTTAATGCAAACAAGGTTCGAGATGAGTTCGATGGGAGAAATGTCTTTCTTCTTAGGATTTCAAGTTCAACAATCTGATAAGGGTATCTTCATACATCAGACGAAGTATGTGAGAGATGTCCTGAATCGATTCAAGGTGGAAGACGTTCGAATTCCTGGAGCTCCCATTCAGCTGTCACATGGCCTATGTCCTGATGAAGACGGTGAAAAAGTGGAAGTCACTCGTTATCGGGCTATAATAGGTTCACTGATGTATCTTAAAGCGAGTCGACCTGATATAATGTTTGCTGTTTGTTTGTGTGCTAGGTACCAGGCAGCTCCTCGTGTTTCTCATATGAATGCGGTCTTGAGAATTCTAGCATATCTGAAGGGTAATTCAGATCTCGGGACCTGGTATCCTCATGATGATAAGTTCGACTTGTCGGCGTATACGGATTCGGACTACGGCGGTTGCAAGATTAATTTCAAGTCAACCACGGCCAGATGTCAGTTTCTCGGTGATATGTTGGTATCATGGCAGTGTAAGAAGCAGACTTTTGTTACCACATCCACGGCTGAAGCTGAATACATAGCGGCTGCTAGTTGCTGCACTCAGGTTTTATGGATTCAACAGCAGATGCGAGATTACGGTTTGAAGTTTCTTACTACTCCAATTTACATAGATAATTCGGCTGTTATTTGCATAACAAAAAACCCCGTTCACCACTCTAAAACGAAACACATTGATATTCGTTATCATTTCATCTGGGATTGTTTTGAGAAACACCTGATTGATCTGCAAAAGATCCATACTGATTTTCAAAAAGCGGATCTTTTTGAAAGGGAGAGTTTGAAGTATTTTTCACAAGTGGATCTTGAAGATCAAAGATGATTCAAGAGTGATCCAGCCATGCAAGCTCTATTACTGACAAGATTTCAAGTCAAAGATCGGATGCAGCAATGTTGACGATTGAAGACTGAAGTTTAGTTAGAGAATAGATACACTACACGTTAAGGGGGAGTTTGTTAGAGCATATTCCTATGCTACAATGTGTCTCGTGTATTGTATCTAGATTAGAGCGAGTCTGTGAGTTGTAGTTAGGACAGATTGTCACTAACTATAAATACCATATGTTAGAATGATAGCTTAACAGTTCTGTCATTTCTACACCTTTCTGTGTGTGTTCTAGAGAGAGAAACCAGAGAAACATCTTTGTAATCTTCAAGTGATTCAATAAGATTTCTCTTATTTACTTCTCGTGTTTACTAGATTGATCAAAGCATGCAGTAGTAAGATCGTATCTCAGTTTTACAGATATGAGCATCAACAATTCCTAACCTAACCATTTATGTAGAATAAAAGATAAGGACTCAATACTTTATTTGAGATCATAAACAATACTTTGAAGAAGATCTATTGTTTGCTAAGATCTAAATCAGATATATCTAGGAATAAACAGGTTTAAGGCTTGAACCTGTTTATGTTCAATCATGAACAGATTAGAAATTTGACTAAGGTTAATCAAGCTGATTGAACGAGTTTAATGAATTGCCCCTGTGTAGCTCAATAATTGTATATCATGAATTGCCAAGAATTCATGAAACATACCTCTTTGATGATCTAGTTTGAGCTAAGATCAATATAAGAGACAAGAAGATCTTTTAGTGTTTCTGTACAGAATCTGTTATTAAATCAGGCAAAATTTGTTAAACAATTGCTTGGAAGCCACACACAGCCTAAATAGGGTCAGATATATTAAACATGAGTGAATTTCACAAGATTTGACTTAAAAAGTCAACTATGCATGCCTTTGTCAAAAACCAAGTCAAGACTAGTCAAACATTGTAGATTTAACCTATATTGAGTTCAAACCTATGTTAGACAAGTTAAAGTCCAAAACTTGACTTATTTTCATCAATTTAAGTTGCATATCCAGTGAAATTCAATTGAAGGAAGAAATCTAACAAAGATGGTCAAAAGTAGCCTCTATATTGTTGTAACATTTCGGGTTTTCCGAATTGTTAGATCCGGTCCGATTCTATGTATTCGTACCCGTGATTGATAATAAAATGAAGAGTTATGTTTTTGTGATGTTTTATGTCTCATTTCATGGTATTGGGTTCATTGATACATCCATTGATTGATTTGGTACTCGATTTATCTCTATTTCGGATTTTACACGAATGAACCGATAACTATGTTCAACCGTGAAATTGAGCAATCTAAGCTTTTAGGATACTTGTGGGCTATACTAGTTACGCACACAAGTAACTACAAGTGAAGAGATGCGAGAATTCAAGGTCTAGAAGCAAATTTGTGAAAGTTTGGTAAATCCCGCGCGATTACGTTTTAACCGGGAGATCACGTTTTTGAGTATCGTATATCATATTTATCATATTTATGAGTTTTATAATTACATATGATGTCACGAGTCATCACACACTTGATCGAGTCACAAATCGAAGGTGAATTGCTAAAAAGTGATACGTACGGTAAAACCGACCAAAAATGCATTTTATGTGATATTTTATCAACCGTTAATCGTTATGAGGCATATTTTACGTAAATTTGAGTGGATTAAATGTGGTTAATTTGATAGAGTGTCTAAAATGAGGAATATAGGAAAAAACGGGGGTCAAATCAGAGCTAGAATGAAGAAATTAGAGCGAAAACAGTACATTAGACACTCAGGAACCTTTAAAAAACGTAATTACGGGATTTTTACCCTAAAAACTCGTCTATTTAAGCTCTTATTCTCCTTCTAACCTCCATCACCTCCTAAAAATCCTAAAAAGGCTAGAGAGAGAGAGGATCAAGATCTTAGAGGATTGAGGCTCATATTTGGTGAAATCAAGTGAAGCACGAGTCGTTTTCTTTTCGGTAGGTGATTTTCCTCATCTCTTTTCACCAAGATCTGATCTTTTTACCTTCTTTGACTAGATCTAAGAACTAGAACGCTTCTCCATCTAGATCTATTGAGTTTTGAGTCCAAGATTGAAACTTTATGATGTTTTTGGCTTAGATACATGGTTATACATGTGTATATGTTGTAGATTTAGGTTTGTTTGATCAAAACTCCATTGTTATGTTGGTTTATGGTTAGATCTTGTTATGAATGCTCTTATAGGACAATATTCATGTATTATTTCTTCAAGATGGTACCTTTTTGTTAGATCTAGACTAGATCTATGTGCTACTTGTAAAAGAATGACTAGATTTGTGATTTGCTCATCAAAATGGTAGTTTTTGTGCTCAAAATGATTAGATCTCTATTTTTCATGATTAGATCTATGTCAAGGCTGTAAATTTATGATAATAGGTGTCTAGATCTAAAAATTATATGATGATTAGAGATAGATCCTCATTTGTGCATCAAAATTGAGTTTTTGTGACTATTATGACTAGATCCATGAAAACCGTGTTGGATCTAAGTTCCTTGTTGGCCAAGTTAGTATTTTTATGATAAAATATGATGTATTTACTGTTTTAAATGTCATTAAGACCAGATCTAAACTCGTTACCCGATTATGTGATAATTATGACTTTTTATGACTAGATTCGTCGGCTATGCTAATTATCACCATGTTTGATGTTAGATCTAGGTTCCTTATTGACCAAGATAGTATTTGCATGATAACATATGATGTATTTACTATTTTAAATATCATTAATACCAGATCTAAGCCCGTTACCCGATTATGTGATAATTATGACTTTTATGACTAGATTTATCGGTTAGCCTAATTTTCACCATGTTTGGTGGTAGTTTAACTTGGAATATTATATATGATCATGTATGACTATGTTTGACCATATTTGAACATATTGACTTCTGTTTGACCAAGTTTGACTATTTTGACCAAGTTTGACAATGTTTGACTTCCATGAAATTAGGCAAATTAAGCCCCTTTGACCTCACCGATTAGACTAGGAATGGACCCAAATCGAAACCATACGTTATTAATTGAGTAAACCACCATCGAGTTGTGAGTCTGATCTTGTTAATTATTTTATTAATTTATTTTGTTTTGGGATTTGTGTCGGTCTATCGTCAAGGTGATCCTCGGACGTGATTTCGCATCGATATCGCTTGTCTTTCGTCTCGATTCACCTGTGAGGTGAGTGATCATAGCCCCTCTTTTATTTTAATATTTTGGGGTGCAACATGTACTGATATTTAAATCTCTAATCGCTTTATTACAAAAATCAAACATACGATTCTATGTGCTCTATATGTGATTCTCTGATTATGTGATACTTCTGATTTGTTTGTTGTATTCTCTAATCGCTAGTCACTAGTCTCTAATCGCATGTGTACCATTAACCATCGAGCCGTGGAAACAATGATAGATCTATTGGCTGACAACCCACCTGGCCTGCCTCGCGTGTGGCGCCAGGTGATTGCTCCCTTACTTGTCTAGGTTTAGTGCACATAACTTATACATATTGATCATGATTTAGAATTTTATGCTTGACACATGAATCGCTTTTATTCAAATTATATAGATATTCAAACCTGTGGTTACTCACCAACTATTGTAGTTGACCTTATTTTCTACATGTTGCACGTGTTGCTGTTTGATGATTGTTATCGACGCCATAGGAATATGCATGGGACTTAGTGGACCTTTTAATTAAAACTAGAACTTTTATGAGATATTTGAACTCAATGTTTTGTGGCATGTTATGTTTGACTTTAATGGTTGTTTTATGAAAATTGGCATGATTACATATAACAACTTTAATAGTGTTGTGAGCATCTGGACAATCGTAGTGCCCCGACGTAAAACCGCCGTCAGTTGGGGTGTTACAGATTGGTATCAGAGCCACGGCTATATGGATCTAGGTTATTAGAAACGGTTTGACCTAGACTATTGCCTTAGGCGTCCTGCATGAGAACCTCATGCATTGCATGCTTAGTTAAAATTATTTGTCCATTGTATGCTCTTAGTTGTGCCTTTATTTTCAACCAAAGCCTCGTGTCTCGTTGGTCAACACACACATACACAAATCACTAAGGCTTCCTGGCCACTTCCTTAGAAAATGGTGCCTTACGTACCATTTAGGAAAAAAAATTGTGTTTTCTCGATTTTCAATTCTCGTCAGAATTAGGGTTTTTGGTGGTAAACATGTAGTAACTGGAAGGGTGGATACGCCGGTAGCCGGGTTCTCTGTCTAAAATAGCGTTGCGCATAAACCCAATTAACCGCTGGGCCCGGACGCTCATCTGGGACGCCTCGATGAGAGCGTTGAAACCTATTAGGCCTAAGCATGTTTTACCACTAGGGCCCGAAACTGATTAGTCTCGGTTGTAGCCTCTCAATCGGGAGGTGAGAACCACTCCGATACGATTTATCTCAATTACTCGATTTTGTGATTTTCACGCGGTTATGTTTAAAATGATTTTTAGAACTATGTCGATCCAAGTCACACGGCACGATTAACTAACACGTACACATACGCATATGCATATACATCTATTTGTGTTCAAAACATCATGAACTCTAAATTTATTTATCAATCACATCATTATCTAATCTTTAATCCTTGTTTCCTTCCTTCTCAGAATGTCGATCCATTTCAAGGGGCGCCGTAAGGGCGATAGCGGCCAGAAAATAGCCTCGGTTATCACGAAACAAATGGCCGAGGTCCTCCCCAACGTCGTAGTTCAGATCCAGCAGGGCCTAAATGCCAACCCTGCCAATGCTGCTGTTGTTTCTGCTTATACCTTCAAGCACTTCAATTCATGCAATCCTCCTAAATTCAAGGGCGCCGAAGGTCCTATTGGTTTACTTCAATGGTTTGAGGGGATGGAAAATACCTTCATTAACAGCGATTGTCCTGATGAGTTGAAAGTCACTCGTGCCACCAGCACCCTGATCGAAAAAGCCCTTACTTGGTGGATGTAACACCCCAATTTTCACAGATACATGATATACATAGTAAATACGTGTTTATATTATAAATACGTGAGCTTAATTGATAAATGTGATAAGACTATGCTTTAGATAAGTTGCATGTGCTAGAAGTACGTGTTTAATGGCCTATATAATGAAATGTGCATAAACGAATGTCTTAAATGCTAACGAAAGTAAAGTATGAAATGAATATGTGTTTATATGAATAATATAATGATACATGTGTGGATTGATGGCTATATATGTGTAGATACGTGTCTTAATAGTTAACGGAAAAGTAGAAGGACTAAAAGTACAATTATTGTAAAGTTATAAATGTATACGGATATTATACGTATCTATGATTATTATAAGTATCCCGAGGCTTAGAATATAGTAAAAATATATCCTAATATGATTTATAAGGTGAAATGATAAGTATTGTAAAGTTTGAGGGGCTAAAACGTAATTTGGCAATTAATAAAGAAAATATATATAAATGTATATATATGTTATCGTACGAATCCCGAGCCTTAGAAACCTTATAAAATGTTATAAATATGTCCCTTAATGTTTTGGTACATAAAATGATAAAAGGTTAGAAGTTTAGGGGCTAGAAATGCACTAAACCAAAGTAGAAGGGCTGAAAATGTAAATTACAAAAATCTGGCCGGAACCAGGGTGGCTCGCGTATCGCGCAGCCCACACCCTTCCCCTTCGCGATACGCGAGGGGTGACCTGCAGACCAGAAACGAGTTTGGCTCGTTTTCAGCCACGTAGTCTTGCCTTGTTCTCCAAAATTCGATCTCTACGTGTCGTTTTAAAGGGGCTAGTCACCATGGGCACCTGGAGGACCCTTAGACGCTTCAGTCAAGTATAAATAGCGGCCATAACATCGATTCAATCTCACCAATTCACTGATTCTTCCTCCTAAAAACCCTAAACGAACCCAGAACCTTCATCAGTCGAATTCGAGCAAACGGCGAGGAATCAGGAGCTGAATTTCTGCAGTCACTCTTCATTTGGTATGATCTAAAATAACCTATCTCAGATTTTGATAATATTGCCTCTAAGTATGATTTCTAAAAATGTATAAAAATTAGGGTTCTTGAGCTTGTTTTGCTAAAATCGGATGATCGGGTGGGAATTAGGGTCTGAATTTTTGTAGGTAATCCTAATTTAATGTGTTTTAAGAAAGCCCTAAGTTTATTTCACAATTGGAAAAGGTTTGGTAATGGTTTTGTTAACGGGTCAAAATTAGGGTTTTCATAACGTTACTCTGCCCAAATTGAGCAAACGGTTTTGAATTAAGCTTTGCTATTTTAAAGTATATTATAAAATGTTATAATGGATGATACCCTAAGTTGGTTTGAAAAGAAAATGAGTTTTGATAATAGAAACGAGAAATATGTGAAATTAGGGTTTTGAATTATGATTATTTAATATAAAATAATCCGGAGGGTATGGGTACTTGAATTTTGGTATGGAACTATGTTTATATATATAATAAGTATATATGGGGTTAAAATGGATAAATGATAAAGTAGTATAAGATACCGAGTTAATCGGATATTTAGAAGTTCGTGCGGACCGGAAGGGTAGACACCTGTACACTGGGGTTTCTGGCAATAGCGGGGGTGTCGCCATCCCATCTGGGCAATGGCATCCCAACACTGGGCGATCCCGGAGTGAGTGTCTACTTATAGGAATGCGCGTCTTCATAATTATCAATAAAAAGAAGATAATATACCTATAGGGGTATTTTGGTCATTTTGACCTTAAAAGAAGTAAACCTTAATAATTAGATATTATTAAGATAATGTAAGAGATAAATAAACATAGGATATGTTTATAATGTTAAACCTTGCGTTAATGCCATACGATACGCGAATTAGGTTAACCGAAGGATTCTGTCGGAGGTTCTGTCCGAGTTTAACGAGTAAAGAGATAAGGTGAGTTCTGCGAGCCCACTTTTAAATGTTTTAAACGCTTTAATGTTTTCGGGCTGATATACATATAATGTTCAACTGTTTACTTAAAAAGTATTTGAAATGCTTTTATCTGAAAGTTTGATTATCTTAACTGATGAATTGATGAAACTGTTGAAATGATACGTGTTATGTTATGAAGATGCTAATGAATGGTTATACGTGTTAGTAATGTATATGAAATGATTATGATAGAATAATGCATATGAAATGCTTATTAGGGTTATGTGCTATATTTGCTTTGAAACTAGGTATCCAAATGATAAGGGTTTGTTAATAAACGTACAAGTGAGAATGTATGATTATATGAGAACAGGTGGTGCATTTGCTATATTATTATGTGGTGGATACGCCGCTGGTACATCCTGTATACAAGCATGGTAGTATAGTTACCCGGTATATTGAAAGTGTGGAGGATACGCCGCTGGTACATCCTGTATACATACACCTAGGTAAATTGGGGGATGTTCACTTGTTGCAGTATATGAGTACATTATCATGTTTATTAGCACACCTGAGTCAGTCTGGATATCTAACTAGGGGCGGGTAGTAGTACTGTGGTGGTTAAGGAGATGTTCGATAGAATGGAACGTCTAAAGAGGGTCAAGGTTACGTGAACGGTTGTCGTTGCTGAATGGTTGGGGGCTTCCAGATGAAGTTACCTGAGCAGTCTTCGAGACCGGGAAGGTATAGAAGAAGTAGAACGGTTGTCGTTGCTGAATGGTTGGGGGCTTCCAGATGAAGTCACCTGAGCAGTCTTCGAGACCGGGAAGGTATAGAAGAAATGAAACGGTTGTCGGTACTGAGGTTGGGGGCTTCCGATAAAGTCACCTGAGCAGTATTCGAGACCAGAAGGTATAGAGGTGTATGGAATTCAGGTCATAGGAGTTAAAGGTTATGGAGGTAGATGTTTTCTAGAGAAACGTGTATGGTTATGATGTTATGTTATGTATGACTTGTTATGTGTTATACTTGATAAATGTTGTAAAAAGGGATTTTGCAGGTTCAAAGGTTTAAACCTCACGAACGAGGTAATGTTTTTAAAATGTAGAACTCACCAGCGTAAGCTGACCTTTTCCCAAAACCATATGTATGTCAGGTTTAGGTGAGACGTCTGGAAGCAAGGGCGGAGCCCTCGTGATAAGAGAATGATCGGGCAAGCTATAGAGGAAGCTGATGAGCGTGCTGGCTAGTTGTAGATAAATAAAGACGGATATAGTTAGTCGCTATATAGATAGATTGTAAATTATCTCAGTTACTTTACGTACTTGGCTTTATAATAAATAAAAGTTTTAAATTTTCCGCTGCTTATCTCTGTTGTGCCACGTGTTCATGAGTAAATCCGATGAGTGACCCCTCCTGGTGCCAAGTCTGGGAGTGGGCGTCACAAGTTGGTATCAGAGCCTTGGTTTAAGAGATTTAGGTACAAGCGCGGTATCTAAACTTAAACTAGGACTCCAGGTAGAGTAAGTTGAGATAAGAATGTAGATGCCAGCCAGGATAGCTTGTGCCCGTAAGGACGAATATGCATAAGGAACATAATAGGTGGGACTTGCGGTATGCGTATATGGAAAATACACGATTGCAATTAGCTACTGCAATTTGGCATTTTCCATGTAAATAGACCATAAGTACTAACCATTGTGTGGCCAAGTGCAAGAAGAAGAAGAACGTTTAGAAATGTAATCTAGGAATCAGTTTGAGTTGCGGATGAAGATAGAGAGGCAAGATGTGGACATTAGGGAATTGTGTGCTAGAAGTAACTGGGTTTTGAACGCATCGTAAATATATAATTGTATCGGATCCTGCACTTATATACTTATCATGAATTCAAAATTTAGAAACTCTACGTCACACAAATTCTGAAATGTCATCCATCTTAAATTAGGATCTGGAAATGGCTGCAAGTGGCGATCGTGCGAGTGCGGAACCCGAGAATAACGCCGGAGCTAATGCATTCACTAACGAGCAGAGAGCGGCTATGGCTGCAGAGATGACACGCTTAATGCAGGCGACACTACCTGATATATTAATTCAACTTCAAGGAGCTGCGAGAGTTGGTGCTAGTGGAGCCCGTGGAGCTGGTGGAGCTGCAGGAAGAGGTGCCGGAGCTGCACAACCTAGAATAGGATGTTCGTTTAAATCGTTTAGCGGTTGCAGACCTCCTTTGTTCGACGGCAATCAAGATGCGTTAGCTACGTTCCAGTGGATTCATGAGATGGAAGCGGTCATAGAGATTAGTGAGTGTAGTGAGAACCAAGCCGTGAAGTATGCTGCCCACTCGTTTGTCTCAGAAGCGTTGCACTGGTGGGGGATGATCAAACAGACTGAAGAAGACGGAGTCATTGCTGCAATGAAGTGGAACGATCTGAAGAAGTTAGTCTTAGAAGATTTCTGCCCTAAAGGTGAGCTGGAGCAACTGGAGAGGAGTTTTCTGACGTTGGAAGCTGGGAACATGACGCACCGGGAATACACTTCAAAGTTCAACGCGATGGCGAGACTGCTACCTACCTTAGTCACTCCCGAAGCTGAAAGGGTGAAGCGTTACGTTCAAGGATTTCCGAGTAGAGTTAGGGTGTTGATCAAAGCGACTGAACCAAAGACATTCAAGGCGACAGTGAATTTGAGTTCCAATCTCTACAGCGAGATGTTCGGTGCAAACGGTAGACCAGAAGGAGCAAAGAGGAAGGAATCGGAGTCAGAAGCAATTTCAAAGAAGGACAACGGGAGTCACCAGAAGAAGTTGAAGAATAATTCGAAAGACGACAAGCCGAGGTGCCACAAATGCAAGAAGAATCATTTTGGAGAATGTAGGTCAGGAACATCTACGTGTTATACATGCGGCAAGGAAGGTCACTTCTCGGGTAATTGTCCAGAGCGTAAGAAGTGTTATGAGTGCGGGGAAGCGGGACACCTTAGGATGAACTGTCCTAAGTTAGTGTTAAACCCTACCCCACTTCGATCCATCCCGGGGAATACTACGGGTCCGAGAGCGGCTCCTGCAAGGGCATATGGTATGTTGGAGATGATAGAAGGAGATCCTCAGACCTCGTCAGGTAATTCGAGTAGTTAAAAATCATAGATAATTGTTATTCGTTTGCTTTAGTACGTTATGTGTGCCATTGCTTGCTGCAGTATGCTTAGAAATTAGAACCATTAGAACTTATGTTCTAGGAAGTTAAGTTCTTTAACGAACGGTAAGCCGAAAATGTGAAAGCATTATCAAGGATCCCGTAAACAAGCTACCGTAGACAGCTTAGGGTTACGTTTTCCTTAGGATAAATGCATAAACGTGAAAGTAAATGTTACCGAGTTATGAAATGAGTTATGAATGGTTATGTTATGCGGACGAATGGCAAAGTTGGAAATGAATGTTTAAGATGGGAATGGAACAGGTTTCGAGGACGAAACCCTGTTTAAGGGGGGTAGAGTTGTAACACCCCAATTTTCACAGATACATGATATACATAGTAAATACGTGTTTATATTATAAATACGTGAGCTTAATTGATAAATGTGATAAGACTATGCTTTAGATAAGTTGCATGTGCTAGAAGTACGTGTTTAATGGCCTATATAATGAAATGTGCATAAACGAATGTCTTAAATGCTAACGAAAGTAAAGTATGAAATGAATATGTGTTTATATGAATAATATAATGATACATGTGTGGATTGATGGCTATATATGTGTAGATACGTGTCTTAATAGTTAACGGAAAAGTAGAAGGACTAAAAGTACAATTATTGTAAAGTTATAAATGTATACGGATATTATACGTATCTATGATTATTATAAGTATCCCGAGGCTTAGAATATAGTAAAAATATATCCTAATATGATTTATAAGGTGAAATGATAAGTATTGTAAAGTTTGAGGGGCTAAAACGTAATTTGGCAATTAATAAAGAAAATATATATAAATGTATATATATGTTATCGTACGAATCCCGAGCCTTAGAAACCTTATAAAATGTTATAAATATGTCCCTTAATGTTTTGGTACATAAAATGATAAAAGGTTAGAAGTTTAGGGGCTAGAAATGCACTAAACCAAAGTAGAAGGGCTGAAAATGTAAATTACAAAAATCTGGCCGGAACCAGGGTGGCTCGCGTATCGCGCAGCCCACACCCTTCCCCTTCGCGATACGCGAGGGGTGACCTGCAGACCAGAAACGAGTTTGGCTCGTTTTCAGCCACGTAGTCTTGCCTTGTTCTCCAAAATTCGATCTCTACGTGTCGTTTTAAAGGGGCTAGTCACCATGGGCACCTGGAGGACCCTTAGACGCTTCAGTCAAGTATAAATAGCGGCCATAACATCGATTCAATCTCACCAATTCACTGATTCTTCCTCCTAAAAACCCTAAACGAACCCAGAACCTTCATCAGTCGAATTCGAGCAAACGGCGAGGAATCAGGAGCTGAATTTCTGCAGTCACTCTTCATTTGGTATGATCTAAAATAACCTATCTCAGATTTTGATAATATTGCCTCTAAGTATGATTTCTAAAAATGTATAAAAATTAGGGTTCTTGAGCTTGTTTTGCTAAAATCGGATGATCGGGTGGGAATTAGGGTCTGAATTTTTGTAGGTAATCCTAATTTAATGTGTTTTAAGAAAGCCCTAAGTTTATTTCACAATTGGAAAAGGTTTGGTGAATGGTTTTGTTAACGGGTCAAAATTAGGGTTTTCATAACGTTACTCTGCCCAAATTGAGCAAACGGTTTTGAATTAAGCTTTGCTATTTTAAAGGATATTATAAAATGTTATAATGGATGATACCCTAATTTGGTTTGAAAAGAAAATGAGTTTTGATAATAAAACGAGAAATATGTGAAATTAGGGTTTTGAATTATGATTATTTAATATAAAATAATCCGGAGGGTATGGGTACTTGAATTTTGGTATGGAACTATGTTTATATATATAATAAGTATATATGGGGTTAAAATGGATAAATGATAAAGTAGTATAAGATACCGAGTTAATCGGATATTTAGAAGTTCGTGCGGACCGGAAGGGTAGACACCTGTACACTGGGGTTTCTGGCAATAGCGGGGGTGTCGCCATCCCATCTGGGCAATGGCATCCCAACACTGGGCGATCCCGGAGTGAGTGTCTACTTATAGGAATGCGCGTCTTCATAATTATCAATAAAAAGAAGATAATATACCTATAGGGGTATTTTGGTCATTTTGACCTTAAAAGAAGTAAACCTTAATAATTAGATATTATTAAGATAATGTAAGAGATAAATAAACATAGGATATGTTTATAATGTTAAACCTTGCGTTAATGCCATACGATACGCGAATTAGGTTAACCGAAGGATTCTGTCGGAGGTTCTGTCCGAGTTTAACGAGTAAAGAGATAAGGTGAGTTCTGCGAGCCCACTTTTAAATGTTTTAAACGCTTTAATGTTTTCGGGCTGATATACATATAATGTTCAACTGTTTACTTGGAAAGTATTTAAAATGCTTTTATCTGAAAGTTTGATTATCTTAAACTGATAAATTGATGAAATGATGAACTGTTGAAATGTATTATGTTATGAAGGTACTTATGAATGTATATACGTGTTAGTAATACATATGAAATGGTTATGTTAGAATAATGCATATGAAATGCTTATTAGGGTTATGTGCTATATTTGCTTTGAAACTAGGTATCCAAATGATAAGGGTTTGTTAATAAACGCACAAGTGAGAATGTATGATTATATGAGAACAGGTGGTGCATTTGCTATATTATTATGTGGTGGATACGCCGCTGGTACATCCTGTATACAAGCATGGTAGTATAGTTACCCGGTATATTGAAAGTGTGGAGGATACGCCGCTGGTACATCCTGTATACATACACCTAGGTAAATTGGGGGATGTTCACTTGTTGCAGTATATGAGTACATTATCATGTTTATTAGCACACCTGAGTCAGTCTGGATATCTAACTAGGGGCGGGTAGTAGTACTGTGGTGGTTAAGGAGATGTTCGATAGAATGGAACGTCTAAAGAGGGTCAAGGTTACGTGAACGGTTGTCGTTGCTGAATGGTTGGGGGCTTCCAGATGAAGTTACCTGAGCAGTCTTCGAGACCGGGAAGGTATAGAAGAAGTAGAACGGTTGTCGTTGCTGAATGGTTGGGGGCTTCCAGATGAAGTCACCTGAGCAGTCTTCGAGACCGGGAAGGTATAGAAGAAATGAAACGGTTGTCGGTACTGAGGTTGGGGGCTTCCGATAAAGTCACCTGAGCAGTATTCGAGACCAGAAGGTATAGAGGTGTATGGAATTCAGGTCATAGGAGTTAAAGGTTATGGAGGTAGATGTTTTCTAGAAAAACGTGTATGGTTATGATGTTATGTTATGTATGACTTGTTATGTGTTATACTTGATAAATGTTGTAAAAAGGGATTTTGCAGGTTCAAAGGTTTAAACCTCACGAACGAGGTAATGTTTTTAAAATGTAGAACTCACCAGCGTAAGCTGACCTTTTCCCAAAACCATATGTATGTCAGGTTTAGGTGAGACGTCTGGAAGCAAGGGCGGAGCCCTCGTGATAAGAGAATGATCGGGCAAGCTATAGAGGAAGCTGATGAACGTGCTGGCTAGTTGTAGATAAATAAAGACGGATATAGTTAGTCGCTATATAGATAGATTGTAAATTATCTCAGTTACTTTACGTACTTGGCTTTATAATAAATAAAAGTTTTAAATTTTCCGCTGCTTATCTCTGTTGTGCCACGTGTTCATGAGTAAATCCGATGAGTGACCCCTCCTGGTGCCAAGTCTGGGAGTGGGCGTCACAGTGGAACGAGGAGAAAAGGATCTGTTGATCAGATGAAGGCCTAGCCTTATCCTGGGACAAGCTCAAAGAAATCATGAGCGAAAAATAATGTCCTTGCAGCGAATTGAAGAAACTTGAGGATGAATTCCGGGCACTGAAACAATACAGCGGGGAAAATCAGGAGTATACCGACTGCTTCTATGAACTAAAAATCTTGGTGCCTGAAATCGTCACACCTGAGATTCGAGCTATTGAGGCTTATGCTGGTGGGTTACCTAAGCAGATTCAGGATTCTATTTGGGCCAGCAATCCTGTGACACTCGACAGTGTTGTTCGCCTCGCTGCTCGTCTGAGCGATAATCATGTCAAGGCGGGTACTCTGAAAAGGAGGGGTTCAAAGAAGGACTCGGGCACTGAAATGACCGAGCCCGCGGGCGAGAAAGAATTCAAATCTAAGTCTTCTGCTGGTAAAAGTAACAAAAAGAAACGTAAGGGCTGAAACTTTGCTGTTATCGCTACTCCTGCAGCACCCGCTGCACCTGCTGCTCCTGTGGCCCAATGGGTTCCGGGTGGGCCACGTGCCAAAAAGCCCTATACTGGCCCACACCCATTATGCAACATTTGTAACTATCATCACCCAGCTACTAACCCATGTAGGCGTTGCACCAATTGTGGGCGATTTGGGCATCTCATGAATGTCTGCCGTCAGCCCATCCGAGCTCAACCTATTATGGCCCAACCTTTGGCCAAATACCCTGCTCAGCCCATGATAGCCCAAGCCCCAAATGTCCAAGTTCAAGTTAGGGCTTGTTACAACTATGGGTCTACTACCCACCTTCGCAATGCATGCCCCGCTCTCACTATGGTTAATCAGCCTGTCGCTAATGCTGCTCGAGGTGCCCCTGCTCATGCTTTCAACATCAATGCAAATCAGGTTCGATTCGATCTATTTCTTTTATCTTATTGCTCGCTATCATTTATTACCACTAACACTAACTTGGTTGGTCAATGCGAATCAGTCTCAGGCAAACCAGGAGGTGGTTAATGGTAAAATCCTTATCAATAATTGTTATGCATCTATATTATTTGATTCTAGAGCCGATCGTAGCTTTGTATCATTATAGTTTGATCCTTTGCTTGCTTCTCTCCGTATTTTTCTTGACTCTCCATTATCGGTTGAAATTGCGGACAGCAAACCAGTTGATCTTGATTCGGTGTTTCGCGACTGCAAGTTGGACTTCAAGGGTCATATATTCCCTATCGACCTCATTCCTATGCCTCTCCGGAGTTTCGATGTCATCATTGGCATGGATTGGTTGTCTCAAAATCGTGCCGAGCTTGTCTGCTTCGATAAAATCATCCGCATTCCTCGACCAGATGGACAGTTTTTATTGATCCATGGCGATAAACCATCTGGTGGGCTTAAGCTAATGTCATGCACTAAAGCCCATAAGTACTTACGCAAGGAATATCCGGCATTCCTGGCACATATTATGGAAGTTCGAGATAAAGAAAGGGGAATTGAAGACATCCCGATCGTGCGGGACTTTCCCGAAGTATTTCCCGATGATATAACGGGTCTTCTTTTCGTTCACCAAGTGGACTTCCGTATTGATCTCATTCCGGGTACCACTCCTGTTGCGAAGTTGCCTTATTGCCTCGCACCCTCGGAAATGCAAGAGTTGGCTAAACAACTCCAAGAGCTTTCTGATAAAGGGTTCATTCGTCCGAGTTCATCTCCTTGGGGAGCACATATTCTGTTTGTTAAGAAAAAGGATGGCTCTCTTCGCATGTGCATTGATTATCGTGAGCTCAATAAACTCACGATCAAGAATTGTTATCCTCTGCCTCGTATTGATGATCTTTTCGACCAGCTTCAGGGTGCTTCATGTTTTTCTAAGATTGATCTTCGTTCTGGTTATCATCAGCTTTGGGTCGCGGAGGAGGATATTCATAAGACCGCCTTTTGCACCCGTTATGGCCACTATGAGTTCACCGTGATGCCCTTCGTTTGACAAACGCTCCTGCTATATTCATGGACCTCATGAATCGCGTTTGCAAACCCTATCTTGATAAAATTGTGATTGTATTCATCGATGATATTCTGATCTATTCCAAGTCTAAGGAAGAGCATGGAACCCACCTACGTCTTATGTTGGAGCTTCTGAAGAAAGAACAGCTTTATGCCAAATTCACTAAATATGAATTTTGGCTAAAGGAGGTTCAATTTCTAGGTCATGTCATTAACGATAAGGGCATTCACGTCGATCCTGCTAAGATCCAGGCCGTTAAGAGTTGGTGCACCCCTACTTCACCGACTGAAGTCCGCTCATTTCTCGGGTTAGCGGGCTATTATCGGCGCTTCATGGCTAATTTTTCTCGCATTGCTGTGCCTCATACTGCTTTGACTCAGAAAAGTCAACCATTCGAGTGGGGTCCTGCTCAGGAAAACGCTTTTCAAACACTTAAGTAGATGTTGTGTGAGGCTCCCATTCTCACACTTCCTGATGGGACGGATGACTTTGTGGTGTATTGCAACGCATCTCATCAAGGCCTTGGTTGTGTCCTCATGCAACGGGGAAAAGTAATCGCATACGGATCAAGGCAGCTTAAGAAGCACGAAAAGAACTACATGACGCATGACCTCGAGCTTGGTGCGGTTGTGTTTGATCTAAAAATTTGGAGACATTACCTTTACGGTATCGAGTGTGAGGTTTATACCGATCACAAAAGCCTCCAACATATCTTCGATCAAAGGGATCTCAGCATGTGCCAACGTCGATGGATCGAACTCTTAAATGACTAAGTCTGCGAGATTCGTTATCATCCTGGGAACGCGAATGTCATGGCCGATGCCTTAAGTCGAAATGAGCATCTCAAGTTGGTTCCATTCCAGAGTTCCCATCATATGACCAATCTCAAAGCTAGCATTCTGGTAGCTCAGCGCGCATCTGTTGATGAGGGAAATTTGCATAACGAATTATCTTGTGGTTCTGAGCTTCAATTTGAGACTAGGTCTGATGGTCTACTTTATTTCTTGGATCGTCTCTGGATTCCCGATCGAGATGATCTTCGGGCAATTATCATGAACGAGGCGCATAAGCCTCGTTATTCCATTTACCCTGGATCTGATAAGATGTATCTTGATCTACGTAAGCTCTATTGGTGGCCCGACATGAAGAAAGACATAGCGCTTTATGTGGCGCGGTGTCTTACTTGTTCCAACGTCAAGGCCGAGCACCAGCGACCTGCCGGTCTACTTAAGCAACCTTTGATTCCCGTGTGGAAGTGGGAGAACATCACAATGGACTTCATTACAAAACTTCCGCGAATTTCTAAGGGATGTGATACTATTTGGGTTATCGTTGATCGTTTAACCAAATATGCTCATTTCCTCCCAATCATGGAGACCGATGGAGCCCGAATATTGGCTCAAATCTTCCTTAAGGAGATTGTGTGTCGCCATGGCACTCCCTTGACTATTATCTCTCATCGCGATAGTCGTTTTATGTCGCATTTTTGGCAGTCCCTCCATGCTTCTTTAGGGACTCAGCTAGATTACAGCACTGCCTACCATCCCCAGACTGATGGTCAATCCGAGCGCACCATTCAGACTCTTGAGGACATGCTTCGGGCATGTGTCATTGATTATGGTAGGAGTTGGAGCTCATTTTTGCCCCTGATCGAGTTCTCCTACAATAAAGGTTATCACTCTAGCATTGGAATGGCTCCATTCGAGGCTCTTTATGGTCGCAAATGTCGTTCCCTTATTTGTTGGTCCGAGGTCGGTGAATCTCAAATCACCGGTCCTGAGTTGATTCAGGAAACGACTGATAAAATCTCCCAGATTCGTGATCATCTTCTTGCTGCTAGAAGTCGTCAGAAAAGTTATGCTGATAAATGACGTAGACCCCTTGAGTTTGAAAAGGGCGACCTTGTCCTCCTAAAGGTATCTCCTTGAAAAGGCGTCTTCAGATTTGGTAAAAAGGGGAAACTAGCACCTCGATATGTCGGTCCGTTCAAGATTCTTGAGAAAGTTGGTAAAATGGCTTATGTACTTGATCTTCCCCCTGAGCTGGCTAATGTCCACCCTACATACCACGTTTCAAACCTTCGCAAATGTTTGGCTGATGAGAATCTTCAAGTCCCACTTGAGGAAATTCGGATTGATGAGTCTTTGCACTTTGTTGAGAGACCCGTTGAGATCATGGACCATGAAATCAAGAAACTCAAACGTATCTGAAGTCCAATCGTTAAGGTTCGTTGGGAGTCCAAGCGTGGGCCGGAGTTCACTTGGGAGTGCGAGGACCAGATGAAAGCTAAATATCCCCAGTTGTTTGCGTAGCTTTCTTGTGTTGTTTCTAATTTCGGGACGAAATTCCCAAAAGTAGGGGAGACTGTAACATTTTGGGTTTTCCGAATTGTTAGATCCGGCCCGATTCTATGTATTCGTACCCGTGATCGATAATAAAATGAAGAGTTATGTTTTTATGATGTTTTATGTCTCATTTCATGGTATTGGGTCCATTGATACATTCATTGATTGATTTGGTACGGATTTATCTCTATTTCGGATTTTTCGCGAATGAACCGATAACTATGTTCAACCGTGAAATTGAGAAATCTAAGCTTTTTGGATACTTGTGGGCTATACTACTTACGCACATAAGTAACTACAAGTGAAGAGATGCGACAAATTCAAGGTCTAGAACAAAATCGGTGAAAGTTTGGTAAATCCCGCACGATTACAATTTAACCGGGAGATCACGTTTTTGAGTATCATATATCATATTTATCATATTTATGAGTCTTATAATTATATATGATGTCACGATTCATCACACACTTGATCGAGTCACAAATTGAAGGTGAATTACTTAAAAGTGATACGTACGGTAGAACCGACCAAAAATGCATTTTGTGTGATATTTTATCAACCGTTAATCGTTATGAGGCATATTTTATATCAATTTGAGTGGATTAAATGTGGTTAATATGATAGAGGGGTTAAAATGAGGAATATAGGAAAAAACGGGGGTCAAATCGGAGCTAAAACGAAGAAATTAGAGTGAAAACAGTACATTAGACACGCATGAACCTTTAAAAAACGTAATTACGGGATTTTTACCCTAAAAACTCGCCTATTTAAGATCCTATTCTCCTTCTAGCCTCCACATTTCACCTCCTAAAAACCCTAAAAAGGCTAGAGAGAGAGAGAGGATCAGGATCTTAGAGGATTGAGGCTCATTTTTGGTGAAATCAAGTGAAGAACGAGTCGTTTTCTTTTCGGTAAGTGATTTTTCTCATCTCTTTTCACCAAGATCTGATCTTTTTACCTTCTTTGACTAGATCTAAGATCTAAAACCCTTCTCCATCTAGATCTATTGAGTTTTGAGTCCAAGATTGAAACTTTATGATGTTTTTGGCTTGGATCCATGGTTATACATGTGTATATGTTGTACATCTAGGTTTGTTTTGATCAAAACTCCATTTTTATGTTGGTTTATGGTTTGATCTGGTTATGGATGCTCTTATAGGACAATATTCATGTATTATGTCTTCAAGATGGTACCTTTTTGTTAGATCTAGACTAGATCTATGTGCTACTTGCAAAATAAAGACTAGATTTGTGATTTGCTCATCAAAATGGTAGTTTTTGTGCTCAAAATGATTAGATCTGTTGATACATAATCTGTGCGTTATGTGAAGTATCTGAACGAGAGGATGTGAAGATTCAAGACAAGTTCAAGCTGCCGGCCAAACTAGGTCCGAACCTGAGCTTATTTTTAAGTTAAAATGCATCGTTCTTATCTTTGAAAAAACTGATTTTCAATCATCTCATTTTCAAAAATGTGTCAAGTGTTGATCGCTCATTTTCTTTTTGTTTTTCATTTTTTGTCGTTCATATTTTTAGGGGGAGACCATTTGAAAATTCAAAAACATAGTGTTTATTTGAATTTTAGGGGGAGAAATTGGAAAATATATTAAAAAAATTGAAAAGAAAAATTGAGAAATTGATCCGACAAAAGCGAGAAATGATAGTACATCAGCATATACGTTATCTACCATGGATAGACTAAGTCTAAAGGTTGCCGATAGAGTAATTCAACATCAGTAAGAACTTACAAAGTTGCGTGATGAAAATGGTGAGATTCAAAGTTAAAATAATATTTTGAAACAAGATGTTCTTTACTATAAGAAACAGGTAGAGAAAGTTACTGCAGAAGTTCTGGAAGAGTGTCGCTTGAGAAAATGTCATATAATTGATTATAACAAATTGTCTGACAAGTACATTGCTTCGCAGAAAGAGTTATCGGAAGCTAATATGAAAATATCTGACCAACAGATTGAGATCTTTGATCTGCAAAGGAAATTGAAAAATTGCAACAATTCACCAACTTTCCTGAATTATTTGTATAAGTTGGAAAAGAGTCCGGAGAATTGTAAAGATGTGAGTCTTCATCAAGTTCCTGCTCCTGTTGATATTAAACTTTCTGTTCTAGCTATACCATCAGGTATTGAACAACATGATTATTCAAAATTTGCTGATACCAGTTCAGGAAAGAAAACAAAGTCCAACTGAAAGAAGAATAAAAAGGAGGTTGATTACCGCAACGGGTTAAAGTTTGCTTCCAAATCTACATTTCTTGAAAACGAAAAAGTGTTTAATGGAAATACAGGAAAGGTGAAAATGCCAAAGTTTTCTGAGATTGTGATAGATGAGTCTTTGATTTCCGGGAAAAATGATGTGAAAGGAATCAAATATGAATTTACAAAGCTTGCCAAACAGGATCATGAGATACCAAATTCTGTTCACGATAAAGACAAGCAAAAGAATGTTGGTTTGGGATTTGAAGAAAAAGAAATACCCACTGAGGATTTCAACAAGAAGAAAGTTAAACCAAAGAAGATAAAGAAGCAGACGGTGTTTTCAGATAAGAAGCCACAATGTTGGAAAAAGAAAGTATCTTCAACAAATGAAAAGCTTTCTTTTGAAGAGTCTTCTTGTATATCTGATGCTACACCACCAACGGTAACAATTCAGATTCATTTTATTCTGCTAATTCTAACAGGTTTTATCGTCAAGATAAATTCTTTGGTTATGGAGATGAATCTGATTTTTATGATTCTCCAGATGTTTTCCAAAATTTCATAAACCAAAGAAATTTCAACCTGTGTTTTCAAAAGTTTATGATGAATGTCTGACTGATCAGTTTGGAAAATCGATTTCTATCAATCTAACTGGTAAAAGACTTTTTATGTTTGTCGTAAGAAAGGTCATTATGCAAATAATTGTTCTACGACAGCTAACAATTCATCATCAAATGCCAAACATACAAAGTATGTTGATCTTGATGGCATCATTTTTAGTGAACCAATGCCCAATACTAAGTTTTCATGGAAAAAGAAGCCTCTTTCGGAAAAATTGGGTAGTAGTTCTGATTGTTACTCATCAGCTGACAATGGTTCACTAGAAATGATCAAACCAAAACAGGAGTGGAGACCGAAAGTTGTCTCCACGGCCAACACAGATTTTGTTGAAGACACTGGACGACTTACCATCGTTGGGGATGAGGGTCGGGGTCTTAAGAACTTACTATTTTCCAGTGTTTGCAGGTATTTCAGGAAGACCTGTTAGTAATTTAGAGGTTGCTAATAGTGAGATACTTGTGTTTTTTTTTAAAGTTAAAATGCATCGTTCTTATCTTTGAAAAACTGATTTTCAATCATCTCATTTTCAAAAATGTGCCAAGTGTTGATCGATCATTTTCTTTTTGTTTTTCATTTTCTGTCGTTCATATTTTTAGGGGGAGACCATTTGAAAATTCAAAAACATAGCGTTTATTTAAATTTAGGGGGAGAAATTGGAAAATATATAAAAAAAAAGATAAGAAAAATTAAGAAATTGATCCGACAAAAGTGAGAAATGATAGTACATCAGCATATTCGTTATCTGCCATGGATAGACTAAGTGTAAAGGCTGTAGGTACTTTTATAATCTGTAAATATGCATGACTAATCTGACATCTACAAGTAACATATAAACATAAAGCGTGCCTGATAACTTTTGGTTGTTTGCTTCTTGATGAATGTTATGTGATGATTATGACAAAAATAGAATAATGAGATATCCTGATGAATGCAATTTTTTCATTTTGAAAGATTAAGCTTGTTTGATTTTCTTTTTTTTTTGTCAAACGATCGGACTTTCTCTGCGTATCGAAAGATCGACCTGATTGTTGTTCTTTTGACATTCTGCTTTATTTTTATTGGTGTTTCGTATAATCCATCGGACTTTCTCTGTGTGTTCAGAAGAACTGACCTGATTGTTGTTGGATTATACAACTTCAACTTGTTTTGCTTTCTTATTTTCTTAAATACTTGGGCTTTCTCTGCGTATTCACAAGACCGACCTGATTGCTAGGTATTTGGGGTTTCGTTTTATTTTTGCATGACTCATCAAGGATTATTATATCTCAAAGCAAATTTGCTTCTATGTGTTAAAAATGATGATTTGCTAGTATTTCTGATAGAGTAGAGGCCGAGTTATCAGTGCATGACAAAAATTACCTTAAGCATATCTGAAAACGATAAAAAATGATTGGTGCGTGCTGAAATAAACATAAATGTTGTATTTGCGATTATCTTGGCTTGCATGCTGATTAACACTGAAATTGAAATGTGCTAGATGCGTTATGTCTGATATGATCTCGCGTTGTGATCTTTCTCGCAAAATACCATAAATAGAGTTTGTTTCTGCATTGCATTTTGACGGTTGCACCGTTAACTAGTGATTAGAAGTGATAAATGTGTATATTTTATGCTTAGTTGGGTTTAATTTCATGATATTGAATGACTACGAGAAGTTGATGCTTTGTAGGTAAACTACGGAGATTGGTCGTGCTTTGGAAGAATAGTTAATGAAGTGTAAGTGAAAGCATTGGATGATAGCATGATAAAGGATGAAAATACGAGAACATGGGCAAAAACGGCGATGGAAACAGAGTTGAAACGAGAAAGATATGAAGAAAACAGTGATTCGTAGGCTGATAGGGATTTGTAGCCTACGAATCTGTCAAGTCTGAAATAGTGTATTCTGGGCAGATTCTGAGATTCGTAAGCTGACTGAGATTCGTAGCTTACGAATCTGCCAGCGCTGAAATCGTAAATAAGGTTTTTTGGGGGACTTTTCACATACTGATCAATTGGAGACTTGTAGCAGACGAAGGGGGACGAACTAGGGTTGGTTTTTGGCGATTTTTGGAGAGAAAAAAAAGGGAGAAAATCAATTCTAACATCATAATCATCAAGGAATCATTGAAGAATCATCCATGAAGCATCAAATCATCATCCTTGCAATCAATTTCACCATGAGAGGCTAATTTCCTTGTGATTCCTTCTAGACGTAGGGTTTGTTCTTGACATTATACTTTTGGTTTTCTTTATTTTTGGGATAGCAATCTAAGCGTTCGACGCTTTTTGCTATGATGTGTGTTTGAATGATTGTAACAATTCGGTATTTGCTTTAATCTTTATCTTGAACCATCAGTTCTTGGTGCCGTTGGCAATCGAGATTTATTGGGTAGGGATTTGGGTTGGTTTGTATTGAATGATCATCGAGTGACGCCCTCGTATTCTCATAATCCGAGTACTTAGTCCTCTTTTATCACTTTCACTCATGTACACATGAACTATGTCTATGTAGTTCATCCCAATTGAAAACCTTAGTGTAATGTTAACTTACAACTTGAAATCTAGAAGGATCACATTTTCTCATACTTGTTATTTCATATCAATTCAATCTCTAATTTAATTCCAAATTGGTTTTAGTAGTTTTAGTCAACAAATTCCATCATCTAAAGTGCAATTTCTACATTTTTATTCGTATTGTTTTGCTTAGATATAATTGCTACAAACAACACATATTCCACATTCTCCCTGTGATCGACACCCGCTTACCACTATCTAATTAGTGTAATTGGGTTTATCTTTGAGTGGGACTTCGACCTCACGTCACATTTACATTTAATTTTAGAAAAGTACAAAAAGATTTTTGGTGGGTTTTAACATAAGTTGGAAAAATCAAAAAGATTTTAGGTTTGTTTTGATATAAACTTTCTAAAAGCCAAAAAGATTTTACTTCTTATTTGTTTTCGATTGATCGACACAAGATACGAAAAACTTTTAAAATCTATATCTTGGATTCTCGAAGAGAAGTTTTGCGCCAAGATTATTTATGTTGACCAGGTACTCCAAGGAATGAGTGTATCACAACTTCAAGTCTTCTGAAGGTGTTGATAAAGATGAAAGAAACTGTGCATCGTCAAGTATTCAAAGATTAAGCTTCCATCAAGTTGAGGGGGAGTTTGTTCGAAGAATAAGTTTTAACTGGTGAACAGATACTGCACATGACGAGGGGGAGTTTGTTGATACATAATCTGTGTGTCATGTGAAGTATCTGAACGAGAAGATGTGAAGATTCAAGACAAGTTCAAGCTGCCGGCCGAACTAGGTCCGGACCAGCTAAACTTGGAGTTCGGAAGGAGATCAGCCCAGACGTATATATATAGGAACTTTTGCTTTGAATGTGGGAACTAAGTAAGAGAGACCAGTTCTTAACTATGTGTTTTTGAGAGTGTTTCTCTAGAGAGCTTAAGAGAGAGTTTGTAATTGAGTCTTTGTTGATTTTAATAAAACAAACTATTATTTACGTCTCGTGTTCACTCTACAATTAAGCAAACCTATAGTAAGATCCGTCCTACAGTTTTTCAAGATCTCTATTTTTCATGATTAGATCTATGTCAAGGCTGTAAATTTATGATAATAGGTGTCTAGATCTAAAAATTATATGATGATTAGAGATAGATCCTCATTTGTGCATCAAAATTGAGTTTTTGTGACTATTATGACTAGATCCATAAAAACCGTGTTGGATCTAAGTTCCTTGTTGGCCAAGTTAGTATTTTTATGATAAAATATGATGTATTTACTGTTTTAAATGTCATTAAGACTAGATCTAAGCCCGTTACCCGATTATGTGATAATTATGATTTTTTATGACTAGATTCGTCGGTTATGCTAATTATCACCATGTTTGATGTTAGATCTAGGTTCCTTATTGACCAAGTTAGTATTTGCATGATAACATATGATGTATTTAGTGTTTTAAATGTCATTAAGACCAGATCTAAGCCCGTTACCCGATTATGTGATAATTATGACTTTTATGACTAGATTTGTCGGTTAGCCAAATTTTCACCATGTTTGATGTTAGTTTAACTTTGAATTTCATATATGATATGTATGACTATTTTTGACCATATTTGAACATATTAACTTCTATTTGACCAAGTTTGACTATGTTTGACCAAGTTTGACCATGTTCGACTTCCATGAAATTAGGCAAATTAAGCCCCTTTGACCTCACCGATTAGACTAAGAATGGACCCAAATTGAAACCGTACGTTATTACTTGAGTAAACCACCATCGAGTTTTGAGTCGGACCTTGTTAATTATTTTATTAATTTATTTTGTTTTGGGATTCGCATCGGTCTATCGTCAAGGTGATCCCTGGACATGATTTCGCATCGCTATCGCTTGTCTTTCGTCTCGATTCACCTGTGAGGTGAGTGATCATAACCCCTCTTTTATTTTAATGTTTTGGGGTGCAACATGTACTGATATTTAAATCTCTAATCGCTTTATTACAAAAATCAAACATGCAATTCTATGTGCTCTATGTGTGATTCTCTGTTATGTGATACTTGTGATTTTTTTGTTGTATTCTCTAATCGCTAGTCGCTAGTCTCTAATCGCATGTGTACCATTAACCATCGAGCCGTGACAACAATGATAGATTTATTGGCTGATAACCCACCTGGCCTGCCTCGCGTGTGGCGCCGGGTGATTGCTCCCTTACTTATCTAGGTTTGGTGCACATCTGTTGGAACTAAAATCTATGTGACTGACGCCATCAAATATGTTTGCCAAAGCATTCGACTGAAGAATCCATGTGAATCGATTTAGAGACTGGGTTGCGATGATCGAGGCTTGTGAGATTGGACCGAAGACCGTTTTCTAGAAAAGTCAACCGTTCGTGTCAACGGTCAACGAAAAAGTCAACGGAAGATCGGTTTGAGTGAGTCACGCTTTGGATTAATTAAATCAACTTTGATTTAATTAATTTTTATATGTTTATTTGACTTTACTTGTAATTTTGTTTATTTTGTTATTTTTCTGTTATCAGTCACCCTCACTATATAAGGTAAGGGTGCCCATTACAAGTAAAAGGAGTCTCCAAATGTGGAGATGATGATCTTCTGGTAGAGTGTGAGATTTCCATTCTAAAGAGAGAGAGAGTGAGTCCTGGATTCTAGAGAGAGAGTGTTGTCATGATTTCGTTGTTGTAATCATTCGACTAATGAAATCATTCGATATTGATCATCATCTTTCTTGTTATGATTTCCTAGATTCTTCTCCATCGATCATCGTCTTTTTGGGTTTTCGAATCCAACCCTCGTTCTCGCTCAAAGTCATGATTCTTGTAGTGAAATCGGTCCTGAAAAATGGTATCAGAGCGTAGGTACCGATCAGATTTCATCTCACGATGAATCAGGTCACTTGAATCTGGATTTTAAGCTTGAATTGGGTGAAGATGATGAAAACCCACTTTTGAGACTTTTTCATATTTTGTCTTCATTTCTGGATGGATTCTGATGATATGGATGATTGATTCGTATTATGGAGTTCATCTGGATGTTAGTTTATCTTTTACATCTTCAAATCTGTGAGAAAAATGAAGATCCGAGCTGAAAATCAAAGCTGTTAGAGTTTTCCCGTTTTTGGGGTTTTTGAAGATTTTTGAGCTTTGATTCTGAGTTTTTAGGGCTATTCTTCATGGATTCGGATGAAGTGAAGCATGATTCTTAGTGGAAAACGCGTTCCGGATCCATTGGAAGCAACCATTTCGTCTGAATCTCAATCATTTGAGCATGTCTGGAAAAACACACACTAGTGCGTGTTTCATGGTGTTCTTCATGTTCTTGAGAGATTTCCAGAATTTTGGAGCTGATTTGATCCGAGTTGCTGCTGTTTATGTGTTGTTGGTGGCCACAACAATGTCGTGAATGGTTTATTATCACATCTCGTGCATCATATCGAGATTTTTGATTGTTTCTGGGCAGTTTCAAGATCACCAAGTTAGGATTCTCATTCTTCACCAGTTTTCCAGATTTGTTCTAACTGTTTGAAGGTATGAAGATTGCCCTAGCGGACTTCTTGAGTTCTTAGCGAACTTCTCCTCTCCTTAGCGAACTTCTCCTCTCCTTAGCGAACTTCCACTGATTTTTAGCGAACTTGTTTGCTTTAGCGGGCTTGTTTCTGTGTTTAGCGGACTTGTTTTCTGTTTAGCGGACTTGTTCGTTAGCGAACTTCCCAGACCTTTTAGCGAACTTGAAATGGCTTTAGCGGACTTGTTTCTTAGCGAACTTGTTTTTGGGGTTTTCGTTCGAGATCATTTCGATGGATTCTGTTCGTATAAGTTTGTAGAGGATGATCATACGAGTTCGTGGGTATAAAAATCACTCAATTTGGTTGAGTATGCACTGAGTTATGGCTGATTTACGTTTTTCCGACGACTGGTATGTTTTCCGGCGACTTATTAGGGTTTCGCATGGTTGAGGATGACACAGGATGACATGGCAAGCCACGGTTGGTGGATGCAGAATTCTCTCTCTCTCTCTCTCCTTCTGTCCATCAAACCCGACATTTCCTGAAGATCAATGTAGGGAGGAATTCATAGTTTTGTTAAGTCTACTTGGTTAGATTAGCTTAATTGTAATCTTGGTATTTTTGGTAGTTAGCGAAACTACCGAGCGAAACTGTTGTTTCGCTCGGTATCTAGATTAGTCGGTCTCAGTGACAGTTTCGCTTGGCCAGCGAAACTACCAGCGAAACTGTCTACTGATCTGTATATATAGTAGCCTTTGTGCTCTCATTTGTAACTTTTGCAACATTCTCAACCCTAATACAAGATATCTGGATTTTGGTAAGTTTGGTGACGGCTAGGAGCATCTTATTCAATCTTTGTAGCTTTTGTTCATCTCTTATCATCCTTTGGTTGATGTTGTGATTGTTCAATACTAAAAACCCATTTTTGCTATTGGAAATCATCATCTATTGATATTTGATTGATTTTCTTCTCAAAACACCATCATTAGCACTGATTAAGATCAGTGAGGACCAATAATATGGTATCAGAGCCATTGTGCTCTTGATTTTTGGTGTTTTTGAGTGTTTTTGGTAAAACTTTTGGAAATCTATTTAGATCTGAAATCTGATTGTTTTGGATTGAAAATTGGTTGAATATTGTATGTTTTGATGTCCTAAAGCATATGCAATCAACTGATCATTACTCAATAGTGATTTGGATTGGTTTGTGATAATTTCTTCTTCAAAAAGAGGGTTTTCTGTTCTGGGCGAAACTAAGGTTCTTCCAGCGACACTATACAGCGAAACTATAGTGTCGCCGTGAATCATATAATTGTTTTTGGACGAAACTACTGGCGAAACAACATTATTTTTTGAACGAAAGTTCAAACCAGTTTCCAGCGAATCTAGCTAGCGAAACTGTGTGTCATCGGGTATTTCCGAGCGAAAGTGCTGCCCGTGCATACAGCGAAACTAGTTGGCGAAATTGCTGAATTGGTTCAGTGTCCCCAAGCGAAACTGCTGGCGAAATTATAAGTTCCAGCGAAATTATTCATCTTATCAGGATTTCCGAGCGAAATTGCTGAATTGGTGCTCTCTCTCTCTGCTTGTCGCAAGAAATCTACAATCGTTTCGCTGAGCACTCAGATGCAAAAAGTTTGTTTGATGCTCTCTGTGAGTTTTATGACGGTAATGAAGATCTTCTGAAGGACAAAGAAGCACAAGAAACTAAAGAATACAATTCGTTCACTAGCATGAAGAATGAAAAGTTAATTGATTTGACAAACCGTTTTCTGACCGTGTCAAGCAATCTGAAGAAGTATGATCCAAAACTCACTAACTCTGAACAAATCAAGAAGCTGCTGGATGCTCTTCCACCCGAGTGGAGCATTCAGGTTCGTATGTTGAAAACAAGAGAGGAGTTTCTCCGATTACAAGCTTATAGATATAATTAACAAGCTTAAGTCATTTGAGCTGGATGTTCAAAGGAGAGAGTACAATCAAGCCATGGGTCCTGCTAAAGTTTATTCTCCGAATTCGGCTCTCATCTCAACTGTTACACCCAAAGGAGCCTCATCTCATATTCAATCTGCTCATCTTGGGTCTGGTTCATTCTCAACTGCTTCTTCCGCTGCTCAGCAAACATCCCAGATCTCACCCGAATTCATGGATTGTTCTCACTGTTTGCCAATAGTTATCAAGCTCTCGCTGCTGGAGAACTTCAAGGTTCAACTCTGGCCGCTGAGGATATGTACCAAGTTGACCCAGATGATTTGGAAGAAACCGACATAAAATGGCAAATGGCCATGTTGACCGTTCGTGCTAAAAAGTTCTTCGAACGTACTGGGAGAAACACTTTCAAGAATCAAAATGGAAAAGTTGGATTCGATAAGGCTAAGCTAAGATGTTACAACTGTAAGCAACTCGGCCACTTCAAGAGAGAATGCCCGAGTCCAATTGTCACTGAACCGACCTCTGAGCCTACAACTCGAGTCATCCCTATCACCGACAAAGCTGAAGCCAAGCCAAACAAAGAAGTGGCTCTTCTGACTAACTTTGACTGGAGTTCGGAGGTTTCTGAAGCTGAGGAAGCCATAAATCAAGCGCTTGCGGCTCAAATTCATGAACAAAGAAATGACGCCACAGTTAACAGTTGTGATAAGGGAGAAGCTGAGAAGAAGATGAACGAGAAAACGGCAAGCACACCCGCGTGCACATGTCAGAAAGCTCTTGCTGCAGAAAAGGTTATAATGGATCTTTCATATGAATCTGTTCAAGATATGTGCTCTTATCCTTGTAGAATTCGTTTGTTCGGCATCTACAAGGCCAATCGATTGTTGATTGACAACAACAATGAATTAAGAACCATGAACACCCAATTAAAAGAAAATGAATCAAAGTATTTTGTGAAATTAAATGAGGCAATGCATGAAAATGAACATTTAAAACAAACTCTTCTTGCTAAAAATGTCGAATTAAACATGCTTTCTGAAAGAGTTACATTAGCCCAATTTGAAGCCTCTCAACTTCAGACTAAGTTAGATAGATGGACCGTTTCTCAAATGAAAGTTGAGGAGATGCTCGTTAAACAACGAGGAGCTAGAATAAAAACCGGGGTAGGTATGGAGGAAAATGGGAATGTGTTTCCTAAAGTTTGTCCTCCTCCAAGCACGCATTGTTACTCACCTACTCCGAAACCTCATCCTCTAAATGATTTAATTCCTAGTGATGCTAACAGTTTGCATGCAGGTCTAGAAGGAGTGAACCATAAGGAGATCAGGGAGGATTTTGATTATGGATATGGTAACACAAGTGGGATTGGATGCGGTAGTCTTAAATCTAAGGAGTCTGTTACAAGTAGTAGTTCTAATTCCAAGAAGTCTAGCACAGATAGTAGCATAGATAGTAGTTGTTCTTCTTTAGATAGCAGTAGTGATGAGTCCGTGTCTGTTAATCAAGAAAGTTTTGTTTCAAATGAAAATGATCAATGTCATGCAAGTACATCTCAAAATTGCTTCAATAAATTGCTTTCTAATCCAATCCCTTTTTTCACTCCAATACGAATTTCAAAACCTACCGAAAATCATGTTTCTCAAGAGAAGAAATCATCTTTGAAAACTAAACCTGCCAAAACTGTTATTAAAATTAATAATCCAAAGATTTCAAATAATAAAACAAATGTGGATTACGAAACCAACAGTGATTCTGATTATGAGGAGGAAAGTCTTTCAGAAACTTCCTCCTGCACAAGTCACAAATCTCACTGTTTCAGATGTGGTAAGGATGATCATGTTGTTAAACATTGCAAAGAGAAATTAAATCGAACAAACCATGATAGATCCTTTGGCCACAAGGTAACCAGTTTTGTAAAACAATTCTTTGGAGGAAAGCAGAAAGTTACAAATCCCAGAAGTGCACAAGTCTGGGTACCCGTTATTAAGTAATTTCTTGTCTTGTATTGCCAGGCACTCCCGAAGAACTCTGCAAATAGCTATTGGCATATAGATTCGGGATGCTCTCGGCATATGACAGGGTTGAAGACCTGCTTACAAATTACAGGATCGTGGATGGTGGGTTTGTTTCTTTTGCAGGTGATAAGAGAGGTGGAAAGATGGTTGGACAAGGAGATGTGTCATATGGATCTCTTACTCTGGAGCAAGTCAACTATGTTCCTGAATTGCAGTTTAATCTTCTAAGTGTGTCACAAATCTGCGACAAGAATATACCTGTGTTGTTCAAATCAAATGAATGTCTGTTTCTCAAGCCTAAATTCATTGTGCCCGAAGAGATGGTGGCGATGCGTGCACCTTGCATCAATGACACATACTTGCTGAATATGAAATCCACTGCATCTCACTCTTCCTCCATGACTTGTTTACTTTCAAAAGCTTCTGTATCTGAGTGCTTCTTGTGGCATAGACGTTTAGGACACATAAACTTCAAAATTCTAAATAATCTTGTCAAAAACAATATGGTCCGAGGTCTTCCGTTTAAAGATTTTTCCGTCGTTGAAAAATGTCTTTCATGTGCTAAAGGAAAACAACATAAAAAGCCACATAAGCCAAAAGTGGAAAATTATATTTCTAGTCCCTTAGAATTGCTTCACACTGATTTATTTGGACCTATTAGTGTCCAAAGTCTGGGTAAAAGATCTTGCTGTCTTGTTATCACTGATGATTATTCCAGGTACTCTTGGGTTAGGTTCTTGAAGCAAAAGAGTGACAAGACTGAAGCTTTACAGAATATTATCCTGTCCGTGGAAAGTTCAAGAAGTAAGAAAGTCAAGGCAATCAGAAGCGACAATGGAACTGAATTTCGTAATCAGATCTTTGACTCTTTCTGCGCAAACAAAGGGATTCTTCGACAATACAGTGCAGCAAGAACTCCGCAGCAGAATGGAGTTGCTGAAAGGAAGAATCGCACACTTGTGGAAGCTGCTCGTACAATGTTGATTGAATCAAAGTTGCCGATTATCTTTTGGGCTGAAGCTGTGAATTGTGCGTCCTACGTGCTGAACTGTGCGTCCTACGTGCTGAACCGTGTCCTAATCGTGAAAGATAAGATGAAGACGTCATATGAGCTGAATCATGGAAGGAAGCCACTGATTGATTTCTTTAAGCCGTTTGGATGTTCGTGCACATTGCTGAATACCGAAGCTCAAATTACGAAATTTGGAGCTGTCTCCGACGAATGTTTCTTTATGGGGTATTCTTCTTCTCAAAAGGCTTATAGAGTTTATAACAAACGCACTCGAATTGTGCAGGAATCCTACTACGTTGACTGGCAAGAATCAAACTCTCCCAACACCGGGTCTGGACCAGAATGGTTTTATGATTCAGATACTCTGTTCAAGTCATTCAATCTTCCTATCCTTGCTGAGGCAAATGAGAATCCTCCTCTCATCATTATCACCCCTCACTCCGAAATTCAACAACAAAACCTATCCTCATCCTCACAACCTACGCATCAACCCGACCCTCCATCTTCCTCTCATGATTTACCCCATCAAACCTCCGAACCCGCTCCCCTCAACCTTGACTCAAATTTCAAAACCTTAAATCATCCGCATGACTTCGTCATTGGTTCTATTACGGATGGAGTGAGAACTCGTCATCAGTCTGGATTGATCAATGAATGTTTGTTCGCATGCTTTCTGTCTCAAATCGTTCCTAAAAATATAAAAGAAGCTTTAGCAGATCCAAGTTGGGTGGATTCCATGCAGTCTGAGCTGCAACAATTCAGAAAGCTGAAGGTGTGGGAATTAGTGGATCTTCTAGAGAACAAGGTTCCAATTGGTACAAAGTGGGTCTTTCGGAACAAGCCAGATGATAGAGGTGTCGTGATCAGAAACAAGGCAAGACTGGTGGTTCAAGGGTTTTATCAAGAAGAAGGAATTGACTATACCGATGTGTTTTTACCCGTTGCACGCATTGAGGCTATTCGAATTTTCCTGGCTCATGCTGCACACAAGGATTTCAAGGTATTTTAAATGGACGTCAAGTGCGCTTTCTTATATGGGGATATTGATGAAGAACTCTATGTGAATCAACCTCCAGGCTTCGAAGATCATGAGTTTCCTGACAAAGTATACAAGCTCGATAAATCTCTCTACGGTCTACATCAGGCTCCCAGAATTTGGTACGAGACCTTGACTCAATATCTTTTGGGTAAAGGTTTTACACGTGGATCCATTGACATGACGTTGTTTAAGAAAGAGGTCAACGGAGAAGTGCTGATTGTTCAAGTGTATGTAGATGATATCATTTTTGGCTTAACAAATGAGAAGCTGTGTCGAGAGTTTGAGGAATTGATGAAGGAGAAATTCGAAATGAGTATGATGGGGGATATGTGTTTCTTTCTTGGCTTGCAGGTGAAACAAAAGCCAGACGGCATTCTCATTCATCAAGAAAAGTACATTCTGGAAATTCTGAAGAAATACAAGATGAACGACGCTTCTGCTGAACTCACTCCTTTCACTTCTCAGACATGTTTGACTCCCGACAATCAAGGAAAGCAAGTTGACCCTAAATATTATCGATCAATGATTGGGTCTCTTATGTATCTCACAGCCAGTCGTCCGGACATCACTTTTGTCGTATGCTACTGTGCTCGTTATCAGGCTGACCCAAGGGAATCTCACGAAAAGGCCGTCAAGCGAATTTTCCGTTATTTGAAAGGTTCATCAAGATTGGGTCTATGGTATCCTAGGGGTGGAAGCTTTGAACTTAATTCATATTCCGACAGTGATCACGGAGGATGCAAGCTCGATCGAAAGTCAGTTTCTGGAGGATGCCAGTTTCTGGGGGAATGCTTGGTTTCATGGCAAAGCAAAAAGCAAACAACTGTCTCTTTATCCACAGGTGAAGCTGAATACATCACCGCCTCAAGTTGCTGTTGTCAAGTGCTGTGGATCTAACACCAGATGATGGATTATGGAATCAACTTCCTTCATACACCGCTGTTCTGTGACAACGAAGCCGCTGTTGGAATCTCCAAGAACCCAATTCATCATACGAGAACGAAGCACATCGAAACCCGGGTTCATGCAATCCGTGATGCTCAGGAAAAAGGGTTTATCGATGTTATTCCCATTGAAACCCAGGCCCAGAAAGCTGATATTTTCACCAAAACCTTTGATAAACCCCGCTTTTATGAGCTTATAAAAATGTTGGGCATGATTTCCTTTTAAATAAATAAATAAAAAAATAATAATAAAAAAAATATTTTTTTTTGAATTCATTTTGTCTTAAATTTTTGTACATATTCTTTTAACTTTGTTTTATCTTAAATTTGTCTTATTTAGACCTGCATGCTAAATTCACGTTGTCTTGAATCAGGTGGCTGTCGCAGTTAAGCATGTTGATTGGTTAAATTCCTAAATCAAGAAATCAATGATCACGTCATCTACCTTCCAAAGATTTCTGGCCAATCGTCACTTGAATATGATCAAGGGAGTATTTTAGTTACATTTACCTTGCGTTCCTCTCATAACTGATTATTGATATCTTTGTTTGCCACCTTGTGGGGGAATTGGGGGTAAATCACATTAAAACTGCTTAAAACTGAATAAATAGTGTCTCCATTCAAGCGTTTTTCAAAATATAAACTGTATGATTGGAATGCCTGACTTAATGATACTATAGGATGAAGGATAAATTGCATGCATCATATCGGTAACCCCTTCGGTTGATTTTCAAAATTGTGTCAAGTATCGATCGAAACAATTTTGTTTTGTTTTTAGTTTTCCTTATTGAAAATCGAAAAATAAAGTATTTGTGGATTTTGGGGGAAGAATAAATTAATCAAACATTCAAAAAATGAGAAATTGATCCGACCATGTGAGAAATGATAGTACATCAACATGCGTTATCTGCCATGGATAGAGTAAAAAAAAAATAAAAGCTGTACTTTACTTGTATGATCTATGGGTGTGCATGACTAATATGATATCTATGAGTAGGATATAAACATAAAGCTTGCCTGATATACTCTAGTTTTCATTTCTTGATAAGTGTTGCAATGATTCTGATATCTTATAAAAATAGAATAAGAGATGTTCTGATGTACGCATGCTTTATACAATAAGGCTTTACGCCATTTTTACACTCAACTCAGTGGGTCTTCCTTGCGTGCTTATGCGGCCGACCTGATCACTTGCTAATTGAGTCTCTTCTTTATTTTCTTGGTGTTTAGTATATATCATCGGACTTTCTCTGCGTGCCCTGAAGGCCGACCTGATTGTTGTTGATATATACAATTTTTGCTTTATTTTATTTTTTTTATTTTCCTAAGTGCATCGGGCTCTCTCTGCGTGCTTTGCGGGCGACCTGATTGCTGTTCACTTAGGGTTCTGCTTTATTTTTGCATGAAACATCATGAACGCATATCTCATTTTGAGAAAGAATTAAAAGACAAATCTAGATAAAAATGATGATTTGTTAACTTCTTTGATAGAGTGAGGCTGGTAGATCAGTGCATGATTAATACACCTTAGCATATCCAAAAATGTTAAATACTATTAGTGCATGCTTAATATCAATGTGATGCATTCGAGATCTGCTTGACTTGCATGCTGATTAAGTTTGAAATTGAAATGTGTATGATGCGTATTGGTTGATATGATCTCACGTCTGGATTTTTCTCAAAATTAAATAGAGTTTGTTTGTATAGTCGTTTTACATCTCTTATTAGAAAACTCAAAAAGATTTTCTTTCTGCGTTATTTTTGATAAGATCGATATATAGTGAAGAGTATGATACTTGTGTGAGTTTGTCGGCATTTCCAGAATTTCAAAATCTTAAATGAGTCAAAATTGAATTTTTTAGGGATTTCAGCGAAACTGTTGTTTCGCCTGATCAGTTTCGCCGTGTGCACACTCAGCAAACCTATACCTTCGGTGTCGGCGAAATTAAACCTGTTTGATCAAATTCTCGAGCGAATCTGCTCTTTCGCCTAGGCGAAACTACTGTTTCGCCCTAGCGAAACTACGGGCGAAACTGCCCAGATATTTATACTTTTCATCGAGAACTTTGGTCATTATCTCCTCGAACCCTCACCGAGAAACCTGCAAAACCCTACTCACTCGCGAAACTCCTAAATTCGCCAAAACTGTTTTATCTGTTTCTTCTCGTTTAACCGATATCGTTCAAGGTAAATGTGTTTCCCGGTCGTTTCATCGTGTTTATCATCCGAAACCGCAACATTTTTTTGGGGATTCTTGAGTTGAGTCGGCGTCAAGAAAGCTCTCGGCCCTCTTAATCTGATAATAAGACTGTGTTTAGACCAACATTTTGCTCGATTGATTATCTTATCTTGTTTACAGTTGGTTTTGATTGAAAAGAAAAGCTTAAAACTCGATTTCCGGTGTTTGAATTTGAACGGTCGCGTCCAGCGAAACTGCATGTTCTTTCAGCGAAACTGAACGAAAGTTCACAGTCACGAGCGAAACTGTCTAGCGATAATGCCCTAATTTCATTGACAGTGTCGCCGTGATTTTAAGCGAAATTGCTGTTTCGCCTTCGGCGAAACTACAGTCTCGCAGCGAAACTGTTGTCTCTCGGCGAAACTGACCTCGTCAGTGTCGCTGCAACCTTTCTCGCGAATCTGTCGGTTTCGCTGTGTTGCGATACTATGGTTTCTAAGCGAAACTACTGTTTCGCAGCGAAACTATCTTTTTAAATTCAATTTAATTTTAATTTTTTTTAACACACAAAATATCGGTTTCATACGTAGATAATGTCAAATTTAAAGCACGAGCCTCGAAGCAACGTTGCAACATTTTTAGATGATGGCACCGAGAAGGCAATTGGATTTAGAGATTGTATAGCATGGCTAAAGAAATCGTGCATCTTTCACGCTATATCACACATGCCGATCATGGACGAAAGGCATATCAGAGAATTTTGGCTCACTGCTGAGTACGACGTAAAGGCCAAACCAGAATGTATTCGGGCCAAAGTTATGAAGAAAGATATTGTTATTACAATGAAAACGATTGCTGAAGCCCTTAAGCTTGAAAGTGACGTAGGCGAAGTCACAAAGTAGAAGGAATTGGAAATTTTGAAAGGATTTGAGAGAGAAATGGGATATGAAGGAGGTGAATTATGGAAGAACAAGAAAGAAATAAAAAAGTCTTTAATGTCGAAGGAATGGAGATACATCGCTCACGTTTTCATTTCCTGCTTGGACGACAGAAAAGGGGGTTCTGATGGTCTTAACTTAATTTGGGCTGAGGCTATGCTTCTGGTATGTAAAGGGAAGAAGGCCAACATCCCTCAACGTATCTTCGACGCAATGGTCTCTAACATTCAAGCGCTGAAGAAGTCGAGATGGCTCCTGTATCCAAGATTTTTGCAAATGATAATCGATCACCTTGAGCCGGAACTGCCAAAGATGGGTGTAGCTCTTGTTGTAACTCCTATGCACCCAAGAATTTTATCTGATTGTGCTGCTAAAAGACCCGATTTCTCCGGGTACACCACTTACCTGATGAAGCATATGTACTCTGAAAAGAGGTACGAATATATTCAGAAGCTGATAGATTCTGAAAACAAGAGGAGAAACGACGGGAAAGAAAGTGAGAATGTCAAGGGAAAAAGGAAACAGTATGTAAGAAGCTCTGGTAAAGAACCAGCAGATGAAATTGAAGATGAATTTGAAGAGATGGCACAGCTAGAAAGAAGATCAAAGCAAAAACGCAGTGCCACTACTGAAGAAGAAGTCAGGGGAAGCAAGAAATGAAAAGTTTATCATCGATCTGAGTTGGATCAGGATGTTATTAGAAATGTAAACACCTCTTTGGCCAATGAACTTGCAATGATCAAAACCAAGCTGGTCAACTCTGAGCTTAGAGAAAAGGAAAAGGATAAGCAAATACAGAATCTTAATGAGATTGTTGTGAAACAATCTTCACTTTTAAAATCTCTCTTGGTAAATATGAACGAGATAAAGAAGCACCTGGGTTTGCCTGATCAGATGAGTGATACTGAGATTGATTCCATGACTGACATTTCAATATTTACAACTGGAGTAGCAGGTGGCAGTGGTTCTGGTGGAAATGGAGCTGGAGGAAGTGGTGCTGGTGGAAATAAAACAGGTGAAAATGAAGCAGGAGGAAGTGGTGCTGGAAATGATGAAGCCTTCGATGCCATCAATGTAGGTGATTTAAACCTTTATGACTCTGGTCCTGACAAACAGCCAGAGATTGTCGAGGCACAATTCCACCACCTTATTGATGAAGATGATGAAGATGATGAGATTGAAGATCTTTCTGAGCCTGACAACTATTCTTTGAAAGAAAATCCTCTAACTTATCAAGCAAGGATAAGTTCTATTAGCCAAGAAGTGATCGATTTAAGAAGAGAAGAATGGTTCACCAAGCCAGAAATTGAAGATCAGACTCCTCTATTCCAAAACATTTCACAACTCAGGAAGAAAGAGTCTGATCGACACATCATAAGCTGGAAGTTCAATGCTGCTATACATGCCTTCATGATCAAAAGAAGAGGGGGTAGCATCTCCTATGTGCACAAACGTGACAGCTTCAAAACCTTGCCAAGATGGGATCTGAGGAGATTGGCAGATCTTCCCCTTATTGATGAAGACCAAAGTACAAGGGCAAAAAATTTGAAGATGATGCTGCAGCAAGCTGCGAAAGACGACTTTGTGTCCTTTGGGTATATGAAAGGAGAAAGAAAGAAGTCAAGCACTGAAATTGATGAGATGACTGGAAAGCCCAAGGTTTACTTAAAATTCAAACCTGCTAAAACAATGAACAGGGTCAGAATTCCAGATCAACAACTATCAAGGCTGCAGTCATTCAAGAAATGGTTTTATGATAATCAAACTGGTGAAGCTGTTATCAGAATAGGAGAAGATGCTGAAATAAGATTGTTTGATCCAATGGAAGTCTTCTCATTTAGCAACGATGATCTGAAAACCTTGTGCGAGAATCCAATTAGATGTGGAGCAGGAGAAGACACCGCTGAAGAGGCAAACCTGTTTATGAGGGTTGCTAACAAGGCCCGTGGGATTGTTAAAGAAATAAAGGATTTAGCACAGAAGGTAAGGGCTGATGAAGACAGAATGGAAGAAGACAGTGATCTGGCAAACCTGATGAACAAAACCTGGGGCGGTCTTGGAGAATCATTTGAGCAGTTTGTGAAGCCGGCTGTTGTCCCCGTTGCTAATGAGCCAACTGTTTTGGGGGAATCAGAGACTACAGATTTGAATAAAGGGCCAAGCCCGAATGAAGCCGGAGCAGAAGAATGAAGATCAAGAGGTTGAATCCCTCCCTAGGGGGAATATTGAAGATCAATGTAGGGAGGAATTCATAGTTTTGTTAAGTCTACTTGTTTAGATTAGCTTAATTGCAATCTTGGTATTTTTGGTAGTTAGCGAAACTACCGAGCGAAACTGTTGTTTCGCTCGGTATCTAGATTAGTCGGTCTCAGTGACAGTTTCGCTTGGCCAGCGAAACTGTCTACTGATCTGTATATATAGTAGCCTTTGTGCTCTCATTTGTAACTTTTGCAACATTCTCAACCCTAATACAAGATATCTGGATTTTGGTAAGTTTGGTGACGGCTAGGAGCATCTTATTCAATCTTTGTAGCTTTTGTTTATCTCTAATCATCCTTTGGTTGATATTGTGATTGTTCAATACTAAAAACCCATTTTAGCTATTGGAAATCATCATCTATTGATATTTGATTGGTTTTCCTCTCAAAACACCATCATTAGCACTGATTAAGATCAGTGAGGACCAACATTTCCCTTATGTTGTTGATTGCTGATTGGAGAATGGATAAGCGTGTGGGCCCAGTTCTGAAAAGAGAACCGTTGGGAGGCTCTTTTTGTTGGATTCCTTAAATCGTTGTATCCCTGTGATTGGGTGATGAGAATTCTCGTGGGACCAGGCGTGTACAACGAGATCCGTTACTCCTTCATTGCTGGCGCCCTCTTATTGGCCTTCACTCCTTTCACGCAGATCCAGTTTCCTCAACCCTTGGATCAGTTTATTTGCTGTCGTTGATCAGATTTAAATTGGGCAATCTGATTGGTCCTCATCAAGTCACACGGATTGTGTGTTTCTTTGAGATATTTTTTTGACTAATTAATTTTTCTAGCATTTTTGTTAAACGTGAGCATTTCTCGATCAGTCTTTTACAAGAATAACGGAAATAACGCCTCAACGGAAATGCAAATTTTTTTATTAGTCATGGATTTATTCTGATTTATCTTATTGGGGTTCTCGTTTATTGATGTCGCGCGTACGTTAGCTATCGACCACTGACGGGTTAGCTTCATTATCCGGTTAATTATGTAGCTTTTTCCGTTATGTCTCACGGTTTATTTTTAGCTGATGCAGCGCCGATGTCAACTAACCGGATTAACTGTAATCTCAGTTTATTATTGGAATTATCCATTAAATTTCTCGAGAAGTCGTTTCTTGACGAAAATTGACGGAATTTTTTGGATTGAGACGTTTTCACCAGTATTTCTCAGAGATCTTCACGAAATTTATTTCCGAGCTCGTTTTTCTTCGCCCAAAATTACGAAGACTCCGGTTATGATTACTTTACGCTTGGGATCTCATTTTTTCACAGATTTGATATTTATTTTTTATTTTGGCATCCAACCTCAGTCACGCGGATTATTCACAACTGTCAGCATCCGGCTTCCGGTTTTCACAAGATTGTCCGTTTTCAAGATTGTTTATCTGGTTTCTTTAGGCAACCGATCGCGACGGTTCGACTCTCCGCATCTGATTTTTATGCTTCCGACTGGATGTTTTTTTGATAGATTTAGAGAAATAGGAGGATTTGTTATGGATTTGGATTATCGGGTCGATTATCTGGAGTTAGAGCATGTTCGATGTTTGATTGGTTTATTGGATTCGGTTTGTTGCAGTTTGGACTCCGAGATGTAGCATTTTCTTAGTATTGTACCCGACCGTGTGAACCAAGTGAGGGCAGCACTTGGCTCTCAACTGGAGCAACAAGAACTGAAGAAGCTTATTCAGAAGGGTAATTTCTACGACAAATTGCTTAGGGTTTATCTGGTTATTCATTGAAGATGTATGACAGAGCGGTTGCTCAACAGTCGAACAGATTTGAAAGCATCAGTCAAGGGGGAATATGTTGGAACTAAAATCCATGTGAATCGATTTAGAGACTGGGTTGTGATGATCGAGGCTTGTGAGATTGGACCGAAGACCATTTTCTAGAAAAGTCAACCGTTCGTGTCAACGGTCAACAAAAAAGTCAACGGAAGATCGGTTCTAGCGAGTCAAGCTTCGAATTAATTAAATAAACTTTGATTTAATTAATATTTTATGTTTATTTGACTTTACTTGTAATTTTGTTTATTTTGTTATTTTTTCTGTTGTCAGTCACCCTCACTATATAAAGTAAGGGTGCCCATTACAAGTAAAAGGAGTCTCCAAATGTGGAGATGATGATCTTCTTATAGAGTGTGAGATTTCCATTCTAGAGAGAGAGTGTGAGTCATGGATTCTAGAGAGAGAGTGTTGTCATGATTTCGTTGTTGTAATCATTCGACTAATGAAATCATTCGATATTGATCATCATCTTTCTTGTTATGATTTCCTAGATTCTTCTCCATCGATCATCGTCTTTTTGGGTTTTCGAATCCGACCCTCGTTCTCGCTCAAAGTCATGATTCTTGTAGTGAAATCGGTCCTGACAAATGGTATCATAGCTGAGAGAAGTAAAGCCTGTACTGAAAAGCTCAAAGTCAGAAGGAAGCCCGGCACACAGGATGATTATGAATTGGTGAGTTCATCTGGCACTCCATCGGACACAGCCTTAGCTGTAGCAACTATCTCTCCATCTCCTGCTGTACAATTTGAAGGAAAAGACTTGGATATGAGACCACTGGAGCAACTAGCTGAAGCTGTTGTCACCACCACTGACATTACTGGAATTGTTGCTACCAGCCCATCAGCTTCAGAATCTGAAAAGGTGATGGAACTTCAGGCTGAAATTGTCAGCCTTCAGAGTCAGAATGACCATCTAAACTGTTCACTGCAAGTGGTAAATCAAAAGATTAATGATCAGTCACAAGTCATTGCTGAACAAGCTACTGAAATTCAAACACTCAAGGACTTGTTAGCCAAATCAAGTGAAGGCAAACAATTAAGTGACAAACCAGATGATGATACTGGTGATAAAGAGAATGAAATGCCAGAAAACCCACCTCAATCTGATCAGAGAAGTGTAGGTGATAATTCTCAAGACCCCATATCTTCTACTACCATTCCTGCTGGTAAAGACTCTACTGGTGTTCAAGACACCACAAGCCCATTGCATGACAGCAATTTTGAAATTAATGATGACACTGACATAGAAGGAGATGATCTTAATTTCTCTGATGACGAAGATTCCTTTGTCAGCAGCCTCCTTCATGATGAACCAGTTGATGAGACTATGGACTCAATCAAAAGGCTTGCACCTGTGCCTGAAAACCTAAAACTTCCAAGGTTTGCACAGGCAGCCAAGGTTCTTGCTATTGAGGGTTCAACAAGTGCTGAGTCTGAAGCTGAACATGACATATCTCTTCAACTTTCGATCATTCCCACTGTTCATACTAATATCTCTACCTCCTCTGCCATGGTTCCCGTGACCGAAGGTGTCCGTCATATATACATCGACCCAGCCTTCTTGGATTTTGAGATGTCCAATTTCAGGGAATACTATGCCGAGAATCTGTACTCAAGAAGAAACTCATGCGGTATTCTCATTGAGACACTTGAGGATGGCAATGAAGCAGCTTATGAAGAACATCCGTACTTTGTAGAATTTTGAGACGAAAGCGACATGAATGAGCTAGGTCAAAGAATAAACATGCTCATGAACGAAGCCAATCCTCTGAACTACATAGACTTGGATACGATCGATAGTGATGATGATGAACAAGAGAAACCTCCTTGTCCTGCTCCAATCCAAGTAAAGATGGTAGTAGACGATGAGTATGTAAGTGTGCCTCTTTCGACCGTCATGTCTACAGCAGAAACACTTGCCTTGGACATCAACCCATATGTTCCAGGTCCTATTCCAACTGATGCTGAAATCATCAATCTTGAGACAAGTGTTGATCAAGAAACTGAAAGTCAAACTGATCCTGGTGTTTCTGCTGAGCAAGATCTCCGAAATCAAATCTTTGAAGCTTCTTTCATACACTTCTCCTATGACTCTGATAAGGAGGAAGATGATCCCAAGGAATCGGCTGCTCCAGAACCTGCTGTCACAGAGCAACCAGGTCCTTCTGATAAAGATAAGGGAAAAAGAATATTGACTCCTGAAGAGATTGTAGAGGAGCATCTAAAAAGGGAAGCTGAGAAAGAGAGGTCTCATCGAGCACTTATTGAAGAAACACACAGTAAACAAAACCGACTGCTTGAGGAGAAGGCCGAAGCACTTAAAAGAATGAATCAGGCCATCCTCCTGCTGTTGTATATGGAAAGAGATCAAGTACTTTACCTGAACGTTCTATGTCAATAAGAACAGATGAACCAAGGATCCACATAGTCACAAATTTGGAGGGCACCGATGTGGATGAGGAAGACACCTCTGAAATAGCTCACATGGTTAGATCTCTAATGAGAGACAACTTCTCCTTAGAATATCTGATGAGTCTTACAGACATTGAGTTGACCAAGCTGTATACTGATGAAGAAAGGTTGAATTCACACCTTCCGCGAAGTCAAAATGTTGAAGCTGAAACTGATCCCTTGGCAGATATCTTTGCTGACACCACCAAAACCATTGAATTCCTTCCTATCCGAGATCATCTTTCGGATCTTATTCTTGACATAGGCAACACATATCTTCCTACACCTGAGAACTCGTCTGATGAAGCTCCTGATTCTGAAGAATATATCAAAGCCACTACCAATAGGATGACTTTTGAGGCACTCCGCAACTATTATAGATTCAAGAATATTGATAAGAAGGCTTACAACAGAAAGAAATTTAAAGGTTTACGAGAGTTTGTGGAAGAGTATCGAAAGACAGAACGTCTGGTAAAGCTTGAACATATCAGACTCAGAGAGAAAGAACGGGCTGAGGCACTCAAAAGGAAGGACAGTCCTCCCATCTATGATCAATGGGAAAAGATGGCACCAAACCTAAAGGCTATGCAACAATTTGCTGCCAAAAATCTAAGGAAAATGCCAAGCAACCCAAAGGTCAATCATGGGATGAAAATCTTAGGTTGGAAGTATGATGAGGCCTTTGATGCATTCCTGGTAAAAAGGCGGAACGAATATGTTCAAATCTTCGGAGATTTCAAAGCTCTTCTCAGCTTGTTCTCTTGGGAGCTTAAACAGCTGAAGTACCTAGATTTGGTAAATCACTCTAACCATCAAAAGGGTATACGAGCTGCTATTTTAATCAAATCTGCTTATGAGGACAAGAAGTTAAATCAGAATCCTGAAGAAGAGAAAAAAGCTCAAATAGCTGAAGAGAAAAGACGTCTCCGTGCCCCTCATCGCAGAATGTTCAAGGATATTGGGAAGGAGGTGAAAGTAAAGACTATCCCGGGGAATCAGAAAAATGCTCCAATAATCAGCTAGTACTACAATGGAAAGACACATGAGTTAGGGATTGAAAGAGTCGGTGCTGAGTCAATCAAAATCTTTGTAGCGATAGAACTCAGACTGCTCTCAAGATCCTATTTGAAGCTGATGTACTATGAGAAGATGCGGACCATCCCTGTTCAACTAAGACCCTATGAATGCTATGACGCCAACTACTTTTTAATGTTCTTAAATTGGTGGTGTACAAGGCTTGCAGGAATGGGTAAAATCACAATTGACGCAGAACTCCTAAGGACAGCAAACTGCTGGTTGATAGAAGAGCATGGATCGAGTGTCATCCTTGATAAGGCAAGAAGATTGGTCAAGCTGAACAACTTTAATGACTTAAAAAAGCTTGTCTAGCAAGATCTCTGGAGGCTGTACGATATGGGAATTAAAGTACTATATGGACAAAGACAAAGAGGCCGCAAGAGAGAACTGGAGATTCCCGCTCAAGCTGCTCGGTCAAGTGCTTAAGTTCAAAGGTTTGCATTGCCAACAAGGGTGGAAATTGTTGGAACCTATTTTGTTGGCAACACAAACTTGTGACGCCCACTCCCAGACTTGGCACCAGGAGGGGTCACTCATCGGATTTACTCATGAACACGTGGCACAACAGAGATAAGCAGCGGAAAATTTAAAACTTTTATTTATAATAAAGCCAAGTACGTAAAGTAACTGAGATAATTTACAAACTATCTATATAGCGACTAACTATATCCGTCTTTATTTATCTACAACTAGCCAGCACGCTCATCAGCTTCCTCTATAGCTTGCCCGATCATTCTCTTATCACGAGGGCTCCGCCCTTGCTCCCAGACGTCTCTCCTAAACCTGACATACATATGGTTTTGGGAAAAGGTCAGCTTACGCTGGTGAGTTCTACATTTAAAAACATTACCTCGTTCGTGAGGTTAAAACCTTTGAACCTGCAAAATCCCTTTTTACAACATTTATCAAGTATAACACATAACAAGTCATACATAACATAACATCATAACCATACACGTTTCTCTAGAAAACATCTACCTTCATAACCTTTAACTCCTATGACATGAATTCCATACACCTCTATACCTTCTGGTCTCGAATACTGCTCAGGTGACTTTATCGGAAGCCCCCAACCTCAGTACCGACAACCGTTTCATTTCTTCTATACCTTCCCGGTCTCGAAGACTGCTCAGGTGACTTCATCTGGAAGCCCCCAACCATTCAGCAACGATAACCATCCTACTTCTTCTATACCTTCCCGGTCTCAAAGACTGCTCAGGTAACTTCATCTGGAAGCCCCCAACCATTCAGCAACGACAACCGTTCACGTAACCTTGACCCTCTTTAGACGTTCCATTCTATCGAACATCTCCTTAACCACCACAGTACTACTACCCGCCCCTAGTTAGATATTCAAATGACTCAGGTGTGCTAATAAACATGATAATGTACTCATATACTGCAACAAGTGAACATCCCCCAATTTACCTAGGTGTATGCATACAGGATGTACCAGCGGCGTATCCTCCACACTTTTAATATACCGGGTGACTATACTACCATGCTTGTATACAGGATGTACCAGCGGCGTATCCACCACATAATAATATAGCAAATGCACCACCTGTTCTCATATAATCATACATTCTCACTTGTGCGTTTATTAACAAACCCTTATCATTTAGATACCTAGTTTCAAAGCAAATATAGCACATAACCCTAATAAGCATTTCATATGCATTATTCTAACATAACCATTTCATATGTATTACTAACACGTATATACATTCATAAGTACCTTCACATATCATTTCAACAGTTCATCATTTCATCAATTTATCAGTTTAAGATAATCAAACTTTCATATAAAAGCATTTTAAATACTTTCCAATTAAACAGTTGAACATTATATGTATATCAGCCCGAAAACATTAAAGCGTTTAAAACATTTAAAAGTGGGCTCGCAGAACTCACCTTATCTCTTTACTCGTTAAACTCGGACAGAACCTCCGACAGAATCCTTTGGTTAACCTAATTCGCGTATCGTATGGCATTAACGCAAGGTTTAACATTATAAACATATCCTATGTTTATTTATCTCTTATATTATCTTAATAATATCTGATTATTAAGGTTTACTTCTTTTAAGGTCAAAATGACCAAAATACCCCTATAGGTATATCATCTTCTTTTTATTGATAATTATGAAGACGCGCATTCCTATAAGTAGACACTCACTCCGGGATCGCCCAGTGTTGGGATGCCATTGCCCAGATGGGACGGCGACACCCCCGCTATTGCCAGAAACCCCAGTGTACAGGTGTCTACCCTTCCGGTCCGCACGAACTTCTAAATATCCGATTAACTCGGTATCTTAACTACTTTATCATTTCTCCATTTTAACCCCATATATACTTATTATATATATAAACATAGTTCCATACCAAAATTCAAGTACCCATACCCTCCGGATTATTTTATATTAAATAATCATAATTCAAAACCCTAATTTCATATATTTCTCGTTTCTTTATCAAAACTCATTTTCTTTTTAAACCAACTTAGGGTATCATCCATTATAACATTTTATAATATACTTTAAAATATCTAAGCTTAATTCAAAACCGTTTGCTCAATTTGGGCAGAGTAACGTTATGAAAACCCTAATTTTGACCCGTTAACAAAACCATTACCAAACCTTTTCCAATTGTGAAATAAACTTAGGGCTTTCTTAAAACACATTAAATTAGGATTACCTACAAAAATTCAGACCCTAATTCCCACCCGATCATCCGATTTTAGCAAAACAAGCTCAAGAACCCTAATTTTTATACATTTTTAGAAATCATACTTAGAGGCAATATTATCAAAATCTGAGATAGGTTATTTTAGATCATACCAAATGAAGAGTGACTGCAGAAATTCAGCTCCTGATTCCTCGCCGTTTGCTCGAATTCGACTGATGAAGGTTCTAGGTTCGTTTAGGGTTTTTAGGAGGAAGAATCAGTGAATTGGTGAGATTGAATCGATGTTATGGCCGCTATTTATACTTGACTGAAGCGTCTAAGGGTCCTCCAGGTGCCCATGGTGACTAGCCCCTTTAAAACGACACGTAGAGATCGAATTTTGGAGAACAAGGCAAGACTACGTGGCTGAAAACGAGCCAAACTCGTTTCTGGTCTGCAGGTCACCCCTCGCGTATCGCGAAGGGGAAGGGTGTGGGCTGCGCGATACGCGAGCCACCCTGGTTCCGGCCAGATTTTTGTAATTTACATTTTCAGTCCTTCTACTTTGGTTTAGTGCATTTCTAGCCCCTAAACTTCTAACCTTTTATCATTTTATGTACTAAAACATTAAGGGACATATTTCTAATAATTTATAAGGTTTCTAAGGCTCGGGATTCGTACGATAACATATATATACATTTATATATATATTCTTTATTATTTGCTAAATTACGTTTTAGCCCCTCAAACTTTACAATACTTATCATTTCACCTTATAAATCATATTAGGATATATTTTTACTATATTCTAAGCCTCGGGATACTTATAATAATCATAGATACGTATAATATCCGTATACATTTATAACTTTACAATAATTGTACTTTTAGTCCTTCTACTTTTCCGTTAACTATTAAGACACGTATCTACACATATATAGCCATCAATCCACACATGTATCATTATATTATTCATATAAACACATATCCATCTCATACTTTACCTTCGTTAGCATTTAAGACATCCGATTATGCACATTTCATCATATAGGCCATTAAACACATATTTCTAACACATGCAAGTTATTTAAAGCATAGTCTTACCACATTTATCAATTAAGCTCACGTATTTATAATATAAACATGTATTTACTATGCATATCATGTATCTGTGAAATTTGGGGTGTTACAACTCTACCCCCCTTAAACAGGGTTTCGTCCTCGAAACCTGTTCCATTCCCATCTTAAACATTGATTTTCAACCTTGCAACTCATTCGCATAACATAACCATTCATAACTCATTTCATAACTCGGTAACATTTACTTTCGCGTTTCTGCATCTATCCTAAGGAAAACGTAACCCTAAGCTGTCTACGGTAGCTTGATTACGGGATCCTTGATAATGCTTTCACATTTTCGGCTTGCTGTCCGTTAAAGAACTTAACTTCCTAGAACATAGGTTCTAATGGTTCTAATTTCTAAGCATACTGCAGCAAGCAATGGCACACATAACGTACTAAAGCAAACGAATAATGATTAACTATGATTTCTAACTACTCGAATTACCTGACGAGGTCTGAGGATCACTCTCTATCATCTCCAACATACCATATGCCCTCGCAGGGGCCGTTCTCGGACCCGTAGCATTCCCTGGGATGGATCGAAGTGGTTTAGGGTTCAATACTAACTTAGGACAGTTCATCCTAAGGTGTCCTGCTTCTCCGCATTCGTAACACTTCTTACGCTCCGGGCAATTACCCGAGAAGTGACCTTCCTTGCCGCATGTATAACACGTAGATGTTCCTAACCTACATTCTCCGAAATGAGTCTTATTGCATTTGTGGCACTTCGGTGTGTCGTCTTTCGAGTTATTCTTCAACTTCTTGTGGTGACTCCCGTTGTCCTTCCTTGAAAACTCCGACTCCTTCCTCTTTGCTCCTTCTGGTCTACCGTTTGCACCGAACATCTCGCTGTAGAGATTGGAACTCAAATTCACCGTTGCCTTGAATGTCTTTGGTTCAGTCGCTTTGATCAACACCCTAACTCTACTCGGAAATCCTTGAACGTAACGCTTCACCCTCTCAGCTTCGGGAGTGACTAAGGTAGGTAGCAGTCTCGCCATCGCGTTGAACTTTGAAGTGTATTCCCGGTGCGTCATGTTCCCAGCTTCCAACGTCAGAAAACTTCTCTCCAGTTGTTCCAGCTCACCTTTAGGGCAGAAATCTTCTAAAACTAACCTCTTCAGCTCGTTCCACTTCATTGCAGTAATAGCTCCTTCTTCTTCCGTCTGTTTGATCATACCCCACCAGTGCAACACTTCTGAGACAAACGAGTGGGCAGCATACTTCACGGCTTGGTTCTCACTACACTCACTAATCTCTATGACCGCTTCCATCTCATGAATCCACTGGAACGTAGCTAACGCATCTTGATTACCGTTGAACAAAGGAGGTCTACAACCACTAAACAATTTAAACGAACATCCTACTCTAGGTTGTGCAGCTCCGGCACCTCTTCCTGCAGCTCCACCAGCTCCACGGGCTCCACTAGCACCAACTCTCGCAGCTCCTTGAAGTTGAATTAATAAACCAGGTAGTGTCATCTGCATTAAGCGTGTCATCTCTGCCACCATAGCCGCTCTCTGCTCGTTAGTGAATGCATTAGCTCCGTCGTTATTCTCGGGTTCCGCACTCGCACGATCGCCTCTTGCAGCCATTTCCAGATCCTAATTTAAGATGGATGACATTTCAGAATTTGTGTGACGTAGAGTTTCCAATTTTGAATTCATGATAAGTATATAAGTGCAGGATCCGATACAATTATATATTTACGATGCGTTCAAAACCCAGTTACTCCTAGCACACAATTCCCTAATGTCCACATCTCGCCTCTCTATCTTCATCCGTAACTCAAACCGATTCCTAAATTATATTTCTGAACGTTCTTCTTCTTCTTGCACTTGGCCACACAATGGATAGTACTTATGGTCTATTTACATGGAAAATGCCAAATTGCAGTAGCTAATTGCAATCGTGTATTATCCATATACGCATACCGCAAGTCCCACTTTTTATGTTCCTTATGCTTATTCGTCCTTACGGGCACAAGCTATCCTGGCTGGCATCTACATTCTTATCTCAACTTGCTCTACCTGGAGTCCTAGTTTAAGTTTAGATACCGTGCTTGTACCTAAATCTCTTAAACCAAGGCTCTGATACCAACTTGTGACGCCCACTCCCAGACTTGGCACCAGGAGGGGTCACTCATCGGATTTACTCATGAACACGTGGCACAACAGAGATAAGCAGCGGAAAATTTAAAACTTTTATTTATAATAAAGCCAAGTACGTAAAGTAACTGAGATAATTTACAAACTATCTATATAGCGACTAACTATATCCGTCTTTATTTATCTACAACTAGCCAGCACGCTCATCAGCTTCCTCTATAGCTTGCCCGATCATTCTCTTATCACGAGGGCTCCGCCCTTGCTCCCAGACGTCTCTCCTAAACCTGACATACATATGGTTTTGGGAAAAGGTCAGCTTACGCTGGTGAGTTCTACATTTAAAAACATTACCTCGTTCGTGAGGTTAAAACCTTTGAACCTGCAAAATCCCTTTTTACAACATTTATCAAGTATAACACATAACAAGTCATACATAACATAACATCATAACCATACACGTTTCTCTAGAAAACATCTACCTTCATAACCTTTAACTCCTATGACATGAATTCCATACACCTCTATACCTTCTGGTCTCGAATACTGCTCAGGTGACTTTATCGGAAGCCCCCAACCTCAGTACCGACAACCGTTTCATTTCTTCTATACCTTCCCGGTCTCGAAGACTGCTCAGGTGACTTCATCTGGAAGCCCCCAACCATTCAGCAACGACAACCGTCCTACTTCTTCTATACCTTCCCGGTCTCGAAGACTGCTCAGGTAACTTCATCTGGAAGCCCCCAACCATTCAGCAACGACAACCGTTCACGTAACCTTGACCCTCTTTAGACGTTCCATTCTATCGAACATCTCCTTAACCACCACAGTACTACTACCCGCCCCTAGTTAGATATTCAAATGACTCAGGTGTGCTAATAAACATGATAATGTACTCATATACTGCAACAAGTGAACATCCCCCAATTTACCTAGGTGTATGTATACAGGATGTACCAGCGGCGTATCCTCCACACTTTCAATATACCGGGTGACTATACTACCATGCTTGTATACAGGATGTACCAGCGGCGTATCCACCACATAATAATATAGCAAATGCACCACCTGTTCTCATATAATCATACATTCTCACTTGTGCGTTTATTAACAAACCCTTATCATTTAGATACCTAGTTTCAAAGCAAATATAGCACATAACCCTAATAAGCATTTCATATGCATTATTCTAACATAACCATTTCATATGTATTACTAACACGTATATACATTCATAAGTACCTTCACATATCATTTCAACAGTTCATCATTTCATCAATTTATCAGTTTAAGATAATCAAACTTTCATATAAAAGCATTTTAAATACTTTCCAATTAAACAGTTGAACATTATATGTATATCAGCCCGAAAACATTAAAGCGTTTAAAACATTTAAAAGTGGGCTCGCAGAACTCACCTTATCTCTTTACTCGTTAAACTCGGACAGAACCTCCGACAGAATCCTTCGGTTAACCTAATTCGCGTATCGTATGGCATTAACGCAAGGTTTAACATTATAAACATATCCTATGTTTATTTATCTCTTATATTATCTTAATAATATCTGATTATTAAGGTTTACTTCTTTTAAGGTCAAAATGACCAAAATACCCCTATAGGTATATCATCTTCTTTTTATTGATAATTATGAAGACGCGCATTCCTATAAGTAGACACTCACTCCGGGATCGCCCAGTGTTGGGATGCCATTGCCCAGATGGGATGGCGACACCCCCGCTATTGCCAGAAACCCCAGTGTACAGGTGTCTACCCTTCCGGTCCGCACGAACTTCTAAATATCCGATTAACTCGGTATCTTAACTACTTTATCATTTCTCCATTTTAACCCCATATATACTTATTATATATATAAACATAGTTCCATACCAAAATTCAAGTACCCATACCCTCCGGATTATTTTATATTAAATAATCATAATTCAAAACCCTAATTTCATATATTTCTCGTTTCTTTATCAAAACTCATTTTCTTTTCAAACCAACTTAGGGTATCATCCATTATAACATTTTATAATATACTTTAAAATATCTAAGCTTAATTCAAAACCGTTTGCTCAATTTGGGCAGAGTAACGTTATGAAAACCCTAATTTTGACCCGTTAACAAAACCATTACCAAACCTTTTCCAATTGTGAAATAAACTTAGGGCTTTCTTAAAACACATTAAATTAGGATTACCTACAAAAATTCAGACCCTAATTCCCACCCGATCATCCGATTTTAGCAAAACAAGCTCAAGAACCCTAATTTTTATACATTTTTAGAAATCATACTTAGAGGCAATATTATCAAAATCTGAGATAGGTTATTTTAGATCATACCAAATGAAGAGTGACTGCAGAAATTCAGCTCCTGATTCCTCGCCGTTTGCTCGAATTCGACTGATGAAGGTTCTGGGTTCGTTTAGGGTTTTTAGGAGGAAGAATCAGTGAATTGGTGAGATTGAATCGATGTTATGGCCGCTATTTATACTTGACTGAAGCGTCTAAGGGTCCTCCAGGTGCCCATGGTGACTAGCCCCTTTAAAACGACACGTAGAGATCGAATTTTGGAGAACAAGGCAAGACTACGTGGCTGAAAACGAGCCAAACTCGTTTCTGGTCTGCAGGTCACCCCTCGCGTATCGCGAAGGGGAAGGGTGTGGGCTGCGCGATACGCGAGCCACCCTGGTTCCGGCCAGATTTTTGTAATTTACATTTTCAGTCCTTCTACTTTGGTTTAGTGCATTTCTAGCCCCTAAACTTCTAACCTTTTATCATTTTATGTACTAAAACATTAAGGGACATATTTCTAATAATTTATAAGGTTTCTAAGGCTCGGGATTCGTACGATAACATATATATACATTTATATATATATTCTTTATTATTTGCTAAATTACGTTTTAGCCCCTCAAACTTTACAATACTTATCATTTCACCTTATAAATCATATTAGGATATATTTTTACTATATTCTAAGCCTCGGGATACTTATAATAATCATAGATACGTATAATATCCGTATACATTTATAACTTTACAATAATTGTACTTTTAGTCCTTCTACTTTTCCGTTAACTATTAAGACACGTATCTACACATATATAGCCATCAATCCACACATGTATCATTATATTATTCATATAAACACATATCCATCTCATACTTTACCTTCGTTAGCATTTAAGACATCCGATTTTCATCATATAGGCCATTAAACACATATTTCTAACACATGCAAGTTATTTAAAGCATAGTCTTACCACATTTATCAATTAAGCTCACGTATTTATAATATAAACATGTATTTACTATGCATATCATGTATCTGTGAAATTTGGGGTGTTACAAAACTATTCACCGTTAAGTATTGCTGGTGAAGACCTTTTTGATGTCCTATCTGGATTTGCTACTTTGTTTTGTAATTGACTTTGAATTTGTACTTAGAAACATTTTGTTTATGAATCTAGCGTACTTGTTTTTCTTCTTAGCGGACTTCTGATTAATTGAAATTAGCGGACTTGTTTAACACTTAGCGTATTTGTTCAATGTTTGTCTTAGCATACTTGATTTATTCCTAGCGGACTTGTTTACTTAGCAGACTTGTTCCTAATCATAGCGAACTTGTTTTGCTCTTAGCGAACTTCTTAGCGAACTTGTCTATACTTAGCGGACTTGTTAGCGAACTTGTTAATGCTTAGCGGACTTGTTAGCGAACTTGTCTATACTTAGCGGACTTGTTAGCGAACTTGTTAATGCTTAGCGGACTTGTTAGCGAACTTGTTAATACTTAGCAGACTTGTTAGCGAACTTGTTAATGCTTAGCGGACTTGTCTAGTGCTTAGCGACCTTGTCTGTGCTGATGGAATATGTTGCTGAATTCTAGGTAATGATTGTGTGTGTCAAACATTCTTTTTGTCCTATGCTCTATTGTAGTATATATAGTTGAGAAAAACCCTATTGAGGGACGGCACTCCTGGATTATTCTTCAAGAGAGCATTTGTGTGTGTGTTCTTGGTGTTAGTGTGTGTTCTTGAGCTTTAGGAATCTTTAATGGGTGAGCATTGATGCAGATTCATCCAGAATCGACCATCACACATGATTTCCGCACTTGTGTGATGAATCATATGAGAACATGTTGCTCAAATCTGGTCCTGACAATTTATTATTTATTTATTTTTTATTTTTTTTATAAATAAAAATAAATTAAAAGAATATAAAACCAATTCTTTTAATTATTTTCCAACGCGCTACGGTCCAGTCTCGGTAAATTCGGTTTCGCCTCCAAAATACTTTTCTCGTCTCGTCATTAACTTCAAACTCAGTAAATACGAAAATCCTTGAAATCTTTGCTTTTCTCGGACTTGAACCATTCAGAATACTTTCAAATAAGAATACATTGAAAGTCATCATCTTAAATCAGTTAATGAACTGTTCTGGAATATCTGGATGTTCTAACAAATCCCCCCTAAGATGATGATATTCAATGTGCATATCCAAGAACATGAACACCGTCTTGAAACGTTTGCAAAGATCAAAAGAGATACCGGATCAAGATCCTTAAGATTTGAATTCGAACAACATATGTGCGGAAGATGTGGTTTTAGTAAGATAAACAGAAAATAACTAAGTAAAAAGCAGAAATGGACTCTATTTTTGCAGTTTTTGATATTTTCTCATTTTTATAGATTTTTTTTTGCGAAAAGTACTTGATATGGGATCATATCCAACTGTAACACAAGACACACTTCATATTTCAGACAGGTACAAAATAGTCTAACATGATCATTACTATTGTTTATCCACCTAAGCTCATGCATCTTTTCTTTCAACTTGAATCTGTGAATTATTATCTTTTAAGTACATTAAGTGAATATAATGAGAGCCATATGCAACTAAGTTCACAGCAGTTCTTACCTATTTGTCAAGAAACACCTGGAGTTACCATCATTTTCTTGAGTGTTAAGTCTCTAATTTTATGGAAATGGATTTAATGGATTCGAGTGATCATAAGGTCATTGCCCACGCAAAGCAGATGTGATCACTGAATTATTAATGGATATGAATTGATGGATGAGACTCAAGGTCATTGCATAAGCAAAGCAAATGAGTCTCATTTAATGGATGAAGCAACACCAAGGTCTTTGCCGACGCAAAACAAATGGTGTGCTGATTTTGAAATCAGCGACTTAAAACTGAAGAAACAAATGGTGTGTGCATATATTTAAGACTCACTGAATGCAATCAAGTAACAGGATAATTTACAAGAACATATCCAAGGCTGTATTTTTGAACTTAATGGATCATTAATTGAACAAATTTAGTTAAAGTGTATCACAAGACACAGTTTACTTCATTGACAGCTGAGCCTACTGACACATCATATAATAGTACTATCTGACCAAATCCAAGCCAATTCATAGTCGAGTATGTACATTTAGATGTACTCTCATTTCCCATAGGTCACACACTTCTCGGCTAATTTTTCTAATTTAATTTTTTTTTTAGAATTTTTTTTCAGATTTTTTCTGATTTTTTTTTAATTTTTCTAAAGTTTAAGAACTCTGAAACAAAACAAAGACAAACACATATTTTTGTGAATTTTCAAAGTTTTCTATATTTTTTTTTTGTTTTTGTTTTTCGAAATCTTCCACACAAGTCGTCCAAATTACCTTATCAAAGTATCCTCATTCACTCATGATTTGAGAATGACATTGTGATGCTCCTTGTGCTGGAAAGAGATTCTTGACATGTTATGCTTTGGAACCGTTTAGTAGATGAAAAATATGGTGATGCAAATCAACAGAAGAGGCATAGTGTAAATAGTCTTCAAGAGATATGAGCGAATCAACAAATTCGTCAATTCAGGATCAAGTAGAGAAATCTTCAACACCATGGTCTTCAGTGTGAAGTGTAAAAAGACTTCATGAGATCAACCAAATTAGCGAATAAGACAAATTTGCATCAACTAGAATTCTGGAACACTTCATCTTCATATGATCAACAAAACTCTTTTGTAAGGCTTCAAACAACACGATCATGCTCGTTTGATGCTTTACAGAACACTTTAGAAAAAACTCGAACTATTCCTGCACTTAATCAAGATAAACACAATAAAGTTCACAAGATATATCATATCAAATAGAGTGACCAGAATTCAACGAATTCACCCTCAAACAATGCTCGAATTTGATAAAATTTTATTTTCAAGGTTTTTGGGTTTTTCAAATTTTTTTTGTTTTTTTTGTTTTTATAAAAATGGAGAACTTCCACAGATCGACTTACGTCTCACATATTGGTGTCTCCTGAAAAATTAAAAATTTTTATTAAAATGTGGACACAACTCATGGAGTTGGATCCTTTGCGTTGAGGGTCGATTCGTTTGAAATAACTTTGGGTTCAACTGATGATGTTTTGGGAACCCAAATTTGTTTGCATTTCTTTCTTTTAGAACGAGTCACTCTTTGAGCAATTATTAAATTGGATTGTGCTTGCTCAAATGATGACGGTTCAGTGGCAGTTTCCTTCCAATATGGTTTCCTCACTCCAGATGGCCACAGATCATAAAATCCATAACCACTGTCATAGTGATCATAACCATCCAAAGGAGTATGAGTGAAATTCCATCCCATGTGTTGACCGAATGTTGGTTGGTGATAGTACTGGTAGTAGGGATTGTATCCACAAACCCAACCAGTATGATCAAGTTGCCCACAAAAATGACAACCAACGGGTCCAAAATGATTTAAAAAACCATAAAATTGATCATGAGTTTGGTTTTCAAATATGGCTGAAGTGGAGGCAGCTCGATGAATTTCTGATCTGGCTTCCTCATATTGCACATTTAGCTCCTTCACTTGCAAGTCAGCATCTTCAACACTAAGTCCGTTCAGATCTTCAACTAGGTGATGATCATCAGATTGCTGAGTCTCTAGGTTGTTTGATCCGTCAGACTCTACATTCTGGTTCACTTGAGATTTCTTTGAGACTTTCTTCTTGCGTTTTGAAGGTTTGACTTTAGTGGTAACTTTGACTTCGCCATTTACATCCTCTTTAACTTGCAGATTGGAAGTTTCCTTCATATTTGCTTCAGGTTGACCGGCTTTGACAAAGTGTTTATACAACCCAAGTGGATCAAGCACAATCTCTCTGTCATCAAACTTAGAAGAGGAGTGTTTATTCTTCTTTTTCTTTTTCTTTTTGACTTTGCTAGCATTGGCATTGAATGAGATTCCTGCTTTCTTATCTTCTTCCAATGTAGCTAATAAGTCGGCTTTATTTTGCATGTTCTGCTTAGAATTCCTGTCAATAGAAACACTAGTAGACTTGCACGAGGCATTAGTAACAGGTGTATCATTTAACTAGTTATCACAAGCAGAAACAAGATGAGGTATGGAAGTACTTGGTATGTTTTTCTTAATGATACCTGGGACCGAGTCATGATTGTGATTTAAGGGAGATGCAGGATTACTTGAGCTATTAAACATGCTACTAAAGTAATTCTTGGCCCATCTCAACCTATTAATCTCAGTCTTGACTTGGTTGTAATCATTTCTAGCATTGGTCAACACTTGTTTAGCATCAGTTAATGCCTGTTCTAGATCAATAACTCGATTTTTCAAAAATCTTTCATTTTCAAAACATTTCTGATTCATCTCCTCTAGTGACTTGATTTTAGCCAGATAGCTATCTTCCTTTCGGTTATTAACATTAACTCTATCAGCTAAAACTTGGTTATGTTGTCTATAACTCTTACCAAGTTCAAGACATTAACTAGTGCAAGCTTCAGTTTTCACATGAGGTGGTAATTCAGGAACTTGAGCTATTCGATCAAAAACATATCTAGCAATGATTACATAAGGACATTCATGGTCCAATCAATGATTTCTCCAACCTTAATCAACTCATGGCCAATATTCTGATTATTAGAATCAGAATGGAGTGATTTAGGCTTAGCCACACTTGAACAATCCATGAAAAGTGAGTAAACTTGAAATTTTTGCAAATTTGAAAATTTGATGAAAAACGGTGTTTGATTGTATCAAAATCTTTAAAATCTATTTAGAATCAATTCACAAACCTGTAGCACACTCAAACATACACAAATTCAGTCTAATTAGCAAAACATGAAAATTTAGAAAAATCACAGCTTGTTCTTCAATGGAGAATTTTGGTGAAAATCAAAGTTGTTCAAAATGATGAAATGAAAGATCCAATAGATTAGGAATATGATATAGATCAATAGTGAAAACTACACCAACATCCAAATCTGAGCCTAACACATCCAATTCAATCAAATAGTGATTATGAGAAAAGTTTCAAAAAAATCACTAAATTTGCTAACAGGGATTCAATACTTGATGAAAATGAGATTGGATTATATCAAAGATCTTAGTTTTAGGTCCCTAATACTCGAAAATCATCAATTTCTACCAATACAACCTCAAAAAAAAGATTCAAATTTTGAGTTCGTGTACAGACCTTCGAACAAAAAGATGATGAGCAACCAATTTTCTCCAAATGATGATTTGAATGCACCAATAGCTTCGTGTGATGATGTAGATCAATACTCAAAACTGTAGCAACACCCAAATCTCAGCAAATCAATCCCAAAAATGAAGAACAGTGACTTTATGTTCTTGAAGTGTTCTTCCAGTTTTTGAACAACAATAGCCCAAAAACCTATCCAACTGATCTCTGATGATGAATTTGATGTTGAAATCAGCTTCCAAATGATATTTCCACTTGAGAAGCAACCTTCGATTTTTAAAAATTTCACCAAAACGAGCTAAATCTTGCAAAATCCTCAAGAATAAAAAGGGTTTTGTTCATACCGAATGTTCTGATACCATGTGTTAGGTCCTCTTAGATCCGAAAATCTCGCAAGTACGAGACCAACCGGGTGCGGAATCCGGGTCGATCAAGAAGCTCGAGAAAGATCAAATGATGAACACTAAGAACACGATATAAAAATCTTGATGTTTATTGCTATATTCCAGTTTACAAAGGAGAGATTACAAGTGTTGGGAGAGAATTGGAGTTTACACCGTGAAAAACACACACTTAGCTAACCTCACCAATTCTACAAATCCTTCACTCTCTCAACTAAGTCCACTATTAATATAAACAATTATATCAAGAGAAACTAAATATAAATCAAATGAGCAATTTTGAGGTAACGACGTGCCCGAGCCGATTCGGCTAAATCTCGACTTCCGTGCCGCTTGAGTTATATTGAAGTTGACGTTGACGACACTACTAGAAATAACCCCTTCCTTGACGCGCGAACAATGACGCGCATTTTGCGCGTCATAAAGTTTGTGTCATATAACAAAAAAAAAACGCGGAGGACGTTTAAAAGCTGCGCGTCATAAAATTTCCGTCGTCTTATATTTTTTATTTTCCGCCAAAATTTTACCCTAAATATACATTCCCGCTTACACTTGGCTTTTTCACCAAAAATTTGCAGCTTACCGCCGCTCGGTTCCTTCCCACCACCAGAATCACGATTTTGCCCTAACACCGAAGGAAGAAGAACTCCGATGGGAACTCGCGCCAGTTTGCCCTAATTCTTCTCATAAGGATTCCCAAAGGAAGAACTCCCAAACTTTTTCAGCTTACTCGCACTCGATTCCTTCCCAGCGCCAGTTTAGCACTCCGATTGGAAGTTGCGCCATCATGAATCACAGTTTGCCCTAATTTTTCTCCGTCGCTTCCCTCCTATTCATGTGCGTTGGTGTTGAATTCTACGCCTATACCTCCCTCTGGTAACTCCCTCTCTTCGCTAACTTCAATCTAGGTTATTGTAGAAACACGATACGATCTTACTACTGCATGCTTTGATCAAAGTAACGAACACGAGATGTAAATAAGAGAATTCGTATTGAATCACTTGAGATTACAATGAAGACTCTCTGGTTTCTCTCTCTAGAACACACACACAGAAAGGTGTAGAATGACAGAAGTGTTCAGCTTGTTACCATGCACATTCTAACACACCCTATTTATAGTAAGTGACTAATCACCTAGCGTATCAAACTGATACGCCGGACCACATGATCCGCCGGATCATGTGATACGCCCATAACCAAATAGTCACTACAACAATCACTTAGACACGCTCACATAGATACAATACACGAGACACTCATAGCATAGGAATATGCTCTAACAAACTCCCCCTTAACGTGTAGTGTATCTATATTCTAACTAGACTTCAGTCTTCAATCTTCAACATTGCTGCATCCGATCTTTGACTTGAAATCTTGTCAGAAATAGAGCTTGCATGGCTGGATCACTCTTGGATCATCTTTGAACTTCAAGATCCACTTGTGAAAGATAAAACATACTCCCCCTTTCACCATGCTTGAGTCTTGACACATAAAACCTGCAATTTCAGAAGACAGAAACGCGGTTTCCTTTTTCTTTTGATCATTAATTTAATCTTGGCGCAAAACTTCTCTTCGAGAATCCAAGATATAGTTTTGAAATTTTGATTTCGTATCACATGTCGATCGGTCAAAAACAAATAAGAAACAAAATCTTTTTGGCTTTTTGAAAATTTACATCAAAACACACCGAAAATCTTTTTAATGTTTCAAATATAAAACATAAATGCAATACTGAATCAGACACTATTTTTGTCTTTTGCAAGAAAGATCACAACTTGGGATCATATTGGTCATATCATGCTGAACTACACTTCAATTTCAATTACTTCAGCACACAAGTCATGTCGATTACTGGTATAATTTGTCCATATTAAACTCAGGCACAATCATACTCATAACATCTGGATATGTTATTGTATTGATTAAGTTTGCTTTGACGAGTGTACCCCACACTATCAGACATACTCAGATATGTTTTTTTTTCTTTTTATATCACACTTTGTGATTTCATTTGTGATTTAATCACATAATGATTGTAATCATGATTCAGTCAACTGTGTTCCATGCAAAAAGAAGTAAGAACGTTAAATCGTCTACCTTAAGGTCGATCTTTCGATACGCAGATAAGGCCTCGGATTTAACAAAATAAGAAAATAAAACAAGTTGAAATTGTATAACTCAACAACAATCAGGTCGGTACTCCCATACACGCAGAGAAAGTCCGATGAGTTATACGAAACACCAAAGAAAATAAAGCAGAACGTCAAACGAACAACAATCAGGTCGATCTTTCGATACGCAAAGAAAGTCCGATCGTTTGACAAAATAAAGAAAATCAAACAAGTTTAAATCTTTGCAAAATGAACACATGTATACACAGTGACTTCTCATTTTCTTTTTCACATATCTTTTCCCTGATATCATGAGACATGCATCAAGATGTTGTCTACTTGGTCAAGCATTAGTATTTAATGTGTTTATCACATCTGAATACTTTCTGATTTAATGCCGAGCCTACCAAGTACATCAAACAATGATCTTATGGCTTTTTCATCTATTTTATCCATGAGTCAGACACGTAAGCCAATGTACCATCATTTCCCAATCATGTTGGATACAATTTCTCATTTTTCACTGTTTTTGTATTTTCTGTTTTTCTCCCCCTTAAAATGAAAACTCTATTTTTGGATTTTCATTTTAATACCAACAAAAACACAAAGACGCTATTTTAGGTTTTCAATTTTCTCCCCCTAAACTACATACGAAATGTAAAAGAAAGAAAATTGACCTTTCAACATGGATACCTTTCAAGTTTAGCTTTCAGAAAAATTTCAGTTTTGAAATTTGATATCACATGTAATTTAAGTTAAATCAGCAGAATACTTCTCCATTAGTAACTTTGCAATCACCAATGGGCCTTCTAGAAGTACCTGCACACTGGTCAAACACATCAGTTTATAAATGACCCGAAGCGAATCGCTTCTGGTCGACCAGTATCTTGGTTTCCTTTTGAAACCACCTTAGGTTTCCAGTGTTGTTGTTTTGGTAAATCAGTATCTGATGAACCTGTCACAGTCGATTGTGACGAACAACCTACATATGAAACATTTTGAAAACGCGGAATAAATCTTCCTTGAGTTTTGAAAAATGTAGGTTGTGAGAATTCATCAAACACTCTGCCATATTCATCAATGAATCGCGGTTTGGCAGTTTTACCAACATGACAATCTTGTGCCATATGCCCTTTTTGTCGGCAATTGTAACACAAACGATTGTGTACATTTCTTCGTTTTGGAACCTGCATTGCTTCACAAAAATATTCATCTCCAAAATGATCATAAAAATTATCATATACCTGTTGACTATGATCATGAACCCATTTAGATGTCGGGCTCTTTGGAGTAGAATTTGATCCTTCAGAAGAAAAATTTGCAGATTTATTCTTCTTGTTCCTCGGATCAGCCGTCTTCAAAAATACTTCAGCAATTTTCTGAGCATCCACACAGTGTAGCGGAAATTCTTTGTCAGAAAATATTTGTTCCGAACCCTTGAGTTTGTAAAATCTCTCAGGTTGAACCTTCTCAGCTTTGAAGACATCTTTCTCTACTTGCTTTACATTGACTCTTTTCAGTTGTTGTTGTTTTGAAACCTTTGAACTACCACCGTGAGCAGCTGTTCTTTCAAAACCCAAACCAACACACTTTCCTGAACCCTTCTTTACTGAATCAGATGATTTATGCCCATTCTTTGCAAGACGAGAAAATTCAGCTTTAACTTTCTTGAGATCTTTTGGAGCATTGATAATTGTTTCATCAATGTCAGCTTTTGAAGACGAAGACCAAGATACAACCTTTTGAGCTTCAGACGCTTCAGTACTTTTGCCTTTGTCTTCTTGCTTTTCGCCAATAGATTTAGAACCAACAAACTCAGAATAATTCCCGGTCTCAACCTTGTCTTTCAAATCATGAACTCCTTCTTTAAGACTTCCTGGTGGCGAGACTGTCTTGTTAAACATCTTCTCAAAATTTTCATCTTTGGCCAAGAAACTTGTAAAAGATTGAGAATTTGTAACATTGTTCAAAAGACGTTTTGAATCAATGACTTCGATCTTTAATTCAGAAATTCTTTGATAAGCTTCAGCCAACTCCCTTTCTGTTGCAATGAGCTTCTTTGCCACTTTGTTAGTTTCATACTTTTGCAATCTTAACTCATCTAAAGCAGCCAACAATTCCTTCTCGAGTTTATCTTCATTTCTTTTCTGAATATCCAAATTTGCATTTTGCAACTTGTTCACTCTAACCAACTCCCTTTTCTCATCAAGTAACTTTTCCATATCAGTCTGATAGGATTGAATCCTAATAGCTTGGTCATCAGAAAGTTGAGTAAGAGTATCAAGTCTGGACTTTGATTTATCAAAAAGATTTTGAAAATCTTTTGCTGCATCCTCAGCTTCATCTTTCCATTTCTTTACTTCTTGAACTAATTCATCCTTTTCTGCAGATAATTTTGTAAACTTCTTTTCAAATTCCTGCTCAACACCTTGAAACTGCAACTCTTTTTCAATTAACTTTGTCTGAAAAACAGAAAACTTTTCTTTTTGAAATTCTAACTCTTGAATCATACTTTCCAACTTTTCTTTATCAGCAACCCAATCTTCTTTTTCCTTAACTAAACCATAAATCATCTTATCTTTTTGAGAACAAAACTCACAGACAGATTCATAACCACTATTTCCAGAACTACTAACATCTGAATCAGAATCTGTTATCTCTTCTTCGTCATCAGTGTGAACAATCTGAGCAACAAAACAAGACTCATCAGGAAAATCAGCAGCCCAATCATAACCTTCATTCGATGTTTGTTCTTTTGATGCAGAAGAAATAGCAGTCAAAGCAATTTGAGGTGAAGTAGTTTTATTCGCTGTTTGAACCGCCTTTTCTTTTTCGGGACACTCACGAGCAAAATGACCATATTTGGCACATTTGAAACATTTGATCTGTGACTTATTTAAACCAAGTTTTTCTCCTTGAAAAATAGATGTCGTTCCATGTTTCTTAATAAATCTTCTACCTCTTTCAGTTAGCATAGCAAACTGCCACTCCAGATCTAATTTGTTCAACTGATCTTCATCCATATGATCTAAATCCTCTCTATATAGACAAGTTTTACCAATTTGACTAAATATATCTCCAGAAGACGATGATATGAATCCAGATAACAACGCAACTAAATCTTCAGCTGACTTCCCATTAATCGAACTAGCAGATGATCTATCAGGAGTAGTGAAACTGCACCCCCTTGATGAACTTTCATACTTTCCTGATCCATGATCAGCAACAAATGCTGTTTGAGGTGGATTTGATGTATCATAACCAGATGATTTAGACTTTGCATTGATACTTGCAGAATTTTGTCCATGATATAACTCAGGATTTTGTAATTGAGCAGTGGACTTGTTTGAATTCATCATTTCCATTTCTCGAGCATGAAGCTTTCCAGTCAGATCATGAAATGATAATGTGGAATAGTCTTTGTCATGAGTAAGCAACAACACATAATTTTCCCATTTCTCTGGTAATGCTTCCATCAATTTCTCTTTCAATTCTTCCTCGGTCTTTTCAATCTTGACTACTTTCATCTCACTAATTAGATGTGAAAATCTTGAAACAAGAGCAGAAATATTTTCTTTGTCGTATTGTTGAAAATTTTCAAATTCTTTGTTCAACACTTTCCTTCGACTCTTCTTATACTGATCATTGCCTTCACATCGAGCAGACAAAGCATCCCATAACTGTTTAGCCTTCTTGCAAGTACTGAATTGATGTAACAACTCAGTAGGTAAAGCCATGGTAAGATAACCATAAACTTTTTGTTCAAGTTCATAACTTCTTCGTTCATCCTTATCAAAATCTTGAATCTCTTTATATTCTCCATTGTCAGTTGGACGCACATACAGCGTTCGAATCGGAATCCACAAATCAATATCATTTGTGCTGATGTATGCAGAAAAACGTTGCTTCCAATTTTGATAATCTTCCAATTTTAACAACTTGGGAACTTTCTGACTTGTTCCTATTTCATTATCAAAATTGAGCATAGCTTGTACCGTGCTTTGCATAACCGCAAACGCTTGAAAATCGGACATTTTTCACCGTAAAATGATACTTCAAAAACTTCGAACTCAAAAACGGAGGTCTTCCAAGCGGATTTTGGGGGTCAAAACTGGGCAGTACTAGCCTTAGGCTAGTACAAGTCCTAGATCTCGGAAATACGAACGTTTTGGCTGGTATTGGGTTCCGTAACTCCAAACGGTTTGCAAGTTACGTCAGTTTTCGTAAAGGTCACTATTCTGTAAGCGTATCAAAACAAAACGAACGGACCAGTTCCGGATCAAAACATTCAGGCGGATCAGATTTGTACTAGCGGATCAGATTCCGGATCAAATGAACTAGCGGATCAGAATTGAACTAGCGGACCAGATGCGGACCAGATATCTTCAGCGGATCAAATTTGATACGGCGGATCAAAACTGGTACGGCGGACCAGAATTTTCAGCGGATCACACTGATACGCTGTAACTGCTGCGGATCAGACTGATGAAGCTTGCCTAGCGGATCAAACGGCGGACCAGCTGATCTATCAGCGGACTAGACGCAGAAAACGCGAAAATCGACTGTTTTTTTACAGATTTTGACAATTGAAACTGAAAACTGGATCAATATGATGCGAAAACCCTCCAGAAACATACAGAAATCATTTTTATCCTTGGAATCACTCAGAATTGGAAGAAAATGAAGAAAAACTTACCAAACCCAAACTTTCTCTCTCTTAAACTCCGAAAATTGATCAAAAACTCAGCAGTAGAGCAACCAAAAGCTCTGATACCACTTGTAGAAACACGATACGATCTTACTACTGCATGCTTTGATCAAAGTAACGAACACGAGATGTAAATAAGAGAATTCGTATTGAATCACTTGAGATTACAATGAAGACTCTCTGGTTTCTCTCTCTGAACACACACACAGAAAGGTGGAGAATGACAGAAGTGTTCAGCTTGTTACCATGCACATTCTAACACACCCTATTTATAGTAAGTGACTAATCACCTAGCGTATCAAACTGATACGCCGGACCACATGATCCGCCGGATCATGTGATACGCCCATAACCAAATAGTCACTACAACAATCACTTAGACACGCTCACATAGATACAATACACGAGACACTCATAGCATAGGAATATGCTCTAACAGTTATCTACCTCCTCGATTGTCAATCGATTTGTTACTTTTTGAACCAGTGATTGGGCACTTCTTTTGTAGTTAAATAACATACAATTGAGGAGTACAAATTAGGTTCTTTTTTATTATATCAGGTTCTTTTTAAACCGGTGATTATCAGGTTCCTTTTTATTATAATCGGTGGGGATTATAATAGGAGTAAAAATTAGGCACTTTATTTTTGCAGTTAAATATACATACATACACGCTGTTGCAGATCTGTTTCTTCTATGTCTGGTTATGTGATGGTTACATGACTACCCTAAGACAGCATGTTACTATCAATTGTTATAGGGATCAACTGTTATAAAAGAGTAGTATTGCCTTAGAGAGTATCATACTGTATGTGGAAAAAAGGTATGATGACATGTGTAGTTTTTGCAACTGTTCTGATTTTTTGCCTTTTTTTTGCAGGTGACTATATATATAAAGTTTCTTCCCAATTAATTTATGTTTGATTTTAAAGCAGTTTGACAACTTGTACAGATCGCCGGAAAGGTTACATTTATGTTATTTCTTCCTATTGCTAGATGAATCAGTGGAGATCAGTATGGATGCTATTAAGTATGTTCCTGATACAAATAATACTTTTATGCTTCATCAATTTATAGGACTTGGTGGAGCAGCTATGGTTACTAATCTGTTACCATTTTGACCCGTTATCCAACCCGCCTACCTGCTGCAGTTTCATCACCTTTAGTCCTAATATTTTAGTTTGTATTTACAGTTTCTTTCTCTACACCATTTTGACAAGAAGTGTTTCAGGCTGACTACTTGTATAATAGCAATTCTGACCTGTATAGAAACTAACTGTTGAACGAGAACCCAATTAATTCATAATGACATGTCAAGTGGATCTGGTTATATGCTTTATACCTCCTAAATTGCTATCAGTTTAACAATCTATTCTGGTACATTAATTTCTGTATATAAGTATAAAGTGAAAAACATAATGTTAAGTTGTTATTAAAATCACTAATATTGCCCAACATCTGAATTTTGTTTATTTTTTGCCAGCTTTGTTTCAGATAATTCGCACAGCAACAAGCAGAGGCATGGCTAAAAGTACCAATCATCAGGCATCAACTAGGTCTTTTTATGTGTTTTCAGTTCAATAATGTCTTACCTTAGGTGATTACACTAGGGCATTTGAGTTATTTAGTTCATATTTTTTTTTTTGTAAACTCATATTAACTTTGTAATGTTTGTTATATATATGAAATGCATTCTTTTTCTATAAGTGTATTTTTATTTTGTATTATTAGGTTAATTGTCATTTAATATAAAAATGAGTGACTCTATTGAAAAATATTTTTTAAATTTTTTTTTTTATAAATCCATGACACGCAAAAATGCATGTCATAAGCATAATCATGACGGGGGCTTTCTTGACATGCATTTATGACGCTTTTTCCGCGTCATCGTTTGCCCATCAAGAACGGGATGACGCGCATTTTGCGCGTCAAGAAGATTCTTGACCCTACCTTCCTTGACGCTTTTTTGCGCGTCATCTGGGCCATTTCTTGACGCGCAAAAAGCGTTAAGAAAGCCCTTTTTTGTAGTAGTGCGACGAATAATATTTATGACGATCTCGAAATAAATAACTTTGACGGTCCGTTGCGTCTTGGCCTAAAATAAATAGATACGAGCACCTGAGGAGTTAACGGTAATCAAGAGAATTAACCAATTTGATTGATTCCACCGATTTACATTAAAGACTTAACACAAAATATTAATTTTATGTTAAACTAATGTAATCAAGAGAATTAACCAATTTGATTGATTCCACCGATTTACATTAAAGACTTACACAAAATATTAATTTATGTTAAACTAATGTTGATGTCGTTAAAAACAATTAATCCTCCATCCATATTAATTAAAATGATAGCTTGCTCCACGACAAAACTTGAATATCTCGACTGACCAATTAATTCAGATTGGGTTTCGCTGACATCAGCATGAGGTCAGGCTGACGTCATGCGTCTTCTACATATAAAACGTGAACCAGAAAAACGGCAACCCTCCGGCCAACTTTAAACACGATTTTTGGCCGAAATACTTAACCTTGAATCAAGTGTGACCCGTCTATGAACTCGTCTCGAGCATATGAACACAAGGAACTAGGTTTGTTCACCGATTCGCACCGATGCGAAAACCTAAAAACGCCCGAACAAGTCCGCTAAACCCAAACAAGTCCGCTAAGACCATGAGAAGTTCGCTAGGACGACTAGAAGTTCGCTAGGACGACGAGAAGTTCGCTAAGACCACGAAACAAGTCCGCTAAGGTTCCACCGGAGACAAGTCCGCTAGGAACAACTCGAGAAGTCCGCTAAGGGTTCTTGAACAAGTACGCTAAGGCTTCTTGACTTCTTCTTAGCGTACATATTCTATCACAGAAGTACGCTAAGGGTTAATCAAGTCCGCTAAGGATGATTTACAAGCTGCCGGAAACCAGTTTTGTGCAGATCGGATTTTTTTGCCGGTTTTTCGGTTCTTCACGTCGAAAATGAAGAAGATAGTGATGATGTCATCATGACATCATATTGATGTCATGACCCACTAAGGAATTTTTTTTTATGAATAAAAATAAATTAAAAGAATATAAAACCAATTCTTTTAATTATTTTCCAACGCGCTACGATCCAGTCTCGGTAAATTCGGTTTCGCCTCCAAAATACTTTTCTCGTCTCGTCATTAACTTCAAACTCGGTAAATATGAAAATCCTTGAAATCTTTGCTTTTCTCGGACTTGAACCGTTCAGAATACTTTCAAATAAGAATACACCGAAAGTCATCATCTTAAATCAGTTAACGAACCGTTCTGGAATATCTGGATGTTCCAACAACATCACTTATACATGTTGATCATGATTTAGAAATTTACGCTTGACACATGAATCGCTTTTATTCAAATTATATAAATATTCAAACCTATGGTTACTCACCAACTTTTGTAATTGACCTTATTTTCTACATGTTTGATGATTGTTATCGACGCCATAGGAATATGCATGGGACTTAGTGGGCCTTTTAATTAAAAGTAGAACTTTTATGAGATGTTTGAACTCAACGTTTTGTGGCATGTTATGTTTGACTTTAATGGTTGTTTTATGAAAATTGGCATGATTACATATAACAACTTTAATAGTGTTGTGAGCATCTGGACAATCTTAGTGCCCCGACGTAAATTCCACCGTCGGTTGGGGTGTTACAATTGTCAATTTGGTCAATTTTATTGTTAAAGCAACACAAAAGCAACAAATTTTACCACTACATATCAATGATTCCCTTCCTTAAGTTATTTGAGTCAAATGACTCTTATTGGAATGAGTTTAGGACATTTAAAGTTTAATTTTGGTCAAACGGATAAAATTTGATAAAAGTTTGCAATTTGAACCAAAGGATGAGATTAAATCCAATTTTATCCCATTTAAGACTTAAACCGTCCACTAAACTCATTGTTTTTGTTTCTTTTCAAGAATTTTGAATTTTGACAAAATTTGTTCAAAAATTCTAATTTATTTCCAAACGGGTCAAACATAGACATTGTCTAGCTTGGCTTCACATTTTGAAGCTCTTAAGACCCGGCATACATCTTGAAACATCCTAATGCATCACATTGGTGTTTTTAGAAGAAACATAATCAAACCAACTCATTCATAGTTCAGAGTTTTCAAAAATCAAGAGATTTATAGTGGATTATTGTAAGCAACAACAATGATCAATATCAAATAACTATCATCAAACAAGAGATTTGCAATTAATCATCATGCTTATATCACCGTAATCATTCTCAACTGACTTTGAGACCAAACTACACAAAATATCACAACCTAACTCTCAAATTTTTATTAAAGGTTACGGCCCTGTTCAAGAACAACTAGAGGTTTACAAATCATAGAGTCAATTACCTTAAATCGGTGTTTGGAAATGAGAAGGAGCAAAGGATCGATCCTAATCGTTAAAAAAAACCAACAACCAATTTCGAGTAATAAGAACCTTAAACAGATTTCATCGAACCGATGGTCTCAAAAGTTACACCCGAACCCAAAACCTCCAAATTAACCTAGAGCGTAACTAAAAATGAACCTGAGAGTGCAAAGAGAGTGTGCGTACCAACCCTAAATGCACGAGAGTCAGATTATAGTATTCAATTTGAGGAGAAATCAGAGGTCGGAGGAAGAGGTTGAGGTGTGCCAGTGGTTCGCAGAGAGAGGAGGAGAGCGGGTCTGTGAATTTTGAATGAATGGAATGAAAAACATGAACCTCCTCTTTTATTTATGTAGGCGAGGTCGAAAAAAGACTTAGGGTTTTAATTTATTTGAAGGAGATCGCCAAAAGGATAGGTATTAGGCGAAGTCGCCAAGGACAAGTTCACCGAGATCGCCAAGGGGAGACCCGCTTTAAGCAAGATCGCCAAAGCTACGTGATTAAAGAAATCGCCAAGGGACCCCGAGATCGCCAAGGCTAATCTGCCTTTAGCGAGATCGCCAAGTGTTATTATTATTAGGCGAGATCGCCAAAGAATTGGAAAGAGGCGAAGTCGCCAACACTAAATCGTTTTATTTTATAAAATCGCCTAAGTGTACTCCGAGATCGCCAAGGGTAATCTCTACTATGGTGAGATCGCCAAGACTTTAGGCAAAATCGCCAAGACCAAATGTTAGACTTGTGAGATCGCCAAGGCAATCTTTGAGATCGCCAAGGCTGTTAGGCGAAATCGCCAAGACCAAGTGTGCAGGTCATGAGATCGCCAACAGCAAAGAAATTTTAGAACTTTGACATCAAGTTATTTATTTGTAATTTTCAGATATAGGGTCAAAAAATTACCAAAATGAGAACATCCATAGCAAAAACACTGAAAATACTCAGTTGCAAACTCAGTGAGTTGCAAAAACCTTAGTGAAATCATTAAGGGTAATTTTAGAAAAATAGAATTTATCTAAGTGCATAAACATGTTAAAAACACCATTTTGACTCAGAAAAATTTTAAATTTCACACACTTGACCAAAACCTTATTGAATCAGATTAAATTGAGTTAGGCCAGCCCAAACTTACCAAAACGGTTGATTTTGACTTAAAACTGCAAATGGACCTCAAATTTGACTTTTACTCTCCCAAATTTGATGTTTTTAAGCACAAAGCACCCAAATTCACATTTTATAACAAATTTGGTTATATCAAAGCGTAGTGCTTTCATTTCCATAGTTAGTGCCTTATTTTCTGGCAGTTCCTAGTTATTTGCTTAAATTTACATATTTTTGCTTGGTAAAGGTTGGACTATGTTAGGAATCAAACCGGTCAATTACGTGATCACAGACACTTACAAATCAAGTCACCTCACAGATTCAGTAACCTAAGTCAGATTGTTGGTATTGTTATCCACTTAAGCTCAAGCAAGGTAATTTTCAGCAAAATCACTATGATGTCATTTATCATGTTTTAGTCCGGTTTAATGAAAATTGTGTTGACCTTTTATTCCACTAAGTCAAAAAGTCATCATAGCTTTGTCTATTTAGCACTTCAGGCATGCACAACACACATATGGATTTTCTTCCCCCTATTTCTTTAGAGGTTAGTACTGATTTCAAGGTGGATGCATATTTTGATTCGCGTGAACACAAAGTCAGAGTTTCCTCAGCAGATGTGTCACGGAATATTTTCAATGATAATAATGGGACGCGTGAACACAAGGTCAGAGTTTCCTCAGCAGATGTGTCACGGTCAATGGATGGATGTGAGATGTTTCTCACTTATTGATTGATGTGTGATAATTCACACTTATTGGTGGATATGTGATAAATCACACTTATTGAATGGTTTGAAATCAACACTTTCCGCAAAAGAAATACTCGAGTGTGTTGGTTGACTTACTTAGCTCAGACTTAAGCAGATTTAAAGGATTTTACCAACTGTTTTGACTTAAGGTCCACAATTTCATGTTTTAAGTGTGTAATCACAGGACTTACCTATTTCTTAGTTTGTTGAGCCTACCGACACATCGAATGATAGAATTACTGATCGATTGGATCATATCCTACTGTCAGATCACAAGACCAGAATTATATCATTTTTTTCATAATTTACCCAACCAAAAACCAAAACTTTTCTGATTTTATTTTTCAAAGTTTATTTAATCATTGCAAAATTGCAAAGATTGTGTGCTTAGGATCAAGTACCCATAAAGTGCCTTTACAAAAGTTGTTGGGAAGTACCCATCAAGTGCCTTAACATTTATTGTAGCATCACTAAAAATTCAAAAAAAAATAGTTTTCCATCAGGTATTCAACAAGTGTCTTCACAAAAGTTTTTGGGATTTTCTCCTATTTTTCAACCGTGAGTCGGTTTAGGCTTGACCGACTAGCACAAAGAGTCAAATAATAAAATAAAATAAAGTAAAATAAAATATTTTTGGTATTTTCTGAAATTTGATTAACACTTTATGAAATTTTATTTATGGTCGAGAGAGGATGACCAAAAACTTAACAAGACTCAAAGAAACTAAAGTTAAAATCTTTTGTGTTTTCAAGTAATTTTAAAGATAAAATCTTTTTGGTTTTTAATTTAGAACAGAAAGATTGAAAAAGAAATAAAATCTTTTTGGGTATTCAATACGGATTATTGCAAGGCAAGAAGGCGAACAAAAACGATACCTCTAAAACTTCACAAACTAAGACTAAAGCACCATTCTAAAAGGAACCTAAAGATCAGGTTATTCAAAGTTAACCATTCCTGCTGATTGAACTAAGAAGTGAAACCTAGAAGCATCGAATCCCTTGGTGAAGAGATCTGCCAAGTTGATTTTCAGAGGAAACATGAATTAAGGTGATAAGCTTCTTCTCATGACAGTCCCTAATAAAGTGATGCCTAATCTCTATGCGTTTGGTCTTAGAGTAATGAACACGGTTCTAAACAACGAACATGGAAGCAGTATTATCAATGTTAATAGGGGTGGACATGACATTCAAACCGTAGTCTAAAAGCTGATTCTAGATCCAGAGAACTTGAGAATAGCAGGAAGCAGCAACAATTTATTCCGCTTCGGCAGGCGAGGTAGAACCTGTTGACTGTTTCTTGCATTGCCACGAAACCAATCGATTCCCTAAGAATTGAGCTTCGCCGGTGGTTGACTTTCTAACCATGTTTCAACCCCCGTAATCACTATCCGAGAAACCTCTTAGATCCAAAAAGCTCGTCCTTTGGATACCACAACCCTCTCTTTGGATTGGACTTCAGGTATCTGAAGATTCGTTTCACGGCCGTCAAGTGTGACTGTTTCGGTTTAGATTGAAATCTTGAGCATAGACACACTGCAAACATTATGTCGGGGCGGCTGGCTGTCAGGTACATACGTGACCCGATCATTGATCTATACAAGTGTTCATCAACACATTCACCTTCAAGATCTACATGGAACTTGACACGAGTCTCGATAGGAGTGGAAAAGCCTTTAGAGTCATGATATCCAAACTTCTTCAGCATTTCCTTCACATACTTTCCATGACTGATTAGAATGCTTTCATTATTCTGTTTCACCTCAATCCCTAGGAAAAATGTGAGTTCCCCCATTAAACTCATTTCAAAACGTTTTTCCATTAGACACTTGAACTCATGAAAGAGAGTTTTATTTGTTGATCCGAGGATGATGTCGTCCACGTACACTTGAACCAGTAGCATATCATCATCCACATGCCGTATGAATAGTGTCTGATCAATCACCCCTCGCTTGCAGCCATTTTCCAACAGATAAGTAGACAGGGTTTCATACCACTTCCTTGGTGCCTAATGGAGTCCATAGAGGGCTCTTTTCAGTTGCAAAGGAATGATTGACAAACCCTGGAGGTTGATCAACGTACACCTCTTCGTCTAGTTCACCGTATAGGAAAGTAGTCTTCACGTCAAGTTGATAGACCGTTATGTTCTTTAAAGCGGCATAAGTCGAGAAAATCCTGATGGCCTTAAGACGAGCTACTGGGGAATAGACCTCATCATAGTCCAGGCCATCTATCTGCATATAACCCTTGACCACAAGTCTTGCTTTATTTCTAATTATTATTTTTCTGTCATCCTTTTTATTCTTGAAGATCCACTTGACTGGAATAGGTTTCACGCCAGGAGGAGTGTCTACAAGTTGCCACACATCCAGAAGTTTGAATTGAAGCAGCTCAGCCTGTATAGCCTCTATCCAGTTGTCGTCTTTCATAGCAGTAGCTATAGAAGCAGGTTCTTCTTGAGAGATGAAGCAGGAAAATAAGCAAGTGTTTATTGTTCCCGATTGACTTTCGGTGACTCTCTTATCAAGTGGACCGATTATGTTTGAGAAGGGATGTTTCTTGTGAATCCGAGTCTCTTCAACAGCCGGAACTAGAATATTTGAGTCTAGAGTTCCCATCTGCCCATCATTGTCTGGAGTATCACCAGATTCAATCACTGTTGTGTCTTCTGAGTCTGAATTATTATTGATGGGTTCATTCTCAGTTTGATTTTCTGGGATTTTATGATTTTATGATTTTCTTGATTTTCTTGATTTGACACAACTTCCTGAACGACTTCTTCAGTTATTTGGCTTTCATCAGTAGTGACAGGTGGAATAGTAGCAGGTGAGTTGGGAGCGTCCGTTGATACATTTCTCCAAGTAAAATCAGGAAGATCATCTGAATAGATGGTATCCAATATTGATGATGTAAATGGTGCAAAACTATCAGGTACAGAAGCATCCACATTATTGGCACCTTCTTGCACGTTACCAGAATCAGCTAAAATCACAAAATCACCAAATTTTAAAGGAAGAAGATAAATTCTCTAAGTCATACATGCCATCTGAGTCAGGCTCTATGGAATTATGGGTGTGCTCGTTAAAGTTAACGTTGCACGACTCCATAATCACCTGAGTTCTTTTGTTGTACACTCGATATGCCGCAGAGGTCTTCAAATATCCAACAAAATAGCCTTCATCTGCCCGAGGGGCAAACTTAGCTAACTGCTCAGACTGAATCAATACAGTACAAGGATATCCAAAGGGCTTTAAGCGCTTTAACACTGGTTTTTGTTTTGAAAACAACTCAAAGGATGTCTTGTTGGCATATTTGACCAAAAGAGTTCGGTTCAGGACATAGCAGACAGTATTGACTGCTTCAACCCAAAAAGACAGTTTAAGGTTAGAATCAACGAGCATCATCTGAGCACACTCGATTATTATGCGGTTCTTTCTTTAAGCAATCCCATTCTGTTAAGGAGTATAGGGAGAGCTAAATTGGCGAGTGATGACCTTCTCGTGGCAGAACGAGTCGAATACGTGATTTCTAAACTCCGTCCTGTTGTCAGATCTAATTATTCGAACTTTTTCCCTACTTGCGTTCTTGATGCGGGTAACGAAATCCTTGAGTATCACCGGAGTCTCAGACTTCTTCTTTAAGAGAAATACCCAGGAATATCTTGAGTAATCGTCAGTGATGACTAGGCGGAAAGACTTTCCCCCTAAACTCTTGATATTAACTGGCCCAAAGAGATCCAGGTGTAACTGTTGAAGGATTATTGTTGTTCTTCTCGGAGGCTTAGGCTTATGAGACACTTTATGTTGCTTTCCCTTCGAGCATGCAACATAGTTATCGATTTGCACGAATTCTTTGTCGGGTAGCCCAAAGACATGTCTCCCTCTAACCACGCGGTTCATGTTACGGAAATTAACATGTCCCATCCGCCAATGCCACAAGATTGAATCTTCCTCTGAAGCTATAGCCAAAAAGCACGTAACTGAATTTGCAGCATTCATGTCCAGTGTGCACATGTTCCCCCTACGATTAGCCCGGAATAAAATCTGATCTTCAGGTACTTTAAAACCAGGTTTTAGAATGAAGAATTCACGATCGTCGAAGAACATTGGCATCTTATTGTCGCATATCTGCGAGACGCTCAGCAGATTGAATTGCAGATTTGATACGAGGTTGACTTTTTCAAATGAAACTTCACCAATTGTTAGATAACCAGTTCCTATTATTTGACCACCTTTCTTATTTCCACCAAAGGCAACAGAACCTCCTCCAGATATCAGTTTGACATCATGCAAGAGATCCTTATCACTCGTCATGTTCCTGGAACAGCCACTATCCATGTACCAAATATTTATTGATTTCTTTCGATGTTCCTGCACAAACAAAGGAAAAATTAGTTCATAGATGAACCCAGGTCTTTAGGACCTTGACTCTTTCTGGTTGTCTTCTTCTTAGGCGGACGAGGAGCAGAAGTGGTGGCTTGAGCAAAAGGCTCTTGAGGATCAGCCAAAGATGACCATGGTGCACGAGGACGTGAGGTTATTGGAGTTTGACTCCTTGCAGTTCCAGGGACCACCGGTTGAAAGTAGCCGGTACTTGCACCTAAAACTCGTGTAGCATGAGATGTCATGCCTCTGAAGAACTGTCAATTCTAGAAATTAGGCATGAACATTTGCTGATTATCCATGTAGTCATAGTCTTCACTGTAGTTACCATAAAACCGAGGCCATGGTTGAGTGAAAGGAGGCGTCATTATTCTTGGTCCATAGGGAGCAACCATTGGTGGATTGTACCCCATGTGTGCTTTTGTTGAGTTGAACGGACAACCCCGAGCATCATGAATTGGGTCTCCGCATACAAAACACCCAATAGTATTGGCAGACTCACTTGGATTCATGGTGGTAGATGGAACCACATTTTGAGCTGAAGTGACCTTTATCTCAGCAACAGGTTCTCCTTCCCCTTGATCAGCAGCTTTCTTATTTCGCCTTTTGTTGTTGTTTTTCTTTTTAGAAATTGTACCATCACCTTTATTTCCTCCCAAGTTCACGGGTACATCAGCAACTGGTTCAGCAACATATGGATGGGATACCACAGTCTTCTTAGTAGCAACAACATCTTCAGTCTAAAATTCATTCTTCTTACTCTTTGCAGGCTTCTTGACAGATTTTGAGGTGCTCGCGACATCTTGAGAGTTTGAAGGTATGGTGTTGCATGACTTGAACATTTTTATGGAAGACATCGGAGTGACTTGAGGTGGGATCATCACAGGTGAAGGAGCCGAGGAAATCACCTTACCATCGGTGATTGTGACAAAGTGTTGTGTGTTACCCTTGGGTTTACCATCACCCAAATTCAGTTTATTAAGTGCAATAGAAGCCAGTTCATTTGAAAGATCAATATGGCCAGAATCTGAGTTAACAGTTTTAGCTTTGGGCTTTCGCTTCTTCCTAGATTTAGGTCTCCTTGAAACTGATTTTTCTTTAAATATTACTTGAGTTTCACTAAAGACTGAAGATTGGGATGTTATCTCATTATTGGTTATTAATTTTAAGAACTCGGATTCTGCCTGACCGTATCCTCAAATAGACTAGTATCGACTGATTGAAATAAGCTGGATTCAAAATCATTTATTTTCAGTGCACTTTTAACAGATGGAAGACTCGAGCCACTTTCATAGCCAGACAATTTGTCTTCCATTTGCCGAATTTCTGACATGCTAGGAACTGACTCATTATTCAAAAACCTGATGTGGCTTCGAGAGTTTATTTTAGTTAGTTCAAGCATTGGAAAATAATTATGATTGAGAGGATGCTCAACATCAGCATCATCAATTTCCCTGGTTAAACCCAAACCACTTTGAACACGTTTGAAAATATCCTTAGCCACATCACCTGCCAAGTTAGAGGGATTAAGTTTCATTAAGTCAATAATTTCCCGAGCTTGAACATAGTTCTTGCTCAGGGATGAGTAACAAGTCACTAAATCCTATAACTGAGTACGAAGAGCGACTTTAGCATGTTTCATAACCTCAATATCATCCTGCAAGGACTTTGTTTTGGCCAGGAAATCCAGTTCCTTAGCTTGCATTGACTTGACAAGACACTCATTCGTTATCGCCTTTTCAACTAACTCTTCATTGTAAAGGCGATACCGAGCAACTTCCTCTACACAGGACTCTGAGCGTAATTTGGATTTTACCGTATCGGGAATGAGATCCTTCTGACGGTTAATCGACTTTTGATCAGCATCAGATTCATCTTTGGAAGTACCATCAGCAGTGTTAGACACATTAGCAGCATCTTCAGAGATTTCATCCACATCAGCCATCAGTGAAAAGTCGGTGGGATAAAGCGGATCAAAGAAGGAGTCTTACTCAATCTTGGACTCATCAGATGAGTTCACCAATAGTGCATAATCAACATTAGCTGATGGTTTTGTCTAATTGGACCATGTATAGTTCGGATCACTCAGTGACACAAGTGCCTTTTCTGGGTTGTTAGCATGCTTATCATTGTTGGAACTAGAACCCTGGTGAGATGAGCTAGCAGGTTGTGACTTCTAGTATGAATAGTTGCCTTAATTTTGACTGGAATTATTGTTTCCCCCAGACGACACAGGGATCTTTCTCATTTTCGGCTTCTTACACTCACGTGCAAAGTGACCCAAACCTTGACAGTTGTAGCACTGTGCCTTGGATTTGTCAAAGCCAATAGTAGCACTGGGTTGTGACTGGAATACTTTTCTCCCAGTTTTCTTTAAAAAATTTCTTATGCGGGCAGCAATCATACAAAGTTGCCACTTGATATTCATTTCTTCGAGGTAATCGGCGGGAATTTGGTCTAATTCTTCTTGGCATAAAGACATACTTTCAATACTTCGTGACATTTGGGAAGCAAGGCATGCCACAAGAGCATTACATAACTCCTGGTCTTTGTCAGTTAATCCAACAGGTGAAGGTCCAGATTGGTATGTAGCAGGTGACTGAATCACTGGTGAGACAGGCTATTATGCAACGAAAGCAGCTTGCCAAACAGGTTGTTGAGCAGAAACTGGAGCAGATGTTTGAACAGAGGAGTAGGACCCACCAGCAAAGTAAGGAAATTCCAGGTCAGTCTCATTTGGAGCAATGAAGGCAGCATTTGGGGCAATCTGGGTGGTACTTTTATTTTTTACTTTCCCCATAAGTGAATTTCCATCTCTTTCAATAGCTGCAATTTCATAGCCTCTGACTTTGTCAATGAGATCCATGTAGTCAATAGTGGCTAAATCACTGCTTTCAAGCAGGTAGATAACATATGGAGCAAAGTCCCGAGGAAGTGACTTCAAAATCTTCTTAGATATGGCTGGAATATCAGGTCGGATCTGGTTATTTTACATTTCACAGATAAGTCTGTAGAATTTTGTCACATGAGTCTCAAATGAGTCTCCAGCAGTGTGTGCATAAGTGTTCAATCGCAGTTTGAGAGAGTCCAGTCTCCTCTCTTGCTCTCAATGTTTCCTTCATACTTTTTCTCAAGTGTAACCCAAATTTCATGAGCAGAGGTTGCTTCAGTGAAGTGGAAGCCAATGTCATTAGACAAAGCCATTTTGATACACAGCACGTTTGTCAACCTTCATTTGATTATTTTCAACTGGTGAGTAGTCCTTAACTTTCTTTATTACACGTCTCTACGAAGGAGGTGGATCAGCACCAGCTACAGGCACATGATCCACATAGAACACCTTAGGACCACACTTCACAGATGTCAACAGGTCATAATCCAGATACTTGAGGTGACACTGAAATTTCTTTTTCGAGTCATCATAGTTGGTGGCCCCGAGTAGTTTGGGAGGGATAATATGCCCTTGGAACATTTGGTTTCCAGAGTTGAATTCAGGCATGGTGAAATAAATTTTGTTTCTTCACCAAAGTGTTTAATGGGTCAAACGGGTCGAGATCTCAGAATTGGCTTCAATGGATGCTAAGATTGAGGTTATTTGCTCAAAACCTACAAAACAAACATCATGAAGCTTATTAGTTTGAATCAATCAAGCAATAATCTGAAATTTGAAATTTTCAAAATTTTCAAGACTTAGAAAATTTCAGCTATGTTCTTGAGCATAATCAGTGGGTCAAAATCAAATTTCACGAAATCAAGTTTTTATTGCACCAACAGTTTAGGAATTTGCTTACGAACACATTTGTTAACTACAACAAACTCCAAAAACCACTTAATCTATGTGAAATCGGATTAAATAGTAATTTTTATGAAGAACTTCCAAGAACATAATTTTTGCTCTAAAATCTTCAATACTTGATGTTTTTAAATGATTCAAGTTGTTATCATCCCTAAATCATGAGTCTAACATGTATGCATGTTCAATTTTGACTCAAAATCAGTGGAAGATAGACTTTAATTCTCAAAAGTAGCGCACAACACGTATGCTCTATGTTCGCATAAATTTGAAAAACTCAAAAATTGACCCATATATTGTGATTATTGATAAAATCTAAGCATTCCAATAGATTCCTTGTGAAATTTCGTTCAAAATGGTTCAAGGAATCAAACAAACAACTAGATTTGATAACTTGAATGAGTGATTCTTCAAGTTCTTAGGAAAAACCTCAAGAACATGAAGAACAATGGCTCTGATACCATTTTTCAGGACCGATTTCACGTCAAGAATCCCGATCGTGAGCAAGAACAAAGATTAGATGAGGAGACGGGATAATGAGAATCTAAGAACATCTATAACAAGAAATGATAAATCAAACGATTCCTGATTATTACTGAATGATTACAACGAACCAAATGATTACAAACTCGTCATAGGAAATTCACGGTCACATTGGGTTAAACTCAAACCCAATGTGAGACTCTCTCTCTAGAAATGATAGCTCACATCACTCAAGATCATCCATCCTTCAAATTAAGCTATCCCTTCCTATTTATAGAGGGCCCATGTGCTCACTAGCCCACCAACTAGCAAAACACAAATAAAATAAGCAAATTACAGATAAACAACTAAAATAAATTATCAATTAAATCATAACTGATTTATTAATATGAAGCTTGACTAGCTCGAACCGATCTCCCGTTGACTATTACGTTGACCGTTGACTTGAACAGTTGACTTTTCAAGAAAACGTCTTCGGTCCAAACTTACAAGCCTCGATCATCACAACCCGCGTCTCTGAATCATTTCATAATGGATTCTTCAGATGGATTCTTCAGATGAATTATTCGAGAATAGATTTGATGGCGGCATTCACACTTATTTTTAGTTCCAACAATTCCCCCTTGACTGACGCTGTAAAATTTGTCATACTGGTGAAGAACCGCTCTGTCGTACATCTTCGAAGAATAACTGATAAACCCGAATCTTTCTGTTGTAAAGATTCCCCCTTTGAATAAGCTTCTTCTGTTCTTGTTTCTCCAGTTGAGATCCAAGTGCTGCAACTCACTCGGTTCACACGGTCGGGTACAATACTAAGAATGCTGAACATTGGAGTCAAAACCACAACAAACGGAATCTAATAAACCAATCAATCACTGAAAATGCTCCAACTTCTGATAATCAATCCGATAATCCAAATCCATAATGGTTCCCCCTTTTTTCTAGATCCCTCTGAAAACATCCGATGCGGAAGCAGAAAATCAGATGCATAGAGTGGAACTGTTTCGCTTAGTTTCGAAGAGAAAACGGTACTACAATCCTGAAATCGGAAAATCTTTCGAGAAACCGGAAGCCAGATACTGACAGTTATGAATGATCCATATATACTGAACTTGTTCCGCGTGACTGGGTTGGATACAAAAATAACGTGTCAAATCGGTGAAAAACTGAGATCCTGAGCGTAAACGTGAAATTTATTCATAAACGGAGTCTTCATAATTTTGGGTCTTGAAAAACGAGCTCGGAAAAATATTCCGTGAAAGAATTCGGAGTTAAACGGTGCAATTTGGAATAAATCTGAGAAAACCGTCAATTTTATTCAACTAACGGGCCTTCCATTAGAGATTTAATGGAATATTCCAATATTTAACTGAGATTCCAACTATTTTCTGGTTAGATGACATCAGCACAGCACAAGCTAAACAACTTGGAGTGAGACATAACGGAAAAAATCACATACTTAACCAAAAAGCGAAATCAGTCCGTCAGTGGTCGTTAGCTAACGTGGTCTTGACGTCAACAAAAACTAGAAACCCGGTCGAAATATAGCAAAATAAATCCATGACCAATAAAAATTTTCACAATTTCGTTGAGGCGTTATCTCGTTAGTCTGTAGAAAAACTGATGAGAAATACCCCGTGATTAACGGAAACGCAGAAAAATTCTCTTAGATTAATTAAATCTCCATAGAAAAGCCTTGATCCTTGTAAAAATTATTCAACCAATCAGATTAAGGCATGGAAAGGCAATCTACGGTTAGGATTTATGCAATCTAACGGCCTGGAACTGTACTAGGATGTTGATCCGCGTGATAGAAGCTTCAGCCAATCAGAACGCGCCTAAGGAAGCACATTCAACGTCTTATTATTCCAGATGGACCTACGTGCTGACTTTTTCTGGCCAATAGGGTTGCGACTGCCAAAGGCCTCCAACGGTTCTTTATTTTGTGTTGGACCCACTCTTTCTCCTTCCAACCAATAGCCACGCGACAACAGAAAGAGAGTGTTAAGGTTTGTCTGACAAAAGGAGGAGAGAGATATTCCTCTCTGGCCAACGACATTCTGCCACGTCACCTCGTCATCTTCATGCGACCTGCCACCTGTAACCCTAATACAAACGCCGGAAAGACTATAACCCTCGCAAGAAAAGCGTGAATTCACCGTAACTCGGTAAATACTCGACCATTTTGAATGACTTTTATACCATTGGATTCGTTATTCGATCCTCTATCCATCTATAAGAACAGAATCGTCAGAAAATTATTCAAACTAAAAACCCAGATGTTGAGATCGAGATCGCCAAGGTTCGTTCGAGGTCGCCAAGGCTCCTTCGAGTTTGCTAAGGCCATGGGTGAGATCGCCAAGTCGAGATCGCCAAGGTTATTCACGAGATCGCCAAGAACTTAGTCGAGATCGCTAGTAACCAGTCGAGATCGCCAAGAACAACTTCAAACATAGTGAAGTCGCCAAGATATCTTCAACAAACCCAGAAAAATGATGACCACACTTGATGAACACAGCACTTCGATCCTTGAATCTGACCCGAAAATGAATGGAAACAAGTCATTCTTGACACAAACCTGTTGTAAAACATTTTAGGGCCACTCACACATCCCATACAGCTTCAAAATCGATTGAATCTGTCCCAGATTCTGGAAATCCTCAAGAACACGAAGAACACTGTGAAACACACACTAGTGTGTGTTTTTCCAGATCTATCAAATATGTTGCGAATTAGGCAAAACAAACTTGCCATAGGAAATCTACGGTCACATTGGGTTAAGCTCAAACCCAATGTGAGACTCTAAGCTCTAGAAATGATAGCTCACATCACACTACGTCAAAATGCACCTTTGGCCATGGAAAAAAACCGTGACCAAAGGTGTTTGGTCACATTTTTTTTCCCATTTCAATCGACACCAAAGGTCCTGTCACCTTATGTACCCTACGGCCACGTTACAATATCAGTGGCTGAAGCCACCTAGAAGCGTGGCTAAAAGTTACTAATATTTATTGTTGTAATCAAACAATTCTTCTGAAAAGCGTGGCCAAAGGGTCCCAACGGCCACATGTGTTTGTTTAACGTGGCCTTTGGTATTATTTCGTCGTGAAACGAGATCTGATCGGTACCCGCTCTGATACCATTTGTCAGGACCAATTTGGAGCCTTTACTCATCCAATACACAGATCCAAGTGCGGAAATCATGAATCCATGATCAAATCATGTTGTTTGCTTGTTGAAATCCTTAGATTTCATGTCTGAAACTCAAAAACACGAGGGTTTTCACACACAAGTGCTCTCTCTCTTCAAACAGCCGTCCAAGAGCTTATTCTAGGGTATTTCCATGTTGCTATTTATACTGGAGAGGGCCCTGGTCGTGATTGCACTAAAATCAAGAGAATGTTATTGAAGTTAGTGAATTTTATGACATCAGACTGACGAGATCGCTAAGAACAATGCTGGAAGATCGCCAAGGCCACTTGGTGAGCTCGCCAAGGGTTGGCGAGATCGCCAAGGCAAACCTCTAGATCGCCAAGAGCAAAGGCCAGATTACCAAGAGCAAAGGCCAGATCGCCAAGAGCAAAGGCCAGATCGCCAAGAGCAAAGGCCAGATCGCCAACACTTCTTGGTGAGGTCGCCAAGAATGTTCAGAAATCACTAAGTACACTCCGGAAATGTCAACCGTTGAGCCTTTTTTCCTTTTCGTTTGATTTTCCCACTTTTTGATCCGTTTAGCCTTTGTTTAGCCTTTACAGACTGAATCAGATAAACCAGTTTGACACCGAACATGCTCCAACTTCAGATAATCGACCCGATATCCAAATTCACAATAATTCCCCCTATTTCTCTAAATCTCTCCAAAAACATCAAGTCGGAAGCGTAAAAATGAGATGCGGAGAGTCGAACCGTCGCGATCGGTTGCCTAGAGAAACCGGATAAACAATCTTGAAATCGGACAATCTTGCGAAAAACCGGAAGCCGGATGCTGACAGTTGTGAATAATCCGCGTGACTGAGGTTGGATGCGAAAATTAAAGTAAATGTCAAATTTCTTCAATAAACGGTCATCCGAGAGATTTAATCGGATAAATTCCAATATTTAACTGAGATTCCAGTTAATCCGGTTAGTTGACGACAGCGCTGCATCCACTAAAAATAAACCGTGAGATATAACGAGAAAGCCGAGTAATTAACCGGATAATAAAGCTAACCCGTCAGTGATCGATAGCAAACGTTGCGCGCGACGTCAATAAACGAGAACCCCAATAAAATGAAATAAATCCGTGACCAATAAATTTTCTGAAATTCCGTCGCGGCATTATCTCGTTTGTCTCGAAAAACTGATAAGAAAAACGCCCGCGTTTGACGAAATATTGCTGAAAATTAATTAATTAGAGATAAATCCATCAAAGAAAACCTTGATCCATGACAAATGGAGAGAACCAATCAGATTTGATCTTTAGACATGATCCATCGGTGGAAAAATATGGGATCCAAGGGCTGGAAATGATGATCCGCGAGGAATGGGAAGGCTCCAATCAAGAGCCGACAGCGCTGCTGCCTTTCAACGGTTCTCTTTTATGGAGCGGGACCCACCGAAATTCTCCATCATGCGACAAAAAGAGCAAGAAACGGCTCTTTATAGAAACTGGGTCCCACGAGAATTAGTCTCCACCACTCACAGCGCAACAGCGATGGAACCAAAGAATTCAATTGTGAACAGGTGGTCCCACACATTCCCTCTCTCCCAATCAAAGATCGACAACAGATTAGGGTTGTTGTATAACCCGACAAAGAGGAGAGAGATAGTTGTTGACTTTATTCGGACCAATCAACCTCTGCCAAGTCATCGCCTTCTTTAAAAAAAACGTCCGATGACCCCATGAACCCTAATATCACCGGAAACCATGGAGACTTCGCCGGAAAAGCGTATTCTACTCATATCTCCATCAATACTTGACCGTTTTTGACGAATTTTATATCCCTGGACTCGTGAGCTCATCCTCTACAACCCTGAACGAACAGAATTCTCTGAAACATCCTCGAACGAAAACCCAGAAACAAGTTCGCTAACGAAAAACAAGTCCGCTAAGCTCGAACAAGTCCGCTAAGTGTTCTGAGAAGTACGCTAAGCAACAAGTCCGCTAAGCAGAAAACAAGTCCGCTAAACGCAGAAACAAGTCCGCTAAAGCAAACAAGTTCGCTAAGGAGAGGAGAACAAGTTCGCTAAGAACACTGGAAGTCCACTAAGGCAATCTTCAAACCTTCAAGAACAGTTGAATAAATCTGGAAAATATGATGAACATGAAGAACTTACTTGTGAACTTGAAATCTGCCCAAAACCGATAAGAAAAACCCGTAAAGATGCACGAAATATGATGCTAAACCATTCACGACAGTGTTGTGGCCACCAACACTTCATTAACAGTAGCTAATCGGATCAAAAACAGTCTTCAAAATCCGCAAATCTTCAAGAACACGAAGAACACCATGAAACACGCACTAAGTGTGTGTTTTTCCAGATCTGCCCAAACTGATGAGATTCAGACGAAACGGATGCTTCCAATGGATCCGGAACGCGTTTTCCACTGAGAATCATACCTCATATCATCCAAATCCATGAAGAAATGCCCAGAAAACGAAGAATTAAACTCAAAAATCTTCAAAAACCCCAAATACGGGAAAAACTCCAAAATTCCAAAAATAACTTCGGATCTTCATTTCTCCACCAGATCTGAAGATGTAGAACACTAAATAACATCCTGATGCACTCCCAAACATGAATCTATCATCCATATCATCAGAATCCATCCAGAAATGAAGAAAAAATAGAAAAAAGTCTCTAAAAACTAAGTTTTCTCATCTTCACCATTCAAGCTCAAAATCACAGATTCGAGTGACCAGATTCACGGTGAGATGAATCTGATCGGTACCCGCTCTGATACCATTTGTCAGGACCGATTCTCACATCAAGAATCCTGATCTTGAGCAAGAACAAAGGTTCGGATGAGAAAAACTCAAAAAAAAATGAGAATGAAGATGAAGATGAGAAGAATCAAAGGATAATCATAAACAAGAAAGATGAAGAACATATCGAATGATTTCATATAACCGAATGATTAGTTACAAGAAATCATGAAGAACACTTTCTCTCTCTAGAATCCATGACTCACTCTCTCTCTAGAATGGAAATCTCACACTCTACAAGAAATTCATCATCTCCCCATTCGGAGACTCCTTTTCTTGTAATGGGCACCCTCACTATATATAGTGAGGGTGACTAACGACAGAAAAACATAACGAATTAGCGAAATTACAAGTAAATGAGATAAACATAAATATTAATTAAATCAAAGCTGATTAAATTAATCCGAAGCTTGACTCGCTCAAACCGATCTTCCGTTGACTTTTACGTTGACCGTTGACCCGAACGGTTGACTTTTCCGGAAAACGGTCTTCGGTCTAATCTCGCAAGCCTCGAGCATCACAACTTAGTCTCTAAATCGATTCACATGGATTCTTCAGTCGAATGCTTCGGTAAACAGATTTGATGGCGTCAGTCACATAAATTTTTGTTCTAACATAATGATTACATGTTCTTTTCCGTATCCTAAACAAAGGTACATTTCGTTATAAACATTTGTACAACAAAACCCCACTATTAATTAAATTCGATTAGTTCCGGTATGAAACTATAAGTAGTGAATATATCTATTTGGGTTGACGCCCCAGTCCTGGTTGGTCATTTCAATCCTGACTCCGGTAAATGTCAAGGGGTACATGTCATTTATTCTGCTCCGATTGGTATTTTTCGAGATAGAATACCATGAGTGGGTAATCACTTAGTGTTCGAATTTGAGGTTCATGTGAGATTATTACAACAACAACAACAATAACAACAGTAAGCCGAATAATGAAAAACTGTGCAAACCTTGACGTGCACAAATGTCTCATCAAACCGTGCAAACCTTGACATGCATAAATCTTTCATCAAACAGTGCAAAACTTGACTTGCACAAGACTTTCATCGAACTGTGTAAAACTTGAATCACACGAGTCCATAATCTTGTATGCCTTAAACTGTATACAACTTATTGACAAGTCGATAAAACTTATGAACTCACCAACATTATATTAATTTTTTAAGCTCATGAATACTTAGGTACTTAGCTGCTACTTGCTTGGAAGGACATACATCATTAGGACCTGCATATTGTTTGGTGTCATAGTCAACACTTAGCGTATTTGGAGCTTTCAACACATAATATCAATTTGGAATCATCATACTTTTCAGACCTAACTTTTGTACTTTACCATCTCTACTTTCCATTGCAACTTGTAAGGCATTGTGTATAAATCAAAATGTCTCCTTTTGTTTAATCATTTAGAGGTCGTTCAATATATCCAAAACTATGACTTCATGACGTTACATGCCTCCTTTCCCGAAAGTTCAGGGTGTGACACTATCATTTCCCAATGATCCATTTATCAAAATTTTATGTATTATGCATGTATTCATCATGGCATATATATTTTGCATGTATTCACCTTCACCATGATATGCATTCCCCCCCCCCCCCCTAAATGAAAAACTCTATTTTTCGATTTTTCATTTTATAAAAACAAGACACTATTTTTGGTTTTTTTTTTTTCAATTTCCCCCCCCCTAAACTATAAAAAAAATGTAAAGAAAGAAAATTGATCAACCGGCATGAATACCTTTCAGTTTTAGCTTTAAGAAGATATTTCGGTTTAAAAAACTATCATGAAATTTAAATTAAGAGAAGCAGGATACTCCTCCATCAGGAATTATTCAATCATCGATAGGTCTTCTAGAAGTACCTACACACTAGTCAAACACATCAGTTTTCAAATGACCCAAAATGAATTACTTCTGGTCCACCAGTGTCCTAGTTTTGCTTCGAAACCACCTTAGGTTTCCATTGTTGTTGTTTTGATAAAGTAGTTTCGATGAATTAATAACAGTTGAAGGTGGCAAACAACCTACCATTGGAAAATTTGAAAATTTAGGAATAAATCTTCCTTGCTTTTTGAAAAATGCAGGTTGAAATTCATCAAACACTCTTCCATATTCATCAATGATCTTTGGTTTGGCAGTTTTACCTACATATGGAAATTTTCCTTTCCTTGAAGTAGAAGCAGCAATGAGAAGACAATCTTGTGGCCAATGCCTTTTTTTTGTCGGCAATTGTAACATAAGCGATTGTTTACATTTCACCTCTTTCGCCCCTACAAAGCTTCACAAAACATATTATCACCAAAATGATCATAGAAAGAATCAAATACCTGCTGACGATGATCATGAACCCATTTTAATGTCGGGCTCTTTGGATAAGAATGAGGACCACCAGAAGAAAAACTTGAAGATTGCTTCTTCTTGTTCTTTTGAACACCATCAGTCTTGACAAACACTTCAGCTTTTTTCTGTGAAGCCACACAGTGAAATGGAAATTCCTTGTCAGAGAAGAATTGTTTCGAACCCTTAAGCTTGTAAAATTTCTCGGGTTGAACCTTTTCAGCTTTATAAACATCCTTTTTCACTTGTTTAATGTCAACCTTCTTCATTATTTGTTTCTTGACACAACTTTGTTCATCAATTTCTTCCTTTGAAAATCCTAAACTGACTTGTTTTCCAGAAATCCTTTCTTTCGAACCAGCTGATTTATGTCCATTCTTCACAAGATGAGAAACTTCAGCTTTCATTTGATCAACACCCTTTTGAGCATAGAAAAGTGTTTCATCAATATCAGTATGTGAAATAATCTTCTGAACTGGAATAGCTATTTTCTCTTCTTCAGCGAATGAAGAACCAGACACAAACTTCATACCAACCGGAACATCAAATTTCTTTTCGACTTTCTTCCCATTCTTCTTGTTCTTCTTTTTTCTCTTGAACCTTCTCTTCAGATGTAGAATCAGAAAACTTTGAGTAATCAAATTCATCAACTTTTTCTTTCACAACATTCACAGCTTCCTTGATAATAGCTGAGGGTGGAACTGTCTTGTCAAACATTTGTTCAAAATTCTCATCCTTTGCCAAGAAACTTGTAAAAGATTGTGAATTTGTGACATTGTTTAGTTGACAATTTGTATCAATCACCCTGATCTTTACTTTTCATTATTAGAAAATACCAAAAAGATTCTAGGTGTGTTTTGATGTAAAGTTTCTAAAAGTCAAAATGATTTTGTTTCTGATTTCTTTTCGATTGATCAACACGAATTACAAAATCATTTTCAAAATCAATAAATCTCGGAGTCTCGAAGAGACGTTTTGCGCCAAGATTATTTATGTTGGCAGGTTTCTAAGTGGAAAGAGAACATCACAACTTCAAGTCTTCTGAAGATTGTTGATAAAGAGATGACACACAATGCAATACCAAGTATTCAAGATTAAACTCATCGTCAAAGAAGAGGAAGAGTTTGATTGAAAATACAAGATACAAGTTTTAAGTGGAAGATGATACTGCACATGCCGAGGGGGAGTTTGTTGATACATGGTTCCTGATCGTCATGTGAAGTATCGAATACAAGACAAGATTATACATGATTGTTGTTGGCCGAACTCATGGCGAACTCTAAGTTCGGACAGGTCCGAACTTGTCTGAACTGGAGTATCGGACCATCGGGGTTTCAGCTAGTATATATAGATTGTCTTGTATAGAACTTAAGGGACTTGTACGTTTTGAATCTTACTTTCTATCAAGTGTACTCTGTGGTTCTTTGTGGTCTAATACAAGCTCCTTTGTATTTACTCTCGGTGTTCATCTCGTTTTACATTGATTTCGATATGACTAAGTAGACGATCTACCGCTCACGCATTTTCGAGTGGTATCATAGCATTTGGTTTGTTCTACTGGTCGGAAATCTCTGTTTTTCGAAGTTTTGAATTAAAATTTCACGTGTTAAGTAAATGAGTATCATATTTGAGTTCATTTGATTTTCTCTAGTGTGCTTCTTATCAAAAATCGTTTCCTAGTTTTTTTCTATCGAGTTTGCTTGTGTTTCTGTTAAAAAATTCATTCAAAAACACTGAAGATCGAGAAAATGGTGTCGAGTGAGTTAGAGTTCGTTTGAGGTTCGAACCAAGCTGAAAATAACCGCTCCGAACTCCTGGTTCGGACGAAGTTCGGTCATTTCTTGGTTCGGTGAGAGTTCGGACAGTGTTCGGATATAGTTTGGTCTAGGTTCAGACCAAGTTCGTTTAGAGTTCGGATAAGTTTCGATTGGATCATCCGAAGGTGATGTTCGGACAGAGTTCGGTCAATCTCTGTTTGGCTGAGGTTCGGAAAAGGTTCGGAATAGGTTCGGAACATGTGAAGTTTTTGGTAAAAAGTGATTCAAGCATATCGAACTGATTTTTCATAAATTGGTCAAAATGGAGTGTATTACAAGCTAGTTCGATGATACCTACATTGATGAAATGGGAAGATTATCATAAATGGAAAGTTGATTTTGAGATTTACATCAACAAATATTTCAAAAAATTTTGGAAGATAATTGATAAACAATTCAAATGGCCTACTGATGCGAGAGGAGATGCAATACTTCATCGATATCTTTCTGTAGAACAAAGGGATTATACAAATAATGAAAAACAAGCCAGAGACATTATTAAAACTGCTCTTTCAAGAGAGTTATGTCATGAAATCACAATGTATTATACTGCTAAAGATATATGGAATGCATTGGAAGAAAAAGGTAAGGCATGTGCACACAATCAGACTATGAAGGATGGCTCAGATTCTGATTCTAAATCATATGATTCTGTATCGAGTGGTTTGGAATCAGGAAGTGATAAGTTCTCAGACAAAAAGGATTGTGATATTGTTTTCAAGATTGAACAAATTCATGGTTGTGTCATTGATTCTGATTCTGATTTTGAAACAAGTTCCTGTGTTATTTATGACAAAGGGGATGAAAGTGACATAGAAGAAGTTCAGAATGGAATTTTGTTAGTATGTTTAAAGTGTGCAAAACTTGCTAAGATTAATAAGACTTTGATGAAAGAAAAGAGAGTTTTGACTAAAGAATGTGAAAAAGCGAAAGCTGAAGCTAAAGATGTTGCTACAGATTTTGAAGCATTATTTGAAAAGGCTTATCCTGTTCAAAAGAAATATGAAAAGATTAATCAAATTGCTGTTGAAGCTGCTGAAAAGGTGATTCGTCTTCAAGAAGAACTTTCAAAACTTCGAGAAGAAAATGTTTTGGTTCGAGAAAAGAACGAAATTTTGACTATGGATGTTGAGTATTTCAAGAAGAACGTAGAAAAGGTTACCGAATAAGTGTTGGAAGAATGTGATTTGAGAAGAAGACATACGTATGAATATAATGAGTTGTCGGAACAATTCATTGCTTCTCAGAAAGATCTGTTGGATGCTCAAGTGAAGATTTCAGAAATGAAAATTAGATTCTTGATTTGAAAAGACAAGTGAAGAATTGCAATTTATCACCCACATTTCTGAATTACATTTACAGACTGGAGAAGAATGAAGAAAGTGCCAAGGTTGATTTACATAAAGTTCCGTCAACGGTTGATGTATCAAGTATTCCATTTGCTTCTTTTGATCCGCATGGCTAAATGCATGATTATTCAAAAGTTGTCACACCGGTCTCAGCAAAGAAAAAGAAAAAGTCAAAGTCTGGGAAGAAGAAAATTATCAATGGACAAGTTCCAGAATGTGATTTTGATTTAGCATTCACAGTGGCTGAATTATCCCCATAATACAATTCTGGATTCTGATTGATAGCAGGTGCCGATCTTTTCACCCTCAATTCTAACTCACGAGCTTGCAACTTTCCAGTTAATTTATGAGAAGACCATCTAGAATAGTCATTATCATGTGTCAATAACAGAACATAATTCTCCCAGCTATTCGGCAACGCCTCGAAAAACATTTCTTTTAAATCCTCATCATCTTTGGTAACTTTGAGTTCTCCAAGTTCACTAACAAGATGTGAAAATCTAGAAACCAGGTCTGAAATACTTTCTTTTTCACAATGCTGAAAGTTGTCGAATTCTTTTAACAAAACTTTCTTTCGACTTTTCTTATACTGATCGTTTCCCGCACACCTATCTTTTAATGCATCCCACAAAGTTTTAGAAGTTGTGCAAGTTTTAAACTGATGCAAAAGTTCTCTTGGTAATGCCATAGTGAGATTTTCATACATTTTCTTTTCTCGTGCATAAGATTTCCCCTCATCTTCATCCAGATCACTTCGCATGACCGGTTCTCCAAAGAAGAAAATTAGAAATGAAAGATAAATTTACAAGAAGAGCTAAAGAAAGGAATGATTCTGATGCTAAAGTAGAGTCATCAAAGATTCCAGGGTTAAACCACAAAGGGTTGGGTTATCAAGTCAAGGATGTCTCAGTGCCACAAATAGCACAGAAACTGAAGATAGTTATTAAGCCTGTTCATCAACCTTAACTACAATCAAAGAAATCATTTGTTAAACCTGTTCAGACTCAGCAAACGTAATCTCATCAAAAGAAGCCAAATGTATCCACATCAAGAAATGGTCATTATCATTTTGGATGTTCTTCAAGTGGTTCTTATTACTTACCCCAAAGATCATCTCTCAGGTATGATTCTTCTGATAATTTCTTTGATTCATTTGATTCTGATCATTCTTTTGGTTACTATGATTCTCCTGCTATGAATCATAGTTGGAAACCAAAGAATTTTTCAAAATTTATCCCACAACTTCGTGAACGAATTTGTTATGCACGTCGTCGACCTGGACATATGGCTGCTAATTTTCCGACGACTGCATACGTTCACAAAAATGCAAAATATATGGATAATAATGGTAAAAATTTTTATGAACATTGGTTCCCAAAGGGTAAATCAACTAGTAAGCCGTTTTGGTCCAAACCACAAATGCCAGTTGAACATTTTTAGAATCTGATTCAATAATTCTGTCTATAATTATATGGAAACCAAAATCTGTTTCCAAGGCCAACAGTGACTATGTGGAAGACACCGGGCGATCCGATGTTGTTAAGTCGGGTCGATCCCAATGCATTTAATGTTTTTATTTGGTGTCAGCAAGTATTTCAGGAAGATCTTTCGGTTATTGGAAAATTGCTGATTGTGGAATATCTGTGATAATTTAATTTGAATTTTCAAATCAATCCGGTTTTCAAAATACTTAACGTCAAGTATTCGTGTTGGTTGATCAATTTCTGATTTTTTTTTCACCGCATCTCATTTTAAGGGGGAGTTTGTTTTTGCAAAAATACAAAAATAGTGTGTTGTTTTTCAATTGGTAAAAAATGAAAATCTATAAATAGAGTTGTCATTTTTAGGAGGAGAAATTTAAAAAAGACAAAAACATTGAAAAATGCAAAGATCCAAAAACATTGAAAAATGAGAAATTGTATCCGACATGATTGGGAAATGATGGTACATTGGTTTACATCTTCTGACTCATGGATAAAATAGATGAAAAAGCCATAAGACCATTTGAACGATGTGTACGGTAGGCTCGGAAAATCAGAAAATATTCAAATGTGATATACACTAAATCTGATGCTTGACCTAGTGGACAACATCTTGATGCATATTTCACGATATATCAAGAAAAAGATATGTGAAAAATAAAATAAGAAGTCATTGTGTATACATGTGTTCATTTTGGAAAGATTTAAACTTGTTTGATTTTCTTTATTTTGTCAAACGATCGGACTTTCTCTGCGTGCTCACAAATTCGTTTGACGTTCTGCTTTATTTTCTTTGGTGTTTAATATAACTCATTGGACTTTCTCTGCGTGTCCACAAGACCGACCTGATTGTTATTGAGTTATACAAATGCAACTTGTTTTATTTTGTTATTTTGTTAAATCCGAGGCCTTATCCGTGTATCGAAAGATCGACCTTAAGGTAGACGATTTAACGTTCTTATTTCTTTTTGCATGGAACACAGTTGACTATATCATGGATACAAACATTATGTGATAAATCACAAATGAAATCACACAATGTAATAAGCAAAAGCATATCTGAGTATGTCTGATAGTATGGGGTACACTGGTCAATGCAAACCTAATTAATACCTTAACATATCCAAACGTTATGAGTATGATTCTGCCTGAGTTTAAAGTTGGACAAATTATATCTGCAATCGACATGGCTTATGTGCTACAATAATCAAAATTGAAGTGTAGTTCAGCATGTTATGTTCAATATGATCCCAAGTTGTGATCTTTCTCACAAAAGACAAAAATAGCGTCTGATTATGTATTGCATTTACTTTTCATTATCAGAAAATACCAAAAAGATTTTAGGTGTGTTTTGATGTAAAGTTTCTAAAAGTCAAAAAAGATTTTGTTTCTGATTTCTTTTCGATTGATCAACACGAATTACAAAATCATTTTCAAAATCAATAATTCTCGGAGTCTCGAAGAGACGTTTTGCCCCAAGATTATTTATGTTGGCAGGTTTCTAAGTGGAAAGAGAACATCACAACTTCAAGTCTTCTGAAGATTGTTGATAAAAGAGATGACACACGATGCAATATCAAGTATTCAAGATTGAACTCATCGTCAAAGAAGAGGAAAAGTTTAATTGAAGATACAAGATACAAGTTTTAAGTGGAAGATGATACTGCACATGGTTAGGGGGAGTTTGTTGATACATGGGTCCTGATCGTCATGTGAAGTATCGAATACTAGACAAGATTATACATGATTGCTGTTGTCCGAACTCATGGCGAACTCCAAGTTCGGACAGGTCCGAACTTGTCCGAACTGGAGGTTCGGACCATCGGGGTTTCGGCTAGTGTATATAGATTGTCTTGTATAGAACTTAAGGGACTTGTACGTTTTGAATCTTACTTTCTATCAAGTATACTCTGTGGTTCTCTATGGTCTAATAAAAGTTCCTTTGTATTTACTCTCGGTGTTCATCTCATTTTACATTGATTTCGATACGACTAAGTACACGATCTACCGCTCACGCATTTTCAGATCTGATATCTTCTGTTGTGCTTCAGATAGTTCCTTCTCGGTTGCAATCAACTTCTTAGCAACACAATTAGTCTTTGATTTTTGTAACCTCAGATTATCCAATTCATCGAATAATTCCTACTTGAGATTATCATCATTTCTTTTCTAAATATCAATATTTGCATTCGACAATTTATTCTCCCTTGCTAATTCCTACTTTTCTTCCAATAATCCTTCATTATCATTTTGATAACATACTCCTTTGGCAGCGAGTTCATCAGAAGTCTTATTGAGCACATCAAGCATAATATTTGATCTCTCAAAAAGATCATTGAAATCATTTTCAATTTCGTTTGCTTCAGCTTTCCATTTTTCAACTTTTTAACTAACTCAGCATTTTCTTCAGATAACTTTGCTAGTTTCTGTTCAGATTCTTTAAATTCTTTCTTAGAAACCTCCAATTCTTCTTTCACCATATTAACTATTTCAGTGAGAAGACCATTTTCTTTCAATAAAGAAGCATTCTTCCTTAGCAAAATTATCAACTTTAGATCCATAAACAGTATTTCTCAACTGATTCACAAGAACTTGTTTCTAATTCATAATCATCTTGTGTAGATGTGACAATCAATGATGATTCATTAAAATCTTTACCCCAATCATAACTCTCACCAGATTGAACAGTTAAAGCTCTTGTATTTGAATTGCTTGATGAAGATTGAGAACCATTTGTGGTAGTTTTGAATCAGATTTGTTGGCTTGAGATTGCTGACATTCTCTTGCAAAATGTCTAAGATTGGAACATTTGTAGCATTTCACCTTTGATTTATCTAACCCAGCTTTCCATCTGGATTAATGTATCTTTTTTCCAGTTTTCTTGAAAAACCTTTTTGCTCTTTGAGTTAACATAGACAATTACCAGGCCATATCCATCTCATCCAAATGATCATCATCAATCTCATTAAAATCGTCTTTAACCAACTTAGGATCACAACATTGTTGATAATCATTCCTAAGGAGGATGAAATTAAAGCAGATATCAATGTAGCTTAATTGTCAGTTGTTTTGACGGAAAATGCATTTTGATTTGTTTGACCTGGAATTGTAAAACTACAACCCATCGAGGAATCAAGAGTTTTAGAAATTCCATAAATATTTCTAAGAAAAGTTGTACTTGGAGGAAGACTAAGACCACTTGGTTTAGCTTTTGCGTTCATACTTGCTGCATTCTGATCATGATATAACTCTAGATTTTGCAATTTAGCAGTTAATTTACGTGCATTCAACATCTCCAGTTCTCTTGCTTGTAATTTACTTGGCAAAGCATGAAATGATAAAGTTGAGAATTCTTTATCATGAGTCAGTAGTAAGACATAATTTTCCCAATCTTTTGATAATGCTTCCAACAACTTGTCTTTCAATTCTTCGTCTTCTTTTGTCATATCCACTATTTTCATTTCACTTATCAAATGTGGAAGTCTTGAAAATATAGCCGTAGTATTTTCGTTTTCAAAATGTTAAAAATTGTCAAATTCCCTGTTAATAACCTTCCGTCTACTCTTCTTATATTGTTCTTTCCTTCACATCTTAATGCTAAAGCATCCCATAATGGTTTGGACTTTGTGCATGTATTAAATTGATGCATTAACTCTTTTGGTAACGCATTAACTATGAGCTTTCTTTTCAAGTTCATGATAACTCTTATTTTCTCCACATATGTAATCTTTTCATTCTTTGGATTCTCCTTTAGAATCAACCAGTTTCTTATAACCGTCTTCAATTGGAATATAAATATAAACATCATTAGCATTGATAAACGCGTAAGATCTTGATTTCTAATTATAGTAATCTTAAAATTACAACAATTTAGGAACTTTCTGATTGTTCCAGTTTCATTGTCATATTTTAACATTGCTTGCATTGAAGTTTGAATTGCAGCAAAGGCTTGAAAATCATTCATCTTGACTTTCTTGAAAAACTGATCCAACGAAGTGAACATGAAATGGACTTGCTTGACACGAACTAAATAGGCTACGAAATGGAAACGAAGTGAAAGCTGTGAACAAACTATCAGAAACTGAGAACGAAGTGACACAAACTGACATGTAAAGTGACACGAACTGATTCGCGAAGTGATACGAACTGACCAGCAAACTAAACACGAACTGTGAGTTCGTGGTGGTTACTGTTGCGAACTGTCACTTCGTGACGGTTATTTGCACGAACTGGAAGATCAACGCATGAACTTAAATGAACTAAACCATTTTTCTCTAATTTTCGCGATTTTAGATGTTTTTTAGTGAGATTTTCAGCAGTAGATCAGATACAATCGACAGGATTGAATTAGGATCGAAATTGACACCAAAAATGCAATAGAAATGATTGAACAAAAACAAAAACACATATGATTTATCAAAACCCAACATAAAATGGATCTACAATTCGTAAATAGCCAAGTACATATCAGTTGAATGAACCAAAATGCTCTGATACCACTTGAAAATGCAAGAGCAGTGGATCGTTTACTCGATCTAGCTATTTCAATATACGAGATTGAATTAAAAGATTGTTTTATTGATCACAATAGAACAATTACAATCTGGAACACTTATAGAGAACACTATGAAAACTACTCACATAACACACTCAGATTCACACACTTAAACTCTGATCCTTAGATGCATTACAAAGAAACACATATATATACTCTAAGAACTGTCCACGAACTGGCAGTTCGTGGCCACGGACTTATCCACTTCGTGCTGACTTCGTGACCAGCATTCTTTGCATCCTCGTCTTGTTCAGATACTTCACACGACTAACCGATTATGCTCTAACATTTTATGCTCTAACATCAGATATGCAAACTTTTGATGGAATGGATTTTGATGCTCTTTTGAATTCTCCTCCACTACATATTCCTTTAATGGCTGCCGCTAGTAAATCTAATATGAACGAAAGATCAGTTCAAGAGTAGTTGACTTATATGATGAATTTGTTACTTCAATAACCCGAGCAGATTACTTTGTTAAGAGCTTGTGATCAACCTCACACTATAGCTTTTATTAAATTGCAGGCAGCAAATGCTGAAAAGTCAAAGGCTCTAGTGGAAATGAGAGAGTAAATTAGATTGTTATTTGATCAATCTATTGCTCAGGGGGAGATAGAAGGGAGATAGAAAAAGATGATGGTTGTAAAGAAGATGAGCTCAGAAAGCTGAAAAGAATGATGATGATAAGGTCGATGATCCTTCTAGACAGTTTGAATATCCTAGCTTTGTTGCGGGTGATTCTAGTTCTGCTATGCCTAAGGGGTAGTCTTAAAATCCTGATGCTGATGCTAGCAAGTTTGAGTGTCCTGGGGGTATGTGAAGTTTATGATATTGCTCATGTCACTGCTATTTTTTATTACAATGAAGATGGGGAGCATTGTCATTTCTTAACCCGAGAGTAACTTGCGGAGTTATACGAGTTAAATCCAGAGGAAGTTGATAAAGTTCATGTTGAAGAAGAACCGAGTCTGAATGTGTATATTATGATGATGTTGAAGTTGAAGACATTACTGAAGAAGAATATCCTGAAATGTATTGTAATGTCAACTCTCAACAATCTAAAGACTTCAAGTTTTTGGTGATGCTGAAGAGAAAAAAGTTGGGGAAGAATTGAAAAAGAAAGAATCTGAAGTCGCTGCTGACCAGACTGTGGCTGATGCACGTGAACAATCGCGTCGAAGGAATTTTGATGATTTCATGAAGACGCTTCATGCGAACTACTTACCTCCACCAAAGCCAGCTGAACAAAGAAAGCATGTAAACTTTAAGGGTCAGGTAATGTTATCAGTTAGATGTATGACTCTTAACTAAACTATTTTGGAATAAAAAGAGAGTTCGGCATTCAATATATTAGGCATGCACCTGATTTCAACTCTCTACCGATGTGGGATATCCGTGAGATTGCACAAAGAAAACTTATAAAATACGGAAACCACAACTTTGCTGATTGGTTTGAAAAGTAATTAAGGTATGAGGTGTATAGGAGCAAGTTTCAATTTATCAAACATGTGAGACCAAAGTACAAGATATTACTTGACAATATTTATCCAATTACCAAATGGGAAACGGTGTTCTTGAAGTTCAAGCTTCCGAATACGATAAAGAAAATACCGCTGATAAGAATAGACCAAGATTTTCTGAAAGACTTGAAATGGCGGTATTATGATGAGAAGACTGGAGAAGCTGTGATTATTTTGAAGTAGGAAAACAGGGATGTGAGGGTGTTTGACCCGATATGCGTAATCAATTTGACAGAAGCTGATATTCGTGAGCTCTATTATAACCAGATTTTGTACCGCCTGGAGCATTCAGAGTAAGCACTTCAATACCAGCGTGTTATAAGAATCTGCTTTGCTTTCGATATCAACAGTGGAAACAACAAGCACCGAATCTAGAAGATGAAGAAGTGATCGAAAATCCTATCGCAAGACAAGGGCGAGTTTGTTGGTGTAATATTCGTTTTCTGTCTGTGTGCTAGGTGTTACAGCTTTTTGTGTAGAGTAGAATTCTGTAATTGTAAGTGGAGAATGAGTACAACCAAATGAGTGGCGTATAACCACCGAATCAGTCATTTGGTGGGCACCTCATTTGGTGGCTGCTATATCTATAAATAGCCAACTCATTCATGACATTTAGAACTTTTGGTCCTTGTGTATTCATTTGGTGAACTCAGTGTGTGTCCAGGTCATTCGGTGATTAATACATCAAGGCTTATATTTACTGTTTTGTCTCATTCTACACTTGATATAACTGAACAAGATCCGTATAGGCCTCTTACAAGTTCTAGGACGCCCGTTTTGGGCAACTGCCAGAGCATTAATCAATTTGGACATGGGTCATATCAACCTCAGAAGTGGTGATGAGAATATTTCAATCGCGCCAACCAAAACAAATATAAAGGCGTTGGTTTTCCAAGAAAAGGAGGAGCTAATATGCTATATGCACTGAGAAATCCCAAAAGACTCGTTCCCTTCCTTAAAATTGACTATAATATCTCAAGCAATCATCTCTGAGCAGATAATGCAAAATCCTATCTTGCTCGATCTTGAATTGATTAACCCACTCCTTGATATCAAAGATCCTAATATTGAGCCACCCAAAAAGGTACGATTCGGTTATCACTTCAACAAGTTTTTCCTTTATTCTTTAGGGCACGAATACAGCCTCTGTTAAGAATTTGTCTCTTGGTGCCGAAATGGCCCATTACTCCATAACGGCCCGTCAGGTAACATAGGTAACACGGCTCGTTACCAACCAATTTATACTTTATCATCAAACCCTAGAAAGGTACGATTCGTTTATCACTTCAACAAGTTTTTCCTTTATTCTTTAGGGCTGGAATACTTCTTTACCCCTTCCATGCTCTCTTGTCTATTAGTAATTCGATCAACACATTTAATCTTTTCAAAATTTTATCATGATAATTGTAAATGATTAAGTGTGGGTTGGCAACAAGTTCCCATCCCCAATTCTCACTTAACCTGCTAATTTATCGACCATACCATACTGGTCAGTTTTGAAAATTCGATTTTTTTGCGAAATTAGCCCTAACGGCTCGTTACCGCGTAACAGCTCATTATGAATCCTTTACTGTAAGTTGCAAAATGACTCGTTAGCCGGTAATGGGTTGTTACACACTTAAAATTCAATCTTTCATAATTTATCTATTCGCTTTTTTCTGTTAGATGTCCGGCAAACGTCGAGTAACTAAAGTCACGCCTGTGAAGAGCTTTGACCACGAGGCTGGTCCTTCGAATAGAAGGAGAGGAAGGCCACGTAAAGTGCAGCCATTGGAAAGAAAGAACAAGATCTTTGAAGTATCGCCTGCGTTTGTCAATCTGTGCAAGCATTTGGACAAGATGGAGAAGGACGTATTCGCTAACTACAAAAAAGCCAACTAATACTGTCTTGGAGACCCAAGATAAACTTGATATTGTGACTTTACATTTGAGAAGTCTCAAGCATCATATCGAAAATCTAATGGTCTCCATGCCCAATGCAAATGTCACTCTGCCTTCACCTGCATATCACAATGTTCCTTTCAATGAAGCTATGAAGAATCTTTGTCACCCAGATTCGTCTGAATCTGAAAGTGAACCAGAGGAGGACCCACCATCTAGTGATAAATGAAGTTTTTATGTTTGTCTACGTTAACTATCTTCTTATCTATTTAGACTTCATGTGTGATTCTGTTTTGGATTATTTATTTTGACATCTTTTGACTATGGCATGATAAGTATTATGGATTGAATAAATGGACTGCTTTATTTTTATGTTTATTTTTATTTTGGGTAATACTTATATTTTCTTGTTGCGTGTGATGTTTTTTTTCTTTTTTCTAAGTCTTGTAAGTAGCATCAATGCAAGGCAGGGGAATTGGTACACAATGGAATGAGAAGTCAGCTTTTAGGGTTAATGAAGAAAGCTATTATCTACATTCCGCTAGCAGTCAGGCTCGTATTTTCTATTCCTTTTGTCTTATGTTTTGCATTGTTCTCAAGTATATTGAGTACAATGTATGATTTTAAGTGGGGGGATGGGAGACTCCCCTATAGTTTGCATGTTTTATTGGTTATTTGGTCAACTTTGACAAATTTTCAAATTTTTGCATGCTAAACTTTTCTTTATTCACTGCTAAAACTTAAGCTATCAACTGATTTTGCAAATCTCAAGTAAACTTCTTAACTCTGTATGCTGAACCAAATCAAAGCTTTTACCACCTTCCATTCATTGCTATACAACTCTAGGCATGTATTTTAGACCCTTCTGCATGATCAAGTCCTAGTGTGCATGTACAGGAGAGGAAGCCTAGATAATCAACCAAACTTAAGCCCTTTTTCCATTTCATTTCCATGGTGAGATTTTTTTAGCCTTAGACAAGGTTTACACTCAACGGGAGCTTGGGTTTTATGCTTGAACAAGATTTAGAGTGTGGCACATGTGACCTACTTCTAGAACTTGAGCTTTGCATATGTTACAAGACTATAACTTACAAAACAAGAAAATATGATAGAGGCAAATCCTAGGATAACATTTTTATGTTTAAACCTTCAAGTTATTTTTGTCTCCATTTCTATACCAATTACCCAAATTACCCTTAGTCTACCCCTGTTGAGTCTAATTTTCCTTTTCATTTGATTACCCCATTACACCCTCAGCCTTAGCCTAGTTTTTATTTATACCCCTTATTTTCGAGAAGCTATCTGGTTTAGTATCTTAGTAGAATAACCCCTCCAAAAGATAAAAAATAATGTCAAAAAGACATGCTATGCCGATGTTAGTAAAAATAATGTACTTATGGTTAGAAGAGAATCTATGAGTTTAAAGATTCTTCTTCAGTTATTAAAGTTAGGGCTTTGTATGTATTTATAGATACCAGATCTTGTGCACCCAAGTTTATACCCTTTTTATCCAATTCCATTCCCTTAACCAACTACAACCTCAGCCAAAGTCCTATTGATTTGTAAGTTAGTATAGGTAGTTAGTTAAATTACGATCGTTTGTCAAGCCTATGGTAAGGAAAGTCCATAATGAGAAATCGAGAGCACTATAAAGTTTAGTACATTATTTACTAGTTATCCATGTATAAAGCGTGAGTGGAGTGTACATTGGGATATAGTATGGTTGATTGTTAAGGAATAGTCCTAAGGAAAGAAGTCAAGTGTTTGATGTCCATGCTTTTCAATTTTAAAAGTTACTTTTGTTTAGTCTATTCTGAGAATACAAGCACATGTTACTAGTTATGCCTTTGTGTCTCTAATATTTTAGAGGTTTGCTCAGGGACGAGCAAAGTCTAAGTGGGGGGATGTTTGATGTGCTCTAAAGTACACATCTTTTTATTAATTAAATGCCTGCACTTGTTAGTAGTTTATATATTAATTTGGTCAATTTTACCGTTGATTGCTATGAATTGCCATAAACAGGTAACTAGAGGGGGCCAAAGTGACAATTACGGATTTTAAGAGGTTTTTAGAAGAAATTGCACAAGAATCATAGATTTGTGCAATTTCTCATGCAACAACCCGTTTCATTGTCATGGGCCATTACTAGACCATCTCCAAAAACCCTAATTCGTAGATTTGTGACGGCGCTCACGACTCGTTTCCACATAACGACCCATTACGCCCAGTTTCCGAAACCCTAAATTAAAACTATAAATACTCGTCACTTTCATTCAATTGAAGCTCTAGAGACCAGACACGGTTATTGACGTATTCCAGGAGCGATTCTCAGTTTCAAAGTCGAAGATTGAAGCTATTGAAGGTGTAGCAAGGTTTCAGATCGTTTGTGTAATCGTTGCAGTTGAAGATTCCACTGTTGTTTACCCTTGGTTTGCATTCATAATGATGTTTACTTATTTTTCTACTGTAATAGTTAGGATAGCTATGATTAGAGGCCAACTCTCTTGATATTATCTAGACAAGGTGATCTATTTCAGTATTTACCTATGATTTGACGTTGATTTATCGTATGACATAATGATTTGAGTATAATGTTTATGATTCCTCTTGCTTATCAGAAATGAGTTGTTGAATGTTGTGTTTGATCCATTCATAGTGGTATTTGGTTTGCTTGGTAGGATAGAGGTATTATGTTGTTGATTCAATGTTATTTCTTAGTTGTTATCTAACGATTCCAATATGTGTTTTGGAACTCTAACGAGCCTAGATAGGAAATAGTGATTATGCATGTTTAATAGTCCATTTTGGTTGAAGTATGTCTCTATAGTTAGTCATGAACCTTAGCTTCCATGTCTTGGATTAAAAGGATTAGTGAAGTACCTAGGTGTAGTGCATATTTGATGGTATGTGAATTGGTTATAGTATGTTAGTCAATCATGATTAGTCAGAATAGTATTGGTATATGATCCTAGGTTTTAGGTCATTTGCTTAGTGCCTTATAACTAAGACATTAATTCGTGGATACTTCTTTGTGGATGTGATTATAATTGAAGAACAAGTGTCTAGCGATTTTGTTTCCTTTAGACAGTTAAGTTACGATACATCAATGTCAGGTTTGGGTAATGCTGAAGTAGTGATCAGTCTTAGATGATATCTACTTTTATAAATATGTTCTTATATATCCGCTTTTATATATCTGTTCTCATTTCAATCAGTCTTTTCTACCTTATTTCTTTCACTACTAGTCACTAAGAATTGTGACAGAGTCTTAATGATATTAGCTAGGTTTAGTATGATTAGACCATTGCTACCTTAGGTCGACCCTGAGTCATTCTTTCATGCTACCATACGGTAGGTCCGCTTTCCTATATATGCATGCGTAGTAACTTAGAGTTAGGATTATAAATTTAAAAGTCATTTTTGCAGGTTATATATGTATATATATGTATATATATATATATATATATATATATATATATATAGGGTTAGGATCCTGCGAAACACATCTTTTTGTGAAAACTGCGAAAACACATATTAAAACTCACGTAACTTTTTCATACGTTAACGATTTTTCATAAAATTTGCGCCAAAAGTCTTAGAATTACGTTATCTTTAAATCTGGAGCAAAATATTAAAAAAAAAAAACTGAACGTTTTTTTTTCCCGTGTGATGCACATGTGCATCATATAATTAAAAAAACTTATAAAATGCTATTTTTTTTTCTTTAAATCTAAAGATAACACAACTATAAGATTTAGGGTGCAATTTCTTTTTAAACTATTAATGTATATCACATGTATGAGCGTTTTTTTGGTATGATGCACATGTGCATCATTCAATAAAAACACAAAAAAATGATGAAAATATATGACATATGGTGCGACTAAGAAAAAAAAATATTAACTCATACTAAAAGTATGAGTTTTTTTTTGTGATGCACATGTGCACCACACAAAAAAATATTTAAAAAAATAAAAAAAAGCGTTAAGTTTTTTAAAACTTTTATAGGATTAAAGATAATATAATTTTAAGACTTTTGGTGCAAATTTTTAAAAAAAAATATTAACGTATGAAAAAGTTATGTAGGTTTTAAGATTTGTTTACGCAGTTCTCACAGAAAAAGGGTGTTTTCGCAGGATCCTTCCCCTATATATATATATATATATATATATATATATATATAGGTACCTATGTTTATGACTTTATCATTATATACTCCTACAAGATATGATCCGTCATTCAAATATTGATAATTCATATTGGAACTTGGCTGGAGTGTTGCGGTGAAAAAAAAAACACCTGTGAGGGGTACTGGCACGAAAAAACATGATAAAGCTAAGTGTTAGAGAAGGGTCAAAATCTCGATTTTGAAGATAAATATAATAAAATAAGAATCAATTTGATTTTGATAGTAAGCCTATTATCTAGAAATGTGACTACCCATCATTTCGATTTTTGCATCAATCCCATTATCATTGTTAAAATGTAATAGTAATTCTATTAGTATAAAGAGAATAAATATATGAAAATAAATAAATAAATTTGAACGGCAAATAAATTTTGAACTAAAAGAAAATTAAAAAAAAACCTAAAATATCAAACTTCTGACCCTTCCTTTTTTTATAATTTTTTTGGAAAAAGGAAATAAATAAATAAATTATAATATACTAAAAATTAAAAATTCAAGATATACAGTCAAAAAGCATTTTAAACTATTGGGAATGAAAATGTATTTTCGAAAAGTCAAAGATGCATAGGCTACAATTCAATATAAGAAAAAAGGTCTCTCTCTAAACATTTCTTTCAACTCTTTGAACCAAATGATGATCTAAGAAACAACTCCATGGAAATGTTAATAAAAATAGAACACAACACACCATTAGTGAGAAAAGACTTGAAACAAAACATAAATCAGTCAAATTAAAACACTCAACATTTATATATTTCGTAATGAGAAAATTATGATAGTAATATCAAAACTCATGAAAGTGACAACAATTGGCCCACTTCTTGCAATATTGGTTCATTTCTTTGAAACATCACCATGTACCGCAAATATAACAAAAATGATTTGGGCATCAGATTAAATGCTCAAATAGTAAGGGGTAGAAGAAAAACAAACAAACAAAACAATAACTTGAGGTAAAAGGAAAGGCACTTTACCAACTATAATTCTACAACCAACAAAACAATATATCATCAAGACTTAGATCAAATCCGCAGCCTCCACAAAAATATGCAATCTGCATATCTTTCTCAACTCATATTATCCATTCTGAAACAAAAACATAAGAATTCACGTATACCTTTTCCGGTGAAGTTGCAATCTTCCCACCTTAATTCATGTATACCCTTCTCAAATTGTACATATGTGGTTTGTAAGCAGGCATGGCGGAATTTGATACCAGTTTCTCTGCACTATATGTGGCCTCAGCAGTTCTTTTGTAAACTGCTATTATGCTTCCTCTTACTTGGCCACCTAAATGTGACTGTTTTCAATAAAAATGAAAATTAGATGATACGCTTTCATGTGGCAAATCGCATATGAATCCTTGTATCTATTAACAATAATATATGATAATTATAGGTTGCAAGATGGTCAGGCATGTTGAGAAACATGTCAAAGCTGGCCATGTTAACACAAATCAGAATATGGCCTGGCCGGATTGTGTAGACCCAGAGGAAACATTTTCCTATTCACAATAATGTTCAAATAAGACAACTTTATATGAAATAAGTGTTATTCTAATATCGATTAGTTATATGAAATCGATTAGTACTATTTATCCATAAGTGTTATTCTAATATCGATTAGTTATATGAAATAAGTGTTATCCTAATATCAATTAGAGGCTAATGAGTGTTGCCACTTAATTTATGCTTTTCTTCTCTAGGAATCACAAAAACACATTCAAATTGCCTCAAGAAAACAACTTGTTGTTAGCATATTTGTAAAATTTCTAATCATCCTAATATCATTCAAAGGTTTGTCTGATGCAGGTATATAGCATATTAACCAAACAGAGTACCACATAAACAGTTAGACTAACCTTTTAAAGAGACCTCAATCAATATTCAATGAAGCAACCGCGATCAACTTCTAAAAACACTGCAATAGTGGTTTTCACATAACAAAACAATACATATATAAAATTGTAATACAAAACTGTGATACAAACTTAAGTGGATGTAGAATTAGTTTAACATAATACAAGTTTATAAAACTGTAAAGGAATCAAAAGTTTATAAAATTAACTGTTTCATCAACTGAACATGAATATGATGGTCAATATTCAATGAAGCACCGGATCAACTTCTAAAAACACTGCAATAGTGGTTTTCACATAACAAAACAATACATATATAAAATTGTAATACAAAACTGTGATACAAACTTAAGTGGATGTAGAATTAGTTTAACATAATACAAGTTTATAAAACTGTAAAGGAATCAAAAGTTTATAAAATCAACTGTTTCATCAACTGAACATAGAATATGGATGGGTCTATTGTCCAAGGGAGGTGTGGCACTTATGGTTATACTGCAACCTAACTGATTTTTATTTGACCCATTTAATAAGATAAAACACAACCAAATATAAACAGTTCAAACAGATATATGAATCTCCATAAGAAGAACCCTTCAATAAACCATAAAACAAAATAAAAAATCAATGTCCATAAAAGAAGCATGATGGCAGTATATGTTTCTATAAATCCACAAAAATATTTGTTCATATCAAATCAATCAAATCAATGTCCAAACTCCGAATGCATCGTATTTGTTCATATCAAATCAACCAAAAACTAAAAAAAAACTAATTTATAAATTATATTTTTAGTTTAAAGAAATCATATATATGCTCTAAATCCACAAAAATATATATATTTCATTACAACATCAAATGTGTACCTATCGAATGGTAGAAAGTGCATCAAATGAGACGTTCCCAGCATGTAGATTCTCATGTTCCACCAAACCTATCTTATTCAAATTCAAGGAAAATTTTAATATTCATTAACCCAAATATTATAGCCTCTGATCTTGCATTCTTGTGACCTGAGATGTTTGTAGTAGCATACAACACACAGAATAGGCAAACGATGACAAATTAAAGATCTCGCATATGGTTAATGAGGTTTTACACGTCGTAAAAACATAGGTAGTTGTCTGACCCAACTTACCATGTGTAGGGGCTGAAATGTGTTAAAAATATAATGACTGATTTTAAGGGTCACAAAGTTCTGTGTATATAAGGCTTTATAGGAATACCCCAAACTTAATGGCTTCAACTTAGTTATGAGGTTTCATAGGATCGCGTGGTGTGAGATCCTTGCTGATTTTCTAAGCACAAAATCTGCAGCCCCTGGTGGCTTGTGGAAGAACTCTTGACTAAACCCCTCTTAAAGCCTTCAACTTTATTTATCTATGTAGAATTGAAGAAACTTTCATCAGTAATCACAACTTCTTAATCAAAATTACCAACTGGGTATCTCCAAAAACACACTTGAAGCTCTGTAGAGGAACCAAAAGGCAACTCTAACTGATCCATAACCACTTCTGGGTCTGGGTGTGAAGCAAATACATAGCAAAGGACAAAGAGCTGGGTACGAAGCAACCAAACACGTTCTGCAACATTACAAAACATAAAACCAACACTTTTAAAATTCTACAATAAATTTTAGACCTAAAAACCTAAAAATGACTCATCCACAATCTATTAATCTAGAAAAATACCTGCAAAAAGAAATAGAAAGCTCAAAACCTGCAACAAAACAACACAAATTCATAAGAAGATGTCTAGATATGAAGGTTGTTGCACTTTTAAGAACTTCAAAATCCTTTCATTTTTTTTTCTGCGACTGCTGTTGTATAGCAGCTTAAAGATTTACTTTATTTGAAGCAATATCAAGATGACAATATCAAAACAACTCAAGAAAACAAACAAATAAAACTTATCAGAATCCAAATACGAAAATATAAAACCCTAATAGTGAAACCGATTACCTGCGGAAGCGGTCCAAATAAAGGCATCGATTCAAAAACAAAGATATCTAAAAGATTATAAGCCACCTCCGGCACTATGGTTGAAATCGAGATTAGAAGAGATGGTTTCTGGTGCTGCCGCCGCCCTGTTCACCATTGTAGTAGCCGGACAACAGTCAGCCTGAAATCGAGATTTCTATTCACCGTTTTGACACCAGTTACCAGCTTGTCTGCCTGTTTCGAGTCGTTACCCACAATTTCTCAATCTTACCTGCATTTTAACAACCAGATCACCAAGTTTGACAGAGTCTAGGCTAAAATAACCAAATATTACTCCAGTTCCATATTGAAATCATAGACAAACCATTGAAAGAAATGATACCATGTTTCTTTTAGATGCTTGAGTGAGATAGGCAAATCATAAACGGTAACCTGAATTCATTTGAAAAACTAAAAAGGTACATCAATGTTTGTTAGATGCAAGCAAATCATAAACGGTAACCTGGTTTCCTTTCACACACACACAACAATACTTAAATAGAGCGAATGAAAACAGACTTCAAAATCCTTCTGGTTAAACAAAGAAACCTGCGATGCAGAGGTGAATTAGCTCTTAAAGGTAGAGAATGAAACCTACGATATCAAAGAACACAAACATTCAATAAACGTAAAAGATTAGATAGCAGTTGACGGATTCTTCGTTGAATACTATCAAAAATGGTAACGGATTTGAAGTTATTTAAACATACCTTAAAAGATTAGATAGTAGTCGACGAACGAAGAAGAGTAATCGATGGAGCAGGAACCAGCGATTGAAAAGTAGACGAAGAAGAATAAGAAGTAAAACTTGATTGCGAGAACAAATTAAACAACATCTACAATAACGAATGAAATAGAACATACCGTGCTGAAATCCAGTACCAAATCTGAACCATTGCTAGGATATTGAATGAAATCCAGTATCAAATCGAAAGCACCGCTAGAAAATTCGAGGTTCATAGCGCTTTCCTTTGCTTCGATCTTCAGCGACTTCAGTACGTAGACATCAACGACTTTAGATGGATCAAACAGCTAATGAATTTGTTTTGATCTATCTACGACTTTTGATGGATCCGAATTTTGAGCATCCGTATGTAGACAGCGGCTAGGGTTTTGAACGGAGGCATCTTGAAAAATGAAAAAAGAAACGGTGGGTTATGAATATCTAGGGTTTTCAAAATTCAGATGTCACCGCAGTTTAAAGCTATGCATGGAGCACTTGTATCCTCTTTACAACCGCGGCCCAATCGGGGGTGAGGGCATGAGTGATGATTACCAAAGAAACACTGGTTGAAGAAGGAAACGGAGAAGAAATGAAGGGTTGCCCAATTGAAGGAGAGAGAGGTCTGGAGAGCGTGGGAATCGAAGGCGGTGGGAGAGAGCGGTGGAGAGCGTGGTAATCGAAGGTTGTGCCACCGCTGAATTCTGATGGTTGGATCGAGGAGGAGGGTAGCTCATTGATGGGTGTAGGTTTAAAGATGTAAGCGGTGGGTTTAAAGGAGCTTCAAGACTTGTACATTGTGCTTATTAGTTTGTACGCGTCTTAAGGATTAAGCATTTTTCATGACGAAAATGCCCTTTAGGGCAATATGTATTATATATAGTAATAGATATATATATATATATATATATATATATATATCTTCACACACGTCATTGAGCATCTCTGAAATCAAACTTTCTGATGCCATTACTGACTATGAAAAACTCCAGGCCGGTAATGAAAAACATCTAAAATTATGGCAAAGCCAAAAAGTAACACGAAACAAAAAGAATAATAGGATTGGGTATAATAAAGTCGCTTATCCTGATTTTTACACTGAATGTGTGGAAATGGTTCAAATTGAAGAAACAAAAGTGCAACTTACCCCTGACCCCATTATTGAAACTGATGAGGAAACGAAAACTTCTATTGAGACAAGTTTATTCACAAACAAAACTGACAAAACAACATTAGAAAGTGTTGTAACTGAAAAGGAAGTCACACCAACTATTAAACCATAATTTTACAGCATTTATGATGAAATTGTCGAAGATCTCAGGAAATCAAAAGAAATTGAAAAGACTGAATCTAGTGATTTACAAAATACTTCAAACAAAATCAAGAAAGCACATTCAGTCACTTTTTCTGATTTTATGTTATTCCTAAAACTAGATGTTGAATGAATGCATAGTCTGTGGAAAAATTGGACACGTTTCAATTGACTGTCACCCCCAATCCATTTTAGAAAATTAGCAAGCTGTCAAAAGTCAAACAACTGACAAAATGGATAACTCTGCAAAAACAAGGGTTGTTGGTGAATCATATTGTCAACAAGAAAAATAACTTCAAAGAGTCAATTCATCCGGATCATTCCTACTCCGGAAGAAAATTTGAGCACCCAAGAAAATTAGGACCTATAGGCAAACAAAGACCAATTTACTTTGAACATGATGATTATGAGGACCTGGAATACAATTTTTCCAAAAGACCTCATACCAACCAGAAATCTAGGAGTGTGTCTGCTCCTAGAGGCAGGAATTTGATCCCGAGGTAAAATATACCTCAGATGGCAAAAGTTATTATCCCGAGGTAAAAATTACCTTGGAGGGACAAAATTACTCCGAAAGGCATCTAAGAGACTAGAAAATGGGCTTGTGAGGTAAAATTTACCTCGGAAGGGCAAAATTTCTACCCTTAGGTAAAAGTTACCTCAGATAAATTTTTTTACTCCAGAAAGAATCTTACACCTTAGAATGGATGTTTCGTCCTAATCAAGATGAAACTGTTTTCAATAGCCAAAATAAACCGCTGTCTCAAAAGAATCTTTCAAAATTTCATGATCAAACTTCATCTTTTGAAACAACATACTCTGAATCGTCAAAGGCTAGAAGACAGTGGGAGTATAGGCAGAGAAACGCACTTGAAAAATAAATATTTATAAATTTTCAGTGTGAACAAAATTATGTCCCTAATCCCAATGAGTCAAGAATCTTCAAATAGTGATCAGTCAAAGGCTGAGTCCTCGAAATCTAAAGAGATGACTCAAACACTTGTACTCAAGGAGTATAAGTATAATGATGCTATGGGCAGACCCAAGACCACAATGGCTTGGGTCCCATAAGTAAATAACTCATTATATCTTACATATGAAGGACACATCCAATAAATCTCATAGCAGCATCTAGGTTGTAGATAGTGGATGTTTTGCCATATGACAGGAAATGAAGAATTTTTAAAAAACACAAAAAGAGTTAATGGAGGAGCAATTGCTTTTGGAAGCACTAAGGGTTAATTTTCTTTAATGGAGGACCAGTTTCTTTTGGAAGCACTAAGGGTCAAAAATGGGAAGGTTACCTTTGATAAGGTAAATTATGTTGAGGTACTGGACTTCAATCTTCTTAGTGTCACACAAATGTGTGTCAAGAAGTTGAATGTTTTGTTTAATAAGTCAGAGGTTATCATCCTTAAACCTATGGTTGAAGTACCTGAAAACATGATTTTTATAAAGGCACCTAGGAAGGATGGTTTGTACATTCTAGATATGGCACATACTACATCTAAGGATGGTATCAACTGTCTTATATCCAAGGCCTCTGTAGATGAATCGGACCTTTGGTGTTGAAGGCTAGGACATGTAAATTTTAAAATAATTAAAATGCTTGTAAAAATTGGTTTGGTTAAAGGTTCACCTAATAAAATATTTACATTTGCTGAGCAATGTGTTGCTTTTCTAAAGGGTAAGCAACACAAATCTTCTCATAAGCCCAAATTGGAAAGCTCTAATTCAATGCCCTTAGAATTACTGCATATGGATTTGTTTGGTCCTACAAGGGTGAAGTGCTTAGGAAAAAAAGTCTTATTGTTTTGTTATAACTGATATTTTCCAAGATAGACATGGGTTTTCTTTCTTACAACCAAAGATGAAACCCCTGAAATCATAAAAGCTTTAATTGTTCAGCTTGAAAATCAGTCCAAATTAAAAGTCAAAACAATCAGAAGTGACAATGGAACAGAGCTTAAAAACCATGTCTTAAACTCTTTTTGTGAAGAAAAAGGAATTGCTAGGCAATTCAGTGCAGTTAGAACTCCTTAGTAAAATGTTGTTGCTGAGAGGAGAAATAGGACACTAATTGAAGCTGCAAAATCTATGTTAGCTGAATCAAAATTACCTGTAACTTTATGGGCAAAAGTAGTAAATACTGCATGCTATGTGCAAAACAAGATTTTGATTGTGAAAGGGCAAAACAAGTCACCCTATGAAATTTGGAGAAAAAGAAAACCTAACATCCATTTTCTAAAATCATTTAGCTGTCCTGTAACAATTTTAATAACTAATGAGCAGTTATCATAATTTGCTGAGAAATCAGATGATGGTTATTTTGTTGGACACTCTAGAGTTTCAAAAGCATACAGAGTATACAAGATTAGTTCTAAAATTGTTGAAGAAACTAATAATGTTTTCTTTAATGAAAAATCAAAGAACAAGTTTAGAACTGAGCCCTCATGGTTATTTGACATTGACTCACTAACCAATGCTTTCAACATAACTATTGAGAAGCGAACCAGTGATAATGTGCATGTACATGTACCTCAAGTTACTAAAGAATTTAGTAGGTTCAAAGGCATTGATCCTCCATTTTTTCTCATCGGTAAGCACCAAGCCCATCATTCCTGCTACAAGATTTGACTTGACTCCAGGAGCTGTTATTCAATTCAACTCTGATCGAACACCTATTCCTCAAGTTGTAAATGAATCAGATAGATCAGCTGAAAACAGTCTCATCATGTATAAAGATGCAGCTGATGATAGTGGAAACTCTAGTAATCAAAGTGATCTAGGAAATCAAGATGATTAAACTCCAAATTTGGTTTCAACTCATAGTGACAGTGATGAATCAGATTCTCATTCTGCTGAGAATTTGAGTTCTCCTTCTCCAGCTGGTGAAACTGAGATATCTGAATCTATCTTTGAACCTGTTGTATCACTATAACAAGAATCCCCATCTTCTTCACAGATACCAGAATTAGAGCTTATGAATGAATTTACTCCTTTAAATTTGCCTAAGCCTAATTTTAATCATGAATTCCCACCCTCATATAATTCCAGATTGAGAAAATCACATCCTTTGGAAAATGTAATTAAAGATGTTGAAGCACCAGTGCTTAGAAGAAGTAAATCAACAACAAATGCAAATTTCAGTTTACATACATGATTCTTGTCACAGGTAGAACCTAAGAAGATATTTGAAGCACTGAGAGAGAACAGTTGCATTGAAGCTATGCAGGAAGAGCTACTTCAATCAACCACAAAAAGTTTGGGAACTGGTAGATTTTCCAGTGAATGCACCACCTCCTATTGGAATCAAATGGGTCTTTAGGAATAAGAAGGATGAGAGAGGCATTGTGTGAAAAACAAGGAAATGTTAGTAGTTCAAGGCTTTGCTCAAGAAGAAGGAATAGACTATGATGAAGTGTTTGCACCATTGGCTAGATGGAAGCAATAAGAATATTTTTGGCCTATGTTGCGTTCAAGAACTTTCATGTCTACAAAATGGATGTCAAAAGTGCTTTTCTCTATGGATTACTGAATGAAGAAGTTTATGTGTGTCAGCCATCTAGGTTTGAAGATCCATATCATTTAAACAAGGTGTGTAAACTGATAAAAGCTCTATATGGTCTTAAACAGGCACCAAGGACCTGGTATGAGACCCTCTCTTGTTATCTAATTAATTATGGTTATAAAAGAGGAGCAATTGACAAAACTCTCTTCATCAAAACAGTTGGAAAGGATCTCCTAATGGTATAAATTTATGTTGATTATATAATCTTTGGTTCAACTAATGATGCTCTTTCTAAGGAGTTTGAAGCCCTAATGCAAGGAAAATTTAAGATGAGTTCCATGGGTGAACTCACCTTCTTCCTAGGACTTCAAATGAAGCAATCAAAAGAAGGCATTTTTCTGAATCAAGCAAAATATGTTCAGGATACGCTTAAGAGGTTTGGCATGCTGTCAACCTCTTCTACTAAAACTCCTATCTCAACATCACACAAGTTAACTTCTAACTTGACTGGTGAACCTGTTGATGAGCACATCTATAGAGCCATGATTGGGTCTCTGATGTGATGGAGAAGACGGCTGGAGGGAAAAAATGAAACGCTCGATATAATATAATAATCAAGTTTAATATATTTGAAGTTGTAATTTGTTTAATACGGTAATTGATATCGAAAGTGACGAAATTATTTGACGTGTTTTTCTTTTAAAAATTTTAATCTTTATTTGGTTTTTCACTTTTTATTTTCATTTTTTTGAATTTTATTTTAATCTTTATTGGATATTTCTTTTTTTTTTTGAAGTTTATTTGACATAACTCTTTTAGTTTGCATTTATTTTTTAGTAAAGGTTTAAATATAAATTCGTTTTTTATAAAGGGTACGAAAGATTTCGAGTTATTAATTAAGAGAATCATTGGTTAATATAGAAGGATAAAATTATCATCGGTCATTTGGTCGAATGGTATTGGTGATGCTGAAAAGACTCGAAACTAAGAAGTCACGAGTTTGATCCCACTACGTGAAAATTCACCTTTGGCCACGGAAAAAACCGTGACCAAAGGTCTTTGGCCACGTTTTTTTTTTCCACTTCAATCGACACCAAAAGGTCCCGTCACCGTATGTATCATATGACCACGTTACAATATCAGTGGCTGAAGCCACCTGGAAGCGTGGCTAAAGGGTACCAATATTTATTATTGTAATCAGACTATTCTTCCAGAAAGTATGGCCAAAGGATCCCATCGGCCACATGTGTTTTTTTAACATGGCCTTTGGTATTATATGGTCACATATATTTCTGTTTTAGCCACATACATTATAATAATACGTGGCTAAAGGGTTGCTGAAATCATAAATTTTGTCCCAATAAGCCATGTTAAAATATCAAAAGTGTGGCCTTTGGTATTTTATGGTCACGTATATTTGTGGTTTAGCCACATATGTTAAAAAAACATGGCCAAATGGGTTGCTGAAATTATAATTTTTGTCCCAATACGCGTGGCTAAAGGGTGGCAACTGCCATGTTAAAAAATAAAAAGCGTGGCCTTCGGTATTATATGGTCACGTATATCTGTGTTTTAGCCACATATGTTAGAATAAAACATGGCCAAATGGGTTGCTGAAATCATACATTTTATCCCTAAAAATGCGTGAGCATCGGATCGTCTACTCGATCTAGCTAATCGGACATTGAAACGTAATTAACCGATTGTTTTATTGATCACAATGAACAATTACAATCATTCTAAACACTCAGAAATGACACAGAGATTACACACTGCAAAACACACACTTAACAGATCTCACACGCTCAGAACCTTTAATTACAACGTCCAAACTTCTATATATACCCAGCTAACCGAGCCTCGTCCGAACCTCAGGTTCGGCCAGTCCGAACCTCAGGTTCGGACCTGGTTTGCCACTCAGACTTTGGCTTGAACTTAAACATTGCTTAATACTTCACACGACGCACATATCAGGTATCAACAAACTCCCCCTCGTCGTGTGCAGTATCTCTACTCTTCTACATCATCAAATCTGTATCTTTAACCAAGCTCCCCCTCAAGTGTAGAATCTGTTCGTCCAATTAAATGAATCTTCGAACAAACTCCTCCTCAACTTGATCGTAGCTTGATCTTGAATACTTGATAATGACTGGTGTATCTCTGGTCTTTATCAACAGCTTCAGAAGACTTGAAGTTGTGATCACTTGCACCTTAGCATCCTGCATCAATATTTAAATAATCTTGGCGCAAAACGTCTCTTCGAAACTCCAAGATATGATTTTGAAATTTTGATTTTGTATCATGTCTTGATCAGATCGAAAATAAAGCAGAAACAAAATCTTTTTGACTTTTAGAAAGTTTACATCAAAACAAACTTAAAATCTTTTTGATTTTCAAAGTTTATGTTAAAACACACCGAAAATCTTTTTGTTCTTTTCTGAAATGAAATTGAAATTACAATACAAAATCAAACACTATTTTTGGTATGAGAAAGATCACTATACGGGATCATATTGGTCATAACGCACTGAACTACACTTCAATTTCAATTAATTAAAACACATAAGTCATGCTGATTGCTGGTATAATTTGTCCATATTAAACTCAGGCAGAATCATACTCATAACATCTGGATATGTTAAGGTATTGATTAGATTTGCTTCAACCATTGTACCCCACACTATCAGACATACTCAGACAGTTCTTGTTTTTCTTTCTTTTCCCTTTGTGTGATAGCACTTGTGATATTTCACAAAGCATCATATTTTCATGATATTGTAAACTGTGTTTCATGCAAAAAGAAATAAGAATGTTAAATCATCTACCTTAAGGTCGATCTTTCGATACGCAGATAAGGCCTCGGATTTAACAAAATAAGAAAAATAAAACAAGTTGAAATTGTATAACCCAACAACAATCAGGTCGGTACTCCCGTACACGCAGAGAAAGTCCGATGAGTTATACGAAACACCAAAGAAAATAAAGAAGAATGTCAAACGAACAACGATCAGGTCGATCTTTCGATACGCAGAGAAAGTCCGATCATTTGACAAAATAAAGAAAATCAAACAAGTTTAAATCTTTGCAAAATGAACACATGTATACACAGTGACTTCTCAGTTTTGAATTTCACACTTATTTTTCTTTTTGTGTCATGAAATATGCATCAAGAAGTTATCCACATGGTCAAGCATTAGTATTTAATGTATATCACATCTGAATACTTTCTGATTTGCCGAGTCTACCAAACACATCAAACAATGATCTTATGTCCCTTTCATCTACTCTATCCATGAGTCAGATACATAAAGCCAATGTATCATCATTTCCCAATCTCACAATTTTATATATTGTGCAAGTATTCACTTTCCTTCGTTATATATTTGGCATGTATTCACCTTCTCCCCATAACATGTATTTTCTCAATTACTCCCCCTTACTTATAATTCTCCCCCTTAAAATGAAAACTCTATTGTTGGATTTTCATTTTACACAAAACAAGACTCTATTATTGGATTTTTGAGAAAAAACACTTGTAAGTAAAGAAAATGATCAATCAACACGGATATTTTTCAGTTTCAGAATTGCAGGACATTTGCAGGTTTAGAAAATTTGATCATGAAATTTAAGTTATGCAGAATACTCCTCCATCAACAACTTTTCAATCATCAATAGGTCTTCTAGAAGTACCTGCACACTGGGCAAACTTATTAGTTCACAAACGACCCGAAGCGGATCGCTTCTGGTCGACCAGTGTCCTGGTTTTGCTTAGAAACCACCTTAGGTTTCCATTGAGATGATTTTGATAATTCAGTTTTTGATGGAGTTGGCACAGATGTCTGTGATGATGAACCTACATTTTGAACCTTTGGAAACATAGGAACAAAACGTTTTTGTTTGTGAAAGAATGTAGGTTCAACTTCATCAAAAACTCTGCCTTGTTCATCAAAGAACTTTGCGAAGGCAGAATTACCAAAAACTTGTTTTTTGTGAAACCTTTGGGGTAAATCAGCAGGTAGTGGACAATCATTTGCCATATGCCCTGCTCGGCGGCTAACATAACAGATTCGTTTTGTTTTGTCCCACTTTTGATGTACCTGCGAAGAATTACACATAGGAATATCTCGAACATGATCAGAATGAGAATCATATACCTGATGTCTGTGATCATGGACCCATTTAGATGTTGGCCATTGAGATAAAGAACTATCAGTAGAAACTTGAGCTTTCAAAAAAAACTTCAGAAATCTTTCGAGCATCAATACAATGAAGAGGAAATTCTTTATCAGAGAAAAGTTGAGCGGAACCTTTGAGCTTGTAGAATCTCTCAGGTTGAACTTTTTCAGCCTTAAACACATCCTTCTTCACTTGCTTCAGCTTCAATTTCTTCAAATCTTGAGATGATGAGTCTGGAGCCTTCTTATCTGTTAAAGCTTTTGCTTTAAAGCCCAGACCCACATGCTTTTCAACAACTTCTCCTTAGAATTAGAATGTCCATTCTTTGCTAACCGAGAAAATTCAGCTTTCACTTCAGTTACATTCTTTTGATCATAAAATATATGTTCATCAAACTCAGGTTTAGACTGAATCTTGTCACTTGAAGTAGCTGATTTCTCATTATCAGCAGAAGATGAACCAGACACAAACGTTGGATCTAGAAGAACCTCAAATTTCTTTTCCTTCTGCTTCTTATTCTTCTTGTTCTTCTTTTTCTTCACAACGTTTTCTTCCTCAGCAGTAGATGATGATACATTTGAATAATCAAATTCAGGAACTTGCTCTTTCACTTCTTTGAAAGCTTCTTTGAACTGAGCAGGGGGCGATGCAGTTTTATCAAACATCTTCTTAAAATTAGCATCATTTGCTAAGAAACTTGTGAAAACTTGAGAATTCAAAACATTGTTGAGCAAGCGATTTGCATCTATTACTTGAATTTTGAGATCAGAAATCTTCTGTTGTGCTTCAGCCAACTCTTTTTCGGTAGCTATCAAACACTTAGCAACTTTATGAGTTTCAAACTCTGGCATTCGAAGATTTTCCAATCCTTCAAACAACTCTTTCTTTAGTTTAGCTTCATTTCGCCTTTGAATCTCCAAATTTGTTGTTTGAACTTTATTCACACTAACCCACTCCCGCTTCTCCTCCAACAACTTTTCCATATCAACTTGATATGTTTCAATCTTGCTAGCAGATTCTTCAACATTATGTGTAAGCAAATCAAGTTTGATTTTGGTCTTTTCAAATAAATTCTTGAAGTCAGTAGCAGCATCTTCAGCATTAAACTTCCATTTTTCAACCTCTTTTACCAACTCATCCCGTTCTTCACAAACCTTTGCTCTGGCAGCTTCAACATCCTTCTTATCTTGTTTGAAAACTTCTAAAATGTCATTCAGCAATTTGATCTCAGTCATTAAACATTCATTCTTCAAAACCAACTCTTTCTCCTTGTCCTTAAAAATCTTCAAACATGAATTAATCACATCAAATTCCTTAGGCAGTTTTTTAACTTTATTCAACAATGAAACATTTTCTTTCATCAGACTCTCCAAGTTTTCAGCAGATTCATAAGAACTTGGATTTGAACTAGTATCGGAACTAGTATCTGAATAAGAATCATCTGATTAAACATGAGTGATAATCAAAGTTGATGAATCATAACCAAACCTTTGACCCCAATCATAAACAGCATCCTGCTGAATTGTTAAAGTTGTTGCCTTGTCTGTGTTACTAGAAGATGGCTGAGTAAAACCAGGTTTGCTTGATAAAGGAAAAACAGACTTGCTAAGATTTGCTTGTTGACTTTCTTTGGCAAAATGCTCAAGCTTTGAACACTTGT
>JBCNJP010000003.1:55726338-55746738 GCA_039602395.1 Deinandra increscens subsp. villosa | reverse complement strand
TTGATATAAAATTTCAAAAAGCCAAATAGATTTTGTTTCTTATTTGTTTTCGACCGATTGACATGTGATACAAAATCAAATTTTAAAATCTATCTTGGATTCTCGAAGAGAAGTTTTGTGCCAAGATTAAATTTAATTTTCAAAAGAAAAGGAAACCGCGTTTCTGTCTTCTGAAATTGCAGGTTATGGATATCAAAGACTCAAGCATGGTGAAAGGGGAAGTTTGAAGTATTTTTCACAAATGGATCTTGAAGTTCAAAGTTGATTCAAGAGTGATCCAGTCATGCAAGCTCTATTTCTGATAAGATTTCAAGTCAAAGATCAGATGAAACAATGTTGAAGATTGAAGACTGAAGTTTAGTTAGAATATAGATACACTACACGTTAAGGGGGAGTCTGTAGAAGCATATTCCTATGCTATGACGTGTCTCGTGTATTGTATCTATGTGAGCGGGTCTTTGTATGAAGTGTAATTACTATATCATTGGCACCGGACCAGATGGTCCGGCGGACCAAATGATCCGGACGTACCATTTGGTACGCAGCCAATGTAGTCACTTACTATAAATAGGTTGTGTTAGAATGTGCATGAGAATGAGTGAAAAAACACTCTGAGTCATTCTACACTTTCTGTGTGTGTTTTCTAGAGAGAGAAACTAGAGAGCTTTCATTGTATCTTCAAGTGATTCAATACAAGATCTCTTATTTACATCCGTGTTTACTATGATTGATTGATACATGCAGTAGTAAGATCGTATCTCGGTTTTACAATGGTAAACCCAAAGCCCAATAGTAAACCCAACCAAACTAGTCTACTAATCTAAATAAACCCTCTAAGCCCAGCCCAACTAATTTAATATTACAAGCTTCATAATCTAGCCTCAACAATCTTCCCCTAGGCTTGTGATATTAAATGTCTTCAATGTTTGAAGTTCTTCTTCTTGACTGGATTGCATAGATGTTGATGAAGATTCTTTTGGCAGAAATCATCAATGGGTTTCTTGACGGGCATTTGGGACTTCCTCTTGATCAGCATTAGCTCGAACTTCTTTAAATGAACAATCAATGAAATGGAGGACTCCCATTGACTTGCTTCTCTTGAAAGAACTGGTTCTTGCTAAATCTTCGGTAACTGTCTTGAATCTTCAAAAATTAGAGGGCAAAAAGTTTGAACACCTCTAACTTTGAAGAACTTGGTTGTTGATCTTGGGTCATCATGATCTTTGACTGCTCTCTGCTTCATTTTCTTCATCAAAGATCGACTTGAAATCTTCAGCTTCCCCTAAACATGTGAACATCTTCTTTGAAACTCTTTTGAAGCTTTTGAAAACTTGTAAAGACACCAACAACTTCCCCTGAACAGATGCTTTTCCAGATGGAAGTCTTGTTCGGCTGGATCTTTAACTTTGAGCAGCAGTAGCATCAGCATCATCTTTCTATCATCAACCTGTCTGACACACATTTGAAAAAATATACTCCACCAGACATTTGATGACTGGTCTTTGGGTAAGAGGATAATTATCATCTGTTTAGTTGATTCAAATCAATATAATTTTAACCAAAAACCCTAATATAGATTACGGGTTTTCTATAAAACTTCCCCTGAACCCAAGACCTCTAAAGACTTCCCCTTAGCTGATAACTTCCCCTCAGCTAAGGACTTCCCCTGAGATAATGCATATTATCCTCGAGTTCCCTTCGGATACTATGTATTATGGAAGTCTTTTCGGATAATACTTATTATCCTCCCTCCTTCCTTTAAAAATTTGTCAAGATCTGACAGAGGAAGTCTTTTCCATTAGATAATAAGTATCATCCTCGAGTTCCCCTCGGATAATACTTATTATCCCATACTCCTTCCCCTAAAAATTTGGCAAGATCTGTCGGGGGCATATTGTCATGCATTAAAACCCATGAAAAACACATTTTGACTTCTCAAATCAACCTGGCCAAGATGAAAACACACCAAAAAGAACTTAACGACTCACACACGAAAGATAAAAATAAAAAATACTTACCAAACATGAGAAAGTTTACAAGGGATCAAACCGTATGAATCTGACTGAGGAACCCTTTTCAGCTTCAGTTACTCAACTAGTCCAGGTGATTGCCAGTATGTTTGTCCACTTTAAACTCAAACCCATTTATTCCCAACTGAATGCGTCATGTTTAATATAGTACAATATTACCATCATGTTTAATTGTCCCCACACCCAAGCGTACACATCAAAACCTACCCAACCTCAGAGTTTCTTGAGGATTCACAAACCCCCAGCTTGAGGAACCATGCAACACCGTTATGACTACCACTTATTTCATTAACCATCAGTTGGTGATCAGGTCGGCCGCTAAGCACGCAAAGAAGACCAACTGAGTGATTATTTATTCTCTTTTTTCATTTTTTTTTCTCATTTCTTTTTCATTTCTTTTTCTTTTTCTTTTTATTATGTGGTGTAGTCATGACAGCAGAGACATGGCGTGTGAGAGAGTGAATACTAGGTAATTACCACTCTCAACCCATTTTTGCCGGGACTCGGTCTTTTAAACCATGCAACCTGGGATGGGAAACTAAACATATATATCTTTTAAGTTCATTGCACTTTCATTGGAGGTCATAAGTTTAGGTCGAGCCTACCGAGCATATCACTGTGGAGCTTGCCTTTCACTTCCGCCTTACGCATGTCAGCCATCTCCAACCCGGACATTCATTTTACTTCCCCCTAAACTTCTCAAAAACAAGACACAAACAATTAAAAATTGAAAAGCACACTATTTTTGAGGGGTCAACTTTTTCTTCATCTTTACATTTCTTCCCCTTGCTTTTTGCTTTTCAATGTCACAATCTTGTGAACATCATTTTTTTAAATAAAAAATAAAACACACAAACACACTTAAAAGAACAAAACACAAAATTTTGAAGATGTTGATACCTGATATGTGCGTCTTGTGAAGTATCAAACAAAGTACAAGATCATGTCAATCTAGGTCTGGCCAAACTAGGTCCAAACCTGAAGTTTGGACTGGCCGAACCTGAGGTTCGGCCGAAGCTCGGACCAGCGGGTATATATAGGTAATTGGTCTTTGTAATTGAGGATTCTGAGCGTGTGAGATTTCCTAAGTGTGTGTTTTCAAGGTGTTTCTCTGTGTTGTGTTTCTGAGTGTTTCACTGATTGTAATTGTTCATTTTGATCAATAAAACAATCGGTTAATTACGTTTCAATGTCCGATTAGCTAGATCGAGTAGACGATCCGATGCTCACGCATTTTCAAGTGGTATCAGAGCTTTCTGGTTCACTCTACTGATCTGTGGTTGCTATTCTCGGATTTTTGAGCGTTTTTGAAGTTTTCTTGTGCTCCTTTTCGTATTTTCAATCATTTCTTACGTGCGTTTTGTGTCAAAATTTTTCTTAAATTGTTCCTCATCATGTTTCTGGTCTGACTGGTGCGTTTTTCGTCAAAATCCATATAAAATCGAACGTTTTTGAAAAATTATGTCGAAGTTCAGAGTTTCCAGATCAAGTTCGGAGTAACTGCTCCGAACTTGAAGTTCGAACATCTTTCGGTGTGTCTTCGGTGAGAGTTCGGTCAAAGTTCAGAGTTCAGATGTGGTTCGGAGATAGATCGGAGTTGTTTAGGAGTTCGGCCTGTTGTTCCTGATTCGGAGCAAGTTCGGACATAGTTTGGACTTTTGATTCTGATTCGGACGAAGTTCGGATGGAGTTCGGAGCTTAGTTATAAGTTCGGAGAGAGTTCGGCCGGCATAATCTAAAATTTTTCGAACAATGTCGGATTTTCACGCGTTTGCTGCAATGCAAAGTGCCATGCAAACCATGCTAAATTTTGACAATGAAATCTGAACAAATCAGAAAGTTCCCAAATTGTTGAAGCTTGAAGATTACCAAAATTGGAAGAAACGATTTTCTGCTTACATAAGCACAAATGATATCGATTTGTGGATCCCGCTCAAGAAACTTTATCAACACCCAACTGATGCATGAGATTTTAAAGAAGTTCATACTTTTGATCTTGCTGAAAGAAAATCATATGAGCTTGAACAAAAGGCTTATGGTTATCTTACGATGGCATTACCTACTGAGTTGCTTCATCAATTTAGCACTTGCAAGAAATCTAAGCAATTGTGGGATGCTTTATCAGCAAGATGTGAGGGTAATGATGACTACAAGAAGAGTCGTAAGAAGGTTTTGAACAAAGAATTTGATAATTTTCAGAATTATGACAATGAAAATATTACTGCTCTTGTTTCAAGGTTGTCACATTTAATTAGTGAGTTAAAGGTTGTTGGAATTGAGAAAACTGATGCTGATTTGAAAGAAAAGATTTTGGAAGATTTGCCAGAGAAATGGGAAAACTATGTTTTGTTACTCACTCATGACAAGGGTTATTCTACAATGACATTTCACGAGCTTACTGGGAAACTTCATGCTCGAGAAATGGAAATGTTAAACTCAAAGAAGTCAACTGCTACTTTGCATAATCCTGAACTGTATCATGGTGAGAATAGTGCTAGCATGAGTGCAAAGTCTAAGCCAAATCAGAATACAGCACCAAGAGTTGCTTTTATAGCTGGAGCTTCAGGAAATTCTGATAATGATTCTTCAAGAGGTTGAAATTTCACAATTCCAAATTTTTCAAATCAAAATGCGTTTTCAGCTGAATCAACAGATGATTGTGCCAAAATGATTTCTGCATTGATTTCATCATCCTTTGGATTAATTCTCAAAAATGTTGCTGATGCAAAGTTAACCAGTGAGGATCTTGATGCTCTTGATGATGATCAACTAACCAAATTGGATATATCTTGGCAATATGCTATGTTATGTCAAAGATCTAAAAGATTCTTTAAGAAACATGGAAGGAATATTCTGGTGATAAACTGGGTTTTGACAAGTCAAAATTAAAGTGTTATAAGTGTTCACAGCTTGGACATTTTGCTAAAGATTGTCAACAAGCTCATGCAAATAATTCTGGTATTCCTCTATCACCAAAGCCTGGTTTTACTCAACCATCTACTAGTAACACTAGCAAGTCTACAGCTTTGACAGCACAACATGATGGTGTTTATGATTGGGGTCAACAATTTGGTTATGATTCATCAGCCTTGATTGTCACTCATGTTCAGTCAGAAGATTCTTATTCAGATACTAGTTCCGATACTAGTTCAATTCCAAGTTCTTATGAATCTGCTGAGAATTTGGAGAGTCTAATGAAAGAAAATGCTTTGTTGGCAAATAAACTTCAACAATTGTTTGAGGAATTTGATGTGATTAATTCGTCTTTCAAGATTTCTAAGGAAAATGAGAAAGAGTTGCTTTTGAAGAATGAGTGTTTGATTACTGAGATCAAAATTTTGAATGAAATTTTGGAAAGTTCTAAACAAGACAAAAGGGATGTTGAAGCTGCTAGAGCAAAGATTTGTGAAGAAAAGGATGAGTTGGTACAAGAAGTCAAGAAATGGAAGGATGAAGCAGAGGATACTGCAAATGATTTTCAGAATTTGTTTGATAAGTCCAAAATCAAGCTTGATTTGCTAACAAGGAATGTGGAAGAATCAAATGCTAAAATTGAAGCATATCAGGTTGATATGGAAAAGTTGTTGGATGAGAAGCGTGAGTTGGTAAGTGTTAACAAAGTTCAAGCTGCAAATCTGGAAATTCAGAAGCGAATTGAGAATAAATTGAAAAAGGAGTTACATGAAGGACTTGATAATCTTCGTATGCAAAAGTTTGAAACTCACAAAGTTGCGAAGCATTTGATTGCTAAAGAAAAGGAATTTGCAGAAGCTCAACAGCAAATTTCTGATCTCAAAGTACAAGTTCTTGATGCTAATAGGTTGCTTAAAAATGTTTCAAATTCTCAAGTTTTCACAAGCTTCTTAGCTAATGATGCTAATTTTGAGAAGATGTTTGACAAAACTGCATCACCCCCTGCTCATATCAAAGAAGCTTTCAAAGAAGTGAAGGAACAGGTTGATGATTTTGATTATTCAAAGGTTTCATCTTCTACTTCTGAAGAAGTAAGGGTTGTAAAGAAGAAGAAAGGCAAGAAGAACAAGAAAAAGGGTTTGAAATCTGAGGTTCATCAAACACCGAAATTTGTGTCTGGTTCAGTTTCTGCTGATAATGAAAAATCGGCCACTTCAAGTGACAAGATTAGGTCTCAACCTGAATTTAATGCGAAGATTTTCTATGATCAGAAAAATGTGACTGAAGTCAAAGCTGAATTTTCTCGATTAGCGAAATATAGACATTCTACATCAGAGGTGAAAGGTTCTGGAAAGAATGTTGGTTTGGGTTTTCATGGGAAAAAGGATAAAGTTGAAGAGGTTCCGGCATCTGCATCACAAAATTTGACGAAGCTTAAGATGAAGCAAGTGAAGAAAGATGTTTTCAAAGCTGATAAGGTACAACCTGAGAGATTTTACAAGCTCAAAGGTTCTAAGCAGCTATTTTCTGACAAAGAATTTCCTCTTCATTGCGTGGATTCTCGGAAGATTTCAGAGGTTTTTATAAAAGATAACATTTCTTCTGGAAGTTCTCAATCTCGAAACCCTACATCTAAATGGGTACATGATCACAGGCATCAGGTATATGATTCTCATTCTGATCATGTTAGAGATATTTATGTGTGTGCTTCGCAGGTACATCAAAGATGGGACAAAACGACACGAATCTGTTATATTTGTCGTCGTCCAGGGCATATGAAAAAAGACTGTCCATCACCTGCTGATTCACCCCAAAGATTTCACAAGAAATCAGTTTTTGGTAAACCTGCCACCACAAAGTTCTTTGATGAACAAGGCAGAGTTTTTGATGAAGTTGAGTCTACATTTTATCATAAACAAAACCGTTTTGTTCCAATGTTTTCAAAAGCTCAAAATGTAGGTTCTTCATCACAATCACCTGTGATTGGTTCATCAAAAACTGAATTACCAAAACAACAACAATGGAAACCTAAGGTGGTTTCTAAGCAAAACAAGGACACTGGTCGACCAGAAGCGATTCGCTTCGGGTCATTTATGGACTAATTAGTTTGACCAGTGTGCAGGTACTTCTAGAAGACCTATTGACGATTGCAAAGTTGTTGATGGAGGAGTATTCTGCTTAATTTAAATATTCATGATAAATCTTTCTAACCTGCAAATTTTCTGAATTCTAAATCTGCAAATTATCTGTGTTGATTGATCATTTTTCTTTGTTTACAAGTTTTTCTCAAAAATACCAAAAATAGGGTCTTGTTTTTTGTGAAAAAAAAAACCAAAAATAGAGTTTTCATTTTAAGGGGGAGAATTGTAAGTAAGGGGGAGTAATTGAGAAAATGCATGTTATGGGGAGAAAGTGAATACATGCCAAATATATAATGAAGGAAGGTGAATACATGCCAATATATAAAATTATGAGAAATTGATCATTGGGAAATGATGGTACATTGGCTTACGTATCTGACTCATGGATAGAGTAGATGAAAGGGCCATAAGATCATTGGTTGATATGCTTGGTAGGCTCGGCAAATCAGAAAGTAGTCAGATGTGATATTCACTAAATACTAATGCTTGACCATGTGGATAACATCTTGATACATATTTCATGACACAAAAAGAAACATAAGTGTGAAAGTCAAAATGAGAAGTCACTGTGTATACATGTGTTCATTTTGCAAAGATTTAAACTTGTTTGATTTTCTTTATTTTGTCAAACGATCGAACTTTCTCTGCGTATCGAAAGATCGACCTGATCGTTGTTCGTTTGACGTTCTGCTTTATTTTCTTTGGTGTTTCGTATAACTCATCGGACTTTCTCTACGTGTACGGGAGTACCGACCTGATTGTTGTTGGGTTATACAATTTCACTTGTTTTATTTTCTTATTTTGTTAAATCTGAGGCCTTATCTGCGTATCGAAAGATCGACCTTAAGGTAGACGATTTAACGTTCTTATTTATTTTTACATGGAACACAGTTGACTATATCATGAAAATATTATGCATTGTGAAAAATCACAAGTGCTGTCACACAAAAGGAAAAAGAAAAGAAACACTGAAAATGTCTGATTATGTCTGATAGTGTGGGATACACTGGTCAAAGCAAATATAATCAACACCTTAACATATCCAGATGTTATGAGTATGATTCTGCCTGGGTTTAAGTTGGATAAATTATACTAGCAATCAGCATGACTTATGTGCTTCGATTAATTGAAATTAAAGTGCAGTTCAGTACGTTATGTTCAATATGATCCCATATAGTGATCTTTCTCATACCAAAAATAGTGTTTAATTCTGTATTGTGATTTCATTTCATTTCGGAAAAGAACAAAAAGATTTTCAGTGTGTTTTAGTATAAACTTTGAAAAATCCAAAAGATTTTATTTCTGCTTTATTTTCGATCTGATCAACACGTGATACAAATCATTTTAAAAATCATATCTTGGAGTCTCGAAGAGACGTTTTGCGCCAAGATTATTTTAACTATTTGAACAGGTTGCTATGTGCAAGTTATCTCAACTTCAAGTCTTCTGAAGATGTTGATGAAAGACCATAGATACACTAAAATGTCATCAAGTATTCAAGATCAAGTAACGATCAAGTTGAGGAAGAGTTTGTTTGAAGTTTCCTTTCATTAAACAAACGGATTCTACACTTGAGGGGGAGCTTGATTGAAGATACAACGTTGATGATGTTGAAGAGATACTGCACACGACGAGGGGGAGTTTGTTGATACCTGATATGTGCATCTTGTGAAGTATCAAACAAAGTACAAGATCATGTCAATCTAGGTCGGGCCAAACTAGGTCCGAACCTGAAGTTCGGACTGGCCGAACCTGAGGTTCGGCCGAAGCTCGGACCAGCGGGTATATATAGGTAATTGGTCTTTGTAATTGAGGATTCTGAGAGTGTGAGATTTCCTAAGTGTGTGTTTTCAAGGTGTTTCTCTGTGTTGTGTTTATGAGTGTTTCACTGATTGTAATTGTTCTTTTTGATCAATAAAACAATCGGTTAATTACGTTTCAATGTCCGATTAGCTAGATCGAGTAGACGATCCGATGCTCACGCATTATCAGAAGATATCTGGCCAAGCTAACTTTCAAAGTATTGATTTGAAAATTTTAGAAAATTGGGTTTCATGACATGCACACTAAATTCCATTAGAAGTCAAACACTTCAACAATCAATCACCAAGTGAAAATTTTAGGAAATTTGGTTTGACTCAAAACACCCTTTGCCGCTTAATCAAACATACAACCAAGTTAAGAACAGTACCTTTCATGCTGAATTTGACCTTTTACCTCTCAAGGAAACATATCCTCCATAAAAAATTGCTTGTCATGACATGAAGATACGTCTCCTAAACTGCGCCTGGAATAATCACTTATCAACAAACAAATTAATAATAAAAATGTTAGTGATAATCCTCCTTGACTGTTCCTGCACATAGTGAGAGATTAGTTAGCCATTGGTACCCAGGCCATTGTTTTTCTGGGTACACCTGAGGAATCAATAAAGGATACTTCTTGTAAGAACATTCCCTTTGAGAAATCAGGAAGTTGGGATGGAACTGCCTTGATTTTTGGTTTCCAAGTTCCAGGTGATTTAACATTTGTTTTAGTCACCTTTGGAGTTGTGACTTTAGGTATTTCAACCTTCTTCGTTTTAGATTCATTTTTTAAAACAGTTTTTGTTTTAGTCACCTTTTGAATTGTGACTTTAGGTGTTTCAACCTTCTTCATTTTAGGATTGTTTTTCAAAACAGTTTTAGTTACCTTGGGAGGGGTAACTTTGGGTTTTTCAAGTTTTGATTGCTTTGAAAATGGTTTCATCACCTTTTTCTGAAAATTTTGGTAAATTGGAAAGCTGTTGTTTTGATTTAAAGATTTTCTTTCAGCTTTGGCAGCACCCCAATGTTGATCAGAGGGTTTAACCTTAGGAGTAACAGTCTTCATTGCCTTAGGTTTCTGCACCATCATCAGCTTAGACTTCACAGGCTCCTGAGATAAAACCCTTTGAGTTTTCGGATAATAGGGTTCATAAGGGCGATAAAGACAGTTTCTAGCAATATGACCAGCGATGCCACAATTAAGACAAGTCTGCTTCTTTAGATAGAAGTCAGACGTGTACCCATTTGTCTTCGGTGGCTGATATGGAGCTGGTTTGCCTTGTGTATGCTTCTTTGGTTTGACTACAACTTCAGATTTGACTTTCTGTGGTTTGTCGAAGCCTGTGTCGAACCTGTCTTTACTGTCTTTGTGCTTCCTTGATTCTTTGACGTTGAAGCACCATTCTTGCAATTACAACAGCAACTGCATGATCCAACTGAAGAAATGGGAGACACAGCTACTCCCTTGAGTTTTTCATTCTTCACTCCAGCTGTTGGTTTCATACTCGGATGCTTGATGGTGATCTTTGTCCTCTCAACTTTAGGTTCACTTATCACTCCATCTGGTTCTTGGTCAAACATTGATCCAGATGTCATAAAGATCTTCCCCTCAGGCCGTGTCGTCAAGATCACCTTTTCCCTTTCGACTTCGTTAATTACTTTGAAGTATGGAGTCTCAATTTTGGGATACTGTTTCAGCTTTATCCCCGACACAGGAGATTTGGCCTCATTCTTGGTCACATCATTAACTCCACTTTTACTTGTACCAGCATCATCAGACTTGGAGCTATGACATCTGTTATACTCCTGGCACTCAGCATCATCTCTTGATACGTCCTCTATTCTCCCTTCACCATATGTCATGTTTGCCTCGTTGTCTATTTCCTCTTGAGTCAATGGTGTAGTTCCAATCAAGACACTATCAATAGGAGGAGCAACTTCTTTATAATCAGACTTGGTTCGTTCAACTTGATCCTCACTAAGAAGTATTCCTATAATGTCTCTGGGAACTGGTGGAGGAATGATGCTGTTCATTGCCAAAGATTTATCAGTTTTCTCTAACCCAAACCCAGATGTGTCTTTCCCAACTTGACCAGTCACAACAGCATGTGACAATTCCTTTCCAGCATCGAGCATTCTTTTGCTTCTCATTTGATTCACATCTAGTTTCACTTGCAACTCATTGTTCTTATGTGTGAGCTCATCTACCTGCTTCCTAAGCTCAGCTATTTCTAACTTTGCATTGTCATACAATAGAGTTTTCTCAGTAGCAAGTTTTTGATATTTCACAATGTCTAGTTTCTGAGCTTTTACCTTCTCCTCATTCTTTTGCCATCTACCCTTAAAAGAACTCCTCTCGCATTTTATCTCAAATAATTCTATCTGATAATTTTTACAAATTTGCCTAAGTACAGGAATTATACGAGCACAAGTGGGATTGGGGCATATCTCAGTTTTGTCAACTTCATCTGCGAAATCATCTTTGTCCTCAACTATATTCTTTTCTTCAACCACTGAACTCATTTTCTTTCTTTAGATATGCAGCCTTTGAAGATTTTGAAGAATCGGCAAAAACGGCAAAAGTACTATTCAAAGAATAGTGTCAAAAACTTAAAACTGAAAAACGGAGGCCTTCGGTGTGGAATTTGAGGGTCCAAACGAGGTCCCCTGGACGTTATTCAGGGGTAAATCTGGGGCTCGGTGTCACGAACGTCGTGTTAAAATTCAAGCTTCTAACTCCAAACGAGTCAAAAGTTACGTCCGTTTCCGTGAAAGTGTAAAATAGTGACTTTTTGCCGTAAATCCTGTTTTCGATCGAAAACCCTATTTCCGATCGTAATCACATGTTTACGATCGACAGACAGCTGAATCGTAAACACCTGATCGAGAACACCTGATTCCGATAAACCTCAGTCATAAACACGTTTCCGATAACTGCAAATCGTAAACACGTTTCTGGCTGGTAAAATCGTAAACACTGATTCCGGTTGAACTTGATCGTAAACACCCAAAGCACCGATCTTGAAGTCGTAATCTCGATTTTACAGGTCGTAAACACTCAAAAATCACTTCTTGATGTCGTAAAGTCGAATCCGATGAAGATCTTCAAGAACACCCATTCGTAAACACTCAATAAACCCAGAAACTAATCGTAAACACACAAACACAGCAGCAAACCGATCGTAAACCCGAAGAACACCTTCAAATCTTCAAAAACTCGAACCTTTTTCCAGGAAACCTCGTATCCAATACCGTGAGAACCTCGAATCAGTGATTCTTGGCTCTGATACCAATTGTTGGTCCAAAAACAACAACCGTTCACGATATTCTATCAATCACGAGTGCGGAATCCAAGTGATTGATTGATTCAAGATAAGAGATGAGAAGAATACAAGAATACGATGAGTAAAACAATGAAAAACCTGATCTTGCAAACAAGAAAACTTATCGGGTACAAAACAGAAATCGTAAACTCACTTCTCTCGGGTTTACGATCGTAATCACTTGATCGTAAACACCTCTGGCTCCTCCTTTCTCAATCGTAATCAGCAACCTCAAAATGGAGAACCACATGGGGTTTATATAGGATCCCTAATGGACCTTAAACCCTAATAGTAAACCCAATGGTAAACCCAAGCCCAATAGTAAACCCAACCAAACTAGTCTACTAATCTAAATAAACCTCTAAGCCCAGCCCAACTAATTTAATATTACAAGCCTCATAATCTAGCCTCAACAACTGTTGGACTTGGTTCAATCACCCAACCAACATTCTGTTGATAAGGTGACTTGTAGTAGTGATGAAGCAAGTCAGGTGGAAAGGGCTGACACTACTTATGAAGTCCCACTGGACCCTGAAGACAGTGCCAACATCATTAAGACCCAATCCACGACAACTGTTTCTGTTGTGGAACCTATTCAGGAACCTTTGATTGACAACAAGAATCCTTTGCTCAAAGATACTGGCAACACTCCAGTTGAGAGCGGCATGACACATACTGAATTAATGGTTCGATGTACAAAACTTGAAAATGAATTGGCAGCGCTCCGTGCAATTGTGAGAGCTCAAGGAAAAGAAATTGAACGGTTGAAGGCAGGACAATCTGTGAAAGCCACTGATAGGTAAGGTTGTCAACCATATGTTGAAATGAAACTCACATGTCAAACTAGATTTAATTCAAAATAGTATCTTGCACAGGATGTCTTCCTCGGATGTTGATGAAGTTGAACAAGTTGATCCGGTTGAACAAGTTGATCCGGTTGAACAACTTCATCTGGAGGAAGAAGGCCATGTTGATACGGTTGAACAAGTTGATCCGGTTGAACAACTTCATCCAGAGGAAGAAGGCCATGTTGATCCGGTTGAATAAGTTGATCCGGTTGAACAACTTCATCCGGAGGAAGAAGGCCATGTTGATCCGGTTGAACAACTTCATTGGGTTAAACTAGTTGATCTGGTTGAATAACTTCATCCGGTGCAAGTGACTGCTGATAATCAGATTATCACAAGTGTTATGAGTGATCTGCAAACTACAAATGTGGAGATAGCTCCTAAAGCTCTATCTTTCATGAGAAAAATGATGATTAGGAATACTCTTAACTGCACTGGGTTAAGGAGTGCTCCATCTCTGCCCATCATTCCTCTTTTAAAGCCTAGTGATCCATCTCTGCCCATCATTCCTCTTTTTGGGATACTGTTTCAGCTTTATCCCCGACACAGGAGATTTGGCCTCATTCTTGGTCACATCATTAACTCCACTTTTACTTGTACCAGCATCATCAGACTTGGAGCTATGACATCTGTTATACTCCTGGCACTCAGCATCATCTCTTGATACGTCCTCTATTCTCCCTTCACCATATGTCATGTTTGCCTCGTTGTCTATTTCCTCTTGAGTCAATGGTGTAGTTCCAATCAAGACACTATCAATAGGAGGAGCAACTTCTTTATAATCAGACTTGGTTCGTTCAACTTGATCCTCACTAAGAAGTATTCCTATAATGTCTCTGGGAACTGGTGGAGGAATGATGCTGTTCATTGCCAAAGATTTATCAGTTTTCTCTAACCCAAACCCAGATGTGTCTTTCCCAACTTGACCAGTCACAACAGCATGTGACAATTCCTTTCCAGCATCGAGCATTCTTTTGCTTCTCATTTGATTCACATCTAGTTTCACTTGCAACTCATTGTTCTTATGTGTGAGCTCATCTACCTGCTTCCTAAGCTCAGCTATTTCTAACTTTGCATTGTCATACAATAGAGTTTTCTCAGTAGCAAGTTTTTGATATTTCACAATGTCTAGTTTCTGAGCTTTTACCTTCTCCTCATTCTTTTGCCATCTACCCTTAAAAGAACTCCTCTCGCATTTTATCTCAAATAATTCTATCTGATAATTTTTACAAATTTGCCTAAGTACAGGAATTATACGAGCACAAGTGGGATTGGGGCATATCTCAGTTTTGTCAACTTCATCTGCGAAATCATCTTTGTCCTCAACTATATTCTTTTCTTCAACCACTGAACTCATTTTCTTTCTTTAGATATGCAGCCTTTGAAGATTTTGAAGAATCGGCAAAAACGGCAAAAGTACTATTCAAAGAATAGTGTCAAAAACTTAAAACTGAAAAACGGAGGCCTTCGGTGTGGAATTTGAGGGTCCAAACGAGGTCCCCTGGACGTTATTCAGGGGTAAATCTGGGGCTCGGTGTCACGAACGTCGTGTTAAAATTCAAGCTTCTAACTCCAAACGAGTCAAAAGTTACGTCCGTTTCCGTGAAAGTGTAAAATAGTGACTTTTTGCCGTAAATCCTGTTTTCGATCGAAAACCCTATTTCCGATCGTAATCACATGTTTACGATCGACAGACAGCTGAATCGTAAACACCTGATCGAGAACACCTGATTCCGATAAACCTCAGTCATAAACACGTTTCCGATAACTGCAAATCGTAAACACGTTTCTGGCTGGTAAAATCGTAAACACTGATTCCGGTTGAACTTGATCGTAAACACCCAAAGCACCGATCTTGAAGTCGTAATCTCGATTTTACAGGTCGTAAACACTCAAAAATCACTTCTTGATGTCGTAAAGTCGAATCCGATGAAGATCTTCAAGAACACCCATTCGTAAACACTCAATAAACCCAGAAACTAATCGTAAACACACAAACACAGCAGCAAACCGATCGTAAACCCGAAGAACACCTTCAAATCTTCAAAAACTCGAACCTTTTTCCAGGAAACCTCGTATCCAATACCGTGAGAACCTCGAATCAGTGATTCTTGGCTCTGATACCAATTGTTGGTCCAAAAACAACAACCGTTCACGATATTCTATCAATCACGAGTGCGGAATCCAAGTGATTGATTGATTCAAGATAAGAGATGAGAAGAATACAAGAATACGATGAGTAAAACAATGAAAAACCTGATCTTGCAAACAAGAAAACTTATCGGGTACAAAACAGAAATCGTAAACTCACTTCTCTCGGGTTTACGATCGTAATCACTTGATCGTAAACACCTCTGGCTCCTCCTTTCTCAATTGTAATCAGCAACCTCAAAATGGAGAACCACATGGGGTTTATATAGGATCCCTAATGGACCTTAAACCCTAATAGTAAACCCAATGGTAAACCCCAAGCCCAATAGTAAACCCAACCAAACTAGTCTACTAATCTAAATAAACCTCTAAGCCCAGCCCAACTAATTTAATATTACAAGCCTCATAATCTAGCCTCAACAACTGTTGGACTTGGTTCAATCACCCAACCAACATTCTGTTGATAAGGTGACTTGTAGTAGTGATGAAGCAAGTCAGGTGGAAAGGGCTGACACTACTTATGAAGTCCCACTGGACCCTGAAGACAGTGCCAACATCATTAAGACCCAATCCACGACAACTGTTTCTGTTGTGGAACCTATTCAGGAACCTTTGATTGACAACAAGAATCCTTTGCTCAAAGATACTGGCAACACTCCAGTTGAGAGCGGCATGACACATACTGAATTAATGGTTCGATGTACAAAACTTGAAAATGAATTGGCAGCGCTCCGTGCAATTGTGAGAGCTCAAGGAAAAGAAATTGAACGGTTGAAGGCAGGACAATCTGTGAAAGCCACTGATAGGTAAGGTTGTCAACCATATGTTGAAATGAAACTCACATGTCAAACTAGATTTAATTCAAAATAGTATCTTGCACAGGGTGTCTTCCTCAGATGTTGATGAAGTTGAACAAGTTGATCCGGTTGAACTAGTTGATCCGGTTGAACAACTTCATCTGGAGGAAGAAGGCCATGTTGATACGGTTGAACAAGTTGATCCGGTTGAACAACTTCATACAGAGGAAGAAGGCCATGTTGATCCGGTTGAATAAGTTGATCCGGTTGAACAACTTCATCCGGAGGAAGAAGGCCATGTTGATCCGGTTAAACAACTTCATTGGGTTAAACTAGTTGATCTGGTTGAATAACTTCATCCGGTGCAAGTGACTGCTGATAATCAGATTATCACAAGTGTTATGAGTGATCTGCAAACTACAAATGTGGAGATAGCTCCTAAAGCTCTATCTTTCATGAGAAAAATGATGATTAGGAATACTCTTAACTGCACTGGGTTAAGGAGTGCTCCATCTCTGCCCATCATTCCTCTTTTAAAGCCTAGTGATCCATCTCTGCCCGTCATTCCTCTTTTAAAGCCTAGTGCTCCCCCTGGTACTCCTGAAACAGAAAAGGTTGTTGAAGCTGATGTTGAAGAAGACGGAGTAAAAGACAAGGTGTTTGCACCTGTTAAAGAGACAAAGCCTGTGGAGCCAAAGACTGAACCTACTGATGAGAATGCTTTTTCTGCTGAAGCAATCAGATTTAGGAAAGGAAAAAAGGTGATGCCCCAGTACCAATCAGATTCTGACAAGGTGTTTGCAGCTGTTAAGAAGACAAAGCCTCCAACATTCATTGATGATCAACAGGTATATCTCCCTGAAGATGAGGCAAACATGATAAAACAGGCACTTGCAGATGCTGAGAAAGCTAAACAAATAAAAAGGGAAGGAGACATGGCCTTGGCATTCAAACTACAAGGAGACATGCTGCATTATTCAAATGATAAAGTAATAATGGGTCTGATAAATGAAATCAAGAGAAGGTCTATTGATGAGAAAATGGCAACGATGGACTCTGACAAGGAGACAGAAAAAGAAGAATGGCCACAGAATCTGACAAGGAGATCAAAGCTGAACAAGAAAAAGATCAGACTGGAAAAAAACCCTCAGAATGCCAAACTCCTTTGGAAGTTCAGAGATATTATCATAGCCAGGGAATGGGCAACTCTTGAACAAGCTAATTTATGACTGCTAATCAGTTATGTGATATGATGTCCAGGGTTGTTCAAGAGGATGGTGAATTATAACTGAAGGAAAAGATAAATGCTGATGAAAGGTAGGAGAAGATAAAAAGGGAAGAAGAGATACAGATGATCCTAGAAAACCCTATGATAGAGGAAGAAGAACTCAAGCTTCTCAGATGCTATTTCATTAAGATGAGGGGGGGGGGGGGAGGACCCAAAAAAGATCAATCCTTCTGGTATTAATAGCTTGAGAATCAAATATTCAAATACCATACTTGAACAGAACAAAATCTCAAAGGTTATAGGTGAACCAATACCACCAGGTGCATTTTCTGATCTGAACAAAACTCTAGCCTCACAGCAACCCAGAAGAAACCCTCCTAGAACTAGTAGACATGTAAAGCCTCCTAAACTTGTAACATTAAATCCTCTTCCACCAAAGTTTAGAACAGACAACTTCACACCCTTTATACCACAACCTAGAAGTGGTCATACTCTTCCATCTCCACATCCTCACCTAAACAATCCCCTAAAACCCTCATCTCCACCCAAGGCACCAGAAAAACCCCCCACCAAGAGAATGAAGTCAGTGGCTAAGAAGGGATAAGGAAAAGTGATCAATGAGGAGGATGAATACAGAGATGTCCATGCTGAAAGAAGAAGAATCATCTCATGGAGGTATGATGATCAAGCCAAAGTATACCTATTCACAACCAGTTCGGATGAGGTAATAAAGTTTACAGATGAAGAAGCTATGTACAACCTCACTGACCATGAGTTGGGTGATGTTAGATAAGTACGTGGTGATATGAAGGGTTGTAGGATCTTTATAAGTCAAAGTTAAACTTAAACAAAGCCCTTTACTTGCAAATATAACCCTGCGGAATTAAAGTTATATTTCACTTAACTTAAACAAAGTCGAATTCTTGTATAATGTAAATGCTTGATTTGCATAATAGTAGTAACAACAAAGTATCAAATACTCGGCACTATTTGCATTAACTCAAAGCTACACTATTACAAGTGATAACCACACTGTGTAAACTAAGAGGTAACAAGCTATATATAGTGCAGATGAGATCAATCACAACCATTGATCTCATGCGATCTAATCTAGATCGTACATTACAAAGTCAAATCTAAGCTACCAAAAGAATAAACTTCGACATTTAAAATGACTTGCGTGTTGACAGCAACAATCTACTTTAGGAGAGCGGCTTGAGCAGATATAGAAGCATACGAGAAGATTTTGCAGGATGGGACTGCTGAAAAGACATCTCAGGAAAAGTCAGGTTGAACTCATTATCTGATGGATAATCGAGTTCACCCGGAATATTCACTAAGTGACAAAACTGCTTCTTTCCGCTTGAACTTGCTGTTCCGCTTGAACTTGCTGTTCCGCTTGAAGTGGTAGTTCCGCTTCAACTTCAACCGGAATTGACAAAACTGAAGTTCAGCCGGAATTCTTTAGAACTTGAAGTTCCTTATAATCTCCCCCTAAGCTGATGCTGTCAAATTATTCTTCTAAGTCAAAGTTCATCTTCAAAATTGACTTGTACCCAAAAAATTTCTTCTCCTTAACCTACTTGCCGAAGACCTTAACCCCTGCATTCACATCCTTTGAAAGATCACTCATGCTGGTCATGGTGACCTTAGCATGTTGCAGAGCTTCCCAATCTTGTTCATTCCACTGATCTTGAACATTAATTTCTTTATGGGTTGTGAAGCTACTATCTGCCCTATGTACATAGAAGAGTTTTTCTTCTTCTTCCCAAATCACAAACTTTATTGGACTGGTTGTGTTTTCTTCAATGTCTTCATCAACCTGAGTTTCATAGAATAGTCCATGCTCGAGCACTTTTGGTTCCATGCTCATTCTTAGTAGGAGCTCAGCTCTGGACAAACTCATTATCCCTTGCATTTTTGCATAGATGTCTGATAATTGGAAGATGTCAAGCATTCTGGTGGTGAGATGAGCATTCACTACTTTGGTGATCCCACTTAGGCACTGGAATTTGAAGTCAAAAGTGTCTTCATTAACTGTCCACCCCACAATTTTGTTTTGCCGGGGTGGGCCTCTTTTCCTTGGCCTTTGCTCTCTTTTTCTTTTGTGATGCAGCAGTTTTCTCTTTCTCAATTTGTTTTCCTCATTAGAATCATCAGTTGATTCTATTGCTTTTGGAGCTTTTCCTTTTGAGGACTGAGAAGAGAGATCAGGTTGATCTTGAGTAGGTTTGGAGGTGGTGGAAGGTTCATTGATGGTGAGTGGAGGAAGGGAGGTTTGTGAGGGTGGTTTACTGGCTTCAGGAGTTAGGCTAGAAGGTAGAGTAGGTGGGAACAGATGTAGGCATAGGATTTGGGTCATATATGAAGGAAGGTGGAGGAGGGATATCTGCATCATCAGTGATCTCAGGTTTAACATTTTTATGAGTTGACATACCTGAGGTGAGCTCTGAAGGTGCAGGCATCACAAGCTTTGGGTTGACAGCAGCTACATCTCCTTTTAGGTCATGAAAGATTGAATCAATTAATTGGCACAGTTCTTTGACTTTCATTTGAGCTACCTCTTCTTCAGTTCTTATGTTTCTAACCACAAATGCCCTTTTGACCTTTTTCAGCAGAAGGTAATTCTCATCATTCTTTACCAGCTTGGTAGGCAATTGAGAGGCAATAGAGATTAGCCTTTGCCTATCAGCTTCAGTCACAGCATCCAAATCATAATCCTTCAGTCTCCAGTTGAAAAAACTGGTCTTTGCCTCTTCCAGTAAATTTTCAAAGACAGAATTTTGCATGTATAGATCAAATTCCTCTTGAAGTTCTTTTGCTAGCCTCTCATCCTCTGCTATCCTTTTGGCATCTTCTACCATCTTCTGTATAGCTTCAGCCTCTGGTGTTTGAACCACCTGTTGAATTGTTTTAGGAAAATCAGTTTGAACAGGTTCTTCAGTTTGAATTGGTTCTGTGCTCCTTAAGGTTATAAGGGTTTCAGCCATGTCTACTATTTCAGCATTACCCTGTTCTTTCGGTTGAACCTGTTAGGACCAGATTTGAGCACAATGTTCTCATTTGATTCATCACACAGGTGCGGAAAACAAGTGTGATGATCAATCTTGGTTGATTTCACCCCATAGATCTCTAAAGCTCAAGAACACACACAAAATACACCA
>JBCNJP010000003.1:55641406-55725838 GCA_039602395.1 Deinandra increscens subsp. villosa | reverse complement strand
AGGGTGCGTGTTCACAAGAGGACTCCTTAATGCTGAGGATAAAGATGTATTTGGATGACTTATACGGGGAAGTAGATGAAGCCACACAACGCAGCATTGACAATCCTGTTTGATGGTTGAAGTTGATAAGGATGGAAAGTTGGTAGTCTATAGAGCTGATGGGTCATTCACAACGCATAGTACAGTTCCAGATCTAGAATGGAGCCAGGCTGACAAAGACCGAATCAATTTAGTAATGATAACTAACAGGCTTCATGTGGTTAAGAGAAAATAGGTGACCAAATGGGAGTATAAGAAAGAAACAGGCATGTATCACATTTTCACCAGTGAACATGGTGAGACAATTAGAAGCTTAGAAGATGCTCTAAATGGGCTTTCTGAAGCTGAGATACGAGATATTGTCAGGATTGGTGATACTGAGAGCAGAATAATGACACGGACCTTTCATGAAAGTCTCCTATTTCACAAGGCCAAATTTCGGTTACAAGTTATTGAAGAGGAGAACAAGATGGGAACCAGATGAACTTGGCTGGAAGAAGAGTTGATCCCTGTATTTGTGTACAATTGCATAAGTTGTTCCAGTTTGTATGTTAACATGATAGTTCTTACAGTTTATTCATACACTTTTCATCTATAATAACATACACATTTTCAATGAATCATAGCAGACCTCCATTTCACTCATAACTGTGATCTTACATGAAGTATATATTCATATGTTATGTTAATTAGTATATGTTGGCATTTTGATATATGGTGGGATGAGATAATTTATAAAATAAAAATCACATCAGTTCACAATAAAATCTACTTGCAACAATCAAATTTAGAAAAAAATCAACTTTAATGATTGAGATAAAATCTATCTATATAATTAATGGTGTTAACCAAAACAAAACATGAGGAAGAGCTAACAAAAACTTTAATATATATATATATATATATATATATATATATATATACTAGCATAGTGCCCGCGCGTTGCGGCGACGACGGTTTATAGTTAGTTATTCATCATTTGTTCGCGTGTTATGACGGCACGATAATTTACATCGTGATATTCGTTTTGTTAGCGCAATATGTTGGCGAACTAAAATTGTGTATGATGTGATCATGATACAATGTCGATTGTGATTCACTTAGTGTGTTCTTTATAACGAAGTCAAACCGTTATATATGTCATAAATAATAATAATTGCAACTCAACGTGATGACACAAAGCGGTAAAACAACTTAATGATCAAATAAAGTAGAATTGTTAACCGTTAAATGTCTCATAAATGTCTCATAAATCATAATAGTTGCAAGGCTCGGTAGGGAAAGCATGTTCTAATTCGAGAATATTTTTTTTTGTATTGATATCAGTTTGATTAGTAATCTTCTTTACACTCTTTAAAAATTATGATTCTCTTGGGTACTCTTGACATGTGCAAGTAGTAACCATTTTGGCTGGTCCTTTTCTACAAACCCCAAACAAATTAAATTTATTAATAAAAGGAAGTGGCCAAAAAAATAGATGTGACCAGGGATCGAACATGGGTTCCTCATCATGTATAAGGACTACACCATACCGTTAAGATCATGTTTTGTTATTATTCTGCAAGTCGGCAGAGAACTGATGACCATACATTCACCTTAATAAACGTTGGTCTGCACAGAAAGTGTAGCCCATAACAACTAAAACTTTAGTTAATCTTGTAAACCATAGGCTAAATAAACCTAACCAAGATGGTTTACATATTTTTTCAAACTCAATGAGTGTTCTATGTACATACAAACTATTGCTTATTTCACTTCAAATTTAATACATTCTGCATTTGATTAGCCCGATAAAAGCAAAACCGAGTAGCTAAGAACCCCCTCAATTTGATTACTCCAGCAACATTGCAAGCAACCCCAGCTTCAACATTACAGGCTGGAACAGTAGAGCAGGGCTTCGACAGCGAGGCAACAACAATCTGAACCAACAGGTCAGTCTAATCAGGAGGATTTAGGTGAAATTTAGAAGAGAAAAGAAATGAGGCTGCTTCCATTTGTGACCACTAATGCCTTCCTCTCCCTTTATTCTTCTTTCCCAGTATCCATGGCTCCCTGTTGTCTCCACTTCCCTTCTATGCATACCAAAACTAATACAAACATATTAAAACAAAATAATAATCTTAAACTAATAAAAATATATTAAAACAAAACTAAATTGAGTTCCTTAGTCAACTTCTTCAGTGATTTTGAAAGTCTCCCAATCTCTCCTAAATAAAACAAATAATGCAATTAATCACAGAAAAGAAAAAAAGACATGTACATATTGACCACCCAAGACATCAGCTATGTACCTCAAGTCCTCAACTAATGTAGTACAGCCTGAAGAACCCATCCAACAAAAGAGAGATATCCTGCCAAATATACTTACAGTTGTAGCCGCCCTTGTTTCTCCATTTTAAACGTTTTCATTCTCTAGAGATATCCTTCCAAATATACTTACAGGTGAGGCTCCTGTTATTTTAGACCAATAACTGAGTTTGTAAACATTTAAAAAAAAGTAATCAAGTGGAAAAACCAAACAATTCACATGTTTGTACTAATAAAAAATGTTGCTAAGTATGTAGGACTGTAGTATATTTGGTTATGCTTTGTATGGAAAAATTAGAAAACAACTTTGGGTTTCATACAGAAAGATTAGACTCGTGTATAATAAATAACAATTAATTCCTCAGGAAATAGAAGTAGAATATAACCTTGGATTAAAAAATTATGAATATATTTTCTTCTGGATAGATCCAGCCCAATGTATTAGCAATCATGACCTGACCATCCTCGATTAGTTTAGTAAGGTCCCTGCCTTTTGAACTGAAAAATCTGCACAACATAGTATTCAGTTTCAATCCAAACAAAGAATAGGGAAATAATACTAAATTAGGCTAACAATACCTTGGCTAAAGGAGCAAGTCACTTGTTATTGTTATTTCTATAGGAATCTAATTTATAAAGTGCTTTTTATTAATGCCAACCTGACCCGAAATACTCAAAGCTAAAACATTAAAATAACAAATTTGGACAAATTGTGATTTGGATCAAGCATAATGTGTCCTCGTTTGTAAAGACTCTTGTGGACTCGACCAAAAAGCTGGCTCCATTTGCATCCCATTGAAACAACAAGTGTTCTCTCCAAGAGTCTTCTGAGTTCCTAACAGGCTAACGGTGCAAAAGAAACAAAAGTCAGATCAAATAAATAAATATAGGGAAAAAAGAACAAGTAAATATAGGGAAAAAAGAAACTCCAACAGAAACTCTTAAGTCCTCAAGCTGATTTTACCTTAAGCCAAAAACACTAACAGACTTCTCACCAAGGAAAAGTGTTTTCTTTTCTTTAAACTAAAGTTCATGATGCTTCTCATGGCCATAAAAGATGTCATATTTGAATATATATCTCTACAAGATAATAAATTAGTTAATAATTGAAGAGGAATAAAACCAAGCACTTTCATCTTAAATGGTAAAATATAATACGAAAGTGAATATGATGAAATGACCTTGTGGCATTCAATAAAATCAACGTGTGAACAATGTAATTTATAGATCCATTGCAACTAAACTGCACTTCAATTGCTTGATTACCTTGAGATCTAGGTTTCTCCTTAGGCATGAACTGCATCATAATCCATAATAGACATCCGGCAAATGAATCTGCATAAATTTAAGAATCAAGAATCTGCATAGTAAAGAGTTTAGAATCTGCATCTAATGGAATCACAAAAAAACAACAAATGCTATACAATCGAACAAGAAGGTGAAGTAAAATGAAACTTCAATACCTGTAAAATCCATAATCGAATCGTTGCGAATGAATCATCTTTTATCTGAAATCAAAAACACAAATACACATACAAATCAACGCAAGAATAATAGATGAAATTTTAACCTATAAAAATTAAGCCAACCCTTGAGCAGAAATATGGAGAAGAAACAAATTACATTTTTCAACCAACAACAAACTCAATAAACCTGCAAAATAATTTCCACGTTAAAAACGTCAAACGCCCTTGCCATCAAGACCGCAAGAATGATTTGAAGGTAAATCAAACTAATAATCTTAGTAGACTCTAGAGAAGAGAGTACATACATGGCTGAGGTGAGAACCCTGGTAATGTCACAACAATAATTACAGAGATTTGCGATGAAGATGAGGAAGAAGCTGCGATGAAGATAGTAAAACGAAAATGGAGAGGGAGCAACAATTTTATAGCGAGGTGCCATCCAAATTGAATCTCCAATTTGAATCGAGTAGAGATTGCGGTCCAATTGAATCGAGTGGCAGTGGGCATGATCATTGGAAGGATGCTTGAGATGCCCTCAAATGTGGTAATCGAAGGGATTGGCAGGAGATTGCCCAACGGAGGGGAGAGAGACTGGCGGAGATGAGGTGTTCGAGGGCAGAAGTGGCGGACATCAAGAGCAAAAGGGGTTGGATGGCTATGAGACGAAAATGCCCTCACTCTTTGTGCTTGTAAATTGTGGAGGAAGGTTTAAATGTGAGGCTCTAACACTTGTACACAATGCATAAACCTTTGTACGCGTCTTAAGGATTAAGCATTTTTCATGACGAAAATGCCCTTTAGAGCAATATGTATTATATATAGTAATAGATATATATATATATATATTGATCTTTATACAAATATTTTCATCAGATCCTATACAAAAATCTATCTAACTAGCTAAGACCTAGCATCCGACATATAGTCTTCATCATCAAAGAAGTTGCTGCTACTGCTGTCATCAGGAAACAACTTTTGACCAGGCGGCAATCTCGGTCCCAACTCGGAGCTGTAGGTGGAATCCCTGTTCCGGATTAAATACACATCCAGCTCTCTCTCCCCCACTGGTCCCTGGAGATGAAGTTTCATATCCCCTACAACATTGGCAGTGATGAAATTAGCGTACTCAAGCCCGTATGTGATGGACAGAGGTGGGATCCTCCAGTAAATGAGGAAATAGCCAATCGATGTGTGCTTTAGGTATTGCACCATTTGATCCATATCATGACAATCAAATGTGCGAATATCGACATAATCTACCTTCCCTTCCACACATCCTAGCCGGCGGCATTCCGGTGGAAATCGCCACAGTGATGGATCTTGAGGGTGAACCTTCGACCACCTGTAAAAAACCCAAATGCAGAGTACAGAGTAAGTAACTAAAAAACATAAAACCCTAAAAATAAAAACTTGCAGCCATTGTTGAGTGAAAATACACTTACAGGGAGTCTTGCCGTAGTAGGGCGTTGGTTCATTAACACCACTAATCCTCCATTGTTTACCAAAGGCAGCCATTGATCGATCGTAGTTTTTTTCTTGATGATCAGGATATACGTTCGTACAGAAGATTTTGGTGGCGAAAAAGTGGAAATTTAAAGGCGTCTACGCAACCAGCTTGTTGGGTTACGACAGTGGCATTCGGGTCTCGGTAATAGCAATTTTTTTTTATTATAAAGAAATAATTATTTACAATAAATAATTATTTAATCAATTGCCGAGTAAATTAAAATAAATAATTAAGTTAACATTTAATTTAATAAGCAGCGGAAACGTGATAATTTACTAACGCGAAAACCAGATAATTAGCGTAAACCTAAAACAACAGGATTCGACAATCACCAGACACGCAAACACCAAAACGCATTAAACAAAACGCGACATGTTCATATTATTAAACAATTGAATCTAAACTAAAACGAGTTTAGATATACCTGAGCGGTGATTCAAACAAAACGCTTGAGACACCGAAAGTCAACGGGTGACGCTAGGGTTTAACAGAACGTGATTCGTCTGACGAATCTGACTTTCCTTGCGGATGCGGATTTACAGCGCGATGAATTAAGCACCGAGAAAATCTCGTACGTCGGATCGGGCGCGAACTAGGGTTTCGCGAACGACGACGGAACACGCGAATGACGCGGTTCTCGGCTAGGGTTTGTCGGCGGTCGAACCGGCGACGGCAAGGAGGAGCGGCGGCAGACTGGGCGGCGGCGGCTTAGCGACGGGCGAGCCGGCGGCGGAGCGGAGGGCGCACGGCGGCGGAGTGCATGCGGCGGTGGCGGCGGAAGGCGCACATCGGCGGAGGGCGTGCGGCGGCGGCAGCGGAGGGCGCACGGCGGAGCGGAGGGCGGCAGCGGCTAGCGGAGCGGTGGACAGCGGTAGCGGCTAGCGGAGCGGCGGACGGTGGCAGGGCGACGGGGCAAGGCGGTTAACGGATTAGGGTTTCGCGACCGAGTCGTCGGAAACCAAAAGGGGGCGGCGGCGGCGGGGTGCCGTCGGCGTCGGATCGCGAGAGGGAGGGGAGAGAGAGGGCCGAAAATCTCACGATGTGGATTAGGGTTTCGCCTCCCTTATCAGTTATATTTATAACTGATTTAGTATCCGTTTAACCCCTTCGAATTAATTTAATTCTTAATCGAACCATTTAATTTCCAAAGTTAACATTTAACTCTTTAAATGTTTGTCGCTAGCCAAATATTAGTCAAACTAATAATCCGTCAATCTTCGTCCATTACGTTAATACTATTTAACGTTTTGTCGCTTAATTAATCTTATGATTAATAATAATTTAAGTAATTAATTATGTATCCATTAAACTATTTAATAAACACATAATTAATCTTTCTGTGAATCTGCCGGTTATAAAAGTAAGCGGTCTTGAATACCCGTTGCCTCCGGTGTAACTCTTACGGGTCTTGACCGGGTCGGGTACTTAATTTAGTCGGGTCTGGACACCTAAATCCAACAGTCTCCCACTTGGACTGATCACGACTATTAATCAAGATACAGTCAGAGGTGCTCTAGCTACACGTGGCTGTCCCAACCAGTCATGACACTTCAAGTCAAAACAACCAAGGTATATCATTAAACTTGTGATACAGTTTAGACTTATGGTATTTGTAAAGTCATCAGATCCCTTCTGTATGAGACATCGATCGAACCAGAGACATGGATTTATTCATTCTCTTCCGTGTTCGATCATTGTATTTCTCGTTTTGCTGTTCGAAGTGGTCCAATCAAACACACAGTAAGTTTGGGTAAGGCCTTACACTTCACACTTGGAACTAACGAGAGGGCCCATGATGTCAAACTGTCGCATTGTAAATGCAAGAGTACAGAATCCCATATTGACTACATACAGCTCCCACTAAACTTCAGATCCATTCCCAAAAGTAACCGTTATGGCTGGCAGTTACGCGATAGCGTTAAGCTACAATCAAAGAATGTTCTTTGGCAAAGGAGAGGTCGCTCATGTATCTCAGGTCAAAGGGTACCGTTGAGTATACCATCAATCAGATTTGTCTTATGCTAAGATCCATGAAGACACTCTGATGCGAGTTACGTCCCGACGTCATTCTCCAATGAGGCCTTGTGAGTCTGGAGGTCAACACCTTGAGTCCAGAGTCAAAATAGTCTTGCTTCAGGCGTTGCTCCCGCAATGTCTGATCGACTACGGACCATTAGAATATTGACGAAATATTCATGGATAATAAAACGTATAAAATTCGAACGCGTTACGTAGAATTCAAATTCTCGTCTAACAACTTAGAGGAGGTCGAATGATATGGTGCAAACGATAGTGTTCGACATCCAACACTAAAATCTCATATCCATGTGATGCAGAATTCACGTACTATCTAGTAGTGTGATTTCGCTGATCTAATCCGATCGTTGAAATGATGAATTCGCTATCATATGCTCGTGTTTCGATTTAGATTTGCCTAATATCAGTTGTTTCTTAAGATTCAGTGTTTGTCATGAACAGTGAGTCTTCTTAAGTGAATCGAACTTGTGATAATGAAGTGCCCTTAGTAAGTACACATATGACTGTGTTATCACTTGAGCATGTTAACCGACTATTTACAGAGTCGAGTTAACCCTTTGAATGTTTTATGGCATTCTTAGTTCAGATTCAATTAAGGTGGCTATCAATGTTCAACGAGTTCAGTTTGTACTCAGTTGATGAACATATATTCCCTTTCATCAGTGTTCAGTAGTGATGATGTGATTTTCCATCTATGGTCATGGCGTAACACTTTACGGCAGCATTCCATGCAATTACCAAGTATTGGATTTACTGTTATATCATATTTAGTATGATTTGAACTGTTTCAAGAGATTGATCACGTTGATGGTTGCTCAGTCATATCACGATCAATACTTAATTTAATCTTGAAACTTATGATTAATTGAGGTGTCATTTAAAGATTCAATCCAGTAAATTTAAATGATCTTTAGATCGGCACTTGATCGTTATTCCGGTAAGGATCTGTGGCGACGCTCCCACTTGCTTGAGGCAGATTGACATTCTTATTTTCACCCTTCTTTCAAATCGATTGGATACAATTTGCATGAAGAAATCGTGACAATCAATTTTCGTTTTAAGAACGAAATTGTTTGGCTTCGTAGCTCGTGGTACGAAACCAAAACTTAATATCCAGGTGTTATGACTTGCTCATAAGTTCATAGACGATTGTCAAAGTCATTTCAGAGTTTGATAGCATGAAGATGCGTTCGTCTATGATTGTTTGAAAGTATCTCATGATGATCGAGATGATGATATATTCTATCAGAATCTAGGGTCTGACACTAGAGGATGTTTCCTTATTTAGGTAAGGTTAAACATGCAAACTCTAATCGGAATGTCAATATGTTTCGCTAAGCAACAATCCATTGTTGGTGAAACATTATTAATCCGGCTCGTCTCGTTTAGATGTGAGGGTTGCTTTACGTAGTCCAGTGACTTATCAGAGTCACCTTTCTTTAGATATTTAAAGATCTAGCTTTGGACATGTAATTCCTAAATTCCATCTTCGCAAGATGCCGTTCTTGGGATTGGAAGTTAGCTATGCAAGTGATGTGTGAAAAGGCATCATGGTTACATGAAGTCAAGGGTTTTGTTGTGGCAAGTCATTAGTCTTGTGTGTTATCAGTTTCAAGATGAAATTTTGGATCGACGTATAAAACACTTAGTGCTTGTCGGATTAAAATACACGTGATTACAACTATTGTAGTCTAAGACTTCCAAGATGTGTCTAGGTATGTACATTTGATGGTAATTTGCACCAGAATTGGCGTGACCATACTACAATATTGTAATCAACAGGTGATTACCCCTGTAGTTGTTTAGCTGGTGAGTCGAACTTATATGAGCAAACGTCTGCTTGAAGCAGAGGATTGATATGTTCACACGGTTGTAGATCGAAACGGCGATCTTCAGTCGGTTCGACTTGATTTAATATTCTTGACGCTGGATAGTTCAAAGTCATTGGACTTTATGAACCATGGTGGCGTCTTGCGTTGTCACGTAACAATTACAGTATACGCTTAAGGCATTATATCTTTGATGGGATATGATAACCAAAGGTTATCATGTCGCATTTAAGCTAGCCTTAATCAAATCAAGTGCACCAGGTTGGAAGAGATGTTTTTATGGGATTTTGAATTTAATCTAACAAAAGGTTGAATCAAATTCAAGGTAGATTAAAGCCAATCATGCATGTTTCGAAAATCAACCATTGTCAAAACGTGTCATAATCAAAATCCAAAGAAAGCAATTTGTTCATCCTGGAAAACAGCCAGGGAAAACCAAATAAAACAAGTTGTTTTAAAATCACCAAGAATTGTTTTAATCCTAAAACACAGAACACGAACTTTATTTAGGTGCGACAATCGCAGGGTAGTTCAGTATTGTCTTGGCTTGCTTCCTTTCAGCTTCATGCACCTACAAAATGTAAAGTATGTCAAACATATATTTTGTAGGAATAAGTGAAGCATCATACAACATAAACTTATGTGTATACCTGAGGAATTACCCGGCTGGGCTTTTCCACTTTTCACCTTGGCAAGATACTCTGGGCAGTTTCTCTTCCAGTACCCCATCTTGTGGCATTCGAAGCACTCGCGCTGTTCAGGCGGCGGTGCTTTGGTTGCCTTAGGCTTGCTTTTCTGGGAGCTTCCAGACGCTCTGGTTACAGCTGCCTTGCCTCTCTTCTTGTTCCCACGTCTGCCCTTCTTTACCTCAGGCTTCTTGACGCCTCTTGATCGGATCGCGAGTACATCGGGTGCCTTACCGTTAACAAAGTTAACTTCAGCGGTCTTAAGCATACCGTGAAGTTCAGTCACTGACTTTACCATGCTATGCATGTTAAAGTACACCCGGAAAGGGGTGAAGGAACTGGACAGTGAGTGAAGAATCGGGTCAGTCGCCATTTCGGCGGGGATGACGTAATTCAGTTTTGCTAAACGGTCGATGTAACTCTTCATCTTTAGGACATGAGGGCTGACGGGAGCGCCTTCGGCCATGCGACAACTAATGAGTGTCACAACAGTGTCATAGCGCTCCTGTCGGGCCTGGGTTTCAAACATGCCCCTCAGATCACAGATCATCTGAAAAGCCGTCCTGTCAACCATGTTCTTCTGGATCTCAGAATCCATGGTGGCTAGCATAAGACACGCGACATTCTTGGCATTTGTGCGCAGTGTGTTATAGGCGTTTCGCGCCGCGGCCGTGTCAGCTTCAGGTTCCTCAGGAACCTCAGCCTCTAACACGTTTTCCATGTTAGCCATTTTCAGGACGATTCTCAGATTCCTTTCCCAATCAAGGAAGTTGGCGCCATTAAGTTTCTCCCTCTCAAGGAGAGACTTGAGATGGAAAATCTCTTGGTTTGCGCGGTTAGCCATCTGAAACAACAGGCAAATGTTTTAGTGTTTCGATGTTTGATTCGTATTCAAGGATGGCAAGCTAATCTTGAATAGGAATTGGGAATTCAGTTAGTTAGACAATTTCTCCAGACAGCGTAAAGTGCTTTCAAAATTTCTAAGTAGCCAAACGGACAACGATTGTCACTTGTGAGTCTACTATCACAACTCCCGTTATGGGGCTTTCGCGAACGGATCAACGAAATACGTTTAGCCCCATCTATGCCCATTTTGTTTACAAGCCGACCAGAGGTACGGTGTTGAAATACTCCAATACCAAAGGTGCGTGTAAAGAAAAATAGTAGTTGTCCTAAGTGGTCAGCGTGCGCGTACGGTGTTGAAATACTCCAATACACTCACCTTGGAAGATACCCTAAACACCACGTGCGGTGTTGAAATACTCCAACACGGATGCATCGGTTAATATGTTCCAAGTTAGACTTGACATAGGATGGCATAGACTACCGGTTTTTAGGCTTACCAGATAGGATTATTAGGTCATCTTTTAGTGTTAAATGTGACGATAAATTTTATGAATCCTATCTCACTCGGGACAATCATTTAAATAACCTAAGTATTAATGATCTACGTGTCTCGAGACGATAACCAATTTCTTTTAATGGTCGATTACTTTATCGAAAAATCCGAATTTAATGTCGAATTAAATTGGTTAATAAATTTTATGAAGTCGTAAAATTAGGACTTTTATTTAATCGATTGAAAAATTAGTTTCACTTTGACGAAACTAAGTTTGGGTTTTAAGTTGGCGTGTTAATCTAATTAAGACAAGCAACCAAAAACAAGCAAACACACATGTACATATCCGGCCATGCAGGGCTTTCGATATTGTCAGAGCCTATGACAATATCGAATAGGGCAAGGGATACAAAAGTAAATCAACCACGAGAACAGAAAACTCCCTGATCGACTTAGTTGCTCCCACTGGCTTTAACAAGTTCCTGCGTGTCATCGGGAAACGTCGGTCTCGTTTTGACTTCTAGCCATTTTCGAAAATCCCATAAAGGGATGATCTCAAATGGGTCTTTGTATCAAGCTCGTCTCGTTCGTCCAGGCGAAGGTGAGCGATAACAATTAAAATAAAACTATTCTATTTTAAATAATTACAACTTTGAACCCAGTAAAAGTGGGCCAATCCAAAACAAAACACATGGGCCTAATGGGCCAAACCATAACGAATCCATGACAAAATTAAATGTGGTTGGGCCGAATATGCACGAAAGATAATTCAATCAATTATATTGAAGCGGATTATGTTTAGTGGATCCAAATCGACTAAACACATTTAAAAGGCGATTCAATCAATTTCGCGACTTTCGGGTTCAGAACCCCAGTTCGCGAAATATACCGGTTTAAATTGACTGGCCTGGGTTTGCGTGTGGTGATCAAGGCTCTGATACCACTGTTGGGTTACGACAGTGGCATTCGGGTCTCGGTAATAGCAATTTTTTTTTATTTATTTTTTTATAAAGAAATAATTATTTACAATAAATAATTATTTAATCAATTGCCGAGTAAATTAAATTAAATAATTAAATTAACATTTAATTTAATAAGCAGCGGAAACGTGTTAATTTACTAACGCGAAAACCAGATAATTAGCGTAAATCTAAAACAACAGGATTCGACAATCACCAGACACGCAAACACCAAAACGCATTAAACAAAACGCGACATGTTCATATTATTAAACAATTGAATCTTAACTAAAACGAGTTTAGATATACCTGAGCGGTGATTCAAACAAAACGCTTGAGACACCGAAAGTCAACGGGTGACGCTAGGGTTCACAGAACGTGATTCGTCTGACGAATCTGACTTTCCTCGCGGATGCGGATTTACAGCGCGATGAATTAAGCACCGAGAAAATCTCGTACGTCGGATCGGGCGCGAACTAGGGTTTCGCGGACGACGGCGGAACACGCGAATGACGCGGTTCTCGGCTAGGGTTTGTCGGCGGTCGAACCGGCGACGGCAAGGAGGAGCGGCGACCGACTGGGCGGCGGCGGCTTAGCGACAGGCGAGGCGGCGGCGAAGCGGAGGGCGCACGGCGGCGGAGTGCGTGCGGCGGTGGCGGCGGAAGGCGCACAGCGGCGGAGGGCGTGCGGCGGCGGCAGCGGAGGGCGCACTGCGGAGCGGACGGCGGCAGCGGCTAGCGGAGCGGTGGACAGCGGCAGCGGCTTGCGGAGCGGCGGACAGTGGCAGGGCAGTTAACGGATTAGGGTTTTGCGACCGAGTCGTCGGAAACCAAAAGGGGGCGGCGGCGGCGGGGTGCCGTCGGCGTCGGATCGCGAGAGGGAGGGGAGAGAGAGGGCCGAAAATCTCACGATGTGGATTAGGGTTTCGCCTCCCTTATCAGTTATATTTATAACTGATTTAGTATCCGTTTAACCCCTTCGAATTAATTTAATTCTCAATCGAACCATTTAATTTCCAAAGTTAACATTTAACTCTTTAAATGTTTGTCGCTAGCCAAATATTAGTCAAACTAATAATCCGTCAATCTTCGTCCATTACATTAATACTATTTAACGTTTTGTCGCTTAATTAATCTTATGATTAATAATAATTTAAGTAATTAGTTATGTATCCATTAAACTATTTAATAAACACATAATTAATCTTTCTGTGAATCTGCCGGTTATAAAAGTAAGCGGTCTTGAATACCCGTTGCCTCCGGTGTAACTCTTACGGGTCTTGACCGAGTCGGGTACTTGATTTAGTCGGGTCTGGACACCTAAATCCAACACATCTATGGTGGGAAGAAGTTGAAAGGTCATGCCAAGATAACCGTGTATATTTTTTACCTTTACCACGCAAATCCTGTTTTTACCGTGTCTATTTATTACCTTTAGCAACACAAATTTTGTTTATCAATTATTTCTTATGTGATGGGAGTAATTAAATAAGTTCTGGTTAAAATATAACCAATTAACACTTCTGTCTCAATGGTTCTTCTTAATCTTGTAGTGTGTTCCTTTCTTTTGAATGACCCAGGTTCAAGCCTTGTTTTTTGACTGACCCAGGTTCAAGCCTTGTTTGCTACAATTTATAATTTTTTTATTGTCTAATAGTGGATGACAGGATTTATAAACTGAATAGATTTTAATTCTTCAGTAAATTGGAACAAGAACAAAACCGTATGAACTAACAAGAACAAAACCGTATGAACTAACAAGAACAAAACCGTATAATTAAACAGCAGCAATTTTAGTTATTCATTAGAGAAGAAGAAGAATAGAACCCGATGAACTAGAGTTCTTCAGGATCAAGAGTAATTATTCAGTAATAAAACAGGTTGAACTAGAGTTCTTCAGGATGAACCGGATAACCTAGAGTTCTTCAGGATGAACTATATACTATAAATAACCAAAGTTGTTATTTCTGTTCGTAGTCTATAGGATATTCCCATGTATGTAAACCCATTATCTAGTGAATTAAAATCACTGTGGTTGAATACAATTCCTTATACACTAATATTTAGTCACACAACCTAATATATGTAGAAGACAACCGGATGAACTAGAATTCTGCTTCAGGAAGAAGATCGAGTCAAAAGACGCATCCGATGCATAACACATCAAAGATTAATTACATATATAATCCAAAAGATGTGATATCAGTTAATTAATTACAAATATATATAATAAAAAAACAACATAAACTTAAAACATGCTCCCACTAGAGAAATTGTCTGAATCGTCATATCGGCATGTCCATGGGTAGCTACCTTCAGGGGGGAGGAGGAGGAGGAGGAAGACACCTCCACATCTCCATCGAGGTAGATGGATATGACCTCCTCGTCCATGACGTGCAGGGCCAAGGCCCTAACATCCCTTGGATCATCGGTGAATGGAACCAGTCCAAAATCCAGAGACAACCCTGGGATCCTCAGGTAGGGGTCAAAATCGTTCAAGTCATAACCTAGGTCAGACACCATTTGACCTAGGTCATCGAACGAGAAGGAGTTAATGTCCACCTCCATAAAGTAGCGAACCCTCCCATCGATGTATTGTATCCGACCATTGAGGCTCGCAAAATACTCTAGGTGATAGATCACCAAAGTAAACAGACTAAAATCTTCTTCCCCTGTTCAAGAAAAATAACCAAATCAGAGACGCGAATTCCACATTAAAGCATTTAAATTTCAGTCATTTAGATGATTACTTACCGTATTCGGGGCTGTCTTCCACATTCAGAGGACGTAAATGGTGATGATCGACAATTAATTAATTAATTATATGATTTATATCCAAAACTCGAGGTGGTTGATAAAGATTTGACCTCTAGTAATGATATATATCCGCCGTCGCTATAGATAATTAACTAATTAAAATTGGCTACTATTTAGGCACGATTAATATATGTGGCCATAGGTAATATGTTTTGTCACTCACAACCTACTATTTTAAGTCACACAACCTAATAACAGTGGCCATATGTACTAGCTTTTAGCCACATAACTAAGTAAAAAACGTGGCCATTGCTCACATTTAGCCACGCATAATATATACTTAATAGTTTTTTTTTACTAAGTAATAAAATATACTCTTCCGTCACACAACATTACTTAAACGTGGCCATACATTCCCTTTTGGTCACACGAATTAAAAATCATAAAAATTCCTTGGGCGTTTGGTGCATTTCGCCACTCTTTTTTAAGCGTGAAAAATAAGTGCCACATGTTTTTGTAAAACAGTGGCTAAAGCCACTGCACCTGATTGTTGTTGTCACATAAACAAAAAAAATACGTGGCTAAAAGGGTCTAAAGGCTATATATTTGGCCACGGGTACAAAATATGTGTGGCTAAAACTAGTATTTCTTACATTTGGCCACGATTTTTACAAAACAGTGGCTATGCGTTAAAAAAAAAACCGTGGCCAAAGCCACTTTTTGACGTGGTGTCACTCAAGATCATCCATCCTACATGTGAAGTTATCCCTTCTTATTTATAGAGAGCCCATGTGCTCACTAGCCAACTAACTAGCAAGACACAAATAAAATGAGCAAATTACAAATAAACAACTAAAATAAATTATTAATTAAATCAAAGTTGATTTAATTAACATGAAGCTTGACTCGCTCAAACCGATCTTCCGTTGACTTTTACGTTGACCGTTGACTCGAACAGTTGACTTTTCAAGAAAACGTCTTTGGTCCAAACTTACAAGCCTCGATCATCACAACCCGCGTCTATGAATCATTTCATAATGGATTCTTCAGCCAAATTATTCGAGAATAGATTTGATGCCGTCAGTCACACTTATTTTTAGTTCCAACACCATCAACTCCATATCCCGTGCTTGTATCCTTTGAATCAAATCATTGTAACTCAGACCAGAATATTCTTTATCATGAGTAATCATCATCACATAATTTTCCCACTTTTATGGTAATGCTTCTAAAATCTTTTCTTTCAACTCAACATCTTCCTTTGTAAGATTCACCAGACTCATTTCACTAATTAAATTTGCAAATCTTACAATTAGGTACGAAATTGATTCATCCTGATAATGTTTGAAACTATCAAACTCTTTTCTCAAAACTTTTTGACGACCTTTCTTGTACTGGTCATTGCCCTCACATCTTTTCTGCAAAGCATTCCATAAACTGTACGATGTAAAGTTAGCAGAAAATTGATGTAATAATTCTTTCGGCAATGCCATTGTCAAAGTACCATACGCCTTCTTTTCAGCTTGATATGCTTTCTTTTCGTAACTATTGAATTTTATTTGAGGAATTGGTTCACCAGACGCATCTTTGGGATAAACATATGGTTCATGATATGACAACCACATATCAATATCATTTGTGTTAACATGTGCTTCAAATCATGTAGCCCAACTATGATAATCTTCCAATCACAATAATTTGGGAACTTTCTGACTTGTTCCAATTTCATTATCATAGTTAAGCATGGTTTGCATTGTAGCTTGCATCGAATTATGAATTGCAACAAACGCTTGAAAATCATACATTTTGAAAAGTTTTGTCACTGTTCTTCGAACCTCTCCAGAATCTTAGCCGAACAGAGATTGACCGAACTCTGTCCGAACCTCACCTTCGGATGATCCAATCAAACTTGTACCGAACTTGTTCTGAACGTCCTCCGAACTTCAGCCGAACTTGTTCCGAATGTGACCCAAACTCTCTCCGAACCAAATAAGCAACGAACATTGTCCGAACCTAGAGTTCGGAGCAGTTACAGTGACGAACTCTGGGTTCGGAGCGGTTATTTTCAGTGTAGTCCGAACCTCAAACGAACCCGAATACTTTTGACACCATTTTCGCGATTTTGAGAGAATTTGAACGAGATTTTTAACAGGAACTCAGGTAAAACTCATAGAACTGTTTTAGAATAATATTTTCACCGAAACAAATAATCGAAATGATCAAACGAATTCAAAAATTAATGATATTTTCGCAAACTTTGAAATTTTGACCCAAAAATTTCAAAAAACAGAGATTTCCGACCATAGAGCAAACCAAAAGCTCTGATACCACTTGAAAAATGCGTGAGCGGTAGAGGGTCTACTTAGTCATAATGAAATCTATGTTAAACGAGTAAACACGGAGAGTAAATACAAAAGGCTTTGTATTAGACCACAGAGAAACACCATAGAGTTCACATACAAGATCTGACCTAAAAGCTCTAAGACCGTTACAGTAAACAACACAAGACACGCTATTTATAATGCTGAAACCCGATGAGCCGAACCTCAGGTTCGGACCAGGTTCGCCAGTGTCCGAACTTGGAGTTCGACTAAGGTTCGACCACTAATAAACTTGCACATCTTGTCTTGTATTCGATACTTCACATGATGATCAGGAACCATGTATCAACAATTATTGTATTCAATTTAAGTTATTGTAATTTCTATTTCAAAATATGAGTGTTTCAAAACATGTCCGTTCAAAATATGACCGGTTGAAAATATGACAGTTAGAAAGCCAACGACTAAAATCTATAACGGATATGTCCCATTCTATAAATACCTCACTTACGAGGTCTACTTCACCAAGCATGTCAAGTATACTGGAAATACTTGAAGAATTCCACAATCTTACGATGTTAACAGCTCTATGAGATGCGCTGGAATACCATGGAGGAAGGTCGGTACACTATATTCATTTATTTCCTAGAATACCTCGACCGGCTTTTCAACCTCCACTGATTGAACAACCTCCTGTTCTTGTTCCCGCTCCACATTTTGTTCCACCAGATGAACAACCTCCACCTCCACCTTCACCTGTTGTTCAACCTCGACCTCCACCCTATGTGGATGAGCTTTGGGAGGATGAAGCCTTCTGGAATTGGTCATTTGATTACTAGTTTCTCCAGAACCCACCGGAGGAGCCACTTGAGGATTACTACTGTAAAATCCAGGAATGGATCTTACTACCGGTATATTTGATCAAAACAAGAACACAAAGATGTAATTACAGTGATTTGCTATAGATCACTTGAAGAACAAAGAAAAAAGACTCTCTGGAATTTCACACTCAAACACAAACACTTAGCACAAAGACAAATGAAAGAAGTTGTCAACTGAGCACAAGACTCGCTATTTATAGTGTTGACTGCCAGACGAACCAACATAGAAACGAACCGTTGGTTTGTTGCTCACGAACCTTTGGTTCGTGCCTTCGTTAGTTGACAAGCAAAATCAACATTTAGCTCTAACTGATACAACACACGAGACAACCTAAGCTATACATATTATGCTCTAATAGACTCCCCCTTAACGTGTGGTGAATCATTATCAAACATAACAGCATCATCTTAATCTTTATAATGTATCAGCTTGCATGGCTGGATCAATCTTGAATCATCTTTTAATCTTCAATTTCCACTTTGTTATAGATTTGAAATCTCCCCCCTTTCACCATGCTAGAGTCGTGCCAATATAACCTGCAACTTTAGAAGACAAAAGTGCGGTTTTTCTTTTTCACCGAAATTAATTTAATCTTGATTTTCATATAAAATCTTTGTATCACGTGTCGATTGGTCAAAAACAAATAAGAAATAAAATTTTTTTGGCTTTTACAAATTTTATATCAAAACACACCTTAACTCTTTTGATTTTTCTGAAATGAAAATGTAAATGCTATATAGAATCAAACCTTATTTTTTATAATTTATGAGACTGAACACGACTTGGGATCATATTGGTCATAACATGCTGAACTACACTTCAATTTCAATTAATTCAGCACACAAGCCATGTTGATTGCTGGTAAAATTTGTCCATCTTAAGCTCAGCCAGAATCATACTCATAACATTTTGATATGTTAAGGTATTGATTAGATTTCTTTGACCAGTGTACCCCACACTATGAAACATATTCAGATATGTTTCACATATTTTCATGTAATTACACTTGTGATAATCACATAGACTTTTATAATCATGATACCGTCAACTGTATTCCATACAAAAAGAATAAGAACGTTAAATAGTCTACCTTAAGGTCAATCTTTCGATACGTAGATAATGCCTCGGATTTAACAAAATAAGAAAATAAAACAGGTTGAAATTGTATAATTCAACAACAATTAGGTCGGTCTTATGGACACGTAGAGAAAGTACGGTGAATTATATGAAACACCAAAGAAAATAAATCATAACCTCATATGAACAACTATCAGGTCGAAACTCACGTTTACGCAGAGATAGTCCAATCATTTGAGTAAATACAGAAAATCAAACAAGTTTAAATACTTCTTATTTTTTTCACATATCTTTTTCTATATTGATCTTGAAATATGCATCAAGATGTAGTCCACTAGGTCAAGCATTGGCGTTTTTAATGTATATGTTGGATTTAGGTGTCCAGACCCGACTAAATCAAGTACACGAACCGGTCAAGACCCGTAAGAGTTACATTGGAGGCAACGGGTTTTAAAGTCCGCTTACTTTTATAACCGGCAAATTCGCAGAAGAATTAATTATTTGTTTATTAAATGGTGTAATATATAAATAATTAGTTATTTATTTATTATTAATCATTAAGATTAATTAAGCGACAAAAAGACGTTAAATATCATTTACCTCTTAAATGACGATTAACGAATTAGTATTTGACTAACATTCGTTGAGTCTCAGCACGCGACAAATATTTAAGAGTTAAATATTGGCCTCGGGAATTAAATGGTTCGATTAGGGATTACATATAATCGAGGGACTAAACGGAAACTTAATCAGTTATAAATATAACTGATTAAGGGAGGCGAAACCCTAATCCACAGACTAGAGTTTCGGCCCCCTCTCCTCTCTCTCTTAATTGACGCCGACGCCTCCCCACTGCCGCCGTCCTCCTCGTTTCTCCGGTGATCGGTTCATCTGATCGTGAGAACCCTAATCCCACAATCACCGCCTTGTCGTGGTTCCTCCTCTACAACGAACCAAAGCCGTGGACCACCGCCATGTCGCCTCCCCGAGTCCGTCACAGCCGTTGCCGTCGTCCGTCGCCGCCGACCACCGCTCACCAAGCCACCGCCGCTGCGCGCCCTGCCTCCTACGTCGTCGCCGTAACCGCACCCCTGCCGCAGGCCATCACCGAGCCGCAGCAGCGGGCCGCGACCAAAGCCGCCGCCCCGTCGCACCATCGCCACCGCACGAGCCGGCCACCTCCCTCCTCGTCGTCGCCGGTTCTCACCGCCAACACCCTCTACCGTGAACCGCCACCGTGAGGCATGTTCACTCGTCGTCCACAAACCCTAGTTCGCGTCCAATTCGATGTACGAGATTTGCCCGGTGCTAGATTCATCGCGTAGTAAATCCGTAACCGCGAGGAAAGTTCGATTCGTATGACGAATCATTCCCTGCGAAACCCTAGCGTCACCTGTTGACTTCCGATGTCTCGAACGTCTGTTTGAATCACCACTCAGGTATATCTAAACTTGTAATTACTTTAGATTTATTTATTTATTTTATGTATGTATCGCGTTTGGTGATTGTCGAATCATTCGTATGACGAATCATTCCCTGCGTGTTTGGTGATTGTCGAATCCTGTTGTTTTAGTTTATGTTAATTAACTGGTTTTCGCATTTGTAAATTAATTCCTTTTCCGCTGCGTATTAAATTAATCGTTAATTTAATTATCTTGAATATAATTTACTAATTACTCGGTAATTGATTTAATATTTATTTGTCGTAAATAATTATTCAATTAAAAAAAATTTGCTATTACCGAGACCCGAATGCCACTGTCGTAAACGAACAGTGGTATCAAAGCCTTGATCACCACACGCAAACCCTAACCAGTCAATTATAAACCGGTGTACTTTCACGAACTAGGGTTCTGAACCCGAAAGTCTCGAAATTTGATGAATCGCTATTTTAATATGTTTAGTCGATTTGAATCCACTAAACATTATCCGATTCAATAAAATTAAAAATTGATTGAATTATCTTTTGTACATATTCGGCCCAACCTTATTTTGTCATGTATTCGTTATGGTTTGGCCCATTTGGCCTATGTTGTTTTGTTTTGGATTGGCCCACTTTTGACTGGGTTCAAAGTTGTATTTATTTAAAACAGAATAGTTTTATTTTAATTTGTAATTGCTCACCTTCGCCTGGACGAACAAGACGAGCTTCACACAAGGACCCATTTGAGACTATCCCTTTTGGGATTTTCGAAAATGGCTAGAATCTAAAACGAGACCGGCATTTTCTGATGACGCGCAGGAGCTTGTTTAAGCCAGTGGGAGCGACTAAGTCGATCAGGGAGTTTTCTGTTCTCGTGGTTGATTTACTTTTACGTCCCTCGACCTTCCTCAATATTGTCATAGGCTCTGACAATATCGAAACCCCTGCATGGCCGAATATGTGCATGTGTGTTTGCTTATTTTAGGTTGTTTGTCTTAATTTGATTAACGCGCCAACTAAAATCCAAACTTACTTTTACCGATATAAAACTAATTTTTCAATCGATTAAATAAAAGTCCCAATTTTATTATGACTTTATAAAATTTAATAACCAATTTAATTTGACATTAAATTCAGATTTTTCGAAAAATAAATCGAACATTGTTGATAATTGGTTATCGTCTCGTGACACGTAGATCATTAATACTTAGGTTATTTAAATGATCATCCTGAGTGAAATAGGATTCATAAAATTGTCATCACATTAAATATTAAAATATGACCTAATAATCCTATCTGGTAAGCCTAAAACCGGTAGTCTATGCCATCCTAAGTCAAGTCTAACTTGGAACATATTGACCGATGCATCCGTGTTGGAGTATTTCAACAACGCACGTGGTGTTTAGGGTATCTTCCAAGGTGAGCGTATTGGAGTATTTCAACACCGTATGCACACACTGACCACTTAGGACAACTACTATTTTCTTTACACGCACCTTTGGTATTAGAGTATTTCAACACCGTACCTCTGGTCGGCATGTAGACAGAATGGGCATCGATGGGGCTAAACGTATTTCATTGATCCATTCGCGAAAGCCCCATAACGGGAGTTGTGACAGTTACTCATAAGCGACAATCGTTGTACATTTGGCTACTTAGAAATTTTGAAAGCACTTTACGCTGTTTGGAGAAATTTTCTAACTAACTGAATTCCCAATTCCTATTCGAGATTAGCTTGCCATCCTTGAATACGAATCAAACATCGAAACACTAAATTTTGCCTATTGTTTCAGATGACTAACCGCGCAAACCAAGAGATCTTCCATCTCAAGTCTCTCCTTGAGAAGGAGAAACTTGATGGCGCCAACTTCCTTGATTGGGAAAGGAATATGAAAATAGTCCTGAAAATGGCCAACATGGAAAATATGTTAGAGGTTGAGGTTCCTGAGGAACCTGAAGCTAAAACGGCTGCGGCGCGAAACACCCATAACACATTGCGACAAAATGATAAAAATGTCGCATGTCGTAGGCTAGCCACCATGAATTCTGATATTCAGAAGAACATGGTTGACAGGACGGCTTTTCAGATGATCGGTGATCTGAGGGGTATGTTTGAAACTCAGGTCCGGCATGAGCGCTATGACACCGTTGTGACACTTATTAGCTGTCACATGGCTGAAGGCGCTCCCATCAGCGCTCATGTCCTGAAGATGAAGGGTTACATCGACCGCCTAGCGAAGCTAAATTTCGTCATCCCCACCGAAATGGCGACCGATTCTACACTCACTGTCCAGTGCCTTCACCCCTTTCAGGGTGAACTTTAACATACATAGCATGGTTAAGACAGTAACTGAGCTTCACGGCATGCTCAAGACTGCTGAAGTTAACTTTGTTAACGGCAAGGCACCCGATGTACTCGCAATCCGATCAGGAGGCGTCAAGAAACCTGAGGTTAAGAAAGGAAGGCGTGGAAACAAGAAGAAGGGCAAGGCAGCTGTCACCAGAGGGTATGGAAGCTCCCAAAAGGGCAAGCCTAAATCTTCCAAGGCACCGCCGCCTAAACAGCACGAGTGTTTTGAATGCCACAAGATGGGGCACTGGAAAAGAAACTGTTGGAACTTAAAATCTATGTGATTGATGCCATCAAATCTGTTTACCGAAGCATTCGACTAAAGAATCCATGTGAATTGATTCAGAGACGCGAGTTGTGATGCTAGAGGCTTGCAGTTTAGACCGAAGACCGTTTTTTAGAAAAGTCAACCGTCCGAGTCAACGGTCAACGTAAAAGTCAACGGAAGATCGGTTCGAGCGAGTCAAGCTTCGTATTAATTAAATCAACTTTGATTTAATTTAATATTTATGTTTATTTCATGTACTTGTAATTCTGTTATGTTGTTATCTTTTTCTGTTGTTAGTCACCCTCACTATATATATAGTGAGGGTGCCCCATTCATTATAGAGAGAATCTAGAGTGAGTCTCCTCAAGATGAATGGATGATTTCTCTTAGGAATGTTGAGTCTTCCATTCTAGAGAGAGAGTGAGTCATGGATTTCTAGAGAGAGAGTGTTGTCATGATTTCTTGATTGTAATCATTCGACTAATGAAATCATTTGACTTGATTATCATCTTTCTTGTCTTTGATTATCTTTGATTCTTCTTCATCTTCATCTTCATCTTTTTTTGGGTTTTCTAATCTGAACCTCGTTCTTGCTCAAGATCAGGATTCTTGATGTGAGAATCGGTCCTGAAAAATGGTATCAGAGCGGGTAACCGATCAGATTTCATCTCACGATGAATCCGGTCACTCGAATCATGGATTTTGAGCTTGAATGAGTGAAGTTGTGAAAACCCACTTTTTGAGACTATTTCATATTTTTCTTCATTTCTGGATGGATTCTGATGATATGGATGATTGTTTCATGTTTGGGAGTTCATCTAGATGTTATTTCATGTCTTACTTTTGCAAATCTGTGGAGAAATTGATCAGAGCTGATTTTTTCGTAATAGTGGAGTTCTTCACGTTTTTAGGGTTTTTTGAAGATTTTGGAGTTTGATTCTGCGTTTTTGGTGTTATTGTTGATGGATTTGGATGAAACGAAGCATGAATCTTGATGGAAATCACGTTCCTAATCTATTGGAAGCATCCGTTTCATCTGAATCTCAATGGTTTTGGCAGATCTAGAAAAACACACAGTAGTGTGTGTTTCGCGGTGTTCTTCGTGTTCTTGAAGATTTCCAGAATATGGGTCTGATTCGATCGAGTTTTGCTGCTGTTTAGGATGTGTAAGTGGCCATAGCATGTCTCTAAACCTGATTTGTGTCAAGAATCGATGGTTTCCACTCATTTCTAACGTTTTTTTAAGGATTAAAGTTGCTGCGTTTTTTCCAAGTTTCATGTGTTCTTCCTTTTTTTGGGTTGTTCTTGAAGCTCTTGAAGATGCTCTTAACGACCTGGTCCAGCTTGAAGATGTTCTTAACGACCTGAGTTCAGTTTCGAGATTGCCTAAACGACCTGCCTAAACGACCTGAGTTCAGTTTCAACATTGATTCCAAAGGTGTGCCCAGATCTGTTATGGCCTGGGTACCTAAATCTCACTAATCTCTGATTTGTGTAGGGACAGCCAAGAAGATCTATCAACAATCTCTGGTACGTTGATAGCGGTTGCTCCCGACATATGACCGGAGACTTATCCCTTTTGGAAGATGTGGAAGACTTCAATGGTGGAGGTGTATCATTTGCAGGTGGTGTAGGTGGAAGAATAAGCAAGAAAGGAATAGTGAGAAGTGGAAGTTTGACATTCTCTGATGTGCACTATGTGGAGGAATTATCTCACAGTTGGCTCAGTGTGTCACAAATTTGTGATAGGGAATATTCTGTCTTGTTCAATCGCAAGGAATGCATCATACTCAAGCCTGGTGTCAAAATTCCAGAGGAGTGCATCTTGATGCGTACTCCGAGAAGAGCAAATTCTTATCAGCTTAATATGGGTCAACCTCCAACTTCAGAAGTAGCCTGTCTTATATCCAAACAAAATGAGAACTTAGCTCTATTATGGAATAGGCGTCTGGGGCATGCTAACATGAAGAATTTGACCAAGCTTGCAAAGGGAGAACATGTCAGAAAGCTGCCTATCAAAGATTTCTCTACTGTAGAAAAATGTGTGGCTTGTGCGAAAGGGAAGCAGCACAAGTTGCCGCACCGTCCGAAGATAGCAAATTCAATTTCATTTGTATTACAACTTCTTCACATGGATTTATTTGGGCCAATTCAAGTACAAAGCATCAGCAAATTCTCTTACTGTCTCGTGATTGTGGATGACTACTCACGATTCACTTGGGTCTTCTTTTTATCAAACAAGCATGAAACTCCGCTCTTAGTGAAACAGTTTGTCACGCTTATCGAGAATCAGCTGAACAAGAAGGTCAAGGCTATTAGAACGGACAACGGAACAGAATTTAAAAATGCTGAGTTAAATATGTTCTGTGGAGAGAAGGGGATAGAGAGACAGTTCAGTGCACCCTACACTCCGCAACAGAATGGAGTCGCTGAGAGAAGAAACATGACACTCATTAAAGCAGCAAGAACAATGATGTGTGAAGCTAAATTTCCAATCTTCTTCTGGGCTGAAGCGGTCAACACGGCTTGTTACGTGCAGAATTGTGTTCTTTTAAACAAGCTTCATGAGAAGACTCCGCATGAGATTGTTTATAAAGAGAAGCCAACGGTGGGATATTTCAAGACATTCGGGTGTCCATGCACGGTTCTGATTCAGTCCGATGTGGGGAAATTCGAAGCTAAGGCCGATGAGTGTTATTTTGTGGGTTATTCGGAAAATAGTGCTTATAGTGTCTACAACAAAACCACCAGTTTAATCATTGAGGCATATAACGTAGACTGGCTTGAAGACAATCCCACTGATGCATGGAGTGGACCAGATTGGATTTTTTATTATGGGTCACTGTTTGAAGGGTTCAAATTTTCAAATGTTTTTCATCATTTGGGTGAGGAAGAAGACATCATTGCTCAATCATCTGAATCAAGACCTCATGTTGAAAAAGTTAGTGAGAAAGCACCAGTTTCAGTTCCCATAAATATCAATGCAGATACTCCGGGATCTTCGGGAACTCATGATGATTCAAAAATTTCACAAAACCAAGGTATGAATGATAATATTGTTAATTCTAACCTGCCTGTTTCTGTTCCTGTGCCAGATGTTCAAGTATCAAGGATCAACAAAGACCATCCGATTAGCAGTATACTTGGGCCAGTTTCAGCAGGTGACACCACTAGAAGCCACACAGGAGACATTAATTTCTGTATGTATTCGTGCTTCATCTCCCAGATTGAGCCTCCTAATGTGATGGTTGCGCTCAGAGATCCAACTTGGATTGAGGCCATGCACAATGAATTAAATCAGTTCTCAAAGCTGGGAGTGTGGCGTCTAGTGAAAAGGCCAGAGAACAAGAAGGTTATACCCACACGTTGGTTATACAAGAACAAGAAGGATGACACGGGTATAATTGTCAGAAACAAAGCAAGGTTGATTGTTCAGGGTCACAGACAAATTCATGGAATTGACTATGATGAGGTGTATGAACCCGTGGCCAGATTGGAGGCTATCCGGATATTCCTTGCAGTTGCATCATATCTAAACTTCACAGTTCGCCAGATGGATGTTAAGACGGCATTTTTATATGCAGAAATGAATGAGGAAGTAGATGTGACTCAACCACCAGGATTCATAGATGAGGAGTATCCAGATCATGTTTATCTTCTGGATAAAGCTTTGTATGGACTACATCAAGCTCCACGCACGTGGTATGAGACACTATCAACTCATCTGGTGGAGAATGGATACTCAAGAGGAGTGGTTGATCAGACTCTGTTTAGGGAGAGGGTGAAGGATGATATCATCATGGTGCAGGTTTATGTAGATGACATCATCTACGGGTCAACAAACGAAGAATTATGCACTGAGTTTGAAGAAATAATGAGAAAGAAATTTGAAATGAGTGATCAAGGAGAAATGAGCTTCTTCCTAGCATTGCAAGTGAAACATGATGAATCTGGGATTCTTATTCACCAAGCAAAATATGTGAATGAGATTCTAGAAAAATTCAAAATGCAAGATTCCAAGCCAATCTCAACTCCCATGGCATCCCGACCTCTACTGACAGCATATGCAGATGGGGAGCCAGTGAGTGAATTCATGTATCGCTCGATGATTGGATCACCTATGTATTTGACAGCAAGCATGCCAGATATTATGCATGCAGTGTGTCTCTGTGCCCGCTATCAGGCTAATCCTAAATTTTCACATTTAATTGATGTTAAACGTATCTTTAGGTATCTGAAGGGCAGGCCTAGGCTTGGACTTTGGTACCCAAAGAACACTGATTTCCAATTGTTTGCATTTACTGACAGTGATTATGGAGGCAGTGATCTTGACAGGAACTTAACCACTGGTGGATGTCAGTATCTGGGAGACAGACTAATTTCTTGGCAGAGCAAAAAGCAGCATACCGTCTCAAAGTCCACTGCAGAAGCTGAATATGTGGCAGCATCCGCTGGATGCCCACAGGTAATCTGGATACAAAATCAGCTCACTGATTACGGTATGGAATTTGTTAACACTCCTATCTTTTGTGATAACGTTGCTGCTCTAGAAATTGTGAAAAACCCCGTTCATCATTCAAAAACAAAGCACATAGACATCAAGGTACATTTTATTCGTGATTGTTATGATCGAGAGTTAATTCAGCTCCAAAAGGTGAGCACAGACCAGAATGTGTCTGATATTTTCACAAAACCCCTACCTCGTCCCAATTTTGAAATGTGTGTCGAAGGCCTAAGGATGATTGCCTTCGAGAAATGATCTGACCAAAATTTCTTGTAAATATCTTTTAAGAAAATTAAAAAAAAATGTGTTTGTATTTCAAAAGCCTCATAAAAACAGGGGGAGAAATATCGTTGTTTTAGAAAATATAAAAAATATATGTTTGAGGTTTTTATGATGTCTTTTGTTTGCCTTGAGTTGGTAGGAAGTGATATAAATTTCCAAGACAGTCGGAGACTGACACGTGTAAGGCAGAAGTGAAAGACGTCTCAAAGATGATGTTCGGTAAGCTAAATCAAAAACTATGATCATCCATGTAAGTGCAGTAAACTTAACTTCTATATATGTTTAGTTTTCCATCCTGGTTTACATAGTTTAAAAGACTAAGACCCAGCAAAAACGGGTTGAGAGTGGTATTCACCTAGTATTCACTCTCTCACACGCCATGTTTCTGCTGTTATGACAACACCTCATTCAAAAATGAAAAGAATGAGAAAGATGAAAAGAAAAAGAAAAATATTAAAAGAAAGATTGAAAATGAAAAATGAAAATTCAATAAAGTCATTATTTGGTTTGGTCTTCTCTGCGTGCTTATGCGGCCGACCTGATCACCAACTGATAATTAAGAAAATAAGTGTTTGTCATAGACAGGTGTTGCATGGTTCCTCAAGTTGGGGGTTTGTGAATCCTCAATAAACTCTGAGGTTGGGTAGGTTTTGCTATGAACGATTGGGTGTGGGGACGGTTAAACATGACGGTAATTATGTACCACAATTAAGCACTTAAAAATTTTAACTGGATGTGAGTTTATATGGTTTCAAAAAATTTTGGGCAATCGTCTAGAGCGTCGAGTAACGGAAGCTGAAAAGGGTTCCTCAGTTAAAGATTTGTCTGGTTTGATCCATGAATTTACATCAGCTTCGAGGAAAGTAAATTTTTAATTTCTGTAATTAGGTTTTAATTGGTTTATTTTATCTTTCAAGTCTTTAAATGTTTAAATTTTTTGTTATTATTATGATCAAGATCAGATACTCGGGGTTTGAGTCTGAGGGGAAGCTTCGTAAATTCTCAAGTTTCTCAAAGTTAACAATATTTTAAGAGAAGTAACCTTTTTAAGAGGTTTGGGAGTATTTGTATGTTTTCGAAATCTTGAGGGGCCTTAGTGAAATTTTTTTAATCAAAACCACCCCTCATTCTCATTTACGATCATTATCCCTCATTTCCGATTGCTGCTTTCTCTCTCCGTTTACGATTCCCTCCTCAGAAACCCTAGCCACGGCTACCCTCGCAGGAAAAGTCGTCACACCCACCTCCGGCCATCCTCTCTGAAATCCGAGCCCACAGACGCCTTCGCAATCCATTTCCGACCTTAAACCCTCCATCAATCGAGTGTTTCCTCGTATGTGTGTCGGCCCATTCGAAGATTTTTTTTGAGTTTTTGTTTTCTCGGTGTTCCTCTTTGCTCTTCTAACTCATTTCGAGTCGATTTCGAGACATTGGGAGTCGGGTTTGAGTTTACAACTCTTTAAAGGTAGTGATAATCTTCATTGTACATGTTTGTGATGTTTCATGCGTTTTCGAGTTTAGTTGCAGGTCCGACAATGGAGGTTTCGGTGTTTATGACCAGTGCAATGAAGAAGACGACGTTTGAGATTTACGATCGTCGATTTCGATCGGCGTTTACGGCCGATGTTTCCGAGTGATGTTTGCGATTAGTGTTTACGATCGGGCTTAGGTTCTATTAGAGTGATCACGATTGGGCTACGTGATTACGACTGGGCCTATACCAGAGTTATTATGACCCGATAGTAAACCAATAATCGGATCGCAAACCTGCTTATAGGATCGTAAACATGACTAGTGGATCATAAACTCACTTAAACTTGAATAAAAATCATAAACACCCAATATTTTGAAATCTTATTAAACTTAATCGTTTTAAGATAAAAATTAAATGTGTTGATTATAAAGAATGTGTTTGTCAAATTGTGCTTCAAAATCAAATATGTTTCTTGAACGTTTAAATTGAGATTTTCAGAAATTATCAAGATTAATGTGTTAATCAATTGAAATTCAAGATAATGTTGGCAAACAGAATTTCCTTTTGATGAACAAGCCTGATGCACTTGTCTTGTCTTTCTCAGATGGCAGATGACATGCTTGATGAAGAGATTCCGTTTGAAAGAGATCACTGCATCCCGGCATATCTTGAAGACCCACCGGAGAAGCATATGCAATTATTTTATTCGTTAGTGGCCGGGATGAACGTCTGCAAGATTAATCACGCTCTGAGAACAAGTGTCCTTATTGATGAACAACTTGTCAGAGAATTCTGGGGAACTGCAAGAGCAAGTGCAGATAAAAGAAGGATCACTACATATGTGGAGGTTCTTGATATTTCTCCAAGTAGCAACAACTCATGGAATGTGATGTTGAAGATTCTGCAATGTGGAGTGAATTTTAAGAATGTTCATAATGATCGACGGGTTGTGCTTTATTTGAAACATTGTGACTGTGGGAAGGAATATTGTCGTGAGAAAGCAGCATATAAGGTTAAAAATCATCTGCGAAAAGTCAGCCTTAAGGACGTCGATGTGGAATTTTTAATAGAATATAGAAGACAGCAAGGAATAGCTGATACTGTAACAGATGATGCTGGGCTTGTTGGTCATGTTCATCTTAACAAGACACTGTTGAAAGATTCAATCTTTCATGGAACAGCAAACCAGATCGTGGAACGTGAATGGAGGTCAAGGAAGAAGCCAAATACCTTCAGATTTGATTTAGTGCTTCCATAGACGCTCTAATGGTTCATGCCTAGGGGAAGATTGTTGGGCTATATATAGAGGCATGAACATTAGATGTGGGCTTTCTAGTTATTGGGCTTAGATAGATTACAATTGGGCCATGTGGGCCGGTTTTATATTAGTTTACGATTTGGGCATATGGGTTTATGATCCATTTTAAGGCTTTGTAATGGGTACTATATAAACCCTTAGTGTTTATAATTCTCCAAGCTTTTGGATTACGATTACTATCACTCTTATCAGTTTATGATCAGATTCATTTGCTCAAGAAAGTGTTTGTGTTTCATTCATGATTTGATCTTTATTGTTGATCAAATCTCTTTCATCTACTTTCTTCTCGAATCAATCACTTACGAGGATTCCGCACTCGTTTGTGATATCAATATTGTGATTTGGTAGATTTTCTGGACATACAGTAACTCACATCAAATTGTCTTCATGGATTTAATCATAAGGCAATTCTGATTAATGGTATACTCAACTGTATCCTTCGACCTGAGATATATGAGCGACCTCCCGTTTTCTAAAGAACATTCTTTGATTGTAGCCTAACGTTGTCGCGTAACTACCAGCCATAACGGTTACTTTTGGGAATGGATCTGAAGCATAGTGGGAGCTGTATGTAGTCAATATGGGATTCTGTACTCTTGCCTTGATAATGCAACAGTATGACATCGTGGGCCCTCTCGTTAGTTCCAAGTGTTATGTGTAAGGCCTTACCCAAACTTACTGTGTATTTGATTGGACCACTTTGAACCGCAAAACAAGAAATACAAATGATCGAACACGAAAGATAATGAATAAATCCATGTCTCTAGTTCGATTGATGTCTCATATAGAAAGGATCCGATGACTTTACAAATACCATAAGTCTAAACTATATCACGAGTTTATTGATAAGCCATGGTTATTTGACTTGAAATGTCGTGACTGGTTGGGACAGCCACGTGTAGCTAGAGCACCTCTAACTGTTTCTTGATTTATAGTCGTGCTCAGTCCAAGTGGGAGATTGTTGGATTTAGGTGTCCAGACCCGACTAAATCAAGTACCCGACCCGGTCACGACCCGTAAGAGTTACACCGGAGGCAACGGGTTTTAAAGTCCGCTTACTTTTATAACTGGCAAATTCACAGAAGAATTAATTATTTGTTTATTAAATGGTTTATTTGTTTAATATATAAATAATTAGTTATTTAATTATTATTATTAATCATTAAGATTAATTAAGCAACAAAAAGACGTTAAATATTATTTACGTCTTTAACGACGATTAACGAATTAGTATTTGACAAACATTCATTGAGTCTCAGCGCGCGAAAAATATTTAAGAGTCAAATATTGGCCTCGCGAATTAATGGCTCGATTAAGGATTAAATAAAATCGAGGGACTAAACGGAAACTTAATCAGTTATAAATATAACTGATTAAGGGAGGCGAAACCCTAATCCACAGACTAGAGTTTCGGCCCCCTCTCCTCTCTCTCTCGACCGACGCAGACGCCTCCCCACCGCCGCCGTCCTCCTCGTTTCTCCGGTGATCGGTTCATCCGATCGTGAGAACCCTAATCCCACAATTACCGCCTTGTCGTGGTTCCTCCTCTACGAAGAACCAAATTCGTGGACCATCGTCGTGTCGCCTCCCCGAGTCCGTCACAGCCATTATCGTCGTCCGCCGCCGTCGACCGCCGCTCTCCAAGCCGCTACCGCCGCGCGCCCTGCCCCCTCGCCGCCACTGTAACCGCACCGCCGCCGTAGCCCATCACCGAGCTGCAGCAGCAGGCTGCGACCACAGCCACCGCCCCCTCGCACCATCGCCGCTGCCAGAGCCGGCCGCCTCCTTCCTCGCCGTCGCCGGTTCCCACCGCCAACACCCTCTGCCGTGAATCGCCACCGTGAGGCTGTTCACTCGTCGTCCGCAAACCCTAGTTCGCGCCCGATCTGACGTACGACATTTTCCCGGAGCTAGATTCATCGCGTAGTAAATCCGTAACCGCGAGGAAAGTTCGATTCGTTTGACGAATCATTCCCTGCGAAACCTTAGCGTCACCCGTTGACTTCCGGTGTCTCGAACGTATGTTTGAATCACCGCTCAGGTATATCTAAACTCATAATTAGTTTAGATTTATTTATATATATTGTGTATGTATCGCGTTTTAACGCGTTACAGGTGTTTGCGCGTTTGGTGATTGTCGAATCCTGTTGTTTTGGTTTACGTTAATTAACTGGTTTTCGTGTTTGTAAATTAATTCCTTTTCCGTTGCGTATTAAATTAATCGTTAATTTAATTATCTTGAATTTTATTTACTAATTACTCGGTAATTTATTTAATAATTATTTGTCGTAAATAATTATTCAATTTAAAAAAATAATTTTTTTTGCCATTACCGAGACCCGAATGCCACTGTCGTAAGCCAACAGTATACACATTTGAATACTTTCTGATTTGTCAAGCCTACCTAGCACATCAAACAATGATCTTGTGGATTTTTTTTATCTACTTTATCCATGAGTCAAACACACTAGCCAATGTACCATAATATTTCAATTTTTTTGGATCAATTTCTCATTTTTCCATTTCTTTATCTTTTGTCTTTTTCTCCCCCTAAAGTAAAAAACTCTATATTTGGATTTTTCATTTTACAAAACAAAGACACTATTTTTGGTTTTTCAAATTTTCTCTCCATAAACAACAAATGAAAAATTAAAGAAAGAAAAATTAACCAATCAACACTTATACCTTTCAGCTTTGAGCTTTTTGAAAAATTTTCAATGGATTGAAAATTTTGAATCTTTGAAGTTTAAGTTAAGCAGAATACTCCACTATCAGTAATCTTGCAATCACCGACATGTCTTCTAGAAGTACCTAAACACACCGGTCAAACACATTAGTTTACAAATGACCCGAAGCATATCGCTTCTGGTCATCCAGTGTCTTGATTTTGTTTTGAAACCACTTTAGGTTTTCAGCTCATCTGTGGTAAGTCAGCTTTGAATGAACCGTCCACTTTAGAAGTGGATGCATCATTTACATTTGTAACATTTTTTAATGTAGAAAAATATATTGCCTTTGATTTAAAATTCGCGGTTTTGCTTCATCAAAAACTCTGCCATTTTGATCCATGAATTTGTACTTGGCAGTTTTACCAACATATGGTACTTTTCCCTTCCTTTTTGAAAAATGAATATTTTCAAGACAATCTTGTGCCATGTGTTCTTTTTGGCGACATTGATAGTACAAACGATTTGTTATCTTCTTTTGTTTGGCACCCTACATAGCTTCACAAAAATGAGTAGAATCAAAACAATCATAGAAATCATCATAAACCTGAACACGATGATTGTGCACCCATTTTGATGTCAAACTTCTTGGAGTAGAATTGGACCCATGAGAAGAAAATCTTGCCGAATTTTCACCAACTCGTGATGAGTTTGAAAAAAATTCTTCTTGATCTGTTCACCATCCTCCATCACAAAGACTTGAGCAATTTTGTTGGCTTCGACACAATGAAGTGGAAACTCCTTGTCAGAATAGATTTTCTCAGAGCCTTTGAGCTTATACAATCTCTCATCCTTAACCTTCTCAGTATTAAACATATCTTTCTTAACTTGCTACAAATTAACTTTCTTGAACTTCTTTTGATTCTTCTTGCTGCATTCACCAACCTCAGCATTCTGCTCACAACCCAAATTTGGAAAGTTCCACATGAGAACTAGAATCTCCTATTTTAGAAACTTTGGTAAGAGAAGCTTTGATTTCCTTTAGATTGTTAGATTTAACTAGTTCTGCAGCAACATTTTCTTCATCCAACCTCTTCCCATTTTTCACAACCACCTTGTCAGTATAAATCTCTTCACCATCTAACAATGTGCCCCCAGACAAAAAATTTGACATGTTAGAAATATTAAAAACTTTGTTCGTCATTTTCTTGTCAATCTTCTTTGACTTCCTTTGCATTCGACTAGTAGCCTCTTCAGATTTTGAATCAGACAAATTAGAATAATCAAAATCATCTTTCTTGTCCTTCAGATCATTTAGTGATTCGGTAATCATTGCAAGTGAAGGAACTGTTTTCTCAAAAACTTTCTCAAAATTCTCGTCTTTACACAAGAAGCTTGTGAAAGATTGTGAATTTGTGATATTGTTCAACTTGCGGGTTACATCAAGAACTTCCATTTTTAACTTAGCAATTTTCTGTTGAGCATCGCTAACTCCTTTTCTGTTGCAATTAACTTTCTAGCAACTCTATTCGTTCTGATTTTTACAACCGTATGTTGTCCAACTCATCAAACATTTCTTTCCTAATCTTCTCTTCATTTCGTTGATGAATGGCAACATTTTCCTTCGACAGCTTCTATTCACAAAACCAATTCATTTTTAGTATCAATTAATTTTGTTATCATTCTGATAGCTCACAACTTTAGCAGCAAGCTCATCACATGTCTTTTGAAGCACATCGACCTTGTTCTTTGAACTTGCAAAAAGATTATTGAAATGTCTTTAACTTCTTTTGCTTCGTTCTTCCATTTCTCAACTTTTTTGTCAAAATACTATATTCTTCAGATAAGTTTGCAACTTTCTTCACTAACTCTTCAATCTCACTTTGAAACTTCAAATATTTGTCGCCGGCTTCATTGCGAAAACATGCAAACTTCAAGCTAATATGCTCAAACCGAGTAGTCAAACATTTACATTCGGAACAAGATATATCTTTCTGAGATAACAACTCTTGTGTTAAATCTTCCAACTTCTTCTTATATCCTTCTAATTCTTCTTCCATTCTTTTCTTTTCAACAACAAATAATTCATTCTCTTTAATGAATTCCCGATTATGCTTATCCTTTTGTGAACAAAATTCACACGTGGATTTATAACCGCTAGATATAGATTCAGAATCAGTCAAACAATTATCTCTTTCTGCAACCTCGACCATGAAAGCATATTGATCTTCAGCTTTGTTATCAAGTTTCTCGGTATAACTTGATGTTAAGTCTGAATCATACTCAGTTAAACATTCATCAATCTTTATTGCAGCAGCAAATGCAGCTAGTGCAGATTGATCACCGAAACGTTTTCCCCAGTCATAGCCTTCACTAACTTGAAAAACCAATGGTTTTTTAGTTGAATTGTTTGCTAGAGTCTTAGATGTCTAAGCATTGCCACTAGAATTAGATTGTCCACTTGTAAACTATGAACATTCACGAGAAAAATGTCCAAACTTTGAACATTTAAAACATTTTACTTTTGACTTATCCAAACCAATGTTTCCAACATCATTAAGACCTCTTCTTCCTGTTTTCTTTTAAAAAAATTTGAACTGTCTAAGCGGTATAGCAAACTGCCAATTAATATCCATCTCTTCCAGATTATCTTCATCAATTTAGCTGTAATCTTCTTCAACCAATTCAGCATTACTTACTTTTCTCGTTATCACACCATAATAAGATGAAATCAAAACTGATATCAAAGCCATATAATATTCAGTTGTCTTGACAGACAAAGCACTTTGATTTTCTTGTCTTGGAATAGTAAAGTTACACCCTGAAGAACAATCAAAGTATTCAGGATTTCCAGAAGTATTCTTGGCGAGAAAAGCTGTTGTAGGTAATAGACTAACACCACTTGGTTTGAATTTGCATTTATACTAGCAGAATTTTGACCATGATATAATTCTGGATTTTGCATTTGAGTAGTTGATTTATGAGCAGTTAACATTTCCGATTCGCGAGCTTGTAATTTACCCGTCAAAGCATGACATGACAATGTTGAGCACTCTTTATCATGAGTAAGCAATAAGACATAATTCTCTCATTTTTCTAGCAAAGCTTCCCAACAACTTCTCTTTCAATTCCTCCTCTTTCTTCTTTATATCTACCGTTTCCAATTCACTGATCAGATGGGAAAACCTTCACACTAGAGCATAGATATTTTTTATTAGGATAATGTTGGAAATTGTCAAATTCTTTGTTAAGAACCTTTCTCTTACTTTTCTTAAATTGATCTTTCCCTTCACATCTTAAGGCTAAAGCATCCCATAATATTTTAGATTTTGTACAAGTATTGAACTGAAGCAATAAATTTCCGGCAACGCCATGGTAAGAATTCCACGATCCTTCTTTTCAAGTTCATAACTTTCTTTTCTTCAGCATTGAAATCTCTTCTCTCTTTAACTTCTCCTCTAGCATTAGTTGGACGCTTATAATCATCCTCAATTGGAATCCATAAGTCAATATCATTAGCACTAACATATGCTTTGAATCTTTTCTTCCAATTATGATAATCTTCTAATTGCAGCAACTTTGGAACTTTCTCGCTTGTTTCGATTTCATTATCATAATTGAGCATTGCTTGCATCGTATTTTGCATAGCCGCAAATGCTTGGAAGTCACTCATCTTGAAAACTGTATAATTTTGCTTCAACGAACCAAATTCAATTTCCAACGAACCAAAGTAGTCAAATGAACCAGATGAGTAAACTACAATGTCAGCGAACCAGCTTCTGATTAAATGAACCAAAGAGTTCACTGAACCTAAATATTAACGAACCAAAAATCTTGAAGGGACCACATCTTTGTTGGAGTAACCGTCACAAACCAAAGAATAACCGCCACGAACCGGTGTTGAAGATTGCCTAAACAAACCGGATCCAACAAACCAAAGACTAAGGAAATGTACTACGCGAACCTAGATCTAACGAAGCAGACTAGACTATTGAAGATACAAGGAACGGACCGGTGTATTCAACCAGCGAACCAAAAACTGTAACCAATGAACCGACTCATTTTCTTCTTATTTTAACGAATTTGGAGGATTTTGAAAGTGATTTGCAACAGTAAGACAAAATAACACTTTACGAACACATAGGGACCATATTTGAGACCAGAAACACTAAAAATGATGAATAATTAATGAAAACCCACTAGTTTTCGATGAACTTTTCAAATTTTGACCAAACGTGACCAGTAGAGCAACCTAGATTGCTTTGATACCACTTGTAAAACTAGGAATGGATCTTACTAGTGGTATATTTGATCGAAACAAGAACCCAAAGATGTAATTATAAAGCTTTGTTACTGATCGCTTGAAGAACAAAGAAGACAACGACTCTCTGGAAGCTTCACACTCAAACACACACACTTAGCACATAGACAAATGACAGAAGTTGTCAACTTAGCACAAGACTCACCATTTGTAGTGTTGACTGCTAGACGAACTAGCATAGCAACAAACCTTTGATTCGTTGTTTAGGAACCTTTAGTTCGTGGCTTAGTTAGTTGACAACCAAACTCAACATTTAGCTCTAATTGATACAACACACGAGACACCCTAAGCTATACATATTATGTTCTAACAACTACGAATTCAACGATGAAGTCCATCTTGAGGACGTAGAAGAACCGGTTGATAAAGAACAACTAGAGCATGAGGCCGCGCTTCGTGATGTTTGGGAGGAAGAACTCAGAACACAACTGGGATCATCCCCCGTTGCTCCCATGGGATGAACGAGGGTGACCATTGTGAACATCATAATCGTGTAGCGTGCTGAGTATAATGAGACCAAAACATTGCTTATTTCCTAAAATACCACAAAATACCAAAACATTTCTTTATTTTTAAATTTTTTTAAATTGAATAAAATAATATTAAAAGTAAAAGTGACAGGAGGGTATTATGATTAAAAGTAAGGAGAGTGTGGGGGTGATGATGTAGTTGGCAGAAAAAAAAAAGTGACATGAAGGTAAAAGTGATAGGTGACCATTGTGAGCATCATAATCGTGTAGCATGCTAAGTATGATGAGATAACTTAATTGCAACCCATGGACATAAATCACATCGATCAAACCGTTAAATTCATCTGTCGTTTATATTTTCTCTTTTATGTTTTTATTGTTTGCTTTCGTTAACCAGAAACCTAACACATTTTTATAATGTACCTGAAAGCCGAAAATGACATCCACAATATTAACCTCCTGTTTGGATGCTTGTCGTTTGAGCCCATTTGTTAGATTTAGACCTCGTCCGTCATTTTTGTAGTTTGAAGAAATCACACATTTTACGATATTAAATGGCCATATATTTTATCACGCGAAATCGTTAACTATAACTTTCTAGTTTGTAAAGTAAGTTTTGAAAGATAGTTACTTTATAAAATTTAAGATTGTTAATCAGTATGATTTTATTAATTTTTTATTAGCATAAATTTATATGTTATTTGGTCTTTTTAGAGGTGTTTGTTTATTAAAATTCAAACAGAACTAAAAGATTTAAGTTTTCTTATGTAGGAGTGTGATTATATATAAACTCAATCTTGTATAATAATCATAAGAACCAATATAATTTTACCATTGGACTATTTTAATGATTAGAATGCAAGGGTACAATGGGCAAACTAATATACAGTTGCTACAAAAATCCCTTAATCCAAGTTAACCGTCATTTCGATATTAACTGTAACACAATAACCAGAATGAAGATATGATTGTAACTTAATCGATTATTCATCATCTCCCACGCTCACATTCAATTCTTCATCCTCTGCTAAATAATGTTTAGTCTAGAACTACAGCAAACATGGAGCAGACGAGTGGTCGTGGGAACTGAAAACATAACTCATATGAATGATATCAATTTCTTGGATTAAAAAAATAACATGAATGATATCAATTTCGTGGATCAAAAAAATAATGTGAATGACATGATTTCCTGGATAAGAAATGGATCAAAAGAATGCTACATTATAACTTTAACGCACTGCTATTATTTTTTTTACTAAAACCATAATGCTATTTTGAATTGTTAAGTGTTACTTATGTATCAAGGTAATGCTATTTTGAATTGTTAAGCGTTGTTTATGTATCATGCTATTGTTTTTCAAAATAACATTGTTCTATTTAAGTAATTGCAAGATAACTGATGTGTTTTCAGAAAAACAAAGTGATAATTAAAGGATTACAAAATACCACTGTATTATTTTTCTTCTTTGGAAAATTAAAAACCAGTCTAGTCTGTTCTTCTTCTCAAAGCAAAAAGATGAAAGCGCCATAATCCCATAATCACAAACCAAAATGAAGTTTGTGTGATTAACAATTGAAATCCCGTAAAATGTTTATGCGATTTCAATTTGAAATATCCAATTTGATTTTGATTTTAGGGAATGAGTTTTGTACTTTAGTTGCATATTTTAGTTCTGCAATTTGGATTTATTTATCTGTTCTGAAACATAATTCCGAAAAGATGGTGATGTAGTTGCATATTTTAATTCGGATTAATGGTGTTGCAATTTGGATTTTTTTGTTCAATTCCAAAATGAAATGAAGTATGGTGCATATTTTTTAGTCAAATTTAAAAGCGTATACAATGGATTTAATTTAAAATTTAAAATAAATTAGCATAATTACATTTTTACCCTTTCATGTTAGTTACTAGCTTAATAATTAATTGATGATGTGTAATTAATCTTAACCACTCCTCGATAGATCTATTGGTCCAAAATTTTTTTTTTTTTGAACGGCCAACAAAAAATATATTAACAAACTACCACCAAGATGGTAGGGAAATGTTTACACCACAAAATTCAAAGAACGACAAACCCCGATTACATTAAATAATAGTAAAGCGACACCAATCACCCCAATCTATTCGTTTCTTTGAGCGACTTTTGAACCAAAGGTGACCAAGTGTCATTGTGCCATAGATTATCTTCTCCAATGAAACCGGAACTTGATTGAAAACTTTATCATTTCTTGATTTCCAAAGATTCCAAATGGCCGTATATATTATTAGTTGAACAAACTTCTTTCAAACTGCATTTCCACGAACAAACTTGTGCATAGTAAGTAAATCATGCGCAAAAAATAAATAGAAACTCGGGAGTGCACACCACCGACCCACGAATTCCCAAACTGATTGTGCCAATGCACACTCGACAAAAATATGGCTAGCAGTTTCTTCATACCGACCACAAAAGGGACATAAATCTGATGCAAGATGAATGCCCCTCACCAAGAGAGCCTTAGTTGTGGGTAGGCGATCAAGATCAAGCCGCCAAGCTAGAAAACCCACCTTCTTTGGTATCCAATTGTTCCACTCAAAACGTTGAGAAGGGAGTGAACTTTTAGCTTCATGTAGTCTCATTTTAATGTTCCTGGCAGAAAACCCAGTAAGGCACCCGTCCATCCATCCCCAACTATCCTCACAATCATACAAATGAACAGAATTCAATAAGAACTGCAATTCCCGAAGCTCCGCCAACTGCTCGAGGCTAAACGGTAGTCTTTTCCAATTAAACCTTACCAGGTTGTGGGCACCCAAAATACTCATTATTTCTGCTACAACGCAACTTTTAGACACTTCCAATTCAAATAGCAAAGGGAATTTCAACCGAAGCGGTGTCTCGTATACCCATCTATCCAACCAAAAACATATAAAAGAGCCACAGCCAAGAATCCCTTTAATTAAGCATTGCATATTTATTCCCAGATCTAATGGTCCAAATTGACTCTTATGCTTTTCACGAGAAAATGGGTTTATATCAGATTCATCTCCTTCTTATGTTATCACAACCACAGTAAGGTTATACCTCGTTCGATATATTGTTTCAAAATAATAATTAAAATAGTTACTCGAATTTGATACTTGATCTTTTTCTTTTTATTTTGGTTTTTAATAGATGTATATGATGAGTAGATGAGATCCTCGGATGTGTCTTCATATCCGACCATCGGGCATCTAAGTCCTCAGGCAAATGCTAGTGGACTTGCAGGTATATGCAGGGCGAGGATCTGAGTCAAGATCCGAGCTAAAGATCAGAGAAGCGAAGTTAGAGGCCTATAAATATCCAAGTTTGGACCTATTAGGGACTTTTAGCTCTTGACTTTAATCGTTTGTAACTTTGTCAATCAATAAACTTCACTTTCTTTCTCTAAGTCCGAAACTCATTCACTTTCTCTTTTACTTCTCTGATTTGGTGGCAAAGGTGTTCTTCGTGGCACTTTTTCCTTTTTCAGTGGCGCCATCCATTAGTCGACGGGATCCTTCGTGACTGAGTTTTGGATCAACGATGAGTGATTTGGAGAAATCCTTTTCGTATCGGCCTCGAATGAAAAAATGAAGTCGAGATCTTCTTTTAGACAGAATTCGGGTTTTTCTGCTGATGATTCGCCAATCAAGACCACTTCGGTTTTCACAGCTTTTTTCGTGAATCCAAAGACCTTAATCCCGGAGTGTGTTGAAGGATCGAAGAAGTCTGCTAGCAAGGATGTTTCTGGTAAGCAGGATGTCGTGGTTTTTGGCGACAATGCTGAGATAAAAGGTGGAGACTCGCCGGTGAAAGAATCGATCGACGTTGATTTGTCAGAATCAGATGTGGATTTTTTGCGAAAGAACAAGGAGTTATTACTGTTTTTAAAGCAACGACGACTTATGGAGGAAGAAGCTGATGATATGTAGTTTCAATTGGCGAAGTTTAAGAGTAAGCTTCAGAATCAATGTCAATCAGCCATGAAGGGTGGTCAGGATACAGTAAAAACAGTGAAACCTTTGGTGAACGGTATGATATCGATGTTTCATGGTTTTAACTATAATTTGTAGAAGTTTTCAGTTAATTACCTAAATTATGAAATTTCTTCGATCATCAAGCATGATTCGTTAGAATTTTTAATCATTATCTGGAAAACAATTTGGAGTTTAGAATATGATGTCTACTTGTGATTAAATTTTTTTTTATAAAAAGTCGGAGTTACTTTTACGGAGAAGCAAACTTTTTAATCAATGAGCTTCGTAGTTGAGTTTTTACTATATCTCAAAATCGTAAAGTTGAAATGTGATAACAGTTTCTTGCTAGGTGAAAAATGTGCATAGGTTTAAGTTAGGTTTAAGTTATGTGTTATCATGATAGTTGATTATTTTGGGTTTTAATGAGAAACAGAGATGATCATTCCCTACATGCCGAAATCTATGACGTCACAGTCGAAATTTACTTCATGGATAGCAGAAGCGACATTCCCTCGAAAGTTGAAGATGCCATCTACAGTAGGCAAATATGGGGGGTTGTTGGATCCGGATGACCATGTGTTTGAATTTTATTTGGTGACCAGGTTAGAAAATTGGGTCAAAGAAACTTGGTGCCATATGTTTGTACAGACGTTCACTGGCATAGCCAGAGTGTGGTTTGATGCGCTTCCGGTTGGAGGAATTGTAAGTTTTGAGGATTTAAAGGGTAAGTTTTTGAGACAATTCAGTCAACAGAAAAAATGTACAAGAGATCCGACGGAGGTGCACAATATCCGGCGCAGGGATCAAGAATCGATTGAAGATTTTATAGGACGATTCAATAGGGAGAGTATGAAAATATCTGGGGCAGGCGATCAACTGCGAATTTCAGGGTTCTGTCATGGAGTTAGATGTGCTCAGTTGGTCGAGAAATTACATGAGGATCTTCCGAAATCTATGGAAGTTTTGATAGATAAAGCCAGGGCTTATGTCCAAGGGAAAAATGCATGTGGAAGTTTTGTTCAGCAGGAAAACCGTAACACAGCTGCTCGGGGAGGATATGTTAAGATAGACCAAGTTAACAGAAAGTATGGTGGTCCTGTAAGAAATAATAGTGGGTATTTTCAGAATAAGTGGGTTAGGCTCATGGGTTCTAGGACAAGATACGTTGGGAATCAGTCAAGGAATGATTATGCTTCTGCAAGGCATGATAAATTTGTGGAGCTTATTAAAACCCTAAGTGAGATTTTATCAACTGAACGTGTTTAGTTCCAAGCTCCTCCCAAAATAAAGTCTGCTCCTATGAAGAATCTTGACAAATTCTTGTGATTTTCATCAGGATAGGGGTCACACAACCGATGCCTGTTGGGCGTTGAAAAAGGAAATTGATAAAGCGGTGAGATCTAGGAAATTGGGACATTTGATAAAAGTTTTGAAGGGGGGAAGTAATGAGCCTACAAAGGTAATTCATATGGTGGGAATAAAACGACATCAGCCGGTAAGATTTCAAAAGAAAAAAGTATGTAAACAAGCTGATTGGCAGTATCAGGAGATCACATTCCCTCCACTTTTAAGACAGATTGGTAAGGGAGGAACCGGTGGTGGTAGTTGCTACAATAGCACATTATGAGGTTAAGAGGGTGTATATCGATTGTGGAAGTGCTGCGGATATAATGTACGAACAGTGTTTTCAAAAAATGGGAATGGAAGTGAGGCAAAAGTTGGTTCCATCGCAAGTCCCTTTAATGGGTTTTTTGGGGGAGATGGTTAAACCTATGGGAGAAGTTACTTTACCAATGTTATAGGAATAGGGGAGCAGATCCGAACATTGGAAGTTACATTCCTGGTGGTCAGTGCGACATCTTCACACAATGTAATATTGGGTAGACCGGTGTTGAGTCAGTTAGGAGCGGTAATATCAGTAACTCATGGAATGATAAGGTTCCCAACACCGAAAGGGGTCGCATCTTTAACTTCTGATACATGTTTGCAAGTATATACTGTTCAGGTGCCAGAAATGGAGAAGGGGGATAAGGGGGCAATTATAAAAAAAGATAGGTGGGCAATCAATCCAAGGTATCCGAATCAGCAGTTGAAAATTGGAGATCAATTGTCGGGAAGTGCGAGGGTGAAATTGTATGATCTGTTGGCTAAGAGTGTGGATGTTTTTGCGTGGGAGCCTTCAGACATGACTGGTGTTCCGAGGCATCTGTCAGAGCACAAGTTAGCTTTGTATCCTGGAAGTGTGTCGTACCAGCAAAGGAAGAGAGGGATGGATGATGAAAGAGCACAAGTAGTGAAGGTTGAGGTAGATAAGTTGTTGGAAGCAAACATCCTTAGGGAAATTCAGTTTTCGGATTGGGTATCAAACCTTGTGTTGGTCAAGAAAAGTGATGGATCGTGGAGGATATGCATCAACTTTAAGAACGTGAACAATGTGTGTCCTAAAGATTGTTACCCACTACCTGAAATTGATTGGAAAGTTGATTCGGTTACAGGATTTAAGTGGAAATGTTTTTTAGATGCATACAAGGGTTATACCAGATACAGATGGCAGTGGAGGATGAAGATAAGACCACGTTCATTACACGGGAAGGGCTGTTTTGTTATACTAAAATGCCCTTCGGCCTGAAGAATGCCAGAGCAACCTACCAAAGGTTGATGGACAAAACATTTCAAGATCAGGTGGGAAGAAATTTGGAGGCGTATGTGGACGATATTGTAATCAAGAGCAGGGAGGAAGATGGTATGTTCAGGGATATTGAAGAAACATTTGCGAAGCTGCGAAGTATAAACATGAAGTTAAACCCAAAGAAGTGTTCCTTTGGCATGCAAAGTGGTAAGTTTTTGGGAATGATGGTGTCCAATGAGGCAATTCGTGTGTGTTCGAAAAAAGTGGAAGCGATATTGCAGATGGAATCACCAACTTCGGTGAAGGATATCCAGATCTTGAATGGAAGGTTGGTTGCGTTGCATAGGTTTGTTGCTAAAGCTGCTGAGAGGTCATTGCCTTTTATGAAGGTTTTGAAAGAATATTTGGGGAAGGAAAATTTTCAGTGGTCGCAAGAAGCAAAGGACACATTTATGGAATTGAAGGTAGTACTGACCATGTTGCTAACTTTAATAGCCTCTACTGTGGGGGAAACACTGCAAATGTACATAACGGCGACCGAAGGATCTATGAGTGTCGTCCTTATAGCAGAAAGAGAGCAAGGTCAGATGTCGATTTATTACGAAGTAAAGTGTTGAAAGACTATGGGAAGAGATATGCTCCAATCGAAAGGTTGGCGTTGGCATTGGTTGTGGCTACACGGCGATTATGGAGGTATTTTCAGGCGCATTGTGTGGAAGTATTGACAGCATGTCCGATTAACCAGGTGTTGCGTAAAGCGAAAATGTCTGGTAGAATGGTTAAGTGGGCCGTAGAATTGGGACAGTTCGATATTCAAATTAAACCAAGGACCGCTGTGAAGGGGCAAGTGATTGCTGATTTTCTAGCTGAAATGCCTATAAGTCAGGAGGGGCAATTAGTTGTGATGGATGTGGAAAAGATGCCTCTGTGGAAACTATTTACCGATGGGTCAACCGGAAGTGAAGGGGCAGGTGCAGGTATAACTTTACCTTTTTTCAATCTATGAATGAAGAATTATTTTTTTATCCTTACATATTAACAAAGTATTTGGTAAAAAGTTTAATCACTATTATATCGTGAGTTACAAGAATACTAATAGTGAGCCCGAAAGGTGATGAAATGACTTATGCTATAAGGTTTAATTTTGGAGTTTCAAATAATGAAGCTGAGTATGAGGCCGTTAGATATTTAATTTTATTATTTATTTATTTATTTTAAATAAATATATCTATGTGTTTGTCGTGTCGGTGATTGATCCTGTTACAGTTGCATCCGCGTTTTAATTCGTTTCCGCTGCCAAATTAATTTAGAATTAATTTAATTATTAAATCGGTTTAAAAAAAATTAAAATCGGTACCCCGGATCCCACTGTAAATCCCAACAGTTTCTTGAACATGTCTATCATTGAGTGAGCTTCAGTTAAAGCAAGTTCTGCCACAATCTTCTTCTGAGTAATGTCATTCTTTGCTTTAGCAAGAGCCACTTTGTCTTTCTCTAAAAACTGAATTTTGCTTTGCATAGCCAGAGTTTGCATCTGGGCAATTTCACTTCACAAGTTGGCATTTTCAGCCCTGATCCATCGGTTATAAAGCTCAGGAATGATGGATTGTGCTTCAGCTTGAACGACAGCAACACGAGAGGCTAAAACAGAAGAAGGAAGTCCTTGAAGGAACCTTACATCATTAGGGGTGGAACTGTGGAGGAACATGTTCTTTGCAGTGGCAGGATCTATGAAACTGCCTTTGTTGCTTATGTTCCAGCTGGGCAGGAATAGTTCTCCTAAGTTCTACCCTGCGGTTCTCCTTGTTTTGACTTGTGTATATTCATTCTTCGACCATTCGATCAACTTTTGAGTAGAAGGGAGGAATGTTGAGAAGCTTGAGGTTGAGAGGCTGGTTTGGGGTGATGGGAAAACTTGCATTGGGCTAGTATGAGCAGGTTGCAAGGTGATGTGACCGGATGTGGGTATGGTAGGAGGACTCTCTTCGGTGATTTCTAAAGTGGCGGGTGGAGATGTTGCAAAAATAATCATTCATGGTGATGTCGTCACTGGAAATCATGTACGACAGACTGGGCGGACTTACAGGTGAAGTTTTGGGCTTCTCAAAATTGAAACTTACGTCTTCAGAGGGAGAAGCGACATCAGCTAGTCGATCCATTTGAGTTTCGCTAATTGGAGTGTTGTCACTTGCAGAAAGTAAGTTAGACTGAACATTGTGTCTAGGAGAGCGTCGGGGGATATGATCTTCCTTTGCATCTTTATGACTGGTTTTCTCACCTTGAGTAGTTCCAATGGATGCATCTGTGTCGGTTGTTTTCTCGACCTTCTTCGGAGGATCTTTCTTGCTTCTTTTGTTGGCAAATGTCTCGTCCTTCATGGGAGATTCATGACGACCTTTAGCTATGTGTTTCTTCCATTTGGTAGTGACAGTAGGAGGTTTCTGAGTTGATTCAGTTTCTTGAGTCTCAAGCTGGGTTGTTTCAGGGACAACTACATTGCTAGAGGTCGCACATATTTGCTCAGTAGTAGGTGCTGCATCGGTAGGGTTCACTACTGGTTCAAAAGTTAAGGATGAAAAATCTCTGAGTTTCGGTACGCCAGACAGATCCATCTCTGGTAAAAGAAATACAAAAGTAAGCCAGTTATCAGTAACATTATGTTTTCTCTTTTTTCTAAAAAAAAAAGCAAACAAGGGGAAGGATATAGGATATGAAACTCACTAGCGCCTTTGTTAAGGAAGGAAGGTCGCAAGTGAGGGTCAGGCCAGTATGTGCTAATTTGTGCAGCGACCAAAATTTCTTCAGGAAGTTTGCGAAATGGAAATGATAATTCGCTTATAAGGGTGAAATGCCTTCAATTAACGGTTCCCTTTTTGGGAGCATCATCGCGAATAGCGAACTTTGGATCACGCCAAATCATGGTTGAAGGAACACATGTGTTGTCAAGGTAAAAGAATTGGTTTTTCCAAAGGCGGTTCGTGGCAGGTTTACTGCTGCAAATCGGGTCAAGATCACGCCGTTTCTGAAATGTGTACCAATTTCCAGCCATGGTTAGGCGGTAAAAAGCACGGAACAGGGTAAAATCAGGCGGGATTCCAAGAGCTCGGCAAGATAATTCAAAATGGTTTAAAATAGATAAGCCTGGAGGGTTGCATTGAGCAATGTGAATCCCGAAATATTCTAGGGCTTCAAGGAGAAACGAAGTGAATGGGATCCTATAGTTCGCCTGCTTAAAGAAATCGAAGTACAACCCTATTTTGTCCTTAGGAAATGGGTAAATAGGTTTTTTTGGGACCGAGTAATGTAGGATGAAAACTTGAAGGGATGTGGAAGTCTTCAACAAAAGTGTCAAGAACTTCTTGAGAAATCAAGCAGTAAGAGATATCGAGGTTATGCTTTGTTGGGACTTTCTCAGATTTAGGGTTTACAGAATTAGGGACTGGTTTTGAAGATTCAGTTTTGGAAACTGGTTTAGAATCATCAATTTTGGGGACTGGTTCAGGGTTGGATGATTTGGTACGGGACGACATTACAAAGAAATTAAAGAAGAAAAAGTTGAAAGAAGGAAGGGATGTTGTAGAAGGAAAGAACTGACCTGCAAAAACGATCGAGGATGAAGAAGATGAAGTAGAAAGCTTTTTTGAATGTTCAAAGAGAATTGTGGATGAATAAAATCGAAAGTAAAGAAGTTATAAGGGTTTGGTAAGCGCATTTTTGGGGAACAACATTGAGGCATAAGCGTATGTGAAAGTGAACATGATCATGTTTTCACTTCATCAAAGGTTTCCCAAGTGTTTTTCGTTCTCTATAAAAAAAAAGTGTGAAGAAATGTGCAGGTTGCAAACGCTAAAGGAGGATTCTGAGTCTTCTTTAGGGATAATAAGATGCTTGTACTTTCTTCAATGTTCTTTAAGGCCCAAATGTTATCATTTGCGAATTTCCTAGTGGCTATGATGTGGATTAGGAGTCTAGCATGATGCAGTTGACACCACATCATACTAGACTGGGGACTTGATGAGGTACAATCGACAGTTCGCATGTGTTAAGTAAAGTGGATGTACAACAAGTTATGCAGTTGCGAGCAGTAGGTGGAAATGTTGAGGTTATTATCAAGACAAAGTTTCGCATGTGTATCAGGTATGATTTCTTATAGTCCATTAGCTTTAGCAAATGCTTTCGCCAATGGACTAGGGGACTAGACGAGGAAAGGTTTTAACCAGTATGGTTAATATTAGTTCCAATGATATTAAAAGCTTCGGCTATAACTAAAAACGTTTTGTTTTAAGTTGAATGTGTTTTAGTAATGTGTGACCAGAACTTGAAGTTAGACTTGTACATGTATATGGGAGAGCAAATGCAAGCAGTCACAGATGTTGGATGAGTAACTTCGATTTTTCAAGTCTATTAACTTCAGTTTTTCACTTAATAGACTTGGGGGACTTGATGAAGTAAATGATGATTTGGATGTGTTATACACATCCAATCATTTATTTCCAAGTCCTTCGGATATGTTTCTCGCTAAGGTGTCTTGCAGGTGACAGGTAGATGCGAATACGCAGATGCGAGTACGCAGATGCAGGTGATAGGAAGATGCGATTATGCAGATGCGAGGCTGAGGAGTCAAGTCCGAAGCCTATAAATACCCAAAGAATTGTATAGATTGGGGGTCGGATGTCATTTGTAACCTTTATATTACACATGCGTCTGTATACTTTCTCTCTCTAGAAAATCAATAAAATACTTCTTTCTTGCTCCAATCTTCTTTCTTCTCCATTGCTACTTATCATCTGATTTGGCGGCAATTATCCACGGGGATAACTTGCTTTTTCAGATGTGACATAAAGTGTGGAACGATGGTACCGTACAAGCAAATAAAACACACAGTCGGATGTGTAAAAATGAACCGTCAAAGGTAAATAGATAGGTATGAAATTTTCAAATTTGCTTTTTTGAACGTTAAGTCTATTAATCCTAAACATTATACTTAATAGACTTGGGGACTTGATGAGTAGATGAGATCGTCGGATGTGTCTTCATATCCGACCATCGGGCATCTAAGTCATCAGGCAAATGCTAGTGGCCTTGCAGGTATATGCAGGGCGAGGATCTGAGTCAAGATCCGAGCTAAAGATCAGAGAAGTGAAGTTAGAGGCCTATAAATATCCAAGTTTGGGCCTAGATTAGGGACTTTTAGCTCTTGACTTTAATCGCTTGTAACTTTGTCAATCAATAAACTTCATTTTCTTTCTCTAAGTCCGAAACTCATTCACTTTCTCTTTTACTTCTGTAATTTGGTGGCAAAGGTGTTCTTCGTGCCACTTTTTCCTTTTTCAGTATACATTGTCTTTTCTAAGTAACTTTAAAAAATCTCGAATATTAACGTTAAAAAAAACTGTGAAATACAATTACATATAAAGCAAAACTATAAAGTGAATCGACCCCGCATTCTATATCGAATGTCCGGCCCCTTTTGCCTTCACTGTCAATGTAATTACGCCCATCAATTTAACAAATTTACAAACCAATATGAAACCTAGCAAGTCAAATGCATCTGAAATTGTAATTAGTTTGATAGATTTCCATTTATGTAACTTCAATCATTTTTAAAATTTTAATTTCAAATCTGTTTCTTTACAACATCAAAACATTTATACGTTTATTTGCATTAAAGTGCAAACCCATCAAGTCTTGGGTGGCTTGCAAGTTGTACACTTTTAGCTGTGGATAGGGATGGGCTTGCGAAACCGTGGATTTATTTCTCACAGATTTAATGCAAATTCATTTAATGGCGATCGATCATCTATTATCTCCCTAACCGTTCCTTGTTTCTCGTCATCAATCAGACAAATCTATAAAATGGTAAACGTTTCCCTTTGTATCCAATTCAAACCAATCATTACTTTTGATCAGTTTACTTATGCATATCATGTGTTTGATATAAGTCCTCACTGGGTCCAATTCATGCAATCTTTGTTATTTCTTGAAGCTTTTGAGAAACTAGTGTAGCTAGATTAGATTCATTTCATTCCCCCCACATTGCTTGTTTTATTAGTTAATAGGCATGATTCGTTACGAACCAGGTGTAGTTATGGTTGTTGTTGGAGTGTTGACAGTCTTGCTATGGTCTAGGATTTGCTTGGCAGAACCACTTTCCGCTAGCTTTGTTTTTGGCGATTCTTTGGTCGAAGTAGGGAATAATAACTACATTACATCTCTATCGAAGGCAAATTATGTGCCAAATGGGATTGATTTTGGGATGCCAACCGGACGTTATACAAATGGAAGGACTATAGTAGACATTTTAGGCAAGTAAATTGTTGTACTTGAAGGAATTGTTACAAGAATGGTATGATGTTTTACATTTTTTTGATTTTTTTTTCAGGACAAGAGTTGGGTTTGGAGGGGTTTACGCCACCATACCTGGCGCCAACCACAGTTGGTGCGGTAGTTCTTCAAGGTGTCAATTATGCATCTGGTGGAGGAGGGATTCTAAATGAAACAGGAAAGATTTTTGTAAGTTTGCACTACAATGTTTTATTTTACTAGAGTCATATATTGTTACAACTGATTATATATTCCCATAAAATGTATCATGATAACCATAGTTCCTCCATCTTGTGGTGTCACCTAAAGCTCATAATTATCTTTAAAAGAAATATAAAAAACCTTCCTTCCAAAACTTATGTGAGAGTATGAATTTCAAATCCGAATTTGCATAGTTGCATACCCTGGTTGGAAGTTTAAGTATGATGGTGTTTTGTTTTTGTAGGTTGGTAGAATAAATTTGGATGCGCAACTCGACAACTTTGCGAATACGAGGCAGGATATAATATCAAGAATAGGTGCACCTGCAGCGCAAGATTTCTTCAGTGGAGCTCTATTTTCAGTAACTATTGGTTCAAATGATTTCTTAAATAACTACCTCGTGCCTGTTCTTTCCACTGTCGAGCAAAAGTTAGTTCCTCCAGAAGAATTTGTTGGAGACTTGATTTCAAGATTCAGAGGTCAACTTACGGTAACAACATCAACTCTATAAACACGTGACAATAAACAATGATACCTTGCACTCTTTTATTAATTTATCATACCCATTTTCCTTTTCCTAATTTTTTATTAATGTATATCCCTATACAATGAATTCATGAACTTTTTATATAATAATAGCAACTTACAGAAATTCTTTTCTTGATTCATTAATAACTACCGACTCAGTACATAAAGAAATTGTATTAGAAAGATATTAGCAAACCGAAAGAGATTGCCAATATTCGATCGATATTGATGAAAATGGATCAATTGTGAGTTTTTTTTACTGCTTATACTAAAAACTTTTGCTAAAAAGAAAACATGTCAAACCGGTACAACATTTAGGAGAATCATACCAATATTGCATACCCTCTTAAGTCTTTTATAATATAATTAGGTCGTTATTTTGATAATGGTTTTCGTGATTTTATTTAGTGAAGTAGTTATTTATAAATATAAATGAAAGACAAAAAAAAAAAAATCCGGGTCAACCTGACGCCCAATTAACCACCTAGAGTCTTGCTTAGTCTATGACCCGTGTCTTGTCTGTGATATTGCTGCGGTATGGATTTCAACTAAAGCTTCATATCATGAAGGAATTTTGATTGGTCTATAACTCTATAAAATAGGTCCCCATGATGTATGTCCAAAAGTTACTGTGTGAAAAAAACTTACCCAAAACTTGAATTAATTTTTTTGATAGAGAGTTTGATTAATTTGTATACAGAGACTCCACAATATGGGTGCTAGAAAGATTGTCATCCCAAATGTGGGACCTATTGGATGCATCCCGTATCAGAGGGATGTCAATCCGTCTGCAGGAGACAATTGTGTCCCTTTGTCAAATCACCTAGCTCAACTCTTCAATTCGCAGCTGAATGACTTGCTCCAAGAACTTGGCATGTCACTTAAAGGTTCAACATTCATTTTTGCAGATGTCTATCGTGTCGTTGCGGATATTGTTCAGAATTACAACTCATATGGTGAGTAAATGCTAATACTAATACTACAAAAAGACTATATTTTAGTTTTATGGTAAAACCTATTACTTACTTTTCTATTGTTTGTTGTTATAGGTTTTGAGAATGCGGATTCCGCTTGTTGTTACGTGACTGGTCAACACGGTGGCATCGTGCCATGTGGACCGACATCGAAAGTTTGCCCTGATAGATCGAAGTATGTTTTCTGGGACCCGTATCACCCGTCAGAAGCCACCAACTTTATCATAGCCAAAAGACTTATGGATGGAGACACAAAATATATAAGACCTTTGAACTTAAGAACCCTTTTTAAGTCTTAGAAGAACCAAATAGTGTTCAAAAGAATGATAAAGGAAACATTAGTTTCTCTGGGTGAAGTATCAGATGTTGAATACATGTATTTTTTACTTGATTATACATTATATGAGGGATAAATTTTTTGTCTAAAAGTTATAACCTGGGTTTGGTCTATTCATTTATATTAAGTCGTTTGTCATTTATTTTTTTGTTTTTTTATATTTTTTTTCGTTTTGTATTATTATTTTTTCTTTTTTTATAGTTTGACCAAATAACACTCCATCGCTCTATTTTTAATAATCTTTTTCATTAAGTTGTCTTTTGAAGAGGACATCCTAGAGGTGCACAATCACATTGGTTTTTGGATCATAATATAACTAGTTCAAAACCGACATTTAAGGAAACCGGTCCCAAAGCTATTTAAATCGCCGAGCACAAACCCTTCCCTCTCGTCCACACGTCAACCCGGTTTCACCCCAAACTAGTTCTCAAACCATTGCCCCAAACTGGTTTCGAATCGGTTCGATCTGTTGGAAGATTTTCGGTCTTTGGGTGTTAGAGCATATTCCTATGCTAACATGTGTCTCGTGTATTGTATCTAATCTAGAGCGTCTGTGTGAGTCAAGATAGTGCATTAGACGTACCAGTTAGTCACACGTACCAGATGGTACGTGCGTACCAAATGGTACGTGGGTGGTACGCAGGCTAGTTGGTTAGTAACTATAAATAGTTTATGTTAGAGAGAGTTCAACTAGTTCTGTCATTTTCTCTATCTCTTAACTATGTGTATTGAAGGTGTTTCTCTCTCTAGCTTGTATTCTCTAAGTAAATCAATAAAGCAAAGCTTTATTTACTTCTCGTTGCTTACCGAATTACCGAATTATGCAGCAGTAAGATCGTCCAGTGCTTTTACAAGTGGTATCAGAGCATTTGGTTGCTCTACTACTGTGATTTTGGTGAATTTTATAATTCTAGAGTGAGAAAGTGTGGGTTTTTCTTCATTTTTCATCAAATTCTTCCAATTCCGGGTGTTTCCGAGGTAAAAAATGATTTCTGAGTGTTCCTAGTGAATTTTCGCACCTTTCTGAAGCAAATTCAAGTTCAAATTGTCAAAATTCGCGAAAATCCGTCAAAATCAGCGTGGTACGTTTTTGGTCCGCCTCAAGAAAATCTGGTCCGTCACTGGTCCGTCGTTGGTCCGCCGTTGGTCCACTAGGCAATCTTCAAATCTGGTCCGTGGCAGTTATTTTATGGTCCGCTGAACCAAATGTGGTCTGCCGAACCAAATCTGGTCCGCTGAAATCTGGTCCGCCGAACCAAATCTGGTCTGCCGAACCAAATCTGGTCCGCTGAAATCTGGTCTGCTGGTAGTTTCTTAAAAGTGTCATAACTTTTGCATCGGAAATCGCTACAAGAGCCATAAGTACTCAAATCGATCGTCTCGACGAGTTCTACATTGTTCATTCAAAGTTGATTTTCAAAATCAAATTCTAACATCTTCATTTTTCAGTTTGAAGTTTTTGCGTTCGGTATTGTAATTTCAAAATGAGCGATTTTCACGCAAAGTTCCTAAATTACTTCGGTTGGAAGATTATCATATCTGGAAGAAAAGATTTGAATCTTACATATACTCACAAGATGTCGATTGTTGGATTCCGATTGAAACACAATTTGAGTATCCGTTGATTGCTAATACATTACCAAAGTCGATAAGTGATTTTGAGCCTGAAGAAAAGAAGGTCTTTGCAAGAGAAAAGAAAACTTATAGTTTTCTCACGATGGCATTACCTAAAGATATGATGCATCAGTTTAAGAATTTTCCAACTTCAAAACAATTATGGGATGCTATTAAGGAAAGATGTGAGGGTAATGATCAGTACAAGAATAATCAAAAGAAAGTTTTGAAGAAAGAGTTTGATAATTTTGGGCTTTGTGAGAACGAGAAGATCACAGATTTGATTGCAAGGTTTTCACATTTGATCAATGAACTTGATATTGTAGGTGTGAAGAAAGAATATGATGAATTAAAGGAGAAATTTCTGGAAGCTCTACCCGAAAAATGGGAGAATTTTGTGATGATGTTGTCTAATGATCCAAACTATTCAAGTTGGACATTCAATCAGCTAATAAGCAAATTACAAGCTCGGGAAATGGAATTACTTGTGAAAAAGTCAGTAACTCCATCTGTTCAGAATCCTGCAATATATTTTGGGGAGAATTCTGCTAGTGTTCATGCTAAAACAAAGTCACATTCTATTTAAAGCAGTAATCCACCAGTAACAGCTTTCCTTGCTGGAAAGTCTGAAAACACTGGTTATTCTTCGGGTTGCAGTTTTACTATTCCTGATAGATCATCAAACAAATCTACTTCTAATCAAGCAACCGAAGATCTAGCTGCTTTGTTATGTGCGTTCATATCATCTTCGTCTGGATCCATATTTAGTAAAATTAGTAATTCTGGTTTGGTTCCGGAGGATCTAAAACAGATGGATGAGGATCAGCTAAATAAATTGGATTTGGATTGGCAGTTGGCTATGACTGTTGAAAAAGGAAGACGATTTATGAGAAAACATGGCAAGAATTCTGTTATGGGAGGAGCCATACTGGGTTTAGATAAGGTCCAAACTGAAATGTTACAAATTTTCTAAATTAGGACATTTTGCTCGAGAATGCAAGCAATCTGCTTCTAAACCAAGTAATTCGGATAATCATGATCACAATAAAGAGGCAAAGTCTCTAGTGACTGAGGGAGGTTATGATTGGGATGCAGATTTTCCGGATGAATCAGCATTTTTAGTTCGCTCTTCAGAAAATTATGGATTAATGGCTAATATTGAGGTTGAATCGAGTGGAGTTGAATCTAAGACCAATACATCTGAAACAAGTGATTCTGACGTTAGTGGATATGAGTCAACTTGTGAATTTTGTGCCCAAAAAGACAGAAAGATTCGAGAATTGATTTCTGAAAAGGAAAAGTTGGTTGTTGAATATGAGAAGAAAGAAGAAGAGATGGAAGATTACAAAAGGAAGTGTGAAACTTCTGATGAAATTTTCAAAGCTAATGTCATGTTAAAAAAAGAAAAGAAGGTGTTGATAGAAGAGGTTTTAGAGCTAAAAGCACGATTGGAAGAGATGGTTAGTGTCAATAACGAACAGATCGTGAAGTTACAACATGAAAATGCTGAGTTAGTTACAAAGGTTGAAACGTGGGAATTTGAAGAAAAGGATGTTGTTGGAGATTTTGATGCATTATATAAGAAATTAAAAGCACGAGTGGAATCGCTTCTGGTTACTAATTTTGAACTTCAGAAAGCTTATAATGAAATTAAGGTTTCAAATAATGATTATCAAGTCCTCCAGTCAAAATTACAAGACAAAGTCACTGATTTGACAAAAGAAAATAGGTTGTTGACAAGAAATGTAGAGATTTATCAAGGAAAGGTGGAAAAGGTCACACAAGAGATGTTTGATGCTCATGATAAAGTGAGAAGAGAAAAGTCTTTGTCTAACAGAGTTTCAGAACAATTGATAGAATCAGAAAAGGCTTTGGGTGAAGCTTAGAAAAGGATATCAGATCTAAACGTTCAAGTTCTGGATTTGAATCGTCAACTAAATAATTTTAAGAATTCACATTCGTTCACAAGTTATTTGTGCAATGATGAGAATTTCAAAAGAGTGTTTGGCGGTGAAGAATTCAATCAGTCCCACTTCCATTGGTTCAAACTGATCCTCTGGCTGATGTCACATCTTCTAAAGTAACTGGTGATTATTCTGAGTTTGCTACTGCGAAGTCTGATTTGAAAATATCAAAGAAGTCAAAGGAGAAAGTGGAAAACGAGGAGAGTTTGGTTGATAAATTCACAACAAAGTTTGTTTCTGGTGGATTGATTTTAGAAGAGGGAGTTGGTTCTGTTGGCAAACAAGTGGAAAAGGATGAAAAGCAGGTACATAAAGAACAAGTTGCTGCTAAGCTAGTGGAAGCTAACAAGTTGAAGGATATTAAAGCGTCATTTAATCAAGCTGCTAAAGCGGGTCCTTCTAGTTCTCAGATTGATTTATCAAAACTACTGGATTACAAATAGTCAGGTTTAGGTAGTAAAGGTAGAAAGTTTGTGAAGAATATCCAGAAGAATATGCCCAAGAAAGTTCCAAAGGAAAAGAAAGACACAAGCTTGGAACAAATCTATTATTTGGCTCAAGTGTTCATGTCTACAATGGAAAAGGGATTTGGAGGGAAGATTAAGAAGAAGGTTTCGTCTGAAAGTTCTTCTCAGGATGCTCAAAAAGTTAAGGATTCTTCATCATCTGGATCTAATTCCACACCTCGAAGTCCTACTTCTAAATGGGTTCATTCCAATCGTTTTCAGGTTTTTGATAATGATTTTTATGATGAATTTGAGTCTGCTAATAGGTTTAATGCATTCCAGGACAACTCATATTCTCAACGATCTTATCGTTTGTGCTATCAGTGTCGCCGACAGGGACACATGGCAAAGGATTGTCCTGAAATGGCAAAAAGATCATTTTCAAACAAATCTGCCACTGTTATTGATGAATCAGGCAGAAATTTTACTGAGTCAACACCATTCACATTAAAATCTAAAAAGAAACAATTTTTCAAATTTGATTCCAGTGTTGATGGTTCATCACATGATGATGATTCAGTTAAAAATGAAAAAGCTAAAATGCAGTGGCGACCTAAGATGGTTAGCAAGGCTGCAAATGATTTTGTGGAAGATACTGGTCGACCAGAAGCTGTGTGCTTCGGGTCCTTTGAAGTCTAATTTTTAAATCCAGTGTGCAGGTTTCTTCAGGAAGGCCTATTAGTGATTGTGAAGTTTATGCTTCAAGATATTGCTGATAGTGGAGTCTCCTGTTTAACTTAAATTGACTGCTTCATATTACCACACTGCAAGTTTTTCTGAAAGCTAAAAACTGAAAGGTATAAGTATCGATTGGTCAATTTTCTTTCTTTAATGCATTCCGTTTGTCGTTTAGGGGAAGATAATTGAAAATAAAAAAAATATAGTGTCTTTGTGTTTTTGTTAAAATGGAAAACTACAAAAACATTGAAAAATGAGAAATTGATCCAACATAATTAGGAAATGATGGTACATTGGCTTACGTGTCTGACTCGTGGATAAATTAGATGAAAAAGCAATAAGATCATTGTTCGATGTGCTTGGTAGGCTCGACATTAAATCAGAAAGTATTCAGATGTGATAAACACAATAAGTACTAATGCTTGACCAAGTGGACAACATCTTGATGCATATCGCATGATATATCAAGAAAAGATATGTGAAAAAGAGAAAAATGAGAAGTCACTGTGTATACATGCGTTCATTTTGCAAAGATTTAAACTTGTTTGATTTTCTTTATTTTGTCAAACGATCGTACTTTCTTTGCGTATCGAAAGATTGACCTGATTGTTGTTCGTTTGACATTCTGCTTTATTTTCTTTGGGGTTTCGTATAACTCATCGGACTTTCTCTGCGTGTACGAGAGTACCGACCTGATTTTTGTTGGGTTATACAATTTCAACTTATTTTTATTTTCTTATTTTGTTAAATTCGAGGCCTTATCTGCGTATCGAAAGATCGACCTTAAGGTAGACGATTTAACAATCTTATTTCTTTTTTGCATGGAACACAATTGACTATATCATGAATTCAAACGTTATGTGGTTAAATCACAAATGAAATCACAAAGTGTGATTTAAAAGAAAATACATATCTGAGTATGTCTGATAGTGTGGGGTATGTAGGTCCGGGAATCTCACCTAATCACGATATTTTAATCTAGTACAAGTGCGGAATCCTTGTACAAGACCGATTCAAGAATAAAGATGAAGAGAACACAAGAAAACGATGAATGAACGATAAAAGTTTGATATTGCACACAAGTAAACTTGTCGGGTACAAAACACAAATCGTAAACCTCCTTGGCTCTCCACTCAATCGTAATCAGCAACCTACAAAGGAGAACCACATGAGGTTTAAATAGGATCCCTAATGGGTTTACTATTGGGCCCCTTGTGGATCATAAACCCAATAGTAAACCCAAACCAATCATAAACTAGCCTAAATACAATAGCAAACTAGCCTATGATTCTAATGAATCCCTCTAAGCCCAGCCCAACATGTTTAATATTACAAGCCTTATAATCTAGCCTCTACAATCTTCCCCTAGGCTTGTGATATTAAATGTCTTCGATCTTTGAAATTCTTCTTCTTGAGTGGCTGGCATAGATGCTGATGAAGATTCTTTCCGCAGAAATCTTCAATGGGTTTCATGACGGGCACTTAGGACTTCCTCTTGATCAGCATCAGCTTGAACTTTTTGAAATGAACAAGTTAATGAGAGGAGGATTCTCATTGACTTGCTTCTGTTGAAAGAACTGGTTCTTGCTAAATCTTCGGTAACTGTCTTGAATCTCCAAAAATTAGAGGGTAAAATTTTGAAAGCCTCTAACTGTGAAGAACTTGATTGTTGATCTTCAAACTTCATGATCTCTGACTGCTCTCTGCATCATTTTCTTCATCAAAGATCGACTTGAAAACTTCAGCTTCCCCTAAACATGTGAACATCTTCTTTGAAGCTCTTTTGAAGCTTTTAGAAACTTGTAAAGACACCAACAACTTCCCCTGAACAGTTGCTTTTCAGATGGAAGTCTTGTCCGGCTGGTTCTTTAACATTGAGCAGCAACAACATCTTTCTCTCATCAACCCGTCTGACACACATTTGAAAAAAAAAAAATATACTCCACCAGACATTTGATGACTGGTCTTTGGGTTAGAAGGTAATTATCATCTGTTCAGTTGATTCAAATTAATATTATTTTAACCAAAAACCCTAATATAGATTACGGGTTTTCTATAAAACTTCCCCTGAACCCAAGACCTCTAAAGACTTCCCCTTAGCTGAATACTTCCCTTCAGCCAAGGACTTCCCCTGAGATAATACATATTATCCTCGAGTTCCCTTCGGATACTATGTATTATGGAAGTCTTTTCGGATAATACTTATTATCCTCCCTCCTTCCCCTAAAAATTTGTCAAGATCTGACGGAGGAAGTCTTTTCCTTTAGATAATAAGTATCATCCTCGAGTTCCCTTCGGATAATACTTATTATCCCATACTCCTTCCCCTAAAAATTTGGCAAGATCTGTCGGGGGCATATTGTCATGCATTAAAACCTTTGAAAAACATATTTTGACTTCTCAAATCAACCTGGCCAAGACGAAAACACACCAAAAAGAACTTAACGACTCACACACGAAAGATAAAAAACAAATACTTACCAAACCAAACATGAGAAAGTTTACAAGGGATCAAACCGTATGAATCTAACTGAGGAACCCTTTTCAGCTTCAGTTACTCAACTAGTCCAGGTGATTGCCGGTATGTTTGTCCGCTTTAAACTCAAACCCGTTTAATCCCAACCGAATGCGTCATGCTTAATATAGTACATTATTACCATCATGTTTAATAGTCCCCACACCCAAGCGTACACAGCAAAACCTACCCAACCTCAGAGTTAATTGAGGATTCACAAACCCCCAACTTGAGGAACCATGCACCACGACTATGACTACCACTTATTTTCATTAACCATCAGTTGGTGATCAGGTCGGCCGCTAAGCACACAAAGAAGACCAACTGAATGATTATTTTTCATTTTCTTTTCTTTTTCATTTCTTTTTCATTTCTTTTTCTTTTCATTTTATTATGTGGTGTAGTCATGACAGCAGAGACATGGCGTGTGAGAGAGTGAATACTAGGTAATTACCACTCTCAACCCATTTTTGTCGGGACTCAGTCTTTTAAACCATGCAACCTAGGATGGGAAACTAAACATATATATCTTTTAAGTTTACTGCACTTTCATTGGTGGTCATACGATTAGGTCGAGCCTACCGAGCATATCACCGTGGAGCTTGCCTTTCACTTCCGCCTTACGCGTGTCAGCCATCTCCAATCCGTGCATTCATTTTACTTCCACTAAACTTCTCAAAAACAAGACACAAACACAAACAATTAAACATTGAAAAGCACACTATTTTTGAGGGGTCAACTTTTTCTTCATCTTTACATTTCTTCCCCTTGCTTTTTGATTTTTAATGTCACAATCTTGTGAACATCATTTTTCATTTAATTTTTTTTAAACAAATAAACAAAACACACAAACACACTTAAAAGAACAAAACACAAAATTTTGAAGATATCTGGCCAAGCTAACTTTCAAAGTATTGATTTGAATAATTTAGTAAATTGGGTTTCATGACATGCACACTTCATTGCATTTGAAGTCAAACACTTCAACAATCAATCACCAAGTGAACATTTTAGGAAATTTGGTTTGACTCAAAACACCATTTGCCGCTTCATTCACACAACCAAGATAAGAACAGTACCTTTCATGCTGATTTTGACATTTTACCTCTCAAAGAGACATACCTTCCATTGTATAGATTGCTTGACATGTCATGAAGATACGTCTCCTAAACTGTGCCTGGAACAATCACTTATCAACAAACAAATTAGCAATAAAAATGTTAATGATAATCCTCCTTGATCGTTCCTGCACAGAGTGAGAGATTAGTTAGCTAATAGTACCCAGGCCATTGTTTTTCTGGGTACTCCTGAGGAGTCAGTGAATGAAATTTCCTTTAAAAACATTCCTTTCGAAACATCAGGAAGTTGGGATGGAACTGCCTTGGTTTTAGGTTTCCAAGTACCAGGTGATTTAACATTTGTTTTAGTCACTTTTGATGCTGTGACTTTAGGTATTTCAACCTTCTTCATTTTAGTTTCATTTTTCAAAACAGTTTTTGTTGTAGTCACCTTTGGAGCTGTGACTTTAGGTATTTCAACCTTCTTCGTTTTAGATTCATTTTTTAAAACAGTTTTAGTTACCTTGGGAGGGGTAACTTTGGGTTTTCCAGACCTTGGTTGTTTTGAAAATGGTTTCATCACCTTTTTCTGAAAATTTTGGTAACTTGGAAAGCTGTTGTTTTGATTTGAAGATTTTCTTTCAGCTTTGGCAGCACCCCAATGTTGATCAGAGGGTTTAACCTTAGGAGTAACAGTCTTCATTGCCTTAGGTTTCTGCACCATCATCGGCTTAGACTTCACAGACTCCTGAGATGAAACCCTTTGACTTTTCGGAAAATAGGGTTCATAGGGGCGATAAAGACAGTTTCTAGCAATATGACCAGCGATGCCACAATTAAAGCAAGTCTGCTTCTTTAGATAGAAGTCAGACGTATACCCATTTGTCTTTGGTGGCTGATATGGAGCTGGTTTGCCTTGTGTCTGCTTCTTTGCTTTGACTGCTGCTTCAGATTTGACTTTCTGCTGGTTTGTCGAAGCCTGTGTCGAACCTGTCTTTACTGTCTTTGTGCTTCCTTGATTCTTTGACGTTGATGCACCATTCTTGCAGTTACAACAGCAACTGCATGATCCAACTGAAGAAATTGGAGACACAGCTACTCCCTTGAGTTTTTCATTCTTCACTCCAGCTGTTGGCTTCATGCTTGGATGCTTGATGGTGATCTTTGGCTTCTCAACTTTAGCTTCACCGATCACACCATCAGTTATTCCCTTAAACTTGGAGGAGAAGGATGGTAAGTCATACCCAACATCTGGTTCTTGGTCAAACATGGATCCAGATGTCATAAAGATCTTCCCCTCAGGCCGTGTCGTTAAGATCACTTTTTCCCTTTTGACTTCGTCGATTACTTTGAAGCATGGGGTTTCAATTTTAGGGTATGGTTTCAACTCTATCCCAGCATCATCAGACTTGGAGCCATGACATCTGTTATACTCCTGGCACTCAGCATCATCTCTTGATACATCCTCTATTCTCTCTTCACCATATGTCATGTTTGCCTCGTTGTCTATTTCCTCTTGGGTCAATGGTGTAGTTCCAACCAAGACACTATCAATAGGAGGAGCAGCTTCTTTATAATCAGATTTGGTTCGTTCAACTTGATCCTCACTAAGAAGTATTCCTATAATGTCTCTGGGAACTGGTGGAGGAATAATGCTGTTTGCAGCCAAGGCCTTATCAGTCTTTTTTGATCCAAATCCAGGTGTGTGTTTCCCAACTTGACCAGTCACAACAACATGTGACAATTCCTTTCCAGCATCAAGCATTCTTTTGCTCCTCATTTGATTCATATCAAGTTTAACCTGCAACTCATTGTTTTTATGCTTAAGGTCATCTATCTGTTTACTAAGCTCAGCTATTTCTAACTTAGCGTTGTCATACAGATAAGCGTTCTCAGTTGCAAGTTTCCTATATTTCATTATGTCTAATTTATGAGCTTTTACCTTCTCCTCATTCTTTTGCCATCTACCCTTAAAAGAACTCCTCTCGCACTTTGTCTCAAACAATTCTGACTGAAAATTTTTACAGATTTGCCTAAGTTCAGGAATTAATCGAGCACAAGTAGGATTGGGGCATATCTCAATATTGTCAACTTCAGCTGCGAAATCATCATTGTTCTCAACCGAATCCATTACGAAAGCTTAGGGAACAAAAATCTAAAGTCCAAACGTCCAAAAACTGAGATTACGATATAAATCACTTGATTACGATCCTAAATAGCTGATTACGATCGGAAACACTAATTCCGATCCAAACAAATCGCAAACACAGATTACGATAGAGACAGTCGTAAACACCGATTACGACAAACTGATTACGACTCCGATAGTCGTAAACACCCGATTCCGATTAGAGTTAATCGTAAACGCCAATTACGATCCAAATTGATCGTAAACTTCGATTCCGACCCCGTGAATCCGGTAATGCAATGTCGTAAACACCGATTACGACCAGGAAATGTCGTAAACACCAAAAGTACAATCGTAAATTCAGGTTTCCGGGTCGTAAACACTTAAAAATCGCTGCTTGAAGTCGTAAACGCGTTTCTGATGCAGATCTTCAAGACCACTAGTCGTAAACACTCATGAAAAACCCAGAAAAATATCGTAAACCTCAAGAACAGCAGCAGCACCGATTGTAAACACCTCCAGCAGCTTCAAATCTTCAAGAACTCGAGCTTTTTCCAGAAAAAACACTTGAATCCAATATCGTGAGAACCTCGAAACACTCGTTTCTTGGCTCTGATACCAATTGTAGGTCCAGGAATTTCACCTAATCACGATATTTTAATCTAGTACAAGTGCGGAATCCTTGTACAAGACCGATTCAAGAATAAAGATGAAGAGAACACAAGAAAACGATGAATGAACGATAAAAGTTTGATATTGCACACAAGTAAACTTGTCGGGTACAAAACACAAATCGTAAACCTCCTTGGCTCTCCACTCAATCGTAATCAGCAACCTACAAAGGAGAACCACATGAGGTTTAAATAGGATCCCTAATGGGTTTACTATTGGGCCCCTTGTGGATCATAAACCCAATAGTAAACCCAAACCAATCATAAACTAGCCTAAATACAATAGCAAACTAGCCTATGATTCTAATGAATCCCTCTAAGCCCAGCCCAACATGTTTAATATTACAAGCCTTATAATCTAGCCTCTACAGGGTACACTGGTCAAAGCAATCTAATCATACAATAACATATCCAGATGTTATGAGTATGATTGTGCCTGAGTTTAAGATGGACAAATTATATCATGTAATCGACATGACTTGTGTGCTGAAGTATTTGAAATTGAAGTGTAGTTCATCATGTCATGACCAATATGATCCCAAGTTGTGATCTTTCTTGCAAAAGAAAAAAATAGTGTGTGATTCAGTATTTCATTTTTGTATTGCATTTATGTTTCTTATCTGAAAAATTCAAAAAGATTTTTGGTGTGCTTTGATATAAAGTTTCAAAAAGCCAAAAAGATTTTATTTCTAATTTTTTTTCGACCAATCGATACAAGATACAAAATTCAAAATTTCAAAATATATCTTGGATTCTCGAAGAGAAGTTTTGCGCCAAGATTAAATTACTTTTCAAAAGAAAAAGAAAGCCGCGTTTCTGTCTTCTGAAATTGCAGGTTTTTGTGTGACAAGACTCAAGCATGGTGAAAGGGGGAGCTTTATATCTTTCACAAGTGGATCTTGAAGTTCAAAGATTGTTCAAGATTGATCCATCCATGCAAACTCTAATTCTTACAAGATTTCAAGTTGAAGATCAGACGCAGTGATGCTGAATATTGAAGACTGAAGTTTTGATAAGATATATAGATAGCTAGATACACTACACGTTAAGGGGGGATTTTGTTAGAGCATATTCCTATGCTAACGTGTGTCTCGTGTATTGTATCTAATCTAGAGCGTCTGTGTGAGTCAAGATAGTCAATTGGACGTACCAGTTAGTCACACGTACCAGATGGTACGTACGTACCAGATGGTACGTGCATACCAAATGGTACGTGGGTGGTACGCAGGCCAGTTGGTTAGTGACTATAAATAGTTTGTGTTAGAGAGAGTTCAACTAGTTCTGTCATTTTCTCTATCTCTTAACTGTGTGTATTGAATGTGTTTCTCTCTCTAGCTTGTATTCTCTAAGTGAATCAATAACGCAAAGCTTTATTTACTTGTCGATGCTTACCGAATTATCGAATTATGCAGTAGTAAGATCGTCCAGTGGTTTTACATTGGGTACACAACAATCAGGTGTTAATTATCCAGCCTAGTTCTTTTGTGCTTCATAATTTATATTTAATGGCTAAAAAATTAAAGAGTTACAAGATAAAGATAAAATGTTTCAAGAAATGGTTAAACCAATGAAAGAAAATTTTAAGAAATACTTTAAGGAACTACCTCTTGTTTTTACTCGTGCCGCCTTTCTAACCCGTGCTATAATGTAACGGTCGTTGAAATGGTAATTGACTACATAACTTCCGAGTTGACTTTGTACGAAGACGATATAAATTTTGCAAGTAAAACAAACATTTCACCAATGTCTTCGAAGCATTTTTTATGCTTATATACAAAGATAAAGATATGGTTCAACATATCACATACACGAGTCAATGTCATTGGCTGTAAGTAGTACCTCGAGTAAGAACCCGAGTATTAATTTTTATAAAATTTTAAGAAGCAAAAATAGCAGTCGTTAAAATCATCAAATGAGTAACACCCCAAGTAGCAAGCTTTGGAGATATACTGGAACCGATTTCTTGTCTGTTATGGATAGCTCGAAAGCTTTAAATTTTGATATTGGGCTTTGTCGAAAGGAAAAGAACCTCAATATCAAATCCTAGCTGTAATGCCTTATGATTTACTAACCGTCCAAGCTTCTATGAGAGTTTCGGAATCTGTTTTTTCTCCCAGAGACACGCTCTCATTGATACAAAGATCACGACCCATTCCATTATTGAAAGAGATGTGTTTTTGCTTTAAGCGTCACTTGGACACGCCGGAACGTATGCAAAACTTTTCAAGTCTCGAAGTTGATAGTAATCTTGAAGCAAAGTTAATTTAGTAAAGATGTGGCAACTGATGAATCATCTTTTGTATCCGACGGAGAACTAGCCTACGATATGATGATTCGCATCGGCCCCAATACTTCCCATGATGAATAACACTAACGGGTTAATAAGACGACGACGAATACAAATAAAATAAATCGTTGATATATGTTTTTCTTAAGTGATTTTTATTTTTCTTGTTTTTAAACCTTTAATATTTAATGAAATTTAAAATTTATGTTGTTGTTAAATGTATTTATTTTTATAATTAGGATAGAACCCGTGTATTAGACGTATTAAATCATAAAAAAATACAAGTGATAATTCACTTATACTTACTTTTGACTTAAATTATATATTATATCACCTTAAATAATGAGAAATGAAAAATTACAACTATGATTCAGAACGTGCTATTGGTAACTTTAACCTCTTTATCAAAAATCAAAAATTTCAGTCTCTTTGTACTTGTATCTCTAGAAAAGGCAACACACAACTAATCATTTATAAAAACTCATTGTTTCAAAAACAAATCAACTTAGGATAGTGACCGACTTTGACCGAGTTATGTATGACAAACCAGAAACCTTTATGTCCATCATTTAAAAGAATCTGGTGAGTATAAAGTTCATCATAAAAAAATTAACGAGCATTTTCAACTTCTGAAAAAGTTGATAACATGTAATCATTCATTTCACACGAAAGAAAAAAAAAGGTTTTAGATAATTATTTTTGTAAATGAGTGATGCTTAGGGATTTCAACTCGGTTAGGCACGGGGGTGAAAGATTTAATTTTGTTTTCTGCAAAATTATGACGAATGATTTTAATATGTTCTTAGAGGAGGTTGGGCTATCTGAATACAGTATGGGGGTGGGCGATACACGTACTTGTCAAAGATGGATTTTAAAAATAGGTGGCCAGTTGCTACGTTGATTGCCCCTACTTCCCCGTGAATTCTTAGACCACTGCCCTGTGGTGCAGAAATCTTCTATGCTTGATTATGAGCCCTGCCGTTTTCGTGTTTTTAATTTAGCTCCTGGTACGATAATAAGGAATTCGATTCTTTGGTAAGGCAGGCTGCATTTTCTCATGCACCATGTCGTTTGACTGATTTAAATCTGCACCCGAAGCTTAAAACTATTAAGAGGTTGGGCTACCAGGTCTCGTATGTGGTCACGATTTGAGTTTGAGGTGATCCCTGAATCTAGTTTGGAGGTGGAACAAAATTTTAAAAGGCTAGATCTATGGCCATATTTAAGGAATTGTGTGATCTGCAATCCGAAGATAAAAAGCAAAAGGCTAGGATATCGTGACGGGGATGAAACAACTAGTTTCTTCCATGGTATTCTCAACAAGAACTTATGTAATAACTGTACCCATGATGTGTACCTGGGTGGTGAATCCGAAGGAGGTAAAAAATGTGTTTTTCGCGTATTTTAGAGTTCGTTTCAAAGACCACCTGGCTAGGTGTCCGGCGTTTGTTAACAAGTGGTTTAAGCTGCTTAACGATATTCAGGCTGCTATGATTTGCCAACCATTCTCAAAATAGTGATGGTGATTTGCCAACCATTCTCAAAATAGTGATGGTGATGGTGATAGTCATAGTCATAATGATAGTAATGATGATAGTAATAATAATACTAATAATAATAATAATAATAATAAAATTAAATCTAGCTCTAATTACAACTTTGAATCCCGAAAATAGCGGGTCAACCAAAACCAAATAAATACACAATGCGCAACAATTTGGGCCTAACAGAGAATAACCAAACACGCCATAAAACACAAACATGCATTTATCAAAAAAGGGTCGGCCGTAAAACGCAGTAAAATAAAATGAGAATTAACATGTAATTTATTTCGCAATTTGGAAATAAATCAAAATTACGAACCACCAGTAGACCGGCTCTGATTTGCGCGCGGTTATCGTGGCTCTGATACCACTATTCGGTATTATAATGGGTATCCGGGTTGCCCGTTAAAATTTTAAAATAAATATTTAAGGAGATTAAATATCTAAAACAGATACGCAGTGAAAAACGAGTTTTACAACACGAATAAATAAAACCGATAACAGGATCAGATCACCGTAATACACGCAAACACATAATAAATAAATAAACGTATATCTAATTTAAACAAGTTAGATATACGTTGGTGGGATCCGAACAATTGTTCGAAACATCGGGATTTCAACAAAATGGCACTAGGTTGAACCCAGACACCTGACCTAAACCTGTGAGTTAGATCTTCGAGAATGGATGATGACGTTGGTAGCTTCGGCATCGACAGCGGTGACAGCAAGCGAACCGACAGCGGTGGCGTTAACAAAATGACGTCGCGTATCATGACGTCCGAAACCAAAGGCTCCACGGTACGTGAAGCCAGGATCGATCCGAAGATCAAATCACCGGCGACACGTGGTGGCGGGGAAGGGAGTGTGGCGCCGGCAACCCGGTTGATTTCAAGGAAGCGGCGGCCGAGGTCGCTAGCGGCGGTCTGGTTGTGCCGGCAACGCCAAAACCATCGGACGGTGGTCGGCGGGAGGTAGCACGGCAGCGGCAATAGCTATGGTGGTAGTAGCGGCAGCGTCAGTGGTGGCGCGTGATCGGACGGCGGCGGCATCGGCTTCAAGGCGAGCAGCGAAATTAGCGAGGTGGGGATCCATCAAAGTCAACCAGTGAGCGGCGAAGAAGGGCGGCGAAGGTGATCCGACCAGAAAGTGTAGATACATAATCTGTGCCCCGTGTGAAGTATCAAGTCAAGACAAGATGGAGATCAAGACAAAGTTTGGCTGCCAGCCGAACCTAGTCCGAACCTGAGGTTTGGATTAGGCGAACCTCAAGTTCGCCTGAGGTTTAGCCAGTCGACTATATATAGATGTTTTGTCTTTGTTATTCCGGGACTGAGCGTGTGAGATCATAGCTTAAGTGTGTGTTTTCTGTGGTATATTCTCCGAGTCATTTCTTAGTGTCTACTGATTGTAATTGTTCATTTGATCAATAAAACAATCGGTTAATTACTTGTTTCTCGTCCAAATTAGTTAGATCGAGTTGACGATCCGATGCTCACGCATTTTTAAGTGGTATCAGAGTAATATGGTTCACTCTACTGATCTGTGGTCGCTATTTTTGGAGTTTTTGAAACAAAATGTGTTGTTTTTGGTGATTTTCGAGTGTTTTTACGAGTTCTTGATCATTTCGGTCGTGTATGTCGTGAAAATTTCATTCCTAAATCATTCTTCATCATTTGTTCTGATCAACTGCTGCAAATCTCATTAAAATCTGTCCAAAATCGAGCGTTTTGAGCAAAAAATGGTTAGGTTCGGCTGAAACATTTTTTAGTGTTCGGAATAACTGCTCCGAACTCTACGTTCGTCTAGGGTTCGTCTATCCAAAGTTCAAGTTCTTACAAGGTTCGGTTAGAGTTCGGGTAATATTCTTGTTCGGTTAAGTTTCGTTTGAGGTTTTGATAGATTCGGGTTCAGAAAAGGTTCGGATAGTGTTTTCCAGTTCGGTAAAATTTGAGTTCGGCTAGAGTTCAGCTAAGCCAGGTTCGGGTGAGGTTTGGATATAGTTTAGATCACATATTGAGGTTCGGATAAGGTTCAGACAATCAGGGTTTCGAAATTTTCAAAGATGTCGGAATTTCAAGATTTTGCCGCTATGCAAAATGCAATGCAAACAATACTGAACTTTGATAACGAAATTGGAACAATTCAGAAAGTTCCCAAGTTGTTGAAGTTGGAGGATTATCAAAATTGGAAGTAACGATTTTCTGCTTACATAAGTACGAATGATATCGATTTGTTGATTCCGATTAGGAAGCTTTATCAACATCCAACTGATCAAGGGGATTTCAAAGAAGTTCATTCATTTGATAATGCTAAGAGGAAACTTTATGAGCTTGAACAAAAAGCGTTTGGTTATGTTACGATGGCATTACCAACTGAGTTGTTACATCAATTTAGTATTTGCAAGAAATCAAAACAATTGTGGGATGCTTTATCAGCAAGGTTTGAAGGGAATGATCAATACAAGAAGAGTCGGAAGAAGGTGTTAAGTAAAGAGTTAGATATTTTTAAACATTACGCAAATGATAACATCACGGCTCTAGTATCAAGATTGTCGCATCTAATCACTAAATTAAAGATTGTAGGGATTGAGAAGACGGATGAAGAGTTAAAAGAAGAGATTATGGAGGCTTTACCAGAATAATGGTAAAATTATGTGTTGTTGCTTACACATGATAATGAATTTTCCACATTGACATTTCATGATCTAAATGGTAACTTCATGCCCGTGAGATGGAAATGATGAATAGTGTCTCAAATTCACAATTGTTGACAAGTTTCTTAGCAAATGATGTCAATTTTGAAAGAATGTTTGACAAAACAGCTTCACCCCCTGTAAATATCAAAGAAGCTGTTAAAGAGATGAAAGAAAAGGTGGAAGATTATGATTATTCCAAATTTACATCATCAACTTCAGAAGAAGAGAAGATGGTAAAGAATAAGAAAAACAAGAAGGCTAAAAAGAAGAAGGGAAAGAAATATGAAGTTCCTCCAGTCCCAAAGTTTGTTTCTGGTTCATCTTCAACAGCAAACGAGAAGTCAGCTACATCAAGTGAGAAAATTCATTCTCAACCTGACTTTGATGAGACGATTTTCGATGAGCAGAAAAATGTTAATGAAGTCAAAGCTGAATTACCAAGGTTGGAAAAGAATGGACATCAGAATTCAAATTCTGAGGAGAAGATTTATGGAAAAAGTGTTGGTTTGGGTTTTAGTGCACAACATGATAAAGCTGAGGAGGTTCCAGCTTCAAAACCACAAAATCTGAAGAAACCAAGCTAAATCAAGTGAAGAAGGAGGTCTTCAAGGCTGAGAAGGTTCAACCCGAACGGTTTTACAAACTCAAGGGTTCGGAACAAATTTTCTCAAATAAATAATTTCCTCTTCACTGTGTGGATGCTCAGAAGATTTTTGAATTTTTTGTGAAGGCGGATGTTTTAACAATCATGAAGAATCAAAATACAAAATTTTCTTCTGATGGTTCTATCTCTAAAAGCCCACCATCCAAATGGGTTCATGATCACAAACATCAGGTATATGATTCTTCCTTTGATCATGTTAGAGATATTCCTGTTTGTAACCCTATGCCGGCACCTAAAAGGTGGGACAAAGCTAAACGCATATGCTATATTTGCCGCCGACAAGGGCATATGGCAAAGGATTGTCCAATTCCTGCTGAGTCAAATCAAAGTTCTCAAAAGATTCTAGTTTTTGGTAAACCTGCCCAAACAAAGTTCTTTGATAAACAAGGCGTTGTTTTTGATGAAGTTGAGCCTACATTCTTTCTCAAACAAAAACGTTTTGTTCCTAGTTTTCAAAAGGTTTAAAATGTAGGTTCTTCATTACAGTCACCTGTGACAAATTCATCAAAAACTGAATTACCAAAACAACAACAATTCTGGAAACCTAAGATTGTTTCAATGCAAAACTAGGACACTGGTCGACGAGAAGCACCTCGCTTCGGGTCATTTATGAACTAATCAGTTTGACCAGTGTGCAAGTACTTCTAGAAGACCTATCGATGATTGCAAATTTGTTGATGGAGGAGTATACCGCTTAACTTAAAATTTTCTGATATATCTTACTAATTTGCATGTTTTCTGGAAACTTTAAACTGCAAAGTATCTGTGTGGTTGATCACTTTTCTTTTTGTTTCATTTGTGTTTTAAAAAGGAAAATTGATAAAAACCAAAAATAGAGTCTTGTTATTATAAAATGAAAAATCCAAAAATAGAGTTTTTCATTTTAAGGGGGAGAATTGCATGTAAGGGGGGGGGGGGGATTGTGAAAATGACATGTTATGGGAAGAAGATGAATACATGCAAAATATATAAGGAAGGTGAATACATGCAAAATATATAAAAACTTTGAGAAATTGATCATTAGGAAATGATGGTACATTAGCTTACATATCTGACTAATGGATAAAGTAGATGAAAGAGCCATAAGATCATTGTTTGATATGCTTGGTAGGCTCGGCAAATCAGAAAGTATTCAGATGTGATATACATTAAATACTAATGCTTGACTATGTGGATAACATCTTGAAGCGTATTTCATGACAATAACAGAAAAAAAAGTGTGATAAACAAAAATAAGAAGTCACTATGTATACATGTGTTTATTTTGCAAAGATTTAAACTTGTTTGATTTTCTTTATTTTGTCAAACGATCGGACTTTCTCCGCGTATCGAAGGATCGACCTGATTGTTGTTCGTTTGACGTTCTGATTTATTTTCTTTGATGTTTCGTATAACTCATTGGACTTTCTCTACGTGTACGGGAGTACCGACCTGATTATTGTTGGGTTATACAATTTCCACTTATTTTTCTTATTTTGTTAAATTCGAGGCCTTATCTGCGTATCGAAAGATCGACCTTAAGGTAGACGATTTAACGTTCTTATTTCTTTTTGCATGGAACATAGTTGACAATATCATGAAAATATTATGCTTTGTGATAATCACAAGTGTAATCACACAGGAAAGAAGTAATCACACAAGAAAAAAAAAGTATGAATATGTCTGATAGTGTGAGATACACTGGTCAAAGCACATCTAATCAATACCTTAACATATCCAGATGTTAAGAGTATGATTATGCCTGAGTTTAAGATGGACAAATTATACCGGCAATCAGCATGACTTATGTGCTTTGATTAGTTGAAATTGGAGTGTAGTTCAGTTCGTCATGTTCAATATGATCTCGTATAGTGATATTTCTCATACCAAAAATAGAGTTTAATTTTGTATTGCAATTTCATTTCATTTCGGAAAAGTACAAAAATATTTTTGGTGTGTTTTTGCATAAGTTTAAAAAATCAAAAAGATTTTAGGTTTGTTTTGTTATAAACTTTCTAAAAGCCAAAAAGATTTTGTTTCTGCTTTTATTTTTAATCTGATCAACACATGATTCAAAATCAAAATTTCAAAATCATATCTTGGAGTCTCAAAGAGACGTTTTGCACCGAGATTATTTAAATTTTGAGCAGGTTGCTAAAGTGAAAAATATCACAACTTCAAGTCTTCTGAAGCTCCTGATAGAGACAGAGATACACCGAACAATGTCAAGTATTCACGATCAAGCTACAATCAAGTTGAGGAAGAGTTTTGTTCGAAGATTTATTTCATCAGATAAGCGGATTCTACACTTGAAGGGGAGTTTGATTGAAGATATAGTTTTTTATGATGTTCAAGATACTGCACACGACGAGGGGGAGTTTGTAGATACATAATTTGTGCGTCATGTGAGTATCAAGTCAAGACAAGATGGAGATCAAGATAAAGTTTGGCTGCCAGCCGAACCTAGTCCGAACCTAAAGTTCGGATCAGGTGAACCTCAAGTTCGCCTGAGGTTCGGCCAGTCGACTATATATAGATGTTTTGTCTTTGTAATTCTAGGACTGAGTGTGTGAGATCATAGATTAAGTGCGTGTTTTCTGTGGTCTACTCTCTGAGTCATTTCTGAGTGTCTACTGATAGCAATTGTTCATTTGATCAATAAAACAATCGGTTAATTACTTGTTTCTCGTCCGAATTAGCTAGATCGAGTAGACGATCCGATGCTCACGCATTTTCAGAAAGAGGGGCGGCGACGGTTAGGAGCTTGGGGATTAGGGTTTAGTCTACTGTTTGTGTCCTCCATAAATGAGACCCCTTATCCCCTTTTAAAACCCCTATAGGCTTTTAGTAAGTAAAAGCCCATTCCGAGCCCACACTCGCAACCCAAATATATTTTGCTGTCAATCGGTGACAACGAATATAATTCGTCTTTATATCGTAAACCATTTTACGAGCGTTTTTGTTTTGTTACATAAAATAAATAATATTCAATTATTTATTTATCTCTTTCATTTGCTAATTATTTAATAGTTAGACTTACGTTCGTTGACCCTAGTGTAACTCTTACGGGTCTACACTGGGTCGGTTACGTTAACGTCGGGTAAGGACATTCAATATTCAACACTTTATTGGTTGTGGTAATTGTACAAGATTGCGAATGATGTGTCCTGCATGCCTAAAGTTCCGTCCAAAGGAAGTTTGCTGATGATAGAGGCGTCTACAGCAGATTGACTGAAGATTGCTAGATGATATTTCAATAGTTTCATCCAAGGGTTAATGCGAGTTTCTGGTGTGGCTGTTACTGTTGAAACAGACAGACAGAGTGCGCAACAAATGAAGAGGCTGAAGGCTCATTAGGTATCAGCGAATGACCACCTACTAAGTGTCATCGAATGACCACCTACTAAGTGTCATCGAATGAGTGCCGAATGAGTTCATTCGGTGAATGAACTCATTCGGTGGACAATCTCATTCGACGAATCAATAAGGTATAAGTACTTTGTTCATTTCCTTCATTTTTAATTTTTTCATTCTGTGAGAGGAGTGTTAATTCGGTAACTCTATTCTTTTAGAGAGGAGAGGTCATACTAGATCTCTCCCAGAGCTTAACGATGTAAACTCCTTCGGTATTGTAATCATTTGACACTAATAGTAATACCGACAAGCTTCCGTCTCTAATATGTTGTTTATTTGACCTGGAAACGATCCTTTCATGGTTTTACAAGCTTTAACATTATTATCAATCAAACGTGCAGCAAGGTGAAAGTCACTATCAAGAGTCACATGATTGCTGGCCCAAATGGACTCCTCATTAAGCATAGGTAGCCCACCGATATACCTCTCAATAGCCTGGATTACATGAATGACAATTTCGGGCACCACATTTTTCAACTCATAAAAACTACGGTATACTCCTGATTCTCCCCGGTGTCCTACTTTAAAGCCTGAAATTCATCCTCGAGCTTCTTTAGCTTTCTGCGAGGCAATACTTTTGTCTTAACAATTCCTTGAGTTCGGTCTAATATAAGGCTAGGGCTTCATCAGACCCACGGATCCTCTTCTCATTGTTCCACCAGGTAAGGGTGCCTCGATGCCCTTGAATTTAGGAGGGTTACATGAATTGAAATGCTTAAAGGAGCAAGTGACAGCAACAACATTGGCAGGGTTAGCATTCAGACCCAGCTAGATTTGCACCACAATGTTAAGGATAACCTCAGTCATCTTCTAGGAAATTACCGAGGCCATCTTGCGGCCGCCCCTTTCGGCGTCCCATGAAATGAATCGGCATTCTGAGAAGGAAAATATGCATTTATGAGACAAAAAAAAAAGATGTGATCGATAATAAATTTTAGAGTATATGATGTTAAGTGTAAAATATGCGTGTTAGTGAATCGTGATATAGTGTAACTCAGCTCATACTTTATCAAAATCATTTTAAACATAACCCCGAAAAATTACGAAATCGAACGATTGAGATAAAATACATCGGAGTGGTTCTCACTTCCTGAATGGGAAGGTACAACCGAGACTAATCAGATTAAGATTCTAGTGATAGAGACATGCTTTGGCCTAATAGGTTTCGACACTCTCGTCGGGGCGTCCCAAGGGAGCGTTCGGATCCAGCGGTAGATTGGATTTATACGCAACTCTTTTCTATACAGAGACCCCAACTACCTATGCTTCCACCCTTCCATTTACTACATGTCTACCACTAAAAACCTAATTCTGACAATATTAGAAAACCTAGAAAATCACATTCTCCTAAATGGTACGTAAGGCGCCATTTTCTAAGGACGAGGCTAGGAAGCCTTAGTGATTCGTGTTCAAGTGCGAGCTAATAAAAGAGATACAAGGAATTGATTGAAACAGGCAACAATTAATTGCGAGCTGACGAAGGAAAAATAAGGAATTGATTCAAATGAGTTAATGAGAAACTTCTATGAACATGAACATGAACATGATCCATGATCAAAGCACAATAACACAACCAAATCCATAGGAATGATCCATACAAGTTCACATACAGGAGCACATAGATCAAACATAGACTTCGCATGTGGTTTAGAAATATATATAGATCAAGAACATGAGTTAATACGGTACATGTTGCACCCCAACTTAAAAATAAAGAGGGGCTACGATACTAACATGATGCTAAAGAGTGTCGAGAGTAAACCAAAGATAGTGGTGCGAAGTAAAACCCGGTAGAAGAAAACTGCCAAGTGAATAAATAAATAAATAAGTATATAAATAAAGTTTTATGACTCAAAAAGACATATCAGACATGGCGGAAAATGCGACTCGTTGCTGACTTGATGTGGTGATACTTACGAGATAGATTAATAGGGTCCAACCTAAATCTACGTCAAAGATTGCAAAGATATTAATTTATATATTATTTTAATTATGACATTATAACATAAGTATTCATTTTCATGGAACTCTATTAGCATCATTTAGTGGTCACAATTATCCTATCATGTCTTAAGCATGGTTTCGCCATGGCATAAAATAAATAATTAATCTAGCCATTAAAACATGCACAAAACCCTAAATCTACCATCAAGATGATCATTCTCATAATAACTTTATAGATCTAGCATCAAGGGGACAACTTTTCATAAAGAACCCTAGATCTAGTAATTAGGAGCATGAATCTCCTAAATCTGGCCCGATTACTGATGCGAATCAAATTATACATATTTCTATGGCAAAGATCCCTTAAAAAAGGATAACTACTAACGATTTAACCATATATTACTTCTTTTTTAGTTTTTCTGTTTGATTCAGGTAAAAATCACAAAAGGAGCTAAAGCAATGGAAAATATGAAGAAAAATGCAAGCTCAGTGATTTTTGGCCTTAAGCATGGCCCGTGCCACCTCCCAGCTACGCCCCGAAAGAGTTGACTTCTGCCCCTGATGACAGACGGCCCGTGTTCTACATCATATGGCCCATGCCTCTATTGACTGTCGCACACAGCTCGTGTCACTAACCCATGAATCTTTCGGGAGATCAACTGATAGGCACGGCCCATGCCGGATGCCATTTTCTGCGTATAAAAGCTAGAATTTCTCTCCATTTTCATTTGCTTAATTCTTCTCTACATACTCTCTTGATTAGTTAATTTCGAGCCACTTGGCGTTTTTCTAGTTTTTAATCTTTCAAGTTTGTAAGAACATCAACTTAATAAGAATTTGTTTAAAGTTTCCCTATGAACTACAAATTTTCTATTAAGCAAACTATTAAAGCCACGTTAATGCTTGGCTAAACTCTTATACTCACTTGGGGATAAACGAACCTTTGGTTGGTTAGTAAAATAGATTTTACGTACCTACCTTAAGGTAAGTACGAATGACTTTATGAAAACTCTTTTAAATTGAAAGTTTATTATTAACTCCTTTGTAGAAATGTGCCTTGCGTATTGTAGACCATTTGAAGAGTTAAAAGCTCATCAGTCGGAGTTGTGACACCCGACTAGGGGACGATGCATGATCCTTACAGTGACTCGCACCCCATGTAAAGCAATACGTTCGAGAGTTTTATGTCTATGTAAACAAACACAGCTTCCATGCCAACTACAGCCTGAAGGTATTGGTTGGGATTGGGGGTTAGTAATATTTTCTCAATTCACGGAACTCGGTGAGCTACGGGATAGTGAATTGGCTTTGGTTACGACCGTTCATGTTTGCGCAATATCGGTGCATGAAGGAAACGAACCTTAGTCCCTTTTAAAGTTAACTTTCATAATAAATTAATCCGATGCGTGGGTTGTTGCCCTGCTGGTTCATGACAACGTATTTGAGTATAATGGCGCCGATGACCCATCGGGCACTATAACTATTTTTCATTCATACTTACTTTATTTTCTATTTCTAGGGTGGTCCTTTTGGATCCTCATGAGGAAACGAAAGGAAGGTGAGACAGGGTTCCAGGCTGAAAAGTGCCCTCCTCGTCTGATAAGTAGCAATATTAAGAATAGTACTTAAATTTATCTTACCAAACCAACCACTTGTAAGTTCTCCCAAGTGATATTATCCTCTGATTGATTAAACTTAAAACCCCGTTTTATTCATTTGTTTTAATTTACTTTAACTAGTTTAACCAACTCTCCTTGATACATAATTAAACCTGGCTAGAGTATTAATAAGAATTTATCTTCAAATCGGTCATCTTACAGCAACCATATTGCTCCACAATGGGTGCACTTGCCCGTGTTATGTGGTGAAATAGTAGTCTTAGTTAATCAAGGTAAAAGCTTATGTACAAAAAGGTGTAACTAAAACTGTTATATTTTTATATACACCACACGCACACCAAGCTTTTTGGCACCGTTTCCTGGGACACAAACGAAGATTTTTGAAAAAAAAACTAAGTTAAAGGTATAGCCTTTTTAAATTTTCTTTTATTTATTTCTTTCTCCTTTCCCTTTTTTTTTCTTTAATTTTGTCTTTGTAATCTATTTCAACCTCTTTTAAAACTTTCTATGAGAAATATTTCAAAGATGGATCCAAATCATGAGAAATATTTTGGTTATAGAAATGAAAGATCTGAATCTGCATGGTGTCAAATCTATGGTGGATTTTATCCATATTGGGAATGCCACATACTCCTTGAAACGCCTGCAGTTTTAAAAACAAATGATGACCCATCAGAAGAAAGGCATTTTCATTCTCTATATTCTCCTTCATACGAGCATGATAGTATCTTTTGCCAAAACCAATATGAATAAAAAACAAACAACTTGGCAAGAAAATACTAGAAACCTGTTTGAAGAGGAAGAACCCATACCCTCATCTTCAACTCCCTGCCATCATGTCTATTTCTCTTCTTGTATATGGTGCACTAAATATGACAATGAAGAAACGAGCATAAATGAACAAACACCACAAACAAAAGAAACTTCCTGTAACCAACCAAAAGTATACCTCAATGAAGAAACGATAAAATTTATAGAAAACTTAAAGGTTCTCGAGGAATATTTTTCACGATTAAGTTATGAAGAAGAAGAAATAATCATCAAGGAAGTTCCACCAGATGATAAACCACGTGAGGTTCTCAACCCCTCTTGTTGTTTTGACTCAAAGAAGTTGGACATAACTCCTTTGAATGTCGGCCATGCTCTCACAGGTAATGATAAGGAACTCCTGCCAAAAAAGGTACGCAGAAGAGCGTTCCACCTCCTGTGGTTATTGAAAATTCTATTAATACTTTGGAATCTAGTGAAGAACAACATGGTTATTCAAAGTTTGCTGATACAAAGTCAGGAAATAAGAAGAAGTTGAAATTTCAGAAGAAAAAGGATGAACAAAGATTTGATTCAAGCAGCGTTCCTAAGTTTGATTCCAAATCTACATTTCTTGATAAAGAAAATATTTTTCAAGGAAATCCAGGAAAAGTGAAAGTTCCTAAGTTTTCAGAGATTGTGATAGATGATTCATTGATTTCCGAGAAGAATGATCTGAAAGGAATCAAGTCTGAGTTTACAAAACTTGCCAAACAAGGTCATGAGATACCAAATTTTATGCAGATTAAATTCAAGCAGAAGAATGGTGGTTTGGGATTTGAAGGAAAAGAGATTACTTGAAAAATCACAACAAAAAGATGTTTAATGATAAGAAACAGAAAGAGGTGTCATTAGATAAGAAGCCCAAGTTTGGAAGAAAAAAGTGTCTCCTCCATCTTAAGATGAAAAGATTTCTACTGAAGAGTCTTCTTGCATATCTGATGCTACACCTATAGGCGGTAAAAGTTCAAATTCATTTTATTCCGCTAAGTCAAACAGCTTATAAAGATAAATTCTCTGGTTATGGAGATGATTCATGTTTTTATGATCCTTCATTCGAATAATATTTTCAAAAACCTACCAAACCAAAGAAAACTAAACATGTAGTTTCATTCATTTTTTATGATGGATCGACTGATCAATCTGGTCGTCGACGTTGTTATACTTGTCATCAAAAAGGACATTTTGCTTATAATTGTCCAATGAATTTTAACAACTCATCATCATATGCTAAACTACAAAGTTTGTTGATCCTGATGGCATAATTTTCAATGAACCAATGCCCAAGAGTAAAATATTTTGGAAAAAGAAAGTTGTTTCTGATTCTCTGGGTAGCAGTTATGATTGTCGTTCATCAATCGTGAATGGTTCATTCGAAAATTCAAAACCTAAAATGGAATGGAGACCTAAGATTTTTTCCACAGCCAACACTGAATATGTTGAAGACACTGGTTGACCCACAACTGTGGTGGAGGGTTGGGGTTTAAAAGATCTATTTTTTATCTGGTGTATGCAGGTGATCAGGAAGACCGGTTTGTGTTATTCTTTGTTACTAACTGTGGTTGCTTGCATGTTTATTTAAACTACTTGGCAAATCTTTTGAAAACTGATTTTTACAGCTAAGGTTTTTCACATATCGTATCGAATGTCGATTGATCAATTTTATTGTTTTTCGCTTTATTTTCTTTCATGTGTTTAGGGGGGAGAAAATATAAAAATTCAAAAAGTAGTGTTTCTTTGAATTTTAGGGGGAGAAATTCAAAAAATATAAAAATTGAAAAATCTTAAAAAGAGAAATTGATCCGACAAAAAGTGGGAAATGATGGTATATCAGTATATACGTTATCTGCCATGTATAAAGTAGATGTAAAAGCTGTAGATTATTGTTAAAATGAGAAAATGCATGATAAATCTGATATACGCAAGTATAATATCAAGATAATGCCTGCCTGATAATTGTGATTTTTCATCTTGATGGGTATTGTGTAACGAATATACGAAAATAGAATAAGAGATATCCTTGTGTATGCATGCGTTCTTTTTGCAAAGATTAAACTTGTTTGATTTTCTTTATTTTCTCGAGTTGTCGGCCTGATTGGTGTTCACTTGAGGTTCTACTTTATTTTCTTTGGTGTTTCGTATAACTTGAAAAACCATAAGACGGATCTTACTAGAGGTTTGCTTGATCGTAAGAGTGAGAACGAGATGAAAACGAGATGTAAATAAAAGTTTGTTTATTCAAATCTACAAAAGACTCAGTTACAAACTCTCTCAAAAGCTCAATCAGAGAAACACTCTAAAAAACACATAGTTCAGATCTGGTTTTCTCTCAACTCGTTTCTCACAGTTACCAAAAACAAAGATAAGTTTCCTATTTATACTAGACTGGCCGAACCTCAGGCGAACTTGAGGTTCGCCTGATCCGAACCTCAGGTTTGGACTAGGTTCGGCTGGCAGCAAACTTGTCTTGATCTTCACATCGTCTCATTTAGATACTTCACATGACGCACATATTGTGTATCAATAAACCCCCCTCGTCATGTGCAGTATCTGTTCACCAATTAAAATATATTCTTCGAACAAACTCCCCCTCAACTTGATGGTAGCTTGATCTTGAATACTTGACGATGCTCGGTTGCTTTCATCCTTATTAGCAGCTTTAGAAGACTTGAAGGTGATTAACTCTTTCCTTTGAGTATCTGGCCAACATAAATATTCTTGGCGCAAAACTTCTCTTCGAGAATCCAAGATATATGAATTGAAATTTTTTTTCGTACTTGTGTCGATCAATCGAAAAAAATAAGAAGTAAAATCTTTTTGGCTTTTATTAAGTTTATGCTAAAACACACCAAAAATCTTTTTTGATTTTTATGAAATGAAAAATAAAATGCAATACATAAATCGACTCTATTTTTGGTATTTTGCGAGAAAGATCACGACGCAAGATCATATCAGACATAACGCATCTAGCACATTTCAATTTCGGTCTTAATCAGCATGCATGCCAAGATAATCGCAAATACGACATTTATGTTTATTTCAGCATGCACCAATCATTTTTTATCATTTTCAGATATGCTTAAGGTAATATTATCATGCACTGATAACACGGCCTCAACTCTATTAGAAATACTAGCAAATCATCATATTTATCATATAGAGGTAAATTTTCTTTTAGATTTTATCATCATTGATGAGTCATGCAAAAATAAAGCAGAACCTCAAATACGTAGCAATCAGGTCGGTCTTGTGGATACGCAGAGAAAGCCCAAGTATTTGAGAAAATAAGAAAGCAAAACAAGTTGAAGTTGTATAATTCAACAACGATCAGGTCGATACTTCTGTATATGTAGAGAAAGTCCGATGAATTATATGAAACACCAAAGAAAATAAAGCAGAACGTCAAACGAATAACGATCAGGTCGATCTTTCGATATGCAGAGAAAGTCCGATCGTTTGAAAAAATAAAGAAAATCAAACAAGTTCAAATCTTTCAAAATGAAAACATGCATTCGTCAGGATATCTCTTATTCTATTTTTGTCATAATCATCGCACAACATTCATCAAGAAGCAAATAACCAAAGATAATCAGGCAAGCTTTATGTTTATATCTTACTTGCAGATATCAGATTAGTCATGCACATTTACAGATTATGCAAGAACCTACAACCTTTAGACTTAATCTATCCATGGTAGATAAACGTATATGCTGATGTACTATCATTTATCGCTTTTGTCGAATCAATTTCTCAAATTTTCATTTTTTTTTTCAAATTTCTCCCCCTAAAATTTAAGCAAACACTATTTTTTGAAGTTTCAAATTCTCCCCCTAAAAATATGAACGGAAGAAAATGAAAAACAAAAATGAAAATGATCGATTAACACTTGACACATTTTTGAAAATGATATTTCTGAAAATCAGTTTTTCAAAGATAAGAACGATACATTTTAACTTAAACAACCAGTAATATCTCACTATCAGCAATCTTTCAATCACTAACATCTCTTCTTGAAATACATGTAAACACTGGAAACAATAAGTTCTTAAAACCCCGACCCTCATCCACAACGATGGTAACTTGTCCAGTGTCTTCAACAAAATCACTGTTGGCCGTAGAGACAACTTTTGGTCTCCATTCCTGTTTTGGTTTTATGATTTCTAGTGAACCATTGTCAACTGATGAGTGATAATCAGAGGTACTACCCAATTTTTCCGAAGTAAGCTTCTTTTTCCATGAATTTTTAGTGTTGGGCATTGGTTCACTAAAAATGATGCCATCAAGATCAACATACTTTGTATGTTTGGCATTTGATGATGAATTGTTAGTTGTCGTAGGACAATTATTTTCATAATGACACTTCTGACGACAAACATAACAACGTCGACTACCAGTTGGATTGAATGAAATTGGTTTTCCAAACTGATCAGTCAAACATTCATCATGAACTTTTGAAAACACAGGTTTTAGTTTCTTTGGTTTTTTAAGATTTGGAAAACATTTTGGAGAATCATTAAAACCAGTATCATCTCCATAACCAAAGAATTTATCTTGAGGATAAAACCTGTTCGATTTAGCAGAATGGAATGAATCTGAATTGTTACTGCCTTGTGGTGTAGCATCAGATATACAAGAAGACTCTTCAAAAGAAATCTCTTCATCGGCAGATGGTGAAGATTCTTTCTTCTTCCAAGATTGAGACTTCTTATCTGAAAACACCTTCTGTTTCTTTTTCTAGCTTAGCTTTGAATTCATTTTCGTTGGAATCATTAATTGGAACCTCTTTCTCTTCATATCCCAAACCACCATTCTTTTGTTTGAAATTATCTTGAACGGAAATCGGCATCTCATGACCTTGTTTGGCAAGCTTTGTAAATTCAAATTTGATTCCTTTCAGACCATTCTTCCCGGATATCAACGAATCATCTATCACAATCTCATAAAACTTTGGCACTTTCATCTTTCCTAGATTTCCATTAAACACCTTTTCTTTTTCAAGAAAAGTAGATTTTGAATCAAACTTCAATCCTTTGTAATAATCAACCTCCTTTTTATTCTTCTTGGATTTAGACTTTGTTTTCTTTCC
>JBCNJP010000003.1:55558981-55640906 GCA_039602395.1 Deinandra increscens subsp. villosa | reverse complement strand
TGAAGGCTCTGGAAAAGCTTGCATAATCTTATCTTCGGGTACCAAACTAATTATCAATAATGCATTATACTCTAGTAAATCCAGAAGAAATTTACTTAGTTTTAAAGATATTCAAAAAAACGGTTACCATCTCAAGACAACATCAGAAAACAATACCGAATATCTACAAATATTCTCAAACAAAAATGGCAAAGATATCATTATTGAAACACTAAAAGCCTTATCCTCTGGATTATATTGCACTAACATTACTTCTATAGAAACATACATGGTAGGTCTAACCAAAAGTCTTTAGATAGAGACACATTCGATCATATGGCATGACCGACTAGGTCACCCAGGTAGTACAATGATGAGGCGTATAGTCAAAAGTGCAAATGGGCACCCTGCTCTAATAGTTTGAAAATCTTCTTACCACAAGAATTATCATGTGCAGCGTGATCTCTTGGCAAATTAATCTCCCGACCCCTGCACAAACTAAATTGACATAAGAAAACCCCTCATTCGTGGAACGAATCCAAGGAGACATATGTGGGCCCATACATTCTCCGTGTGGACCATTTCGCTATGTTTTTTATCTTAATTGATGCATCCTCGCGATGGTCCCACGTGAGTCTTTTAGCAACTCGAAATGTAGCTTTTGCCCGTCTGTTAGCCCAAATTATACAATTGAGAGCAAATTTCCCAGAGTATCACATTAAAAATATTCGGATGGATAATGCAAGATAATTCACATCCCAAGCTTTTAACGACTATTGTATGTCAATTGGGATAAACGTTGGAACATCCAGGATGGCTCATGTTCACACACAAAACGGTTTGGCTGAATCACTAATTAAACGATTATAGTTAATTGCTAGACCAGCTCCCTGATGCGATGCAAATTACCATCCTCGGCATGGGGGCATGCTACTTTACATGCTGCTGCACTGATCAGACTAAGGCCAACTGCTGATCATGACTACTTCCCACTATAACTGGTCTCCGGAAGAGAGCCTTGTTTGTCCCACCTAAGAATATTTGGGTGTGCGGTTTCCTTATACCCTATACCACCACCACAACGTACCAAAACGGGACCACAGCGAAGACTGGGTATTTGCATAGGTTTTAACTCCTAATCTATAATTAAGTATTTAGAACCATTGACGGGAGATATGTTTACAACACGTTTTGTTGACTGTTAGTTTGATGGTAGACAGTATTCCCACTCTTAAGGGGGAGATAATAATAAAGAAAGACTGGTAACACATGATATAACATGGAATGCATCATCACAATCAAATTTCGACCCCCGAAGTGGTTAATGTGAATCTGAAGTCCAAAAGATTATACATTTGCAAAGAATAGCAAATGATTTCCCAGATGCATTCACAGACACAAACAAAGGGACAAAGTCACATATACCAGCATCTAATGCACCTGCTTGAATTGAAGCAATCCTTGAAGCGGTTGCGGTACAACGAAAACGTGGGAGACCTAGTGGTTCCAAAGATAAGAACTCGCGGAAAAGGAAAGAGCAAATTAACACTGTAGAGGCTAGATTATGAGGCTTGTAATATTAAATTAGTTGGGCTGAGCTTAGAGGGTTTAATTAGATTAGTAGAGTAGTTTGCTTGGGTTTACTATTGGGCTTGGGGTTTACCATTACGGTTTAAGGTCCATTAGGGATCCTATATAAACCCCATGTGTTTACCATTGTAGAGGTTGCTGGTTTACGATTCTTGGTGCAGCCTCACAAACTGTTTACTGTGATCGTGAATCGTAAACTAGAGAGAGAAGATAGTTTACGACTTCTTATTTCTACCCGACAAGTTCATCTTGTGTGCAAAGATCAGGTTTTCTAAAAGATTTTCAAAGAAGATGCTCACAAGCTTAGAGGAAGCTGAAGACTTCAAGTCTCTTTTGAGGAAAAAGATGCAGAGCAATCAGAGATCATGAAGACCCAAGATGAACAACCAAGTTTTTCAAAGTTAGAGGTGTTTAAACTTTTTACCCTCTAATTTTTGAAGATTCAAGACAGTTACCGAAGATTCAGCGAGAATCAGTTCTTTCAAGAGAAGCAAGTCATTGAGAATCCTCCATCTCATTAACTTGTTCATTTCAAGAAGTTCAAGCTGATGCTGATCAAGAGGAAGTCCCAAGTGCCAGTTATGAAACCCATTGAAGATTTCTGCGGAAAGAATCTTCATCAACATCTATGCCAGCCAGTCAAGAAGAAGAATTTCAAACATTGAAGACATTTAATATCACAAGCCTAAGGGAAGATTGTAGAGGCTAGATTACGAGGCTTGCAATATTAAATAAGTTGTGATAGGCTTAGAAGGTTTCATTAGAATCATAGGCTAGTTTGGTTATTGTATTTAGGCTAGTTTATGGTTGGGCTTGGGTTTACTATTGGGTTTATGATCCACAAGGGGCCCAATAGTAAACCCAATGGGGGACTATATATACCCCACTAGACCTCCTCATTTGAAACCCTTGAGATTACGATTTTAGAGAGAGAAAGCAAGGGAGTTTAAGATCGTAATCTTAAACTAGAGAGAGAGATCTGTTTACGATTACAAGATTTGTACCCGACAAGTTCATCTTGTGTGCAAGATCAGGTTTTTATCGTTTATTAATCGTTTTCTTGGTATTCTTCTCATCTCTTATCTTGAATCAATCAATCACTTAGATTCCGCACTCGTGATTGATAGAATATCGTGAACGGTTGTTGATATCGGACCAACACATATATATGAGATATTCTATTTCACAACAAAGGACCTAAAGTAATACCAAAATTACACTTTCTACCCTAGACATGATTTAACTAAACTAACCAAACCAACTAACACTACTAACTATGATACACACACATCACACTGAAAATGCTCTAACAAACTCCCCCTTAACGTGTGTTGTATCGAATCTTTAAAGTCGTTGAAATTGTTGTTGATGTAGGGTAGACATTGCAGGAACAAGACCGAGTCAACTGAACCATTTCTGAAAATAATGCACTCTTTGACAGCTTCACAACCATGCATGATATTCATTCTTAAATCTGCATCTGGGAGACTTTGATTTTTTCAACCTACAAACTTCAGAAGACAAAAGTACGGTTTTTCCTTTTTCTAATTGCTAACATAATTTAATCTTGGGCAAAAATCTCCTTTGAAGAACCAAGATATTTTGTTTTTGAATTGTTTTGCATCACATGTCGATCGATCGAAAAGAAATTAGAAACAAAATCTTTTTGACTTTTCGAAAACACAACTAAAATATTTTTGTATTTTCACAACTTCATGCTAAAACATACCAAAAATCTTTTTGATATTTTCTGAAATGAAATGTAAATGCAATATAGAATCAGACACTATTTTTGCCTTTTTGTGAGAAAGATCACAACATGAGATCAAATCAGCATCATGCATCTAGCACACTTCAATTGCAACCTTAATCAGCATGCAAGCTATATTGATTGCACATACAACATTTTCATGTTTATTTCAAGTAAGACAAATCAAATTCTATGGTTTTCTAATATGATTTAGGTATTATTTTTTCAAGCATCGATAACATGGCACCCACGCTATCAGGAGTACTGGCAACATTATTTCGGATATTTTTGTATTTTTCTTTTATTCAAACCAAGTCACATACAACAGATTTCTCATGCAAATATAATGAACTTGCTTATCATCAGAATTTCACCGCAGAGATATATTGTCCAAAGTGTTTCTTGTAAAAAGAAAGCAGAACGCTAGATCTTCAACTCTAAGGTCGATCTTTTGATACGCAAATAGAGTTTTGGATTTAGAAAAATAAGTAAAGAAAATAAAACAAGTTGAAGTTGTATAATCCAACAACAATCAGGTCGATACTTCCGTATATGCAGAGAAAGCCTAATGGATTATACGAAACACCAATGAAAATAAAGCACAACCTCAAATGAACAACAATCAGATTGATCTTTCGATACGCAGAGAAAGTCCGATCATTTGAAAAAATAAAGAAAATCAAACAAGTTTAAATCTTTCAAAATGGAAGCAAGCATACACCCAGACATCTCTTATTCTGTTTTTTGTATTTATTTTTCTTATTTTTATATACCAGTATCAAACAACATCCGTCAAGATGTTAACCACAGTTATCAAGCAAGCATTATCTTTATATCATGCTAACATATATCAGATTCGCCAAGTGCATCAAACATTTTAAGCAAGAACCAACATGCTTTAGATCTAGTCTGTCCATGGCAGATAACATATGCGATGTAATATCATTTCTCATCTTGTGTTGGATCAATTTGTCATTCTTTTTTCATACTTTTTGCATTTTTTATTTTTTTTATATTTTGCATATTCTCCTCCTAAAATTCAACAAACTTCACTTTTGAATTTTCCAAATGTTTCTCCCCCTAAAAATATGAAAGAAAGTAAAAGGAAAGAAAATAAATTGATCGATCAACACGGATACTCTCGCATTTTTAGATGCTGAAAAATCATTTTTCTAAAAAAATATACTATGAAATATCAACTATGTGAAGTGCTAACTTAGGCAAAATACTTCACTATCAACAACCCCGCAATTGCTAATTGGCCTTCTTGAAGCATCCTACACACAAGCTCAACAACTTTTAGTTAAATACGGGAACCCATACGGGCTTGGATCGTCCTGTATCTTCAACATGATCATAACGTGCAGAGGTTGCCATTTTCTGTTACCATGTACGAAATGGTTTAAATGAATTCGACCGATGCGAATCACAACCATTGAAAACTTTGATTCTTGAAAACCATATTCAACAACCTCTTCGACCAATATTTTCCCAGGTTTTGAGTGATGTTGTCGATGCCCATAATATGAAAACTCATTTGAGTAAGGCATTTCAAAATCATTATTGAAAATTTATTTTCTTTTTGAAAAATGTTTTGGTTTTGAAAACTGTGGTGACCAATAATCGTAATTTGAGGTTCTACCAACAACCGGCTTCTTATGAGCTGGCTTTCATTGGTTTTTTTGATTTTTTTGATTTTGTCTAATAGGTGCCTCATTGAGAATCATTGAATCGGATGATGATGATCGATATGAACCACGTGAAAACCTTTTTTGAGAAGCACAATCACGAATCATATGTCCCGTCTTGTTGCAGTAAAAGCAAGCTCTCACATCAGCCAACTTAGGAGATGACATGGATTCTGTTGACATTGTAGAATGTTGAGAAGAATCACTCTCTTGACACTCTAACTTAGAATTTGTTGACAGAAAATCAGCATCAGGTTCACACATGATATGATTCTCAACTGGAACCTCCTTTTCTTTGTGAACCTTGATATCCTCCACAATTTCTTCTAGGTCAAGCACATCTTGGAAATCATTTCCAACAATCACGTTCTCGTCTTTGCTTTCATATCCCAGAGCACCATTCTTTTTAGATTTATCTGGTACGACTTATGTTTCTCATGACCTTGTGAAGCAAGTCGAGAAAACTCGTCCTAGATGGCATTTAAATCATTTATATTGGAAAGCAAAGAGTCATCAATCACAATCTCTGAAAATTTGTCGACTTTCACTTTTCCTGGATTGCCGTCAAAAACCTTTTCCTTATCAAGCAATATGGAACTTGAAACAAATTTAGTTCTCTTGTTAGCATATTCTCTATATTTTTCTTTTGCGACTTTGACTTTTGCTTCTTCTCAGAAGAATTATCACCAAACTTTGAATAATCATGAACTTCTTCCGTTGCTTTCAAAGTATTGTGTCAGGACCGATTTCACTTCAAGAGGCCCGATCTTGAGCAAGAAGAAGATTAGATGGGGAGATGGGATGGTGAGAATATGAGATAATCTATAACAAGAAATTATAAAAGCAAACGATTTATTCAATTGTAGTCGAATGATTACAATGATTTGAATGCTTACAAACTCGTCATAGGAAATCCATGGTCATCTTGGGTTGCACTCAAACCCAAGATGAGACTCTCACAAGGTAAGGGATAGCTCACATCTCTCAACCTTTCATCATCTAACAAATGAGGCCATCCCTTCCTTTATATAGAGAGCCCACGGGCTCACTAGCCCACTAACTAGCAAGACACAAATACAATGAGCTAAATACAAAAAAAAAAACAAATAACATAAATTATTAATTAAATCAAAGTTGATTTAATAAATATGAAGCTTGACTCGGTCGAAAAGATCTATTGTTGACTTTTACGTTGACCGTTGACTCGAACAGTTGACTTTTCAAGAAAACGTCTTCGGTCCAAACTTGCAAGCCTCGATCATCACAATCCGCGTCTCTGAATCATTTCACAATGGATTCTTCAATCGAATTATTCGAGAATAGATTTGATGGCGTCATTCACACTTATTTTTTGTTCCAATATATTCCCCCTTGACTGACGCTGTCAAATCTGTCATACTGGTGAAGAACCGCTCTGTCGTACATCTTCGAAGAATAACTGATAAACCCGAATCTTTCTATTGTAAAGATCCCCCCCCCCTTTAAATAAGCTTCTTCTGTTCTTGTTTCTCCAGTTGAGAGCCAAGTGTTGCAACAAACTCGGTTCACACGGTCGGGTACAACACTAAGAATGCTGAACATCGGAGTCAAAACCACAACAAACCGAATCAGATAAACCAATCAATCACTAAAAATGCTCCAACTTCAGATAATCGAACTGATAATCCAAATCCATAATAGTTCCCCCTATTTCTCTAAATCTCTCCAAAAACATCCAATGGAAGCGCAAAGATCAGATGCAGAGAGTCGAACCGTCCCGCTCGGTTTCCTAGAGAAACCGGTGCAAAAATCCTGAAATCGGACAAAAATACTTGCAAAACTTGTTGTCGCATGCTGACACTTGTGAATGATCCATAAATACTGCACTTGTTTCGCATGACTGGGTTGGAAGCAAAAATAAAGTACCAAATCGGAGAAAAACTGAGATCCCGAGCGTAAAAATAATCATAACCAGAGTCTTCGTAATTTTGGTTCTTGAAAAACGAGCTCGGAAGAATATTCCATGAAGATTCCAAGTTAAACGGTGCAATTTGGAATAAGTCTGAGAAAACCGTCAATTTTATTCAAGTAACGGGCCTTCCGTTAGAGATTTAATAGAATATTCCAATATTTAATTGAGATTCCAGCTAATCTGGTTAGATGACATCAGCACTGCATCAGCTAAACAACTTGTAGTGAGACGTAACGGACAAGTCACATACTTAACCGAAAAGCGAAACCAGTCCGTCAGTGGTCGTTAGCTAACGTGGTCTTGACGTCAATAAACGAGAACCCCCAAAAAATAAATGGAATAAATCCATGACCAATAAAAATTTCCAAAATTTCGTTCGGGCGTTATCTCATAAGTCTCGTTAAAAACTAGTAAGAAAAACCCTGTAATTAACGAAAACAATAAAAAATTCGTTATTATAATTAAATCCAAAAAAAGAACCATGATCCATGACTAATCCCCAAGACTAATCAGATTTCTTGCTGAAAATTAATCTAACGGCTAGGATTGAGAGCTGCTCAAGGGCTGAGATCAGAATCTGTGTGATCTCCCAGCAACCAATGAAAATTCAGCAGCAAAACTAATCAACGGATGAGATCGGCTGAATCCAACAGCTGTCTTGTTAGACTATCATTAAAGGCATGAACATTAGTTTTGTGGGCTTGGGTGTTGGGCTTAGAGTTTACGATCTAGGCCATGTGGGCCGGTTATGTGTTTATGATTGGATTAGGGTTTGTAAGTGAGTAGTATATAAGCTCACTAGTTTATGATTGTAGGCAGCTTTTTTTGAGATTCCGATTTCCACTCTATACATTGTTTACGATCAGTTTCTTAAGCTCAAGAAAGTTGTGCTTTACATTTAAGATTTGATCTTCTTTGGTTTATCAAGTTTCTTTCATCTACTTTCTTCTCGAATCAATCGCTAACGAGGATTCCGCACTTGTTGGTGACTTCAATATCGTGACTTGGTAGATTTTCTGGACCTACAATTGGTATCAGAGCCAAGAATCACTGATTCGAGGCTCTCACGGTATTGGATTCGAGGTTTTCTGGAAAAAAGGTTTGAGTTTTTGAAGATTTGAAGTGTTCTTCGTGTTTACGATTGCTGCTGCTGCTGTTTCTGGGTTTGTTTGGCTGTTTACGACTGCTGATTCTTGAAGATTTTAATCGGAAACTTGATTACGAGTTCAAGCTTCAATTTTTACGTGTTTACGACTCAAAACTTGGTGTTTACGACTATACTTCATCGAAATCGTGAGTTTACGATTTTGCCTTACCGGAAACATACATCGTAATCGGCGTTTACGGTTTGCATATATCGTAATCAGTGTTTACGACTGGAGTTTACGATCCGGAGTTATTTGTTATCGTAATCAGTGTTTACGACTGGAGTTTACGATCCGGAGTTATTTGTTATCGTAATCAAGTGTTTACGACTGGAGTTTACGATCCGGAGTTATTTGTTATCGTAATCAAGTGTTCTCGATTGTAATCAGGCATTTCTCGATCGTAATCAGGCAAAAGCAAGAATGATGTTCCTTAAGATAAGACTAGAGACATAATAGGAATAATCCTTGAGGAGGATCAGGTTGATAGATCTGAAGCAGGAACACATGAGATAGGACCTCCCCTAGATAGTGTTCTAGTAGGAGTGACACCTACGACTTATCAGGAATTTGAAAATGAGAAACACATGATCTATGGGTTGGGTAATCAGAACGAAACAATGGCATCCACAAGTAAATCGGGTCCGTCCCAAGAGTCATTAAACAATAGTGTTGAACCTGCTGATGGCTTTGTTTCATGTGCAGATGAAGTAGGTATTGAAGATGTGTCTGGGGAGGATGCTGAATGTTTGAAAGTCAATGAATGTCATGTGTCTAATAGTTTAATGTCTGATTTACCCAAGGATGATGTTCTGGCATCTGTTTCAGAACTTAATACGTCCAAGTCAAAACAATTAGTTGTATCTTTGTTATCAAAACATCTTTCTAATTCCAATGAAAAAGTTGATGGTTTTAAAATTCGCGTGCCTAACACTAAAGTAGGTCGTGAGACTAAGCCCAAAGACTTTGTTGCTTATCCCCAGGTTGTGTCGACTTTCAATAGAACAAACAAGACTAAATCAGAACAATTTTGTTTAACCACACAACCAGAAAAAGCCACAAAACATGTTATACACAAATGGGATGATAAGCCAGAGTGGAAGTCGTCTTACCCAAGACGTTCATACCTCTGTAGTCATGTCAATGGGCCTAGACTCATGCATTGTTTTCAATGTGGAAAACCAGGATACTTTGCTGCTAATTGTGTGAATAGACCATTTCAACCATACTATCCGCAAAACCTACGGACTAGTATGTTGGAGAAAATGATGACAGGAGAAAAGCAAAAGCAAAAGCAACAAGCTTTGTTTCAGGGGAAGCAGTGTTTAGAACCAATGAAGACTCAACAGTCTAAGGTTTCGAACACAAAGGCACCGGTAACAAAGCCTGTTGTAGATAAATGGAATGTGGCCAAAACTCCAAAACCCACTTATGTATCTAAAGGAGTTTACAAAAGAAATGATAAGATAAAAACAGAATTTGTTGAGAAACAAATGGCTAAAGTCAAAAGAGTTAATAAACCTAATGGTAAAGCAAAGGTTGAGCAACAGGTTTTAAAACAAAAAGATGTCACTCAAACAAAACAAATGGTTTACACAAAACTGAAACTTGAGTGGACACCTGTTAAAAAGCCATCTGGTAAAAAGGCCACATCTCCGCAAAAGAAACCTGTGTCTGTCAAGAGCTCACCAAATGTGTTGAGACCACAGAAAAACACCACCTGGAAACCAAAAGTCAACATTCAAAATGTGAATGTACCTGAATCAAAGCCAGAAATGACCCTCCAATTAGTTAATTACATTGATTCCAAAGGTGTGCCCAGATCTGTTATGGCCTGGGTACCTAAATCTCACTGATCTCTGATTTGTGTAGGGACAGCCAAGAAGATCTATCAACAATCTCTGGTACGTTGATAGCGGTTGCCCCCGACATATGACCGGAGACTTATCCCTTTTGGAATATGTGGAAAACTTCAATGGTGGAGGTGTATCATTTTCAGGTGGTGTAGGTGGAAGAATAAGCAAGAAATGAGTGATGAGAAGTGGTAACTTATCATTTTCTGACGTACATTATGTGGAGGAGCTGTCACACAGTCTGCTGAGTGTCTCTCAGATTTGTGATAGAGACTATTATGTGTTGTTCAACCGCAAGGAGTGCATTATTCTCAAGCCAGGTATCAAAATTCCAGAGGAGTGCATCTTGATGCGTACTCCGAGAAGAGCAAATTCTTATCAGCTTAATATGGATCAACCTCCAACTACAGAAGAAGCCTGTCTCATATCCAAACAAAATGAGAACTTAGCTTTACTATGGCATAGGCGTCTGGGGCATGCTAACATGAAGAATTTGACTAAGCTTGCAAAGGGAGAACATGTCAGAAAGCGGCCTATCAAAGATTTATCTACTGTAGAAAAATGTGTGGCTTGTGCAAAGGGGAAGTAGCACAAGTTGCCGCACCGTCCGAAGATAGCAAATTCAATGTCATCCGTGTTACAACTTCTTCATATGGATTTATTTGGACCAATGCAAGTACAAAGCATCAGCAAATTCTCTTACTGTCTCGTGATTGTGGATGACTACTCACGATTCACTTGGGTCTTCTTTTTATCCAACAAGTATGAAACTCCGATCTTAGTGAAACAGTTTGTCACGCTTATAGAGAATCAGCTGAACGAGAAGGTCAAGGCTATTAGAACGGAAAACGGAACAGATTTTAAAAATGCTGAGTTAAATATGTTCTGTGGAGAGAAGGGGATAGAGAGATAGTTCACTGCACCCTACACTCCGCAACAGAATGGAGTCGCTGAGAGAAGAAACATGCCACTCATTGAAGCAGCAAGGATAATGATGTGTGAAGCTAAATTGCCAATCTTCTTCTGGGCTGAAGCAGTTAATACGGCTTGTTACGTGCAGAATCGTGTTCTTTTAAACAAGCGTCATGAGAAGACTCCGTATGAGATTGTTTATAAAGAGAAGCCAACAGTGGGATATTTCAAGACATTCGGGTGTCCATGCACGGTTCTGATTCAGTCCGATGTGGGGAAATTCGAAGCTAAGGCTGATGAGTGTTATTTTGTGAGTTATTCGGAAAATAGTGCTTATCGTGTCTTCAACAAAACCACCAAAGTTATCATTGAGGCATATAACGTAGACTGGCTTGAAGACAATCCTACAAATGCAGGGAGTGGACCAGATTAGATTTTTGATTATGGGTCGCTGTTTGAAGGGTTCAATTTTTCAAATGTTTTGCATCATTTAGGTGAAGAAGAAGACATTATTGCTCAATCATCTGAATCAAGACCTCATGTTGAAAAAGTTTATGAGAAAGCACCAGATGCAGTTCCCACAAATGTCAATGCAGATGCTCCGGGATCTTCGGGAACTAAAGATGATGATTCAGTAATTTCTCAAAACCAAGGTATGAATGATAATATTGTTAATTCTAACCTGCCTGTTTCTGTTTCTGTGCCAGATGTTCAAGTATCAAGGATCAACAAAGACCATCCAATTAGCAATATACTTGGGCTAGTTTCAGCAGGTGTTTCCACTAGAAGCCGCACAGGATACATTAATTTCTGCATGTATTCATGTTTCATCTCCCAGATTGAGCCTCCTAATGTGATGGTTGCACTCAGAGATCCGACTTGGATTGAGGCCATGCACAATGAATTAAATCAGTTCTCAAAGCTGGGAGTGTGGCGTCTAGTCAAAAGGCCAGAGAACAAGAAGGTTATATCCACACGTTGGTTATACAAGAACAAGAAGGATGACATGGGTATAATTGTCAGAAACAAGGCAAGGTTGATTGTTCAGGGCCACAGACAAATTCATGGAATCGACTATGATGAGGTGTATGCACCCGTGGCCAGATTGGAGGCTATCCGGATATTCCTTGCAGTTGCGTCATATCTAAACTTCACAGTACACCAGATGGACGTCAAGACAACATTTTTATATGCAGAAATGAATGAGGAAGTTTATGTGACTCAACCACCGGGGTTTGTAGATGAGGAGTATCCAGATCATGTGTATCTTCTGGATAAAGCTTTGTATGGACTACATCAAGCTCCACGCATGTGGTATCAGACACTATCAACTCATCTGGTGGAGAATGGATACTCAAGAGGAGCGGTTGATCAGACTCTGTTTAGGAAGAAGGTGAAGGATGACATCATCATGGTGCAGGTTTATGTAGATGACATCATCTACGGGTCAACAAACGAAGAGTTATGCACCGAGTTTGAAGAAATAATGAGAAAGAAATTTGAAATGAGTGATCAAGTAGAGATGAGCTTCTTCCTAGCCTTGCAAGTGAAACAGTATGAATATGGGATTCTTATTCACCAAGAAAAATATGTGAATGAGATTTTAGAAAAATTCAAAATGCAAGATTCCAAGCCAATATCAACTCCCATGGCATCCCGACCTCTACTACAGCAGATGCGGATGGGGAGCCAGTGAGTGAATTCATGTATCATTCGATGATTGGATCACTTATGTATTTGACAGTAAGCAGGCCAGATATTATGCATGCAGTGTGTCTGTGTTCCCCCTATCAGGCTAATCCTAAACTTTCACATTTAATTGCTGTTAAACGTATCTTTAGGTATCTGAAGGGCAGGCCTAGGCTTGGACTTTGGTACCCAAAGAACACTGACTTCCAATTGTTTGCATTTACTGACAATGATTATGGAGGTAGTGATCTTGACAGGAAATCAACAACTGGTGGATGTCAGTTTCTGGGAGATCGACTCATTTCTTGGCAGAGCAAAAAGCAGCATACCGTCTCGAAGTCAACTGCAGAAGCTGAATATGTGGCAGCATCCGCTGGATGCTCACAGGTAGTATGGATATAAAATCAGCTCACTGATTACGGTATGGAATTTGTTAACACTCCTATCTTTTGTGATAACGCTACTGCTCTAGAAATTGTGAAAAACCCCGTTCATCATTCAAAAACAAAGCACATAGACATCAAGGTACATTTTATTCGTGATTGTTATGATCGGGAGTTAATTCAGCTCCAAAAGGTGAGCACAGACCAGAATGTGTCTGATATTTTCACAAAACCCCTACCTCGTCCCAATTTTGAAATGTGTGTCGAAGGCCTAAGGATGATTGCCTTCGAGGAATGATCTGATCAAAATTTCTCGTAAATATCTTTTAAGAAAATTCAAAAATATGTGTTTATCTTTCAAAAGCCTCATAAAAACAGGGGAAGAAATATTGTTGTTTTAAAAAATCTAAAAAATATCTGTTTGAGGTTTTTATGATGTCTTTTGTTTGCCTTGAGTTGGTAGGAAGTGATATAAATTTCCAAGACAATCGGAGACTGACACGTGTAAGGCAGAAGTGAAAGACGACTCAAAGATGATGGTTCGGTAAGCTAAATCAAAAACTATGATCATCCATGTAAGTGCAGTAAACTTAACTTCTATATATGTTTAGTTTTCCATCCTGGTTTACATAGTTTAAAAGACTGAGTCCCAGCAAAAACGGGTTGAGAGTGATATTCACCTAGTATTCACTCTCTCACACGCCATGTTCTGCTGTTATGACAACACCTCATTCAAAAAGAAGAATGAAAAGAAAAAGAAAAAGAAAAATATTAAAAAAAGATTGAAAAGAAAAAGAAAATTCAATAAAGTAATTATTTGGTTTGGTCTTCTCTGCGTGCTTATGCGGCCGACCTGATCACCAACTGATAATTAAGAAAATAAGTGTTTGTCAAGACGGTGTTGCATGGTTCCTCAAGTTGGGGGTTTGTGAATCCTCAATAAACTCTGAGGTTGGGTAGGTTTTGCTATGAACGATTGGGTGTGGGGACTATTAAACATGACGGTAATTATGTACCACAATTAAGCACTTAAATTTTTTTTTAACTGGATGTGAGTTTATATGGTTTCAAAAATTTTGGGCAATCGTCTAGAGCGTCGAGTAACGGAAGCTGAAAAGGGTTCCTCAGTCAAAGATTGGTCTGGTATGATCCATGAATTTACATCAGCTTCGAGGCAAGTGAATTTTTAATTTTTCTGGTTATCTTTGTTTTATGATTATTTTTCATTTACCTATTTCTTTTAATTGTTTAAAATTTATTTTTTTATGATCATGATCAGATACTCGGGGTTTGAGTCTGAGGGGAAGCTTCATAAATTCTCAAATCTTCAAAGTTAACACGTTTTAAGAGAATTAACATTTTAAGAGGTTTGGGAGGTTTTTAAAATGAGTTTGAATCTTGAGGGGGCAAAATGAATTTTTTTTTAAAACAAAACCCCCATTTCCGATTTTCTTCACCATTTACGATCCAAAACAATCACTTTCTCTCTGCATTTCCGATCCGCCCCAAAGCAAACCCTAACCACCGCCTACATCGCCGGAAAATCGATCCGACCCACTTCCGGCCGTTTTCTGTGTAACCCGAGCACACCTACACACTCGTAATCCATTTCCGACCACGAAAAACCAGTCAATCGACTGTTTCCTTTTCTTCTGGTGGGTGCAATCGAAGTTTTTGTACTCAGTGATCATCGTCATTATTTTCTGAGATTTCGAGTCGATTTCTCGTGATTAGCAGTCGGTTTCGTGTTTGGAACACTTAAAAGGTAGTGATAAATGTTCATTGTCATGATTGAGATGTGTTAACGAGTTTCCGAGGTTTTTGCAGGTTTGAAAATGGCGGTCTCTGCGTTTACGATTGGCTTGAGGTTGAAGATGACTGTTGGCATTTCCGACCGGTGTTTACGATCGTCGTTTACGATCCGTGTTAACGACGTCGTTTACGATTGGACTTAGGGTTGGGTAGCGAGTTTACGATTGGTCTTTAAAGATTACGATTGGGCTTATGCCAAACCGATGTTGACCCGATCGTGAACCCGTAATAGAATCGTAAACCTAATTAACGGATCGCAAACCCAATTTATGGATCGTAATTACTCATGTGGAATCGTAAACTCACATATATTTGATTTAAAATCATAAACATCAAATTTTTTTAGAATTTCATCAAACTTAATCGTTTTAAGTTCAAATTAATGGTGTTTGTGAGTTATGTGAGTCTAAATGAAATATTTTTCTTGAATGTTTAAATTGAGATTTTCTGAACTTAAAAAGTTAAATGTGATAATCAATTGAACTTCAAGATGTTGTTGACATACACAATTTCATTTTAAATTTAAGCCTGATACACTTGTCTCGTTGTTTCAGATGGCAGAAAACATGCTTGATGAAGAAATTCATTTTGAAAGGGATCACTGTATACCTGCATATCTTGATGACCCACCAGAGAAGCACATGCAGCTTTTCTACTCTTTGGTGGCTGGGCTGAATGTATGCAAGATTAATCATGCTTTGCGGACAAGTGTGCTTATCGATGAGCAACTTGTAAGATAATTCTGGGGAACAGCAAGGGCAAATGCTGACAAGACAAGGATCACAACAACTGTTCAGAATCGTCAAATTGTGATACTCGAAGAAGACATCCGCCAGGGATTGAACATAAATGACAGAGCTGAACATCCAATAGAGTACCCACAGGCTCGTGTATTAGAAGGTGCTCAGTTGATGGGATATGAAGGAAAGTTCCCTCCTATCTTCAAGAAGTTGTTGCCGCACTACTGGAGGTGCTTGGCTCATTACTTGCAGAAGTCCTTCTTGGGGAAGAGGACAAGCTTTGATCAGCTGAACAAGCTACATGGGACTGCGTTTGTAGCACTTGCCTTAGACTGGGACTTTAACTTCTCAAAAATGATGTTGTTGGATTGGGTTGGGAATGCAGTTTTAAGTGCGAGAGATCAGTTTCTTATGACTCCAAGATTCGTACAAATGGTGGTGATGAAGAAGTACCCGATGATCGATGAAAGAATAGAGAAATTGGATATCAAATTCATGGATAGTGGCGTGTTTGGCCTGCAGACACAAGACAGAAAAGGAAAGAACAGCTTTCAGGGAAGGATTGAATGGGCCAAAAGAGGTGCCTTTCCCGAAGTTGCTAGAGAGCAGGTGATAGAGTCAGATCCAGAGGTTGAACCTCAACCAGACGTGCCGACTGTAAATGTGACTGTTGCTGAAGATCACGATGTGACAGCACCAATTGCTGTAAATGTTCTGGATCAAACAGAAGGTATACCTTCTGATGAAGAAAACGTGATGGACGACATCTTCACTGATCAAGAGAATGTGGATGATGATATCTATGGGGACTTAGAACCAATCAATCTTAAAAGATCAAGGGATGTCCTGAATTCGTCTTCTAGTGGTGACTCCATCCCTCAAGAGTTGGATACTCAGTTCAATATGAATGAGATGCTTGAAGAGCCTGTCCCCATTCGTGAACCATCTCCCAGAAAGAGGACAGATCCAAGAAGTGTCAGGTTCAAGTTCACAAAGACTAGCTCAAGTCTGTTGATGGTCCATCCAGCAGGGTCCAGTTCTCAAAGTCAAATTATTCATGAAGAAACAACTGATCAGAATGTTGAAGATCAACCTGCCCAGGTTCAGACTGAAAGTCCTCTTCTGAATGAACGTAGCCCTGTTCATGAAGAAAGGCAATTTCTGGAGGTTGATAACACCTTTGTAGTACCCAGCCCTGTGAGAATAAGTGTCTCTACTGGGACAAGTCTGCCGCCAACAGTTATCCCAAGTTTTCGCCCATTTCAAGCTGCTGAGCTCCCTATTGAGATGAGGATAAGTGCAGACCCACACATTAACTTTCTGATGTCTCAGAATAGAATTAAAGAGACTGAGATAAAAGCACTCCAGGCTGAGAACAGAAAGTTAAAAGACAAGGAAGTGGCTGACAAGAATAGGTTTAAGTACTTGTATGAGGCCTTGATGGATTTGAAAAAGAAGTATAATGAGTTGAAAGGTGCTGTGGTGTCAGGTGCTTCAGGTGACCCCGGTCAAAGCTCATCTCAGGCTGCACAACGTACAGAGACTGTGAATGAAGATGAAGGAGATGACACCATTGAAATGTCTGAATATGTACGTGGTGGAAGATATATTTCTATGGCTCCCGAAGGACAGGTGAATTGGTTCAAGGAGTTTTTCAGAGGACCTACTCCTGTGAAATATAGCATAGATGTGGGTGAGAGTGAGCTAGAAAAGAAAGGAAGCCGACAACCAATTCTGTGTTGGCATTATGATGCAGAAAATGAGTTATTTGCTGTAGTAAGAGATGGATATAGTCCAGTCGAATACTACAGATCAAGGGGTCAATTCCACTCCTGGACCGAGACAGAATTGAGAAATTTGCTGAGGGCACAGTTCATTAACAGGTGGAACGCTAATCATGGAAATCTGGTTCGCAATAACTTGGTAGCACAGATGGAGCAGAGTTTTGAAAACTTTGATCTGAAGGCTGCAAGGTGGGTCGAAACCGGAACTGATCCTGTCACCAATGAACCAATCGGTGAAATGAGGTGCCCTCCCACCAAACGAACCCGAGTCATCAACATGCTCGATGAAATTGAAGACCATACGCTTGTGAAGAATTTTGACAGCTGGTTCTTTGATCCGACAACGTATGAAGTGGTGGTTGTTTGCAAGAGAATGAGAGAGTTCCGAATGTATGATCCTGTAGATTTGCTGAGGTTCAGAGAGAATAACATCAAGCTCCTGGCATCCCGTCCAATTCTTGGTGACGAGCATGACATGCAGAATGCTATACGGGTGGGGTTGTTTCATGGCACAGCAGGTCTGATCGTGGAGAAAGAATGGTGGTCAAGGAAAGAGGCACATACATTCAGATTTGATTTACATCTTCCTTAAACTTTCTAATGGTTCATGCCTAGGGGAAGATTGTTGGGCTATCATTAAAGGCATGAACATTAGTTTTGTGGGCTTAGGTGTTGGGCTTAGAGTTTACGATCTAGGCCATGTGGGCCGGTTATTTGTTTATGATTGGATTAGGGTTTGTAAGTGAGTAGTATATAAGCTCACTAGTTTATGATTGTAGGCAGCTTTTTTTGAGATTCCGATTTCCACTCTATACATTGTTTATGATCAGTTTCTTAAGCTCAAGAAAGTTGTGTTTTACATTCAAGATTTGATCTTCTTTGGTTTATCAAGTCTCTTTCATCTACTTTCTTCTCGAATCAATCACTAACGAGGATTCCGCACTCGTTGGTGACTTCAATATCGTGACTTGGTAGATTTTCTGGACCTACATGTCTGGTGATGCACCAATCACAAGTGGACAGCAACAAAGGTTGTCAACGGTTGCTTCCAGCAAGGGGACCTACGCGGTTTCACCAGCCAATACGGAGGAGATAACAAAATGCATTCAACGGATCTATGTTTTCCCTGGGACCCACACCGTGACTTTCATGACCAACCAGAATTTGACAACCCAAAAGGAAAGTAGGGTTATACGACAGAGGAAAGAGACAACCATTCTCTTCTGGCCAATCCTGCTATGACACGTCATCATCGTCTCTCCATCATCCAGAACCCTAAATCAGCCAAACATAGTCACCGGAAAAATGAAACTTTTGCCGGAAAACCGTAAATCACCCATAGCTCCCTCAAATCTCAACCATTTTCGACGAAATTTATCTCCCTGAACTTGTTATTCGATGCTCTACAATCCTAGACGATCAATAATCTCTAAAAAGATCTCGAACAAAAACCTAGATGTCGAGATCGCCAAGGTTGGTCCGAATCGCCAAGCAAAAGAACCAGATCGCTAAGGCCAAGCACCAAGTCGCCAAAAGCAATCTCAGATCGCCAAGTACAGTGACCAGCTCGCCAAGACAAACTTCATGGTACTCGAAATTGCCAAGAACATCTTCAAGGACTTTCCACATCGCAAAGAACATCTTCAAAGGCTGCGAAATCGCCAAGGCAATCTTAAAAAAAATGAAGAACACCAAGAACATCGTGAGACACACACTAGTGTGTTTCTCCAGATCTGCCCAAACCGTTGCGTTTTAGACAAAACCGATGCTCCCAATGGATTCGAAACGTGTTTTCTATCAAGATTAGTGCTTTATTTCATCCAAACCGAGCATTATAACATCAAAATCTCAGAATCAAACCCGAAATATTCAAGAACACCCAAAAAACGTGAAAACCCTAACATCTTCGTTTTTTCAGCTCAGATCTCGTATTTCTTCACAGATTTGAACAAGTAGAACATGAAATAACATCAAATGAACTCCATGAAGAATAACCTAACATCAAACAACATCAAATCTGTCCAGAATCCATCCAAAATGAAGAAAAAAAGTAGAAAAAGTCTCCTTAGTGGGTTTTCAAATCTTCACTTCATTCAAGCTCAAAATCAAGATTCGAGTGATCAGATTCATCGTGAGACAAAATCTGATCGGTACCCGCTCTGATACCATTTGTCAGGACCGATTCACTTCAAGAATCCTGATGTTCAACAAGAAGAAGATTAGATAGGGAGACGGAATGATGAGAATCTGAGATAATCTATAACAAGAAATTATAAAAGCAAACGATTTATTCAATTGTAGTCGAATGATTACAATGATTTGAATGCTTACAAACTCATCATAGGAAATCCACGATCATCTTGGGTTGAGCTCAAACCCAAGATGAGACTCTCACAAGGTAAGGGATAGCTCACATCTCTCAACCTTTCATCATCTAACAAATGAGGCCATCCCTTCCTTTATATAGAGAGCCCATGTGCTCACTAGCCCACTAACTAGCAATACACAAATACAATGAGCTAAATACAAATAAAACAAATAACATAACTTATTAATTAAAAAAAAGTTGATTTAATTAATATGAAGCTTGACTCGCTCGAACCGATATTCTGTTGACTTTTACGTTGACCGTTGACTCGAACAATTGAGTTTTCAAGAAAACGTCTTCAGTGCAAACTTGCAAGCCTTTATCATCACAACCCGCGACTCTGAATCATTTCACAATGGATTCTTCAATCGAGTTATTCGAGAATAGATTTGATGGCATCAGTCACACTTATTTTTAGTTCCAACATATTGATGTAATTTTCAATAACCACAGGAGGTGGAACACTTTTCAGAATAACATCACTGAAAATTGAAAATCTGTTGAAAATTCTCCTTTTTGCATAAATAATTTGTGAAAGACGATGAATTATTGAGATTATGCAACTGTCTTTTGAAATCACAAACCTCAATCTTCATGTCTGCAATTTTCTTTTGCGCTTCAGCCAACTCGTTTTGTGTTGCAATAAGTTCTTTTGTTGTTCTATTCGGAGTAAACTTTTATCTCCTAAACTGATCATGAGCATCATATGTTTCTTGAACAACCTTTTCCCATCTTTGTTTATAAATCTCAACATTCTGCTTCAAAAGCTTGTTTTCACGAAGCAATTTAGCTTTAGCATCTAACAGCTTCGTGTTGTCCTCTTGATGACTTAATTCTTTAGCAGTAAGATCAGCAACTTCATTTACTAGACCCTCAAGTTTGATATTTGATTTTGCTAACAAATCATCAAAAACTGTCCCCATGTCATTTGCTTCTTTCTTCCAGTATTCAACATCCTTCATCAAATCATCATTTGTTTCAGTCAGTTTTGAAACTTTTGCAATTAACTCTGCATGCTCATGTTTAAGCTTCAGTTCATTCTCAACAGCATCACATTTTGAAGACCGATCTTTTTGAACTTCTGCCATATCATCAAATTTTTCAGTTTGTGAAACAAAAGCAGCTTTATTAGTAAACGCATTTCCCCAATCATAACCGTCATCTTCACATCTTAGAATCAATATAGGCTTTAAACTTCTTTTCCAATTCTGATAATCTTCAGATTTTAATAATTTGGGAACCACCTAACTTGATTGAACTTTACTCATTGTGATTCCACTAGAAAAATGACAATCTAAACCTTGTAACTTGAACTTTGAATTTTGTGAAATCACCGAATTGAAATTCCAAGGCCAATTCCTCAAAACTATTTTTGTATATTTCTTTCAGTATTGTTTGTTTTAAGAAAAATAAATTTTGAAAGACAATTTTTTTTTTAATTTTTTTAAGATTTAAACTTAGAAAGATAAAAGGCTTATAGTTTTTGTTTGGATTTTAAGAGAAAAAAAACTAAACAACGAACAATATCAAAGTAAAAATGTAAACAAAAACAAAGAAATGTATGTTTGTTAACCGATTCACTAAACATAAAAAACTTTTGCGTTCATGAAACAATTCAGCGAAACACAAAACTTTGTGTAATTTTTTTCAAAAGAAAATTTGTTTAAACTTGTGAATTTTTTTTAGTTGTTTTGGAAAAAATGTTTTCTTTTGTTTTTTTTTATTTATTAAAATGATAGGTATTCTATGGTACTATTTTGAAAAAAACAAGGACTAGAATGAAAATTATTAAAAGAAGACAAATTAGTCGATTATATGAAAAGGAGGATGAAATTCCGATCACTTTTGCCGGTCAAACCAATATTTTCCTGTCAAAAACGTTTTTCCGGCGAGCAGAACCCACAATCTTCAAATGATCATATCTTTTGCAATTCCCAACAAAATTCGATCCGAAAGTTGCTACGGATTCGTGAGATCGAGAGGAATCAAACTAGCACCATTTTTGCTAGGTTTTGAGTTGGTTTAAGCCCTGAACGAAAGAACTCCAACAAATGATAAAGGTGGTGATTTGGGATCTTCTCAAAACTCAACCAAATTGAAAACCGATTGTTGCAATAGATTCGTATGATCGAAAGGAACTTGTAGAAACCAAAATCACGAGCAATGATCAAGTATTTTGAAAGTTGCCATGAAAGAAGATGAAGAACACATGAACTTCTCTGTGAACTTGTGCTTTTGAGGTAAACTCACCAATATCGATTCTAAAACATGTAATAGATTCGTGTTGATGTAAGAAAGCTAGTGGAATTGATCATCATAAAAACACGAATTGAGCCTCAATTTCAGATTCAAACTTAACAGTTTGACTTCAAAATAGTCAAACTCGAATTGAATTCATCAAATTGAAGCAGATTCGATCAGAAAAATGGTGTAGAATCACGCCTGGATTGCTCTGATACCAATTGAAAAACCGATTCATCCCGATCTAGTGATTTGTACACCAAAAATTGGACCGAAAGTTAACCCAAAACGAAGAACACAAAAACGTATATTAAACTCTGTTTATAGCTCAAATTGATCGATGATTACATGTAATGGACTCGTTGTCTAGCATCTAATTATGATCCAGAACAAATTCTCTCATGAAAAAAAGATCAAAAGTTCCCCCCTCTAGAAATCACTCTCTGGAAAACGGTTATGGCTAACTCCCCTTTTGTTCCTAACTGAATTTGATATATATATTGAGATGAGGTTTGGCTCCACGTCGCTTGCACTTTGGATCAAGTTTAGAGGGCAGATTTAGATCTGGTTCGTTTGGTGTCCAATTTTTTTTTTTGTTCGCGGGCAGCTTTTACATATATATCTCATATATATGATATATTCTATTTCATAAATGTAAGGATCGAATCAACCCTCACGCGATATCAAAGTCTACAATCACCGTGCCGAATCCGGTGATTATAGGTGATTCAAGACTAATCGAAAAATAATATAAATAAGCAATGAAGAACGAGATAAAAACACAAACCACAATGAGGAAAACACTTGAACAAACACCTTTGGATTGCAACACTTGAATTGAAATTCTCATAGGAGAATTTCGTGAACACCAGGTTTCAAGAACACCAAAAACAGCAACCCTAATCTCCTAAACTAGTTATCCTTATATAGGAAAGCCTATGCTTGTTCAACAAGCTACAAAAAAATCGACCTCAAGGCCCTATAATTCGACCAAACACAAGCCCACACAACCCATTTACATATTTTAAAACAATTACAATTCAACTAGCCCAAAAGTAATTCTAATGCAAAAGCCTCACAAATATGGACTCTACAATCTTCCCCTAGGCTTTAGCATTAGACAACATTCACATTCGGAACTTCTTCGACAGATGCACTGTAGCCGGATCATACCATAGTTCCTTTGCAACAATTTCAGCCACAACTCTAGTATAGCACTTTGCATATTCTTCAGTATCTTTATTACACTCAATTTGATGCTTGGCCAGTACCAGTATATCTTTCTTATGAAACCTCATCAAGTCATGAACTTCCATGACACTCATCGTCTTCGATTTGCAAAGGATTTTTGCTTCTCCAGAGTAATCATTGTATGCCCAAGTTTGGAAGTCAGGCAAACAATCTTCAGGATGTCTCATTGGCAGGGGTATAATTTTAGTCTTCTAGTCGACGGATACAAAACATTATTGAATTTCTTTCCTGTGATATTCTCCTTTCCAGGAACACTCTTCTTTCCATCCCACTTGAAGACACCCCTGTATTTCTTAAAATATGATTTTTTTTTTGTGAGGAAAATCTTCAAATCTCTTGAACTTGCTACGCATTGATTTTTCCAACTTCTTGTAAAAATACTTAGCATGCTCATTCAGTGATGGGTTTGAGAAAGGTACCTTGTAAAGCATGGTCAGATCCACATTAGTCCAGGAGTAAAATTGGATCCAGCATTTGTAGTATTCCAACGTATATTGACCTTTCCTCCGCACAACAAACATATTCTTCTCACCATCAAACATCCAGGCTTTGATTTCTGCAGTGATTCCCCTCTTATCATGATAATGATCTCCCAGCTGGATTACATACCTTTCAGGAGGATAAGCAAACGTCTGAGTCTCCCAACCTCCATCAAACTCGGAAGTAGGTACTATCATGTAGTCTCTATCCCTTGTATCTTTATCTTTATCTTTATCAGCGGCTTCGGGTAATACTGGGTTAGATGCCTCAGGGATATCTGCTTCAAAGTCAAATGCTGGTAATTGTGAGGAATCACCTGCACCTAAACTACCTTCTTTGTTTCCTGGATCACCCTTATCATCTTTGCTAGGGTTTGGCTTGCTTGATTTGTCAGAGTTACACTGCCTGATCAGCTTGTGTAATTCCCTGAGTTCCCTGGTAAACTCTCGGTTTATCTTCTTTTGATTCTCCAACTCAGTATTGTGGACCATTTGGATATCAATTAAGTCTCCAATAACCTCACTTTGTGCTGCATTCTGGGCTTTCAGCTCTTCAATTTCTTCTTTAAGTTCCTTTTCCAACCTGTACTCGGGTGTTTCTACAGCTTTCCTCTTGTCTTGGGCTGTGGGTTGTGAAGATGATTGACCATCATTGATACTAGTGACTGGTGGCACACGAGGATCCAATCTTCTTCTTCTAGGGTCACTTGGAGCTTCTTCAGAGTGTTGTGTAGCAATCTTCACAGATTCAGTCAGATCTTTGGTAACAGACAGAAGCACCGAGGGGAGGATCCTCCGTGGCTTTCCGTTTTCTTGTCAATTGGATCTCAGCAGTCTCAGCCTCAACTTCCTCTACATCAATGTCGTCAAGATATGTGTCATAATTAATTCTCTTCACCTTCAAAATTCAATGCACCAATCTGCACGTCTTCTAAATCAAAGTCTTCCCAATCTGAACGAGATGAGATTTCAGTAACTGGCTTCTGAGAGGCAGACACATTGTATTCTTCTTCAATAACAGCATTTCTGTGTACGGGAACCTCCTCTCTTGTTATCTCAGCGAATTCACCAAACTTGTTACCAAACTGAACCTTATCAGTCAGTTTCTTTTTGGGGTTAATCATTGGGAAAACCTCAATGCCCATAGGCTTAGTATCATGAGTATCATTGGTCTTCCTCAATGCTGGATATCTAGAATCCAAAGCCAACTGGATGAACCTTGGAACAGCTGTAAACTTCTTATCTCTGGTCACTACAGCCTTGACATCATCAAAGATCAACCTGGACCAGTTGAAACGAACCCCTCTAACTAGTGACACCATAGCATGGGTGTGCACTTGGTTCAATTGATCTGTTGAACTTTTCTTGGCAATTACACACTTCTGTAGGTAGTGGGCAAGCATTCTCTAGTATGGTGGAAGGAGAGACTTCATGGTAGGAGGAGATACTGTGTGATATCCCATTTCCTTTAGACACAGAGTGACAACCTCTTTATCTAAGGCCAAGGGATCAGCTGCAACATCTTTAAGTCTGAGTGCCTGTCTGAAATTCTCCTCGGTCAAAACCACCGTTGTTTCTTGTATCTTGGCTTTGATCTGCTTTCTGTCATCAGACACATATGCTGTCTTCCAAAATTCCTGTTGCATACGCTTGCAGATAACAGGATTTGTAGTGAAGGCATAGTGTAGACAACACCATTTTAGCCCTTCAATTATTGACCGGTACTTCTCTCGATACTCTACAGGTGGTCCAGAAAATATGCTACCGTGTTGTGATCTTTGATAAATTCTAAGTCCCTGCACTCACAAACATAGATAAAATCCAAAACAGACAAGAATTCATTAGTTATAAGGATTTATTGAAAAACGGGCAGCATAACGGCTTAAAAATAATTGAAAACCATTCGAAACACATCATCAGGTACCTTTTCGATCGAAAACCAGGGTTTTCGATCGAAAAGCATCCATCATATCGAAAGGTCACTGGTTACCGAGAAGCCTGATCGAAGAGTGCTATCTCTGATCGAAAAGCCTAAGCCCCTGATCGAAAAGCCTAAGCGCTAATCGAAAAGGGTAGCTTCCGATCGGAAACCCTAGTTTCTCAACCGAAAAGCCTTAGGCCATCGGTAACCATTGGTCGTAAAGCACCGGGGGCTGATCGAAAAGCTTCTCAACCTGATCAAAAAGCCCCTAGTCGATCGAAAAGCCTTGTCATCTTCGTTCCAGACCTGCAACTTCATCAATTATGCAATTTTTTTTGTGTATTAACACTTAAAAACAGTCCCAAACACCTACAATCCGAGTTTTTCACCCGCCCCAGCCAATAATCACTAGAAAACACGAAGAAAAAAACATACTCCAATCGATCCTGGATGGGTCGAGCTGCTCGCTTCAGACGAAGGGCCATTGCTCAAAATCAACCATCGGAAAGAGATTGGTCATGGATTCCGACCAAAACAGAGATGTCGGATGACAAGTGCGGCAGTGGATTGTGGCACCTGGCGTTTTCAGGTTAGAATACCCGTACTACAAGTCGTAATTTAATAAAAATAAAATATTATTTTATTAAGACAAATAAAAAGTTTAGTGTCGTCATATGAGAAATATTTCGTTAACAAACTTTGGTGACAACTCAAGTTATGATCAAACCGGTATCCACCAAAAAGAAAAAGAGCATTTATAAAAATAACTGATAAATCAAGTATGGCAAAAATTATTTTGGATTATTCCATTGCGAGCGTAATTTAATTCTAGTAATTTTCATATAATTACTTTTACGATTCGTGACAGAAAATTTACCAGTTATACCACGATATGCCAGTATTATACCTGTCAATTCACCTAACTCTAAATATATATATATATATATATATATATATATATATATATATATATATATATATATATATACTAGCCGTGTGCCCGCGCGTTGCAGCGGCGACAGGTTATAGCGTGTTATTATTTTTTTTGTTCGCGCACTCGGCAGTGATGACAATTTGCAACGCGACATTCGTTTCTATAAGCATTATGCGGCGCGACGATAATTTACAATGTGATACCCATTTTTAGTGTGCAGCAGCGGTGACAATCAACTAATACCGATTTTTTCTAGCACCAAAACAGGCTGCGGGAGAAAATACACAATAGGAAGTTTGCAAATCCTCATTATAGATTGCAAATCTTATCCTAAGTTAGGATCTGTATTTATATACAAATATCAAAACTAATGAGCCAGTTATAGTGTGAATTGATTCTTCTTACTACAGATATTGTTTGTTAAGCAGGAGCTGCTATAATAACAACTTGATTGCACAAGTAAAGTGCATTAAAGCCACAAATGACAATTTCATCTCCTTCATGAAGCACACCATTAACCAATACCACATCAATGGTTGCTCCACGGCCTTCTAAAGAAAAATAAACCATCGAGTGTCCAAAATAATCTTTTAAAGAAAGATGGCCGTATCTCTTCATGTAAAAGATGATATTTAGCATTAAAAATAATAAAAGTCTATGGATTGCATTTAGATTAATATTAAATATAATAGTGGGGTATTCACACATCATAGCGGACAACAACTTATAACGCTTTGTCTTCTATTTGCGCGTTTGGCGATGAGAACAATTTACAACATGATATTTGTTTATGTCAGCACGATGTGAAACGATATTCAAACCCCATTATGCAATTATAATTACATCTAATTTTAATCTTATATAATAAATATAAAAACTTAATCATACTTTACAATATACTATTATAAAGTTATTGTAAATGTTTAAAATACTTGGCTTGCTTTCACGAAACATTATTTTAATAAATAGTGTTTAATTCCCCATTTTTGAATTTCGTTGAAGTTAGATATGTATTAGATAAACTTAAAGTAGTGCCGCAATACTAACTTCTTTTAAAAGAGTTGAGCTAAAATGCAAGAAACTGATGAAGGAATTGACCAATAAACAACCCAATGGAAAACTGAAACCCTATGGCAAATAGACAACCCTACAAATAGACAACCCTAGAAAGAAACTTATAAAACAAATCATAATCTGATACAAGGTTAGTCAATATCACATAACTACTCTAAAATTGTATATCAAATTCCAAACAACCACTAAATGTCCATAATCAAATATTTACATTGTTTGTCAAATGATTAATTGATGAGTAACCTAGCATCCTTCCAGAATGATGTCTTACCCAGCAAGAGTAGCTTACAGCATAACTTTTAGCATAATCAACATTAAAAAAAAAAACATGACTCACCCCAGTTCTTTGTTGGTTTAGACCTCCACCAATAGAAATAGCCAACATTAATAAGACTGTGACTGATTGAGCTTCTGTTAAAAAAATAAAACCCAAATTAAACCCATGTAAGATGTAAACGAACGTAAAAACACTTGGAAACTGATATTACTACATCCTTAATAGGATTTTGACCTGCTTGTACTCGCACAAACAGCAAACAAATCATAATCAAATGAGCTAGTAGAAGAAGTCGAATAAAAAATAGCCTTAATATAATCAAGTACCTAAATGGAATGGTAGTAACAGGTGATGGTACAAAACCTGCAGCAACCAGTTCAATGATAGTAGCAGCCGATTACTTGACCCCTGCAAATTAATAACATGAATCTGTTGACACATGGATCAAAATTACTTGACCCCTGCAGATTCATGACATGAATCAAAATTAGCATCAATGTAGTTCATATTATATATGTCATGAATCTTGTAAATCTCAATTATATAATAACAAACTTCTTGTGCAAAAGGACACATAATAAGTATGAACATGCCCAGCAATTATATATTGACTGCAGTTTATTAAATTCAATAATAAGCACTTCATCACAACTCATGTATGTCATACTTAATAAACAAATAAAGAACTCCGAGCTTGTATATGTTCATCAGTTTTCAGGTCATATAATACCTGCGCCACCGTTTCCTCTACAAATGGTTTTACAGTACCTTGCCTAACCGACCCTCCAAAATCCCGCTGCCAGAATTCGTGATATTTCATTTTCTCTATAATACCTTTGTCCTGCCAAATCAAGGAATTCTCCAATTACCACAATCAAATTCCAATCCGACCTAGGTATATGAACCTTGGCCTCTTTGAGACTTTAACAAACAACCAGTTTTTCGCCTATCATAATACCACTACAGGAAAGAGTAGATTAAAAACATAAAAATTATGACAAAAAGTGATGTTAACCTGGCCTGCTAGTTTGGCAATTAATCCAATTACGCCATACATGTATAAAATGTAAAGCACATAACTGCTTTCTAACATCTGAAGTCCTTTTCTATCAAACACTTGCAGCCTGAATTCCCTGAAAAAAGAAAGCAAAATCAGAAGAATGTCATATATGGAACATTAGAACTAATTATTGAAATTTTATGGAACATTGGAACTAATTATTGAAAATTTTATAGTAGTCGGTTAATAAAAAGATTCTGATAATCTAATTACTTAGTATTCATCACCATTTTATATAATTTTGAAAAAGTTTATACAAAGTAGAAACTAAAGGCTTTGTAATTTTATCCAGAAGACCCGTTTCAGGCAGTCCAAGCCAAACCATTTGGGCCGGTCCAGACAACCCAACCAACCTGACTTGTTTGGCTTGCTGTTTTTCAAAACAATAGATAATGGTTTGGAGGTAAATTTTGGTTAAAAATGGACGAACTGGACCGTAAACAACCATAATTCTAAAAAGTTAAAGTTGATTACCTGAATAATTCCAGAATGATCTCCTTTTGAGTGCTCTGGTGCAGGACTTGTTTTGTTCCGCGTCAATGAGTTCCATCAACCATCCAGGTAGCCTTTCGAACTTTAATTGAAAAAATAGAAGCCATAACTAAAAGAAGAAGAAATGATACATGGCTGTTTCCGAAGTAAATGAGTGGAAATGAATTGAGGCAGCAAAACAATGGTTCAAGATTAGTAGTAAGTTTGCTGAAAAATTTATTAAAAGAAGGCTAAAAATATTTGACTAAAATCTGCAAATAGCTGCAAATTAAATGGTGACAACATGTATAAAGTCGAGTTGTGCGGAGAACGGATGAAGAACAATTAGAACATGAGACATGACATCTTCATGTTCTTGATGAACACGGTAGAGCATAAACAATAAATAAACAAAAAAATTAGATTTGACAATTTAAAGATAAAGTGACTTAAGTGTTTCTTACTGCTTTGGATGAGCCATCAAGATTCGATCTTTAGATCATGTACATCTGCTATAGACATCTTCATTGACAAAAACTGATCAAACATCAAATAATCATAACATATTGTTAATATACAGGTGGATTATTTCATTTGAGATCAGATCAATATAATTATAAATCAATTTAATTCTTATTAAAAATAGAGAATAACACAAATGTTTGGTCCTCTTCATCCACAAAAAAATGATACTTACCTTATATTTCATACTTGGTCGATAAAGTTATTTAAAAGAGTCGAGAATAAGTTACCATTAGTAAACGAAAACATACCATTCTATCAATCGTTTATTGTTAGTATGCATCATAAAGACCCTTTGTTAATTAATTTAGAAACATTATGACGAATATGAATAAATAAATCAGTCATGAGCCTAAACAAAAATTAATCTAACCCTCAAATAACATGTACAGATATCAGAAATCCATAACCCTCAAACCTAAAACAGATCAGTTTAATATATCAAACTCGACATGAATATATTCAAAACGAAAACATACCATACTTTTGGTCGCTCCAAAAGTAAGGGAATCCATATCTTTAGATGCAACAGCATAGACCTAAGGCAGATTGTATATTATATGCCAAACTAAATGAATAAGCGAATGAATCAAGTTTAAGCGTGATGCAAATGGAAGATGTTAATAATTAACTATAGAACATCACTTTACAAAAAGTCAATTTACATTTAAAAACAGACAATCATACCTCAATTCCCTGCAAATACGAATCGGCTGAGACTACATACACACAACTCCATTCTCAATTTCCCGCATATCCATTTTACTCCTACAATATTTGCAACACACAAAATGAGAACAAATAATAACATAAATTAACTTTTTTCAGGTTATCATACAACTAAACCCAGTAAATTGGCTATGAAGTATCCCAACTGAAAAGCCCACCTAAGGGTGTTTTGCAGAAAATTAATTACATATAGTTTTTACAAATGGATGGTAAGAATCTAAAATAAGAAAAATAGAACAAAAACACCAAAAATGGAGGATTTAGGGTTAAGAAGCTAACCTGATTACCTAACAGAACCTCCATCGTGGGCTTTGTAACATCTTCTGCAACCTATGTCCAAACAACGACTCCTTCATCGCTTTAGCGAGAGACTACTTTGTTGTAGGACTGTCTCTTCAGCAGAATACGCTTCGGTGATGTACGAACCAAAGTCCAACCGCCGTTCCTTCCCATGCCACCACCGCGTCACCGCTACTACCTTCGATTATGAACACAAACCTAAGGTCAGAAATACAAATCGAAAACCTGCAGTCGGAAATCTGTCCTGATGAAATAGAGAATGAAAGGGAAAATCCAGATGAAGATAGAGGATCAATGAAGCTACAGCTCTACGAAGAAGACGAAGGTACCTCGGTTCTCTCCATCTATGCTCGGTTCGTGGGACGACAATGGTCGTTTGACGGCGATAGGAAGAAGCCAAAGATAGCTAGGGTTTGACGGCCGATGTTGAGCTTCAGCTTGCTCGCTTCAAATGAAAGAGGCTGCCTTTTATATTTAGGGTACGAAGAGAGGATTTCAAGTGTTTTAGCATTGAAGTATTGTACATCATGCTTCAAGAATAGTACGGGTCTTAAAATTAAGACATCTTCATTTTCTCTCTCCAATATGCATTATATAATATATATATATATATATATATATATATATGATATATATATATATATATATATATATATATGAGGGACACCTAGCATTACAATTGTCTTGAAACTTTACTTGTAAAGTTACAAGTAATCATACCTACTTTGTAGGTAATGATTACAAATGCACACACACAAGCTTAAATCAAGAGGCCACACATTCTCCCACACCACCCCCACCTCACGCCACTCTCTCTCTTCCTTTCCCCCTCTGTTCGGCCGTAACCCCCTCCCCCCTCTCTTAAGTTCGAAAATTCCATCACACACACACATACTCTTCATTTTCTTCATGCATTAAGAGATTTGGATATCAAACACTCAAGAATCAAGCAAGGAATAGAGATCATACTCCATATCACTTCAAAATCTCCAAGTATGAAGCTTTCTCTCTCTACTCTCTCTTTAGAATTTTGAAGTTTAATTTCAGGGTGATGTATAACGATCATGGATGAGGGCAAGTGCTGGTCGGACTGGCATTAAAGTTGGCTTGTTTGGGACCGCTTGAGTACTTTGAATAATGTTTCTAAATAAACTTTTGTTTCTAATAATGGTACCATGGAATAAATAACGACTTTTGAAGAATAATTTCCTTAACTCAAGTTTACGCGACCAACTAATTTTAATTAACGCTTAGTCTATTAAAACAATTACCAACTTCCGTTACCACCACCATTAATGTTTTTCCGCTGCGATTTTCGGGGTGTTACATGGACGGCGGTGGATTTAAGAGGGGCAGCGGCGGTAGCGACGGGGGTAATGGAGGGGTTCTGGTGACGGTTTTTGACAGGGGAAGTGGTGGTGAGGTCGCGAAGCAGTGGCGAAGGGAGTGGTGTTGTGCGATGGTGGTGGCAGCCGGTGGTGGTGGCGATCGGAGATGGTGGTTGTGGAGCTAGGGTTTTGTGGGAGAAAGGGGGACGGGAAGAGAGTGAAGAGGAAGGAACCGACTTCTCCTTTTTCTTCTTTAAAAATTAAAAAAAAATTCCTTATCACCCCCTTAAGTTTTAAAGTTGAGCATTTGAGACCCAAACTTTAACAAAAACCAAATTTTTCTTAATCAAACTTAATTTTATCATCGAACACCTAAAGTTAATCCCGTTTAATACTGAAAGCTTCCCCTGAACTCAAGCCCGAGAGATTTCATATCTGACAACTTAACCCGAAATAAATAAAAAGATAAATAAGATAAGACTAAACAAAATAGAATAAATAAAAAAATAAAAATATGATAAAATAAAATAAATAAAAAAAACTTAACCGACTGAGTTTTGAGTGAGGAGGCATTGTGAGGGATCATACCATATAGTCTGTGACTGAGGAACCCTTTTCAGCTTCAGTTACTTCGTGTGTTCAGGCGATTGCTGGCATTCTTGGTCCATCTTTAAACTTATGCCGCTTTCGCTTACTTAGGCAGTCTCATCACTTAATTTTATATTTTAAGGTTTATTAATTATGAAAATCTATCCATGTCACACACTCTATCAAGTACACCTGGTTTCCGTACAACATTTTTCACGACACCTTTCCTTAAGTCTGGCATCATGCTCCAGACTGGGTTGAGAAAAGAAAGAATAGATCACGGAGGTTTTGTTGGATAATATACATAGTCAACTGAATTTTTGAAACATTTTTGATAATGCTCTCATCAGTGACAAATGCTGAGGATTTTGGACACTTGAGGGTCTCTTTTGATTGTGCACATTGGCATATTTTGGGTTTATATTGTATGTACAATGTGATCTTAAACGTACGTGGACGAGGGAGGTTCCAGGTCTCTGCTTTCGCAGAACAGAGGAGTCCCGACTCACGTATAACATTCCCAGGTCATTGCTTACGCAAAGCAGGGGGAATGGGAGTTTTTGAGCATGACATCAAAACTCAGAATCGGGCGTGTGTCTCAGGATTCATGATGCACAGTCAAATAGAAATTGTACTAACCTAAGTGTGTATTTTCCTTCAAGCATCATACGTTATCTGTAAGTGTTGTGACACAACATACCTTTTGATTGATTGACAGCAGAGCCTACCAAGCATATCGGCCATGAATCACAGCTTTTCACCTCCACCTTACACGTGTCAGTCAGCAAACACCTGGAAATTTATATCACTTCTCAACCTGGTCAACCAAAACCAGTAAAAAAATTTAAAAGCACATAATTTAGAGGAAACATTAAATGTTTATTTATATCTTCCCCTTCCCTTTAGATATATTTTTTTTAAACAATAAAGAAACACTATTTGTTTGGTTTTTTTTTCATATTTCAAATTTTTTTTTCTTTTTTTTGAAATAAAATAAACAAGAACATGAAAAACAGTTGCCAGATAATCATCAAAGGCTATCATTCGGAGGCCTTTGAGACACATTTCAAAATTGGCACAGGGAAGGGGTTTTGTGAACATATCCGCCACATTGTCATCCGACCCCACCCGTTCTAAATGAATGAGCCTGCGTTCATAGCAATCCCGAATAAAGTGTGTTTTTATGTCAATGTGTTTGGTTTTTGAGTGCTGCACAGGATTTTTAACAATTTGCAAAGCAGTATTGTTATCACAGAAAATGGGAGTATCAAAGAAATTCAAACCGTAATCTCCCAGCTGATGCTGCAACCATACCACCTGTGAGAAGCAAGCAGATGCAGCCACATATTCTGCTTCGGCTATCGACTGGGACACCGTGTGTTGCTTCTTGCTTTGCCATGATACCAGCCCGTCACCTAAGAATTGAGCTCTGGCGGATGTGGATTTCCTGTCAAGCTCATTACCACCATAATCACTGTCAGTGAAAGCATACAGATTAAATCCTGACTCTTTAGGGCACTAGAGGCCCAGTCGTAGCTGACCCTTCAAATATTTAAAAATACGTTTAACAAAAGATAGGTGAGAGAGTTTAGGATGAGCCTGGTAACGTGCGCATTGGCACACTGCAAGCATGATATCTGGACGGCTGGCGGTTAAATACATCAGCGACCCAATCATAGACCGGTACATGTGCTCGCTCACCGGTTGACCGTCTGGATCCCTGGTAAGTGCAGGCCTGGCCGCCATGGGTGTGGAAATAGGCTTCGCATCCATCATCTTGTATTTTTCCAAAATTTCCGTGACATATTTGGCCTGGTGGATAAGTATCCCACTGTCACTTTGCTTCACTTGTAATGTGAGGAAAAACTCCATCTCGCCCATCTGACTCATCTCAAATTTTGTGCGCATCACCTTCTCAAACTCTTTGCACAAATCTTCATTGGTTGACCTGAAGATGATGTCATGAACATATACTTGCACCATGATAATGTCATGCTCCACCTCCTTTCTAAAAAGCATCTGATCCACTATGCCTCTTGTATACCCATGTGCTAGAAGATAACCAGTCAAAATCTTGTACCAAGACCGAGGGGCCTGGTGTAAGCCATACAATGCCTTTTCTAGCTTGTACACATGATACGGGTATTCCTCATCAATGAAGACAAGAGGTTGAGTGACTTATACCTCTTCATCCATATCAGCATATAAAAAGGTTGTTTTCACGTCCAATTGGTAGACCGTGAAGTTCATGTAGGATGCGTAGGCTAAAAGAACTCTTATTGCCTCTAATCGAGCAACGGGCACGTACACTTCATCATAATCCACCCCTTGAATCTGTTTGTGGCCTTGAACCACCAACCTGGCCTTGTTTCTGACATTAATGCCGTTGTCATCCTTTTTATTCTTATAAAGCCATCGAGTCGTGATGACCTTTTTATCAGTAGGCCTTTCCACTAACCTCCAAACTTGAAGCCGGGAGAATTAATTCAGTTATTCATGCATAGCTTCTACCCAACTAGGATCTGTTAAAGCCATAGTAATGTTGGGGGGGGGGGGGGCTAAATTTGTGAGATGAAACATGAGTATAGGCAATGATTGATGTCCCTAACCGGCATCTTGTTATCACCCCTGATGCTAGCGAACCAATGACGTTGTCCAAGGGTGATATTTATGGATCCTGGTTTCTGCAACGGCTTGAATGGGGATTACAGGGGGTAGATTTGTTTGATCTGGTTCATTATTTGTTTCAGCTTCTCCCCCTGCAGCAGCTCCATGTGTTTGAGCAGTGTCTGTATCAGGGTTGTCATCTGCCTCATGGTCATTCTCAGGATATCAACTGTTTCCTGTACTGGTGTATTATCTGTTTCAGGGGAAGTGACCGGAGCTTTTGTAATGGACTGAGTTATTGACGGTCTTGAGATTGTGTCTTCAAAGAGTTCTTCGGCTATGACTGGTTCCAATCCTAACGGAAGGAAGAAATGATTGTAGTCAAAAGCTTGAGGAGGACCCACTCCACCATCTGATGGAGTTTCTTCTAGCCAATCCACATTGGTGGATTCCATCACAATCCCGGTTGTTTTGCTGAATACCCTGTAGGCAGAGCTGGCAGAGTAACCTACAAAATAACATTCGTCAGATTTAGCAGCAAACTTTGGTACTTCAGTATTTACTAAAACTGAGCAAAGACACCCAAAAGCCCGAAGATGCCTAATTTTGGGCTTGTCATGATAGATTAGCTCATAAGGGCTCTTCTGCTGGCGCTTATTAATAAGAACCCTGTTCTGGACATAACAAGCAGTGTTAACTGCCTCTGCCCAAAACATGGTAGGTAGCTTAGAATCAGAAAACATAGTACGAGCAGCTTCAATTAACGTCATGTTGCATCATTCTGCTACACCATTCTGCTGAGGAGTGTAGGGGGCACTGTATTGATGCTCGATTCCTTTTTCAGCATAGAATTCATCAATGGTGTGATTCTTGAATTCCGCCCCATTATCACTCCTGATGGCCTTTACTTTAGCTTCAATTTGTTTTCAATGAGCTTGATGAATGCAATCAGTACACCTACAACATCACTTTTCTTTGATAGAAAGAAAACCCATGTGAAACGGGAAAAATCATCAGTAATAACTAAACAGAATGCACATCGGTTAAGACTTAACATACTGACTGGACCGAAGAGGTCCATGTGAAGCAGCTCCAGGACAGATGAGATTCTGTTGAACACCTTTGGCTTATGGGGACGTTTGTGCTGCTTCCCCTTAGCACATACCACACACTTCTTCTTGAGCACAAATTCTTTGATTGGAAGGTCTTTAACAAGTCCTCCTCTAGCAAGTCGATTCAGGTTCTTCAGATTCATATGCCCCAATCTTCTATGCCACAACTGAGCGTGGTTCTCAGCAGTATTAGAGAGGAGACATGCCACCTCAGATGTGGGGGGTTTCTGCATGTTAAGCACATAGGAGTTACCATATCTTGGTGTTCTCATCAACACCTAATCGTTAGGGATGGAGTATCCAGGTTTGAGAATGAGACATTCTTTATTGTTGAAGAGAATTGGATACTCTCGATCACATATTTGTGAGACACTTAACAAGCTATGCTTCAACTGCTCGACATAATTGACATCGTGGAAGCTGAGGCATCCATTGCGTACTGTGCCTTTCTGACTGATATATCCTCCAACTCCTCTGGCGAACGACACATATCCTCCGTCAAATTCTCCAAGTCTTGCAGTAGACATATGTCGCCCGTCATAAGCCTGGAACAACCACTGTCAACTACCATAGGTTGCTAACAGTCCTCCTTGGCTGTTCTTGCATTCAAAGGAGATTAGTTAGATTTTGGTACCCAGGTCTTAAATGGTCTGGGTGAAGTTGGTTTGTCCTTGTTTGGACTGAGACTGTCTTTCTTGTTGACATCTTTGGGTTGGTGATTTTCCTTCCCAAGCTCCTGTTGTTTATTCTTATTTCTTTTTAACTTTTCACCTCTTGGAAAGACGTGGAGTGTTTTTTATACACTCCAGTTGGCTTGAAGGACAAATTCACCTGTTTTGGAATGTTCCACCTATCATCCTTCCTCCAACCATGTGATTTAGCTGAACCAACTAGATTTGGATGGAAGGGTGTTTTTGAAAAGGATTTGGAGATAGATTTTAAAATTGGTTTTGAATGAACAGGTGGTTTTGGAAAAGTATCCTGCTTTGGGTGAGAGACAGATTTTGAGGGTTCAACAGTTTTTGGGACCCAAGCAGGCTGAGACAAAACTTTAGAGTGCTTTTTAGATTTTTTAGCATTTTGACTCACTTTATTTTTCACAGGTTTTGGTTCTTGTTTCTGTAGTTTGGGCTTTTGAATCACTTCGAGTACCCTTGGACACTGGGGTACTGCCTGCTGCACCTTCCGGTTTGAAGGTGCGGTCCTTAGAGTTGGTCTAGCATACATCTGTGCCTGTGGAGGTTGTGGAGCCAACTTCTGCACCTTGAAGTTTGAAGGTCCAGATTTTTGTTTTGGGCCAACCTTGTGTTTGGCCCAGTGGGATAGTCTTCTGCTGGACCTTCTTGGGATAATAAGGTTCATAAGGACAGTGCAAGCAGTTTCTTGCCACGTGCCCCGGTCTACCGCACACATGGCAAGACTGTTTCTTTGGATACGCGGGAGCCTGTTGTTGATAACGCCCAGTGGATATCCATTTTGGTTTTGAACAGTTTTTATGGATCCAGACGGCCTTACCATGTGGCTTTGTAGTTAAAATATACTCCCGCTGTATCGACTTGAATTGGTCGTATGCAGAATTAACTTCTGGGTACGGGACAAAGTCATGGGGTTTGGTGTCCCGTACTTTCTGTACATTTTTGACAGGATTGTCAATCTTATTTTCACGAACTTTTATACCACTTAACTTATCACAAGCGGGTTTGGGACCAGCAACCAGTGGTCTCTTACCCCTTCTTAAAATCCTAACAGTCCTCGATGGTTTCATAGGTTTTGCATCAGATTTACCAACATTAAACAAATCACATTCAGAAGTTTTTCCAAACAAAACAAACTCAGAAGTTTTTCCAACCAAAACGGACTCAGAAGTTGTTGACCCAGACTAAACAGAAGATTCAAAATTTTCAAAATTAAAGTTTTTATGAAAATCAGTAGAACTAGAACTCTTAGAGCACTCCTTGCTATCCACTACCCCTGCTTCATTTTTACCTTTATCTGCACAACAAGTACAAGTGTTAGTAGTGTTAGAAACAGGAGCAGATATCTTAATTGGACAAGCAGCGATCTTTCTATCAATTTCAGCCAGAACTTCTAATGTGGTCTTTGAGATTTCAGGATCAGAAATCATTTCATGCATTAATGGCATTGGCACTATGTGAGTGGATGGATGTTTTGTCCTTTACCTCAGTACCGAGACCTAGACCAGAGTTGGCTTTGAGATGCCGCATTCGGGCATCTGTGTTGTAAAAGAGAGAACTAGCCTTCATCATTTCAGATACAATCTTATCGTTTCGTTCAATTTTATTTTGTGATGATCCTAATTTGGCTTTAAGTTCCTCTACCTCCTTTGTTAATGATTCAACTTTTGCGTTAGCAACTTTAAGATAAGTACTTTTATTACTAACATCACGTTGAAGATTTTTTATGTCTAGCTTAGCTGCTTCTAATTTTTCTCTAAATATTCTACTCTGATTTTTGCATTCCCTAAACTCTCTTGAAGTTGACTCATGATTTAGTGTCTCATTGGTGAACTTACGTTCCCAGTCTCTACATTCATTAAACACAGATAAACATTTTGAATTTGAACATACCTCATTGCTGCTGGCGTGAGACCCTGGAGTGATGTTTGCCATGAATGCATGGTGAAAGACTTCAGCAGCATCTTTCTGTGCTTCTTCTTCTGCAAGGAGGGCCACATGTTCAAGTGTCAGACTCAAGTCTTCCACTTGTGAAGTCCAATCATATCCTGGTGTGTGCTGAACCACCAGTGCCCTATCATTCTTCCTTTTCTCCTTCTTCACACCTTCACTTCTGTCCTCAGCTTTGGCATCTCTTTCAACCTTTGGCTTGGTGCACTCTCTTGTCTAATTCCCATACTCATTACAGTTGTAGCACCGCAGGTTAGCCTTGTTGAAACTGAGCTTGATCCCTTTTCCTTCATTCCAATCCTTCTTCCCTGTCTTTGCCATAAACTACCTAGCCCTTAAAGCTGACATTCCCATATGATATGAGATGTCCATGTGCTCCAGGTCTTCTGGGTTGACTTGATTAACGTCATCTGGAGTTAAGTCAGTGGGTATAAGAGAACCTGCAACGAGTGCCTGATAGAAACTCATAATACCTACACCAAGTGCAAAACTAGGATCTTTGGTTAGTACATTAACATCTAAAGAAACAAGGTTTGATGTTCCAGATGTGCTTGACCCAGTGGCTTGAGCAATAAATCCCACTGGATTAGAATGTGTGTTGTTAGGAGCAGCAGCTGGTTGTGAGATGAAAGCTTGATTAACTTGGTTCATTAATGCTCCATTGCCCAATTTTCTGCCTCTCTTCTGTTTTTTTTCTTCGTAAGCTCTAATGGTTGACATGAGCTCACTCAGTGGTGAGGTGTTCATTTCGACTGTCTTCTCAATTAACTCAATTGTGCTATCCCAGTTTAGTGGAAGTGAGTTCACCAGTTTCTTGTTTACCTCTACCTGTGTGTATGTGACTCCAGCATCTTTCATTCCAGTCACAATTTTGATGAAGCGCTGAAGCTGAGTCTCAATGTTTTCACCAGCTACATAATTGAATTCATTGAATTTCTCCCTGAGATTTTCTCTTCTGGATTCTTTCATGTCATCATTTCCTTCATAGGCAGCAACAAGCATCCCAGAGTGTCTTGGCAAATTTGTATTCCTTGAAGGCTTCGGTCACTTCGGGGGATAAGGCCATGGTTAATGCAGCCAAGGCCTTTCGATCACGTTCTACCTTTTCCCAATCTTCTTCAAGCCAGTCGGACTTTTGCTTGGGTTGAGCCTCCTGACTAGCTACAGGATCTGCCTTCGGAACATAGTCTCCCACCTCAACAGATCTCATGATCTTGGGATCATGATAGTTTACGTAGTTTACAAACCTATACTTCCAGCTCATAAAGTCTTTTCCTGACAGCAGCCGAGGTGGTCTGGAATTCGTTCTGATCTTTGCATCCATCTCGAGAGTTGCACTCGACAGACTTGACATGTCAAAGGCCATTGCAAACACTGAGAGGCAAGAAACAGGGGTTTTCGATCAAGAGAGGATGGGTCGAAAAGGGGTTTTCGGTCGGACAGGGCTGATCGAAAAGTACTTTTCGATTGGATAGATGCTTGATCGAAAAGTGTACTTCCCGATCGAAAAGCAGAGATGGATCGAAAAGTCTCAGTGGGGACTTTCCGATCGAATCGAGAAGCTGATCGAAAAGTCACAGTATGGACTTTCCGATCGAGATTGCAGATCGAGAAGTCAATGGATGGTACTTCTCGATTGATGAAGGTTGATCGAAAAGTCACTAATGGGGACTTTCCGATTGAAATCAACTGATGGAAAAGACACAGAGGGTCTTTATCGATCACAGGAACGCGAAAGTAAGGGTTTTCGATCAGAAGAGCTGATCGAAAAGTCTTCACTTGGCTCGAAAAGTCACTGATTCGCGAACAAATGGTCTTGAAAGATTATGTTTTGACTTTAAACCTGCAAAATACTTCTGAATCGTGCTAAATGCTAAAAATCACCAACAAACACAAATCGTTAGTCACCTAAAACTTGAATCCGATATCGCGAGAGCCTCGAAACTTGCGTTTCTTAGCTCTGATACCAATTGTAAGGATCGAAGCAACCCTCACGCGATATCAAAGTCTACAATCACCGTGCGGAATTCGGTGATTATAGGTGATTCAAGACTAATAAACAAATAAAATAAGTAAGCAATGAAGAACGAGATAAAAACACAAACCACAATGAGGAAAACACTTGAATAAACACCTTTGGACTGCAACACTTGAATCGAAATTCTCTGAGGAGAATTTCGTGAACACCAGGTTTCAAGAACACCACAAACAGCAACCCTAATCTCCTAAACTAGCTATCCTTATATAGGAAACCCAATGCTTGTTCAACAAGCTACGAAAAATCAACCTAGAAGCCCTATAATTCGACCAAACACAAGCCCACACAACCCATTTACATATTTTACCCAATTACAATTCAACTAGCCCAAAAGTAATTCTAATGCAAAAGCCTCACAAATATGGACTCTACAACAACAAAGCACCTAAAGTAATACCAAAATTACACTTTCTACCCTAGACATGATTTAACTAAACTAACTAAACCAACTAACACTACTAATTATGATACACACACATCACACTGAAAATGCTCTAACAAACATGAAAAAGCATATACGGATCGATTCTATGGTAGATAATATCGAAACGGAAGTTTTGTCATATATTGTGTTGAATGATTAAATAAACCAAAGAAGTATACAACGATTAAGGACCGGGGGAGGTTGGACAGAACCTCCCTTCTCAACACTTGATCTGGATAGACTCTGGACATAAACTTACAAAGAATTACAAAGAAGAAACAATTTATACTTGTGTAATTCTGTCCGAAGTGGGATCCATCCAAACCCTATCCGAACTTCAGGTTCTGATCACCTTCAGATGCACACGAACATCAAGTTTGGCTGGGGTTCGGATCCCAGTTCATGCCCTAATCAATTCAGTCTGTTTTGACAATTCAAACAGTAACGACCACATAAGGTTCATGTATCAACAAATTCCCTCTTGGATGTTACTATCGAATCTAGACTTTGATCTTCTAGCAATCTTCAATCAGCTTGCTGCACACGCCTCTATCTTTAGCAAACTCCCCTTGACTGAAACTTCAGGTATGCAGGAAACAGCTTGCAATCTTGTACAATCATCACAATCAATAAAATTCCCTCTTTCTTCAACCATAACAACGGTGAGAACATATCAATCACCTAGTGGGACACTTTAACCACCGGATATGACATCAAGATGCAGGATTACTTCATTTAATCATCATGAATGAAAAACAAAATCCACTGTAAAGACATGGAGCGATGGATCGTTTGCTAATCTAGTGATATCGAGGTGAAACGAGATCAAAAGTAAATACAAATATGATTTGTATTGATTGAAAGCTTGAGAGGATTACACACCGAAACACACACATATAATGTAAGATATGACTCAGATATTTCTAGTCTAAACAAGTCAACCTATTTATAGGTAACACATATTAGACTGCGTACCATCCTCTGTACCATAGGTACGGGAGTACCATTTGGTACGGCGGACCAACTGGTACGCAGCCCTTTAGACTCATACAAACGCTCTCATATAGATACAATACACGAGACACACTGTAGCATAGGAATATGCTCTAACAAACTCCCCCTTAACGTGTAGTGTATCTATTCTAACTAAATCTCTAGTCTTTAATCTTTAACATTGCTGCATCCGATCTTCAACTTGAAATCTTGTCAGAAATAGAGCTTGCATGGCTGGATCAAGACTTGAACACTCTTTGAACTTCAAGATCCACTTGTGAAAGATACAACAAACTCTCCCTTTCACCATACTTGTGTCTTGACACACTTAACCTGCAACTTTAGAAGACAAAAGTGCGGTTTTTCCTTTTGATTTACCAAAATTAATTTAATCTTGGCGCAAAACTTCTCTTTGAGAATCCAAGATATTGATTTTGAAACTTGTAATTGTATTAAGTGTTGATCGATCGAAAACAAATAAGAAATAAAATCTTTTTGGCTTTTAGAAACTTTAGATCAAAACACACCTAAAATCTTTTTAATTTTTCAAACTTATGCTAAAACACACAGAAAATCTTTTTGGATTTTTCTGAAATGAAAATGTAAATGCAATACTGAATCACACTCTATTTTTGATTTGAGAAATAACAATATCTGGGATCATATTGGTCACAACGCGCTGAACTACACTTCAATTTCAATTATTGTAGCACATAAGCCATGTCGGTTTGCAGATATAATTTGTCCAACTTTAAACTATGGCATAATCATACTCATAACATCTGGATATGTTAAAGTATTGATTAATTTTCTTTGACCAGTGTACCCCACACTATCAGACATATTCAGATATGTTTCACACACTTTTCATGTGATTATACTTGTGAATTTCACAAAGTATGTATGATTGTTTTTATTATTCATGATATCGTCAACTGTGTTCCATGCAAAAAGAAACAAGAATGTTAAATCGTCTACCTTAAGGTCGATCTTTCGATATGCAGATAAGGCCTCAGATTTAACAAAATAAGAAAATAAAAACAAGTTGAAAATGTATAACCCAACAACAATCAGGTCGGTACTCCCGTTCACGCAGAGAAAGTCCGATGAGTTATACGAAACACCAAGAAAAATAAAGCAGAACCTCAAATGAACAACAATCAGGTCGATATTTAGAAAATTAAAGAAAGTCCGATCGTTTGAGAAAATAAAGAAAATCAAACAAGTTTAAATCTTTGCAAAATGAATACATGTATACACAGTGACTTCTCATTTTATTTTCACATATTTTTTCTTGATACCTTGAAATACGCATCAAGATATTGTCCACTAGCTCAAGCATCAGATTTAATGTATATCACATTTGAATACTTTCTGATTTGCCAAGCCTACCTAGCACATCGAACAATGATCTTATGGCTTTTTCACTTACTCTATCCGCGAGTCAGAAACGTTAGCCAATGTACTATCATTTCCCAATGATCAATTTGTCAAAGTTTTTATATATTGCATCTATTCACCTTCCTTGTAAAAATACGTAAAAGAAAGAAAATTGATCGACCAAACACTGACACTTTTCAGTTTTAATTTTGAAAGAACACGTTTTCTTCAAAAATTTCTTTCGAAAGACTTTTTGAGAATGATAAAGCATTAAAACTTAAAATTATGCAAGTTTTTCACTATCAGTAACACACGCATAATAGGTCTTCTTGAAGAAACCTACAGACACCAGATAAACATTAGCAATTTTGGGATCGGCCCGAGTCAACTACCTCAGGTCACCCAGTGTTTTCAACATGGTCTTTAACGATCTTGGAAACAACTCGGGGTTTCCAGATCATGGGCGAATGAATTTTTTTTTAATGAATCCACAAAATCATCAACTTGCGTCTTTGCCCAAGACGGCTGACTGGTTGATTTGAACATGGTCGGTGGTTCATAAAAAATTTGACCTTTTTCATTCACATACTTAGCAGTTTTGTTAACATAAGAATGATTGCTCGCATTCGTAGGACATTGAGCAGCGAGATGTCCTGGTTTACGACATGCGTAACATTTTCTTTGGAAAATAGTAAGGGAACTGCTACCTAGATTTGATTCAAAATATTGATTTTTTTCAGAACCAAAGGAATCAGAGAACCCTTCAGAAGAATCATACCTTGGAGGTGAACTTCGTGGAGAATAACCTGAGCCAATTGAAGAACCTCCAGAATAATAATGAGCATTATTTGAATTGAACACATGTTGTTTCTTCTATTTTGGAGTGTTCTTTGTACTTGAAACATGATTCTTCATCTTTTGTTGACTTGGATGAACAGAGTCTTCTTTAACTTCATAACCAACGCCTTTATGCTTATAACCCTGAAGCGTTGAAGAATTTAAAGAAGACCCAGAACTTTCTCTTCATTTAGCTTCGCTAGTGAATTTAGCTTTAATATCTTTTAAGTTGTTATGCATAATCAAAGCTTTTTCTTCTTCATTGACAGAGGAAGAACCAGAAGCAACTTTCTCACAAATCTTTTCATTTTCCAAAGATATGGAAGTTGTTGCAAACTTTGGAGCTTTTCCCAATTTTTGTTGCTGTTTCCCAGTCTTGAATTACTTCTTCTTTGCATGAGTTGCAAATTTAGAATAATCTTGTAGTTCAGCCCTTGGATCAACCGGCATAGATGAAGAATTTAATATCACAACCGGTGCAGGAACTGTATGCAAATCTCCAGCTGTCACACTATCCTCACTCTTCTCTTTGTTGTAGATATCATTCAGCACTGTGGAGACAAATTGCAGTTTTCACCTGTTTTTGCAAAGTAAGAATCTCAATTTTCAACTCGGAAATCTTCACTTGTGCATCTAACAAATCTTTCTGAGTAGCAATAAATTGATCTGAAAGATCATTGTATTCAGAATTTTGTTGTCTTTTGACATCACAGATTTCCAATAATTCGGCATGAACCTTCTCCCATTTCTTCTTAAAATACTCAACATCTTGTGTTAAGTGCCATTCTTTTCTCGAAACAAACCATTATCATCTTGAAGCTTTGAAAGTTCTTCTTGTAAATTTAAAACTCTATTAGCTGCTTCAATCGCAATAGCATTTGCTTTCTCAAATTTCTCCTGAACAGGATAACTTTTTGCAAAATAAATTCTCAAAATCTTGTACATCATCAAGATGCTCAGCCTTTTCTTTTTCATACTCTTCAGCCAACTGAATTGACTTTTTCTAAATCAGCATATCTTTGTTGTGAACATTCCAAAGCAACTTTCACAACTTTACGTTCTTCAGTTATCAAACTATTATCCTATAACAAAGATTCAAATTACCATTTACAACAACACAAGCTTCACATTTAACACACTCTGCCTTTTGCTCTTTTGTAGCTTCTTCAATAATATCGTCCATTACTGTTTCACATGAACTTGTTCCAGAATCCGACTCAGTCACTTCTTCCCGTACAATTTCGGCAATAAGTGCAGACTCATCAGGATACAATGTAACATGCTGGTTTAGATCAGCATTGTAAACTAAAGCGGGTGATGTTTTGTAAACAGAATTTGTGGTAGCATTATAGGATGAATGTGCTTTCTTCTTAGAAGTGGAACTTTCTGAATTTTGAATTGCAGTTAATGCCATCTGATTATTTCTTTCAATTCGTCCAATATCCTTTTCCCAGTCATATCCTTGATTATTTTATGAAATCAAAGTTGTTGGTTGTGAATTGTTTGTTGAAGAAGAGGATGACGATGCTTTTGAATTTTGACATTCACGAGCAAAATGTCCAATCTTGGAACATTTGAAACATTTAACTTTGGATTTATCCAATCCAAGTTTTCCTCCTGGAAGAAAAGATTGTTTACCATGCTTCTTCATGAATCGCTTACCTCTTTCAACAATCATAGCAAATTGCCAATATAAATCTAACTCATTCAGATGATCATCGTCCAACTGACCTAAGTCATTTGTAAACAGATCAGCTTCTCTAATTTTCCCAAAAACTGAACCACTAGAAGATGAGATAAATGGAGATAGCAATGAAGCTAAATCTTTAGGTAGCAATGAACTTCAGCGGACCACTCAGCGTACCAGCTGCGGACCACAATGGTACGACGTAACCGTCAACGTACCAAGCTTAAAGATTGCCTTCCGGAGCAATGATCAGCGTACCAACGTGCTGATGAAGATAGGCATGCGTACCAAGGTGTTCTTCGAGTGCACCAGAAAACTCATGTAGCGTACCAACAACGTACCAACATAATCTCGATTAATTTTTGTTAGTTTGGACGTATTGGACTGTAATTTGCAGCAGTATACTTCTAAAACACTTTAGGAACGTTTTGAAATCAGTTTTGACATTGAAAACACTCGGATATGAGAAAATTTGATGAAAAATGACTCAATACCCACTTTCTCTCTCTAGAAATCTCAAAAATCACCGAATTCGATCAGCAAATGGAACCAGATAGCTCTGATACCACTTGTAAAGACATGGAGTGATGTATCGTTTGCTAATCTAGTGATATCGAGATGAAACGAGATCAAAAGTAAATACAAATATGATTTGTATTGATTGAAAGCTTGAGAGGATTGCACACAGAAACACACACACAGAATGTAAGATATGACTCAGATATTTCTAGTCTAAACAAGTTAACCTATTTATAGGTAACACATATTAGACTGCGTACCATACTCTGTACCATTTGGTACGGCGGACCAACTGGTACACTGCCCTTTAGACTCATATAAACGCTCTCACATAGATACAATACACGAGACACACTGTAGCATAGGAATATGCTCTAACATCCACAAACATCACTGCATTTAATAGAAATCTTCAATCTTCACCGAATTGTAATACATTCTGATCTTTATGAAAACAAACACGATCAACATCTTCAATCACGAAAATTCCCCCTCAGCATAAAATTCATCCCAATATATTACCCCGGTAAATGTATACCTCATTACAGTCTGAAACCTGATCAAGTCTTCACAACTCAAGAGAGTATCGGGTATATGACAGAGATTCCAAACCATTAAATGAAAATTTTGACATATCGGTCGCACGAACATCAGAATGCACCACCTTTCCATGAAGATTAAAAATTACCATCATCCCTGAACTGACTGCTTTTAAATATTCACTTTTTCAATTATGAAACTTTGAAAGTTTTTAGGGTCCCCAATTTCCCCTTAGATAAGTGACATATTCAAATCTTCAATTTCTTATGATTCCAACCCCACATGTTTTTAGTGGAATGATAAACTCAAGTGGCCTGCAACAGAATCTTTAATCTCATTTAATCTTCAGTTTATGTAGAAAGATAATCTCCGACAAATGTTCCCAAGTAATCATAACCATGTCTCCGAATCTCTGTCCATCATCAGAAACACGCGTTCTTGAATCTCTGTCCATCATCAAGAACAATGACTACACACAAGCTCATTTCTTTAAATTTGACCACTAACTCTTAACAAGTATCAGAATCTAGAATTCTTCTAAACATAACACCCCACAGACTACCGAATCAAGGGTAAACCCGATAATTGATCCGCATCTTTAAGATTTCCACCTAACGGTGGTTCGGGGGCAGCGCCTCTGAGAAGCGGGGTCCAAGGGGCAGCAGCCCCTGGCGGGGTCCAAGGGGCAGAGCCCCTGGCTGGGGCCGTCCGAACTAGGTTTGACCAAACTTGAACCGAACTGTATCCGAACCTCATCCGAACCTGATCGGAACTGAGTTGAGCCGAACTTGATCTGAACCTGACCTTCGGATGTCCGAACCTGTCTGAACTCTATCTGAACCCTGAGTTCGGAGCGGTTACTTTTTAGATCTGATGTACTTTAGCCGAAACTTAGACGAACTGGACTGGAAATTTTCAAAATCGCACCCGATTCAGAAATTGATCGAAATTCGACATCTAGATACTTCTGTTAGATGAAAACATGACTCAGAAAGACTCGATTTCTCAAAAACTGATCGGAAACATCTTGAATCACATCTAACCGAAGGTTTAACATCTCATACTTAAGAAAGACAATGAATTTAGACTATAGAAAGAGCCAACAGCTCTGATACCAATTGAAAAACTGTAAGACGAATCTTACTAGAGGTTTGCTTGATCGTAAGAGTGAGAACGAGATGAAAACGAGATGTAAATAAAAGTTTGTTTATTGAATTCTACAAAAGACTCAATTACAAACTCTCTCAAAAGTTCAATCAGAGAAACACTCTAAAAACACATAGTTCAGATCTGGTTTTCTCTCAACTTGTTTTTCACAGTTACCAAAACCAAAGACAAGCTTCCTATTTTAACTAGACTGGCCGAACCTCAGGTGAACTTAAGGTTCGCCTAATCCGAACTTCCGGTTCGGCTGGCAGCAAACTTGTCTTGATCTTCACATCGTCTCGTTCAGATACTTCACATGACGCACATATTATGTATCAACATAACTCATCGGATTTTCCCGCATGTACGGGAATACCAACCTGATTGTTGTTGGGTTATACAATTTCTGCTTCATTTGCTATTTCTTATTTCCTGAACATTTGGACTTTCTTTGCGTGCTTACCAGCCGACCTGGTTGTTATTGTTTAGGGTTCTGCTTTCTTTTTGCATGACACACAATGGATAATCTCATCTTTGAGAAAAACAAAATTAAAAAAGGATGAGTTGCCGATATTTCTGAAAAGTGTGAGGACCATATTCTGAATGCTAGATTAATATACCATAAATATATCAAAAAGCTATAGAAATTGATTTGTCAAATGCTGAAAAAGAATTGATATGGATATATATTGATCTGCATGCTGATGAAGTCAAAATTGAAATGTGCCAGATGCGCTATGTTTGATATGATCTCACGTCTGGATCTTTCTCATAAAAATAGAGTTTGTTCTGTTTTGTTTATTTCATTTCATTTCTGAAAAATCAAAAAGATTTTTAGTGTTTTTTGATATAAAGTTTCAAAAAGCCAAAAAGAGACGTTTTGCCCCAGGATTATTTATGTTGGCCAGGTACTTAGTGAAGAAGAACATCACAATTTCAAGTCTTCTGGAGTTAGTGATCAAGATATAATATATGCATTTTCAAGTATTCAAGATCAGACTAACTTTCAAGCTGAGGGGGAGTTTGAGTAAGGATACTGATGTCTGTTGTAGAAGCATTGATACAACACACATTTTGATATGAAGATGGATTTTACAGATACATCACACGTCGAGGGGGAGTTTGTTAGAGCACGGTTCTATGCGACACGTGATGTATCAGAACGTCCCACTGTAAGGAATATTACTTTGGTGATTTCGGCTGAAGTCTTATTTTGAAGAAGTTCCGGCTGAACAGAGTCCAAGCAGAATTCTGTAGTTCAAGCGGAAGAGACTTTCAAGCAGAAAGAAGCGGTTTTGTCCTATAGTAAATATTCCGGGTGAACTCGATTATCCACCAGAAAATGAGTTCAACCGGACTTTTCCTAAGAAGTCTTTTCAGTCATCTAATCACTGTAAAAGCTTCTTGGCTGCTTCTATATCTATCAAAGCCGCTCTCCCAAAGTAGATAGTTGCTGATCACACATATATCCCATCTGCCGAAGATTATTGTTTTGGTAGTAGTATTTGACTTTTGTAATCAACGGTCTAGATGATCGTATGGAAATCAATGGCTATCATTGACTTCCCTTAGCACTATATATAGCATAGCTCGTCTTCAAGTTTGTACATGGATGTTTGATACTTATCACTGGGTAATATTGTTGAGTTAATGCAAATAGTACCGAGTATATTTTACTTCGTGTGTTACTATATTCATGAAAACAACTATTATTCACATGTGTTAGTCGTAAAGTGAAGGTTAACTTAATTCCGCAAGGTTAATCTTGCAAGTAAATCTTGTAACTTACTTAGGTGTCAAGTAATTTCGATCCTACAAGTTGTATCAGAGTGTTTTCTTTCACTTTGAAGACTTCCAGTGCTTCAAAGTTGATATTTACTTGTCTACTTTACTGTTTTAAGCTTTTCTTTCTCAAAAGATTTACAAAATGAACGATCTTAGTCTCGTAACCTCAAACGGTAGCACCAAAAAACCTCCCATGTTCACTCCTGAGGACTTCGACGCATGGAAGCTCCGTATGGAAGGGTTTGTTCGTTGCTTAGACCACCGTATTTGGAAATCTATGACTGAAGGTCCCATTGTTGTAACTGTTCCAGCAGCAGATGATGAAGAAGTTCGTGTTCCAAAACCGCCTGAAAATTTTACCGATATAGACCACAAATAACTTGACCCTAACTTCAAGGCCTACTGGACCTTGCAAGTTGCACTACCTAACTCCATATTAATTGGTTTTAAGGGGTACAAAATGGCTTTTGAACTTTGGAATGCTCTTAAGGAGATGTATGAAGGAACAAGTGAGGTAAAATAAAATAAAAAGGACATTTTGAAACAAAAATACGAAAATTTTAGTTGCAAATCTGGTGAAACCATGACCAACCAGTACCTTCGATTAGTTCCTCTACTTCATGAGCTTCAAAGAGCTGGTGTAACTCTTAAACAGGCTGATGTAACAAAAAGTTTCTTAGGTCACTACCTTCTATGTGGACTATTTATTCAGTAAGCATAAGAGAGTGCAAAAACCTAAAGAAAATGAAACTAAGTGAACTCTATGGTATTTTATGTGCCTATGAGATGGAAATTAACCTTAAACAAAACTCAGTATCTGAACCAACTCAACCTCAATATACTGCTCTTGTAACCACTGAATTTCAAACTCAAAAAAGCATAAACTCAAATTTTTCTGAAACGGTGTCTCCTAACTTTGAGAACAACCATCATGCTTTTGTAGTTTCTGACTCACACTCCAACTTCACACATGGAGATCTTGAGTGTATTGGATAAGATGACTTAGAAGAGATGGACATTATGACATAACTTGAAATGGTCTTAGTAAGAGCCCAACGTTTCTATAAACGAACTGGGAGAACTTACAAAGAAGCCAAAAATGCACCTATTGGTCTTCACAAAAGTAAGGTTAAGTATTATAACTGTCACCAATTGAGTCATTTCGTAAGTGAGTGTTCAAGTCCAAGAAAGAAAGGTCAGTATCAGAATCAAACTCATGGGAAGAGTCAAGGAAGCAATCATCACAACAACAAAAACTACAAGAACAATAACACCAATGGTACCTCAAACTCACAGCCAACACTGCCAAAACCAAGTAGAAGTGGAAACAACAATAACTCAACTGTAGCTGTGGAAAACCAAACAGAGTTTGTTAAATGGGAAGATGTTATTGCAGAATTTGAGCCAATCAACCATGCACTCATGGCCAAGGAAGAGTCATCATCTTAGGTAAAAACCTATTCATCAGAAAGTTTAAAAACACCTATGCTCTTCTGCTTGCATTGAACAAGTGGAAAGATACAAGAATCACAATTCTGAGTTAATAGAAGAAGTTTCAAACCTCAAAGAATTAAAAGAATGCTTTAGGAAGAGAGAAAGTTCATACATTTCTAAAGTAACTGCTCTAAATGAAGAAATTGAGAAACTGAAACAAACAAACTCAAATCTACAAACTCAAATTGATGATTTAATCTCCAAGCTGAATGCCTCAAGGAAGGAGACCCAACATGCTAAGGCAGATGTGTGTGCTCTTGAGGTAAAGCTAACTGAAGCTCAATTCACCTGTGATAAGTTCCAAAAAGCAACTGAAAAGGCTGAAAAACTTTGGAAAGGTGCTATGTATGGCAAAAATGGGATTGGTTACACCTCTGTTAAACCACCAGGTGATTACTTACCTGTAATTGAGCCAATTCCCGCCCTACAAACTGATAGCACAGCCAGCTTAGTTGTTGATAACACTGCTTCTGAAACAGTTGTTAAAGAAAAATGTGAAACTGTTAAAACTGAAATCATTGCTGCAAGCACCTCTGCAGCAGTTGATCAATTGAAAATTTTTAAACCAAGGCTTGAAGTGCCTTCACCTATGTTTTATGAACCTAAAGAGTCAAAGGTTGGGGGGAAACATGTTGAAAATGTTAAAACTGGCAAGGGTCAAACTATTGGTAGAATTGTTTTCAGTTAAGAAATTAATGAGAAATCCCCTAGATACACTCAGTCATATGATTCTCCTAGAACCCCATAATGTAGAGTTTGTGGTAAAATGGGCCATTTAGCTACTGATTGTTATTTCAACCCTCTGAACAAAAACCAAGCTGTAAAACCTAAAACTGTGAAAAGTTAAAATTTGGCTAAGAAGCTAACAGGAAAAGTCTCACCTGTTAAAAGTCATACAGTTAAACATTTTGAGTTAAATTCAAATTATGTTTTAAGTGGCAATGAAAGAAATGGAAGTTTCTCAGTTTTCAAAAAAAAAACAAATTTCCGGCTGAAGTTCGAGCGGAACATTTCTCCGCTCTAACTCAAGTTCAACTGGAAAACAAGAAAAACTTCAGGTCTGTCACTGCTTTGAAACAAAGACCGTCTGTGAAGTTTAGTGAAAATTATGAGGTGTTTGAAAGTCAAGGAAGAAGAAACCCTTCAAGAGGAAAAGTCAATCCTTGGAACTTTTTCCAAACGGAAAGAAATTTTGGTCAAAATGAGTTTGTAGCTAGTTTAAGCGGAAGTTCCACTGTTCCGCTTCAAAGTGCAAAATTTGTCAAAAACAGCTTTGCATCACATAAGTATGCTGCTTCACCCTAAAGAATTAGAGTACAAAGTCATAACCAATTTCCAAATAATGATTTTGTGAAAACTGAGTCAAGCAAACAGAGGAAGTTTAGAGAATTCAGAGAGAGAAAAGCACTGGAAAGAAAATCAAAAATAGGAAGTGAAAAATTTCATCAACAAGGTTCTTATCAAAATTTAGATCGTGAGAATGATGACTTGCTCACTGAGCAACCTATTTTAAATACTTTAGTACTAAAAGAGTACAATTTTAATGATGCATTGGGAAGACCCAAGACCACAAAGGCTTGGGTCCCTTACAAAAACTAATAAGTTTGTGATATGTGCAGGTGCAAAATAAGAGTCAAGATCGACTATAGATTCTTGACAGTGGATGCACCAGTCACATATAGGAAATAAAAATATCCTAGAAAACACAACAACATTCAATGGAGGAGCTGTTGCCTTTGGAAGCAACGAGGGGTACATCTCAGCTAGAGGAGATGTTACAAATGGTTCAGTAAGTTTTGATAGAGTTAATCTTGTTGGTACATTAAAAATTTAACCTACTCGGTGTCTCACAAATGTGTGACAAGAGGTTAAATGTTGTGTTTAATGAAAAAGAGGCAATCGTACTGAAATCTGAAATCAAAATTCCTAAGGAAATGGTCTTGGTGAGAACACCCAGGAAAGAAGGAATGTATGTATTGGATATGTCAGTTGCTACTCCTACTAGTGGCACTGCCTGTTTCATATCAAAGGCCTCAGTTGACGAGTCTGATCTTTGGCATAGAAGGCTAGGACATGTGAATTACAAGAACATGAACATAATAGTCAATCTTGGTTTAGTCAAGAATCTTCCTGCTAAACAATTTACATGTTCTAAGCACTGTGTGCCTTGCCTCAAGGGTAAGCAACACAAGTCTTCCTTCAAGCCAAAAGCTGAAAGTTCTATCTCTCAACCCTTAGAGTTGTTGCACATGGATCTATTTGGGCCAACCAGGGTAATGTGTTTGGGTAAAATATCATATTGTTTTGTAATAATTGATGATTTCACTTGATACACCTGGTTTTCTTTCTAAAAACAAAAAAGATGAAATTGCTGAATTGTTGAAAATTATTGTTGTCAAGATTGAAAATTAGTTAAAATTTAAAGTCAAAACAATCAGATGTGACAATGGAACTGAATTTAAAAATCATGTTTTAAATTCATTCTATGAAGAAAAAGGGATAACCAGGTAGTTAAGTGCTCCTAGAACTCCACAACAAAATGGAGTTGCTGAAAGGAGAAACAGAACCTTAATTGAAGATGCCAAGGCAATGTTAGCTAGCTGTAAATTACCTGTGATCTTTTGGGGGCTGAAGCAGTAAACACTGCCTGTTATCTCCAATACAGAATTTTAATTGTCAAAGGGAAAAACAAAACACCATATGATCTTTGGAGAAATAGAAAACCTAACATTTATTTCTTTGAATCTTTTGGGTGCCCTGTTACAATTTTGATAACCAATGAGCTATTGCCAAAGTTTGCTGAAAAGGCAGTTGATGGATATTTTGTTAGGTACTCCGGTGTGTCAAAAGCATATAGAGCATACAACAAGAAAACTAAAGTTATTGAAGAAAACACTGAATGTTGGTAATTCTCAGCCCACTTGGTTATATGATATTGATTCACTAACCACTACATTCAACATAACTGTTGAGAAGCCTGTTGGTAATTATGTGCAGGTACAGGAAATTAACACTTCTGCTGATGAACATTGGAGGAACAATACAAAGAACTTTTTTGTTGACCCTCCATTTTTTCTTTAATCGGCATGAAGCCATTGATGCCAACTGTTTTGAACAACACTTATCATGTCATTCTAATTGAAGCATATGTTGTTCCGGTTCAAAATCAAGCGGAAGAATTTCGGTTCAAGTTCAAACGGACCGTGCTGAAACTCCAGCTCAAGTTCAACCGGAAAATGTTTGTTCAGAGTCTTTGGAGAACTCTGACTCTAGGATCACTGAGCCTTCAAACTCAAATGATTTGGCATCAAATGAGCTCAGTTTTGACCATGAATCCTATGGGTAAATGCCTAGTTCCTAGGAGTTGAACACAACACCTGATCCCATATCACTTAGTGGTAACATGAGTATGATGTAATCATTCCACAACTCAATTCTCCCACAAATGGAAGAAGCCATGAATTCCTAATATTCCAAGATAGAAGAGTTAACAAGTATCATCCGTTGGAAAATGTTATTGGAGATATGTCATCTCCTGTGTTAACAAGGAGTAAATATGTTGATGCAAACATTTGCTTGCATGCAGCTTTTCTGTCATAAGAGGTTCCTACCAAGGTAATGGATGCTCTAGAAGATAACAGCTGGGTAGAAGCTATGCAAGAGGAATTGTTTCAGATCAACAGGCAGAAAGTTTGGGAATTGGTTGATTTGCCAAAGGGGGCAGAACCAATTCGTACTAAATGGGTGTTCAGAAATAAGAAGGATGACAGAGGAATTGTGGTGAAGAACAAAGCAAGACATGTAGTGCAAGGGTATGCTTAAGAGGAAGGAATTGATTATGATGAAGTTTTTGCTCCTGTAGCAAGACTAGAAGCCATCATAATATTTTTAGCCTATGCTGCATTCAAGAACTTCCAAGTATTTCAAATGGATGTTAAGAGTGCCTTTCTCTATGGGTTGTTGGATCAAGAAGTGTATGTATGTCAACCTCCATGTTTTGAGGACCCACACCATCCTAACAAGTTTTATGAGCTTATCAAAGCTTTGTATGGTCTCAAACAAGCTCCTAGGACTTGGTACGAAACCCTTTCCAATTATCTCTTGGAAAATGGGTACAGGAGAGGAGCAATTGACAAAACACTGTTCATCAAGAAGGTTGGTGAAGACATGTTGATGGTCCAAATTTATGTCGACGACATCATCTTTGGTTCATCCAGTTCTGCTCTTTGCAAGGAGTTTGAGGCTCTTATTCAAGCAAACATTGAAATGAGCTTAATGGGAGAACTCAGTTTCTTCTTGGGGATGCAAGTGAAACAAACTGACTCTTGTATTTTCTTGAATCAATCTAAATATATAAAAGATATGCTTAAACGTTTTGATATACAGTCAACTTCAAGTACCAAGACTCCCATTTCCACATCCCACAAGCTCACAAGTGACTGTAGTGGTGAACCTGTGGATGAGCATCTTTATAGAGAAATGATTGGATCACTGATGTATCTCATAGCAAGTAGGCCGGACATTATGTTCAGTGTTTGCCTATGTGCTAGATACCAAGCATCACCAAAGAAGTCCCACATGTTAGCAGTCAAAAGGATATTTAGATATTTGAAGGGTCAACCTAATTTAGGTTTGTGGTACCCTAAGAATTCTCATTTCACCTTCAAAGCATTCACTGATAGTGACTATGGAGGCTGAAATTTGGACAAGAAATCAACTTCAGGCGGATGTCGGTTTTTGGGGGAGAGAATTATCTCATGGCAATGCAAGAAACAAACCTATGTTTCCACTTCTACTGCTGAAGCTGAGTACATTGCTGCTTCAAGCTGCTGTGGTCAATTTATATGGATTCAGAATCAAATGCTAGATATGGAATCACATTCATGGAGACTCCCATCTTTGCTCACAACAACAGTGCCAATCTCAATCACCAACAACCCAGTGAAGCACTCCAAAACAAAGCACATTGATATCAGGTACCATTTTATTAGAGATTGTGCTGAAAAGAATTTGATCAAACTACTCAAAGTTCATACTGACAACCAATTAGCTGATTTCTTCACTAAGGCTTTTGACGGGGCAGGATTTTTATACCTTATCACAGCAATTGGTATGATGAACTTTGATTAAAATCATATTTTCAGAAACCTTTAATAAAAGAGACCGTTGTGTCAAAGAGTTCTTCTCTTGATACAAAAAGTAAAAGAAAAAGAAAATCTTTTTGTTAATTAGAAATCATTTCAGTTCATAGTCAGTAACTTCTGTCAAACTATGAAAATTAACACAAGTCATTTTTTCAAATTTCAAGTGTTTTAGTCTTTCCGTTTCAAGTTCTGGTTCAACCTGTGAGAAAAACAACCTTTTGAAAATCTCCGGGTGAACATCAACCGGAAAAAATGCTTTGTAATAATCGTGGAAAATAATTTTGAAAATAATTCTTCCAAGCGGAAAAATTACCCGCTTGAAATTCAAATGGAAGAAATTTGGTTTTTAAAATAAAGGAGAAAATGGGTCCGCTTGAACTTCCAGGTCAAAAAGTCAAAAATTACTTTTCGTTTAATTACACGGAAGGCACAACCTTTTAAGCGGATACACATTTAATTACCCATTAAGTTTGAACCATTAAATATCCGAGGTTTCAGTAAATATCCTTTTGGATAATGACATGCTTTAAAGAGTTGTTCCGCATAAACCGCTAAGCATAAGTCACATCAGTTACTGAACGGTTGCGTTAAAACCTCTCTCCTCCATGTCACCGACGAAAAAGGTAAAAAGCCCTAGATTACCGTCATTTCTTCATTTCTCACAAAACCCACACTGAAATTCTCTCCAAACTCTCCATAACCTTTAACAAACTGTCAAATTTTCTCTCAAAATCCAACAAATGATGGCTCCCAAAGTGAGCACGAGTGGCTAGAAAGCCTGCCAGTGACTCCAAGTTCCCAGTGGAACACAACCTGGTGGCATATCTCGAAGTACCTAGTAAAACCGATGTTTACATCGACATGATCGAGTTACTGAAAAAGTCCCATCTTCATCATGCGCTGACAGTTGAAGCGGTGATTTTCGAAGAAATCATGGAGGAATTCTGGTCAAACGCCAAGGTAGTCGAAGATAGCGATGGTGGTGAAACAATTGTGTCAACTGTACAGGGCACAACTATGGAAATAGATGAGGGAAAGGTTAAAAAATTCTTGAAACTAAGGGATGAAGATGGATATATCTTTGTGGATTCTAAGAAATACATGCCGCTATTCAGAGCCATAGGCTATGGGGGTTCACCAACAAGTAAGACAATCAAAAAGGGGCAACTTCCATACAAATGGTGATTCCTTGCTCATATAATTTTGGTGTGCCTCACTCCGAAGAAAGGAGGTTTCGATGAACTAGCCGCTGAGCAAGCTTCAACATTTTATGCGGTGGTAATAGGTGAAATTCTTAATTTTTCCAAACTTATTTTTCATGCCCTAAAATTGAATGCCACACCATCTTATTTTTACATATATACTAGGTTTCTGACTTGCATTCTCAGGGAAGAATACCCTCAAATAAACTTGGGTGGTTCAATTTTGCACCAAAAACTTCTCAATGAGAAGACTTTTTCTAACCTAGCTTTAAAAAAGCCAACATTTCACGAAAGGGATACAGACCATCCCTTGCCGATTCCGAGGTAGTTTCCTAAAGAACCTGCACAAGCTGAGGTTCAAACAGAAACTGTTGCTGCACTTGAGCAACCTGCTCATGATGACAAGACTGTAAACCCAATAGTTTCTGAGCCCATATCAATCCCCACTTCCTCTAGACTACAAACTTACCATTTCAAGAAGAGGAAGCCCACTGCTTAAACTATCACCCCTGCTCACTCTTCATCTGAATCCCCACCTGTCATTTTCAAAAGATAGAGAAATGTGGTTGCTAGGTCTCCTCCACCTATGCCCACTGACCAACCCCAAGCTTCTAGCCCCGTTTTAGGAAGAAATCCCAAACGAAAACTGACCAAATTAGGATTATCTCTTAGGGATGAACCTTCTTTTGAGGCAGAGTCATTAGAAAAGGATGCACAATCCCCATCCAAAAGGTCTTCCTACTTCTATTCCTTATCACCCAGGAGTGACAGTGTACCCATTCCTGATCCAAATGAGGGTGTTATTAACTCACCCACCTCATTACATGAGAATATTCTGATGGATCTGGACCCTACTAAATTGATCCCCCGCTCCTCACCGGAGATGAATCTCAGGAGTTTAGAAGAGATTCATGCAGGAAGGGCTGCTGCTACCCATTCCCCACTGGACCTTGGTGCTAGCAGTAACATAGCTAAGACCTTAATTGCGGCAATCTTATTTGAATCAGCACCTGAGGGTCCTTCATTTGAACTAAGGGATGTTGAAACGGAAGAAGAGAATCCCAGGTGCCAAGAAGCCATGGGTACTAGGGTTGATCAATCTAGGATTGATAACCGCAGTTGTAGGAACTGCAACCGAAGGGGTAGATGAGAATATATTGGGAGAAGGAGAAGGAATAAAGGTGGTTGAATCTCTTGACTTGGGAACTAAAGTCACCAAACCTCAAGTGGTGACTGAGGCTCAAGCTAAAGTCCAAGCGGATGCCCAAGCGGAAGATCAACCGGTAGTTCAAGCGGAAACTCAGGTAGAGGTGATAGAAATAGATGAAAACACACCTGATCTCATTTTCTGTACGAATCACTACATATTTGGAACTGACCAGCTTCCAAGAGTTCAACCGGAAGACTAACCAAGAGATGAAACTGAAAACATTGCTCAAACTCTGGTTGCTATGAGGAGTGAAGAGCCGATTCAAGTGGAAGAGCAAGTTCAACCTGGTGTTGCCTTAACCATTCATCAGGTCGTTCAAACTCAAGAATCCGAAGCTCTAAACAAGTTTGTGGAAGATGCCAAAGTTGCTGCTGAGAATGAAAGGTTAGTAAAAGAATTTCAAGATGAACTGGACTTATTTTCACAGAATTTGGTAGTTGAAAGCTTATTTGTAGAAGCCAGAAGGAGATATGTGGAATGGAGGTTGAGAGAATACAACCTCGGAGGAACGGAAGAAGCTGAAAGAGAAAGGTTAATCGACCTAGCCTCAAGGATGCCTACAAAGTTGGTAAAGAATGATGAAACTTATGAACTACTGAAGAAGGTTAAAACGGTCCTGATTATAAGAAACTGGAGATCAGAGGAAGATGTGCTTCATATGAGGGTAAAGGAGCTATGGAGCTTGTTTGACTCCATATATCAAGAGCTCAAAGGAGATAGCTTTGTTGTTAACCCAAGTCTGGTGCCGCCCCTGCCTTCAGAGTTAATCTCATTTATGGAAACTGATATATGTATCAAACCAGAACTGGATGACTTTGCAGATATTCTACCTCCACCTTCCTTCATATATGAGCCAAGCCTTAACCCTGCAACCCTTTCATCATCATCCTTTGCTTTGGTTCCATTCAAGCCTCCCACCATATCCAAGAAGGTTGCCACCAAGCTCTAAAACCCAAGGTACAAAACTGACAACTTCACCCCAATCATCCCTTTCAAAAAGAAACCCACTTCTAACCTGGATTTGTTAGATATCTTTCCACCATCACCTCCTACTAGCCCTACACAAGAAGCCATTAAACCACCCACTCAAAAACCCAAACCTCTACCACCTCTTACTATAAGAGAACCTTCATCCACCACTGCTCCCACACCTCCAACCAAACCAATTGATTTACCACCTGGTCCCTCTTCTCCCTCATCAAAGGGAAAAGGTCCTATTGATCAAGAATCAGAAGATGATTCTGATGAAGAGAAAAAGAAGAGAAAGAGGAGACTGATGCATGCTAAGAGTAAGAGAGATCAGAAGCAAAAGAAGATAGGCCCACCCAGAAAGAGCAAAGTTATTGGGTGGACAACCAATGAAGACACTTTTGATTTCACTCTCTAGCATCAAAATGGCACATCCAGAGTGGTAAATTCTCATCAAGCCACTAGAATGCTTGACATCTTCCAGTTGACTGACATTTATGTAAGGCTGAGAGAAATCATGAGCCCAACCGGAGCCGAGCATCTGTTGAGAATGAGCATAGAAACTATAATGCTCAAGTATGGGTTGCTTTATAGATCTCGAGGAGACACTAATAATGAAGAAGAAGAGCCTATCAGTGAGATCAAATTTGTAATATGGGAAAAGGAAGAGAATCTATTCTATGTTCACAGGCCTGATGGCTCCTTCACCACTCATGAATCTATCTCCGTTCAAGATCAGTGGAACGAACGAGATTAGCAAGCACTTAAGCATGTGAAAGTGACCAAAACAAGCATGAAAGAGCTATCTCAGGATTTGGATGCAAGCATCAGGTCCTTAGACAAGTAGGTTATGGAGAAGAATTTTTTATACATGTCAATTTTTGAGGATTACTTGATACCAATTATGGTAGGGGGTGATCTATAGAAGACCAGAGAGATTATGGTAGGGGGTGATCTATAGAAGACCAGAGAGAACCGGGGGTAGATCTAGACACAATTATGGTAGGAGTGATCTATAGAAGACCAGAGAAATCTTCGAAGATGGAGAATAAATTAACAGCATCAGCTTAGGGGGAGATTGTAAGGAATATCACTTTGATGATTCTGGCTGAAGTCTTATTTTGAAGAAGTTTCGGCTAAAAAGAGTCCAAGCAAAATTTTCTAGTTCAAACGCAAAAGACTTTCAAGCGGAAAGAAGCACTTTTGTCCTATAGTGAATATTCCGGGTGAACTCGATTATCCACCAGACAATGAGTTCAACCGGACTTTTCCTGAGAAGTCTTTTCAGTCGTCTAATCCCTGCGAAAGCTTCGTGGCTGCTTCTATATCTATCAAAGCCGCTCTCCTAAAGTAGATAGTTGTTGATCACACTCAAGATATCCCATCTGTTGAAGCTTATTCTTTTGGTAGTAGTATTTGACTTTTGTAATAAACGCTCTAGATGATCGTACGAAAATCAATGGCTATCATTGATTTCCCTTAGCACTATATATAGCATAGCTCGTCTTCAACTTTGTACACGGATGTTTGATCCTTATCACCGTGTAACATTGTTGAGTTAATGCAAATGGTGCCGAATATAATTTACTTCGTGTGTTACTATATTCATGCAAACAACTATTATTCACATGTGTTAGTCGCTAAAGTAAAGTGAAGGTTAAGTCAGTTCCGCAAGGTTAATCTTGCAAGTAAAATCATGTAACTTTATTAGGTGTTAAGTAATTTCGATCCTACACCCACGAACTGGACACGAAGTCACAATTCGTGACCCCATGAACTGGCAGTTTGTGGGAGCTTCAGTTCGTGGACAGCATGTCTAGTATAAATAGAACTTTTTGTTGTAATCTTCATAACGTTGAGAGTCTTAGTGTGTGTTTCTGAGATGTCCTTTCTAAGTGTTCTCTCTGTGATTCCTGATTATAATTGTCTTCTATTGATCAATAAACAATCGTTTAATTACCTCTTGCATACCAAAATAGCTAGATCGAGTAGACGATCCATCGTTCCCACTCTTTCAAATTGGATTAATGTTAGATTTTGGATACTCGGTTTAGAGTTTCGAAGGCATACGAGGTGGTGAATTTTCCAGAGTCTGGTGCTAGTGAAATCGGTCGAGAAGATTGAATAGATCACTTGTTTAGGGGAAATGAGGGCCCTAGACACTAAACTTAAAACTTCAAATTTATGTGTTGAAAAATTGAATATTCAATGGAAAAGCAATCAGTTCAGGGAAGATGGTAGTTTATGGTTTTCATGGAAAGGTGGTGTATTATGATCTTCGTGCGAACCGATAATTGAAAGTTTTTGATTATGGATTGGATCCCTCTGTCATATGCCTAATAATTTCTTGAGTTATAAAAGGGAGTAATATTCTTTGACTGCTGATACATTTGGATGGATATAACTCTTAAGGGGAATTTCTGTCAGATCTGACAGATTGTGATGTTTGCAAATGTCTTTAAGATTGCGGAACAACTAATAGAAGTGAACCAGTATCACATGTTGGTCAAAGGACGCAGAGGTGCTTGAAGTTAGGGGGAACTTTATGTTGGGTTTTACAGTGGGAATCCGGGTTGCCTGTTAAAATTTCAAAACAAATATTTATCAAGATTAAGTATCTAAAACAAATACGCAACAAAAAACGAGTTTTACATAGCGAATTAACACCGATAACAGGATCAGATCACCGTAACACACGCACACACAAAATAAATAAATAGATAAATAAATGTATATCTACATTAAACGAGTTAGATATCCCTTGGCGGGATCCAAACAATCGTTCGAGACACCGGGATTCAACAAACTGGCACTAGGTTGAAAACAGACACCTGACTTAAACCTGTGAGTCAGATCTTCGAAAATGGATGATGAAGTTAGCGGCTTCGGCATCGACGGCGGTGACTGCAAGCGAACTGACAATGGTGGCGGTAACGAAACAACGTCGTGTATCACGACGTCTGAAACCAAAGGCTCTGCGGTACGCGAAGCCGGGATCGATCCGAAGATCAAATCACCGACGACACGTGGTAGCAGCGGAGAAAGAGCGGTAGCGCCGCCAGCCACTCAGTTGATTTTGAGGAAGCGGAGGCCGAGGTCGCTAGCGGTGGTCTCGGTTACGCCGGTAGCAGCAAGACCACCGGATGGTGGTCGGCTAGAGGTAGCACGGGAGCGGCAGAAGCTGCGGCGGTAGTAGAGGCGGCGTCAGCGGTGGCGCGTGATCAGACGGCGGCGACATCGGCTTCAAGGCGAGCAGCGACGGCTGCGAGGAGGGGATCCATCAGAGTCAACCGGCGAGCGGCGAAGGAGGGGCGGAGAAGGTGATCCGACCGGAAAGAGGGGCGGCGACGGTTAGGAGCTTGGGGATTAGGGTTTCGTCTAATTTTTGTGTCCTCCATAAATGAGACCCCTTATCCCCTTTTAAAACCCCTATGGGCTTTTAGCAAGTAAAAGCCCATTCCGAGCTCACACTCGCAACTCAAATATATATTGTTGTCAATCCGGGGACAACGAATATAATTCGTCTTTATATTGTAAACCATTTTACGAGCGTTTTTGTTTTGTTACATAAAATAAATAATATTTAATTATTTATATATCTCGTTAGTTTGCTAATTATTTAGTAATTAGTCTTATGTTCGTTGACCCCAGTGTAACTCTTATGGGTCTACACCGGGTCAGTTACGTTAACGTCGGGTCAGGACATTCAATATCCAACAGTCTCCCACTTGGACTGATCACGCCAAGTTAACGTGCGTAGTCAGAGGCACTCTAGCTATGCGTGGCTACACCAACCAATGTTGATACTTTTAGTCGTCAGCCAAAGTATATCGGATTGAAAAGCAAGCAGACTGAGGACTCATGGTAATCTTTGTCATATGTTCCTTTTTGTATAAGACATAGATGACTAATGAGACATGGACTCTCATGTTTAAATCATCAATTATAGTCTCGCTATAAATTCGAGGTGATCCAATCAAACACACAGTAAGTTCGGGTGAGGCCTCAAACTTATCACTTGTAATCAACGAGGGCGCCATAATGTCTAGTTGTTGCCAAAGCAAGAGTACAGAATCCCATATTGAGGCATACAACTCCCACCGAACTTTACATCCATTCCTAAAAGTAGCCGTTATGATTGGCATTTACGCTATAACGTTAGGCTATAATCAAAGAACAGTCCTCGATAAACGAGAATTCTAGATACTTCCCAGGTCTAAGGAAACATTAGAGTATACCATTTAAACAAGCAAGCTAGACTTCCACGATTACATTGTTTGATGCGAGTTACGTCCAACGTCATTCATCAATGAGGTTTGTGACCTTGAATGTTAAACCATTTTAGGATGTGCTTGGCCTTCTTATGTGACACTGGCTCTTTGGCTTGAGCTATAGCGCCTGTGTTATTGCACAACATCTCGATTGGCTGCCTAATACTTGGGACAACATCGAGATCCATGATGAGTTTCTTCATCCACACGGCTTCCTTAGTAGGTTCTGAGGCTGCTATGTATTCGGATTCAGTTTTGAAGTCAGCCACTACTAGCTGTTTGGAGCTTCTCCATGATACAACCCCTACATTAAGAGTGAATACGAATCCTGACTGCGAGCGAGAGTCATCTCGGTCAGTCTAAAAACTAGCATCACTGTAACATCTTACAGTGAGCTCCACATCAATTCCTCCATATACCATAAACATTTCACTTGTGTTCCTTAAGTATTTCAAGATGTTCTTCACAGCTTTCCAGTGAGCTAGTCCTGGAGTTGCTCATGTTGAACCTTGCTATAATTTTCTCAATGTATGTGCTTTGACTAAGACCTAGAAGTTGCTTAAATCGAACTCTGTGAATTTTAATTCCCAGAATAAAAGCGGCTTCTCCAAGATCCTTCATAGCGAAACTAGATGAAAGCCATTTCTCAATTTCATTAAGCATGGATATGTTGTTTTAATTTCCTATGATCAGTATGTCATCGACATACTATATGAGGAAAGATATAGTGCTCCCATTTTCCTTTCTGTAAGCACAAGGCTCGTCTTCGTTTTGAGCAAAGTCAAATTCTCTGACTTTCTGGTCGAAACAAAGATTCCACCTTCGAGATGCTTGTTTAAGTCCATAGATAGACTTATTCAATTTGCAAACTCTATTTGGATATTTTAGATCAACAAAACCATCTGGCTGAACCATATAGACGTCCTTAGTGAGATGTTCGTTCAGGAAGGTGGTTTTGACATCCATTTTCCATATCTCATAGTCATAGTATGCGGCTATGGCAAGTAATATCTTGATCGACTTGATCATGGCCGCGGGTGAGAAGGTTTCTTTATAGTCAACCCCTTGGGTTTGAGTGAAGCCCTTAGCAACAGGTCGTGCCTTATAGGATAGGACATTTCCATGCATGTCTTTTTTTCTTATAAAGATCCACTTGCTTTCTACTTCCCAAGACCCGGGGATAGCTCAATCAAGTCCCAGACTTGATTATCACGCATGGATTGCATCTCTGCGTTCATCGTCGATTGAATCATGTTTAGCAAAGTTCGATTTCTCCTTTCACTCACGCCATTTAATTGGGGTGTTTCAGGAGGAGTAGGTTGTGAAATGATTCCACATTCCTTAAGATGATTGAGGAAATCAGTGCTAAGATATTCACCTCCTCTATCCGATCGAAGTATTTTAATAGTTTGACTTTGTTAACTTTCTACTTCTTTCTGAAACTCCTTGAACTTATCAAAAGTTTCATGTTTGTGTTTCATCAAATAAACGTAAGCATATCTGTTGTAAGTCATCTATGAAGGACACAAAGTAGCGTTCATGATTTATTGTTTTGGTTTGAAAGGGTCCACACACGTCAGTGTATATCAATCCTAACAAACCTTCTGCCCGTTCACCAACATGGGTAAAGGGTGACTTGGTGAGTTTACCAGATAAACAAGATTCACATTCATTGAAGGAATCTGTGTTAGTGGATTTGAGAATCCCAGCAGATTGTAGCTTTTTGATGCAAGCCTTGCTTATGTGACCAAGTAGATGATGCCATAGAGATGAACTATTATAATCAACTTTGTTTCATTTAAAAGCGTGATAGAGTTGGTCATTCATTTATCTCATATATACCATGTCAAGGTTTACCCTCGAAATAAAAGATATCGTTAAAGTAGGTTAAAATGGTGTTGCCATCAAACTTGTACTTAAAACCTTACTCAAATAAGGAATAGACAAATATAATGTTTCTGGACAGGCCAGGTGCATATAAACAGTTAGCTAAAGTAACTACAAAGCCAGAATGACATGTAAGAGAATATATGCCGTAGCCAAAACCAAGACTCTTTTTCCATCGCCAACAATGAGTTCCATGCCGTTTTGTTCTATCTTCTTCCACTTCTGAGGCTCTTGTAAAACATTAACAATGTGGTAACCACATCCAGTTTCAAATACCCATGTATTGAGGAAACAACGAAAAGTTCAATAACGTGTATTGAAATACCTGATGAGGAACCCTTGCCGGAGTTTCTAGTCATCTTGATCTTAGCAATGTAGATGGAGCAGTTTTGTTTCCAATGGCCCATCTTATTACATTCAAAGCACTGACGTTCCTGTGGAGGCGGCGCTAGTGGTTTCTTGCCCTTTCTTTCTTTCCCTTTATTCTTGGATTTAGTGATTCTTGTATCGGCAACTCTAAGCACGTCTGGCGTGGTTCTGATCCTAACATTGGGAATCAATGCAATGACCTCTTCGATTGTCTGAGCCGAACAATTAATCGCATGAATGCGACAGTACTCGGGCAGAGAACCAAGAACTACATCCGATGCCATTCCTTCCGGAATGGTATAGCCGACGTCGATCTGCTTGTCGCGATACGCTTTCATCATCATGACAATGTGCGGTTCACAAATTGTTGAAGTGTATTGTATCGTTCACTCCTTTGACTCAACTTAAATAGATCTTTGAGTTTCCTCATGATGTCATAAGCCCTCATGTCAATAAAGTTGTACAATCATGTGTCATGCTAGATAACATAAGCTCAGTGACCTCTTTAGAATCGTCAGTGTGCTTTTAGATCTCCATCTGCGAGCGATCATTTAGCAAGTAAGATGGTATGCTCGGGATGGGTCGGTCAAGTACATAGAGTTTCCCGAAAAGCCTAAAAATATTTATGAGGAGGGTTTGGTCTCAGTGAATTGGTTGAGATTTACCATTAAACTTAATGGAATTGAGTTACAATAGCCTTTTGAAATAAGCAATGTAATTTATTATTAGTATTTTCAATGTAATATATTTTTCTTATTGTAATATGGTAAGATTTATTTTATAAGAAAATTGAGAATTTGATTAGCCAAGTTACTTGAGACCGCCAAGTGAGCCTGAGGAACAAGTTGTGTAACCAACCTGACAACGAGTGCCAATTGCGAGATCATAGTCGCAACTCCAGGTATGAGGATGGAAAATACAACCTTTTGTATTGTCGTGATACGTTTAGCCTCATCCATGCCCACCTTATTTGTACACACTCATACTGTGGTGTTTAATACTCCAACACTACAAATATTTACAAAGAAAGCGATAGTAATCCAAAATGGTCAATGTGACAAATAAATGTTTAATACTCCAATGTCTACACCATGGAAGATACCCTGAACACCAAGTGTTGTGTTTAATACTCCAACACTAATGCATCGGTAAATATGTTCCAAGTTTGACTTTATTTTGGATGGCATGAACTATCTGAAAATGCGTGAGCATCGGATCGTCTACTCGATCTAGCTAATCGGACATCGAAACGTAATTAACCGATTGTTTTATTGATCAAAACGAACAATTACAATCAGTGAAACACTTAGAAATACAGACACAGAGAACACCTTGAAAACACACACTTAGTAGAAATCTCACACGCTCTGTCCTCTCAAATACAAAGACCAAACCTCTATATATACTAGCTGGTCCGAGCTTTGGCCGAACCTCAGGTTCGGCCAGTCCGAACTTTAGGTTCGGACCTAGTTCGACCAGACCTAGGAAGACAACAGTTGGGTAGAGGCAATGCAGGAAGAGTTATTTCAAATTAACAAGCAGAAAGTTATATACAATTGTGTGTTAACGACATTAAGGTCTTGGTCTTGTTAGAGCCATATTAGCAAGACAAAAGGGTCATAAAATTGAAAAGCGAACAACCACTCGGAAGGCATCTTGATGCGTCCCCGCATCTGGTTCAGCTCCCACTGACCTCGAGACTCCTTATGGCAAGTGCTTGAATCTTCTGGTCTTGGTTTTACAAAATTGACATTTACAAAAGTAAATCAAGCTCTAATTACAACTTTGAATCCCGAAAACAGCGGGTCAACCAAAACCAAATAAATACACAATGCGCAACAATTTTGGCCTAACAGAGAATAACCAAACACGCCATAAAACACAAAACATGCATTTATCAAAAAAGGGTCGGCCGTAAAACACAGCAAAATAAAATGAGAATTAACATGTAATTCATTTCGGAATTTGGAAATAAATCGAAATTACGAACCACCAGTAGACCGGCTCTGATTTGCGCGCGGTTATCGTGGCTCTGATACCACTGTTGGGTATTATAGTGGGTATCCACGTTGCCCGTTAAAATTTTAAAACAAATATTTAAGGTGATTATATATCTAAAACAGATGCGAAGTGGAAAATGAGTTTTACAATGCGAATAAATAAAACCGATAAAAGGATCAGATCACCGTAATACACGCAAACACAGAATAAATAAATAAACGTATATCTAATTTAAACAAGTTAGATATACCTTGGCACAATCCGAATAATTGTTCGAGACATCGGGATTTAACAAACTGGCACTAGGTTGAACCCAGACACCTCACTAAAACCGGTGAGTCAGATCGTCAAGAATGGATGATGATGTTGGCAGCTTCGGCATCGACGACGGTGACAGGAAGCAAACCGACGGCGGTGGCGGTAACGAAATGACGTCGTGTATCACGACATCTGAAACCAAAGGCTCCACGGCATGTGAATCCAGGATCGATTCAAATATCAAATCACCGGCTACACGTGGTGGCGGCGAAGGAAGGGTGGCGCCAGCAACCCGGTTGATTTCGAGGAGGCAGCGGCCGAGGTCGCTAGCGGCGGTCTGGTTATGTCGGCAGCGCCAAGACCACCGAACGGTGGTCGGCAAGAGGTAGCACGGCAGCGGCAGTAGCTGTGGCGGCGTCAGCGGTGGTGCGTGATCGGACGGCGGCGATACCGGTTTCAAGGGGAGCAGTGGAACTAGCGAAGCGGGGATCCATCGGAGTCAACCGGCGAGCGGCGAAGGAGGGGCGGCGAAGGTGATCCGACCAGAAATTGTAGATACATAATCTGTGCATCGTGTGAAGTATCAAGTCAAGACAAGATGGAGATCAAGACAAAGTTTGGCTGCCAGCTGAACCTGGTCTGAACCTGAGGTTCGGATTAGGCGAACCTCAAGTTCACCTTAAGTTCAGCCACTCGACTATATATATATGTTTTGTCTTTGTAATTCCGGGACTGAGTGTGTGAGATCATAGCTTAAGTGTGTGTTTTCTGTGGTGTATTCTCTGAGCCATTTCTCAGTGTCTAGTGATTGTAATTATTCATTTGACCAATAAAACAATCGGTTAATTACTTGTTTCTCATCCGAATTAGTTAGATCGAGTAGACGATCCCATGCTCACACATTTTCAAGTGGTATCAGAGCAATCTGGTTCACTCTATTGATCTATGGTTGCTATTTTTGAAGTTTTTGAAACAAAATGTGTTGTTTTTGGTGATTTTCGAGTGTTTTTACGGGTTCTTAATCATTTCGGCCGTGTATTTCATGAAAATTTCATTCCTAAATCATTCTTCATCATTTTTTCTGATCAACTGCTGCAAATCTCATCAAAATCTGTCCAACATAGAGCATTTTGAGCAAAAAATGGTTAGGTTCGGCTGAAACATTTTTCTGTTCGGAATAACTGCTCTGAACTCCACGTTTGGCTATGGTTCGTCTGTCCGAAGTTCAAGTTCGTACAAGGTTCGGTTAGAGTTTGGGTAACATTCTTGTTCGGTTAGTTTCGTATGAGGTTCGGATAGATTCGGGTTCGGAAAAGGTTCAGATAGCGTTTTCCAGTTTGGTTAAATTTAAGTTCAGCTAAAGTTCGGCTAAGCTAGGTTCGGGTGAGGTTTGGATATAGTCCGGATCACATATTGAGGTTCGGATAAGGTTCGGACAATCAGGGTTTTGAAAATTTCAAAGATGTCAGAATTTCAAGCTTTTGCCGCTATGCAAAATGCAATGCAAACAATGCTGAACTTTGATAAAGAAATAGTAGATTCCGATTAAGAAGCTTTATCAACATCCAACTGATTAAGGGGGTTTCAAAGAAGTTTATACATTTGATAATGCTGAGAGGAAACTTTATGAGCTTGAACAAAAAGCGTTTGGTTATCTTATGATGGCATTACCCACGGAGTTGTTACATCAATTTAGTACTTGCAAGAAATCAAAATAATTGTGGGATGCTTTATCAGCAAGGTGTGAAGGGAATGATCAATACAAGAAGAGTCGGAAGAAGGTGTTAAGTAAAGAGTTTGATAATTTTAAACATTACGCAAATGAAAACATCACGGCTCTAGTATCTAGATTGTCGCATCTAATTAGTGAATTAAAGATTGTAGGGATTGAGAAAATGGATGAAAAGTTAAAAGAAAAGATTATGGAGGCTTTACTAGAAAAATGGGAAAATTATGTGTTGTTGCTTACACATGATAAAGAATTTTCCACATTGACATTTCATGATCTAACTGGTAAACTTCATGCCCGTGAGATGGAAATGATGAACTCCAACAAATCCAAAGCCAATTTGCAAAATCCAGAATTGTATCATGGTGAGAATGCTACTAGTTCTGCACCACCTACTGCTTTCATTGGAAATATTTTTGGAAATTATAATAATAATTCATCACGGGGTTGTAATTTTACAATTCCAGAATCATCAAGTCAAAGTGCATTTTTCTGTTCAATCGGTTGATGAATGTGCCAAACTAATAGTTGCTCTCATTTATTCATCTTTTGGAATGATTATAATGATGTTAGCAAGGCACAATTGACTAAAGAAGATTTGAATTAACTTGATGACGGTCAATTAAATAAGTTAGATATGGCTTGGCAACTTGCTATGTTGACTCAAAGGTCACAACGATTTTACAAAAAAAACTGGAAGACAAGCTTTTAGTGAAAAGTTGGTTTGACAAGTCTAAGATCAAGTGCTACAAATGTTCAAAGCTTGGACATTTTGCTAGACAATGTCAGTAGGCACATGTTAACAAACTTGGTTTTACATCTAATACTGGTTCTCAACCGTCTTCAAGCAACTCAAATAAAAACGGCTTTAACGGTTCAGAATGATGGTGTTTATGATTGAGGTAAACATTTTGACACATCTGCATTGATTATCACTCATGATCAACAAGATGATCATTGTTCAGATTCAAGGTCAGAACCAAGTTCATATGAGTCAGCTAAAAATATGGAAAGTCGGTTAAAAGAGAATGCTTCGTTATTGAATGAAATCAGCAAGCTTTCTGATGATTTTAAGTTGGTAAAAGAAGATTTAGAGGTTTCTAAGAGAAATGAGAAGGAATTTGAGTTGAAAAATGATTCTTTGATGAAGGAAGTGAATATTCTTAATGAAGTTCTTCATTTAGTCAAAGAAGATGTAAAGATTCAAGAAACAAAGATTGAAAAATTGAGTGAAGAAAAGGACAAATTGGTTAAAGAAGTTAAGAAATGGAAGGATGAATTAGAAGATGCTGCTACTGATTTTCAAAATTTGTTTGATAAGTCAAAAATCAAGCTTGATCTGCTCACAAAGAATTCTGAAGAATATATTGCTAAAATTGAGGCATATCAAGTTGATATGGAGAAGTTGTTGGATGAGAATAGAGAGTTAGTTAGTGTTAATAAAGTGCACACTGCGAATCTGGAAATCCAAAAACGAAATGAGGATACATTTAAGAAAGAATTGTTTGATGGGCTTGATAATCTTCGTTTGCAAAAATTTGAAACTAATAAGGTTGCAGAGAGATTGATAGCTACTGAGAAAGTGTTAGCTGAAGCTCAACAACAAATTTCGATTTAAAGATTCAAATAATTGATGCTAATCGGTTGCTGAATAATGTCTCAAATTCACAATTGTTCACAAGTTTCTTAGCAAATGATGTCAATTTTGAAAGAATGTTTGACAAAACAGCTTCACCCCCTGCAAATATCAAAGAAGCTGTTAAAGAGGTGAAATAAAAGGTGGAAGATTATGATTATTCCAAATTTACATCATCAACTTCAGAAGAAGAGAAGATGGTAAAGAAGAAGAAAAACAAGAAGGCTCAAAAGAATAAGGGAAAGAAATCTAAAGTTCCTCCAGTCCCAAAATTTGTTTCCGGTTCATCTTCAACAGCAAACGAGAAGTCAGCTACTTCAAGTGAGAAAATTCATTCTTAACCTGACTTTGATAAGACGATTTTCTATGAGCAAAAAAATGTTAATGAAGTCAAAGCTGAATTTCCAAGGTTGGAAAATAATGGACATCAGAATTCAAATTCTGAGGAGAAGATTTATGGAAAAAATGTTGGTTTGGGTTTTAGTGCACATCATGATAAAGCTGAGGAGGTTCCAGCTTCAAAACCACAAAATCTGAAGAAAATTAAGCTAAATCAAGTGAAGAAGGAGGTCTTCAAGGCTGAGAAGGTTCAACCCGAACGGTTTTACAAACTCAAGGGTTCGAAACAAATTTTCTCTGATAAATAATTTCCTCTTCACTGCGTGGATGCTCAGAAGATTTCAGAAGTTTTTGTGAAGGCGGATGTTTCAACAACCATGAGGAATCAAAATACAAAATTTTCTTCTGATGGGTCTATCTCTAAAACCCACCATCCAAATGGGTTCATGATCACAAACATCAGGTATATGATTCTTCTTTTGATCATGTTTGAGATATTCCTGTTTGTAACCCTATGCAGGCACCTAAAAGGTGGGACAAAGCTAAACACATATGCTATATTTGCCGCCGACAAGGGCATATGGCAAAGGATTGTCCAATTCCTGCTGAGTCAAATCAAAGATCTCAAAAGATTCTAGTTTTTGGTAAACCTGCCCAAACAAAGTACATTGATGAACAAGGCAAAGTTTTTGATGAAGTTGAGCCTACATTCTTTCTCAAACAAAAACATTTTGTTCCTAGTTTTCAAAAGGTTCAAAATGTAGGTTCTTCATTACAGTCACCTGTGACAAATTCATCAAAAACTAAATTACCAAAACAACAACAATTCTGGAAACCAAAGGTTGTTTAAATGCAAAACTAGGACACTGGTCGACGAGAAGCACCTCGCTTCGGGTCATTTATGAACTAATCAGTTTGACCAGTGTGCAGGTACTTCTAGAAGACCTATCGACGATTGCAAATTTGTTGATGGAGGAGTATACTGCTTAATTTAAACTTTCTGATATATCTTATTAATCTGCATGTTTTCTAGAAACTTTAAACTGCAAAGTATCCGTGTGGTTGATCACTTTTCTTTTTGTTTCATTTGTATTTTAAAAAGGAAAATTGATAAAAACCAAAAATAGAGTCTTGTTTTTATAAAATGAAAAATCCAAAAATAGAGTTTTTCATTTTAAGGGGGAGAATTGCACGTAGGGGGGGGGGGGGATTGTGAAAATGGCTTGTTATGGGAAGAAGATGAATACATACAAAATATATAAAGAAGGTGAATACATGCAATATATAAAAACTTTGAGAAATTGATCATTAGGAAATGATGGTACATTAGCTTACATATCTGACTAATGGATAAAGTAGATGAAAGAGCCATAAGATCATTGTTTGATATGCTTGGTAGGCTCGGGAAATCAGAAAGTATTCAGATGTGATATACATTGAATACTAATGCTTGACTATGTGGACAACATCTTGAAGCGTATTTCATGACAAAAACAGAAAAATAAGTGTGATAAACAAAAATAAGAAGTCACTATGTATACATGTGTTTATTTTGCAAAGATTTAAACTTGTTTGATTTTCTTTATTTTGTCAAACGATTGGACTTTCTCTGCGTATCGAAAGTTCGACCTGATTGTTGATCGTTTGACGTTCTGCTTTATTTTCTTTGGTGTTTTGTATAACTCATCAGACTTTCTCTGCGTGTACGGGCGTACTGACCTGATTGTTGTTGGGTTATACAATTTCAACTTGTTTTATTTTTCTTATTTTGTTAAATCTAAGGCCTTATCTGCGTATCGAAATATCGACCTTAAGGTAGACGATTTAACGTTCTTATTTCTTTTTGCATTTTCAGAAAGAGGGGCGGCGACAGTTATGAGCTTGGGGATTAGGGTTTCGTCTAATTTTTGTGTCCTCCATAAATGCGACCCCTTATCCCCTTTTAAAACCCCGATGGGCTTTTAGCAAGTAAAAGCCCATTCCGAGCCCACACTCGCAAACCCAAATATATTTTGTTGTCAATCCGGTGACAACGAATATAATTCGTCTTTATATCGTAAACCATTTTACGAGCGTTTTTGTTTTGTTACAAAAAATAAATAATATTCAATTATTTATTTATCTCGTTTGTTTTCTAATTATTTAATAATTAGACTTACGTTCGTTGACCCCAGTGTAACTCTTACGGGTCTACACTGGGTCGGTTGCGTTAACGTCAGGTCAGGACATTCAATATTTAACACTTAATTGGTTGTGGTAATTGTATAAGATTGCGAATGATGCGTCCTGCATGCCTAAAGTTCCGTCCAAAGGAAGTTTGCTGAAGATAGAGGCGTCTGCAGCAGATTGACTGAAGATTGCTAGATGATATTTCAACAGTAACATCCAAGGGATAACGCGAGTTTCTTGTGTGGCTGTTACTTTTGAAATGTAAAGACAAAGTGCGCAACAAATGAAGAGGCTGAAGGCTCATTCGGCATCAGTGAATGACCACCTACTGAGTGTCATCGAATGAGTTCATTCGGTGAATGAACTCATTCGGTGGACAATCTCATTCGGCGAATAAGGTATAAATACTTTCTTCATTTCCTTCATTTGTAAGTTTGTTCATTCTGTGAGAGGAGTGTTCATTCGGTGACTCTATTCTATTACAGAATGGAGGTCATGCTCGACCTCTCCCAGATCTTAACGATGTAAACTCCTTCGGTATTGTAATCATTTGACACTAATAGTAATACCGACAAGCTTCCGTCTCTAATATGTTGTTTATTTGACCTGGAAACGATCCTTTCACAGTTTTACAAGCTTTCACATGATTATCAGTCAAACGTGCAACAAGGTGAAAGTCACTATCAAGAGTCACAGGATTGCTGGCCCAAATGGACTCCTGATTAAGCATTAGAGCCCACCAATATACCTCTCAATAGCCTGGATTACAGGAGTGACAATTTCGGGCACCAAAATTTTCAACTCATAAAAACGACCGGTATACTCCTAATTCTCCCCATTGTCCTGCTTCAAAGCCTGAAATTCATCCTCGAGCTTCTTTAGCTTACTGCGGGGCAATACATTTATCTTAACAATTCCTTGAGTTCAGTCTAATATAAGGCTAGGGCTTCATCAGACCCACGGATTCTCTTCTCATTGTTCCACCAGGTAAGGGTGCCTCGATGCCCATGAATTTAGGAGGGTTGCATGAATTGAAATGCTTAAAGGAACAAGTGGCAGCAACAGCATTGGCAGGGTTAGCATTCAAACCCTGCTAGATTTGCACCACAATGTTAGGGATAACCTCTGTCATATTCTAAGAAATTACTGAGGCCATCTTGCGGTCGCCCCTTTCGGCGTCCCATGAAATGAATCGACATTCTGAGAAGGAAGATATGCATTTATGAGACAAAAAAAGATGTGATCGATAATAAAATTTAGATTATATGATGTTAAGTGTAAAATATGCGTGTTAGTGAACCGTGATATAGTGTAACTCAGCTCATACTTTATCAAAATCATGTTAAACATAACCCCGCGCTAAGTTACGAAATCGAACGATTGAGATAAAATACATCAGAGTGGTTCTCACTTCCCGAATGGGAAGCTACAACCGAGACTAATCAGATTAAGATTCTAGTGATATAGACATGCTTTGGCCTAATAGGTTTTGACGCTCTCGTCGGGGCGTCCCAAGGGAGCGTTCGGATCCAGCGATAGATTGGATTTATACGCAACTCTTTTCTAGACAGAAACATCGACTACCTATGCTTCCACCCTTCCATTTACTACATGTCTACCACTAAAAACCTAATTCTGACAAGATTAGAAAACTGAGAAAATCACATTCTCCTAAATGTTACGTAAGGCGCCATTTTTTAAGTAGGAGGCTAGGAAGCCTTAGTGATTCATGTTCAAGTGCGAGCTAAAAAAGGAAAAATAAGGAATTGATTGAAATAGGAAACGATTAAGTGCGAGCTAACAAAGGAAAAACAAGGAATTGATTCAAATGAGTTAATGAGAAACTTCTATGAACATGAACATGATCCATGATCAAAGCACAATAACACGACCAAATCCATAGGAATTGTAAATGCAAAGAGCGATGGTCCGTACCAATTGGTATGGAGCTGGTACGCTGCCAGCAAGACCCACTATTACGCTCATTACATAGATACAATACACGAGACACATCGTGGCATAGGAATATACTCTAAAAAACTCCCCCTTAACATGTAATGTATCTATTCTAACTAAATCTCTAGTCTTCAATCTTTAGCAGTGCAACATCAGATCTTCAACTTGAAATCTTGTTAGAAACAGAGCTTACATGGCTGGATCCAAACTTGAATAATCTTTGAACTTCAAGATCCACTTGTGAAAACTAAACTTCAAACTCTCCCTTTCACCATGCATGAGTCTTGACACACAGAACCTGCAACTTTAGAAGACAAAAGTGCGACTTTCCTTTGATTTATCAAAATTTAATTTAATCTTGGTGCAAAACTTCTCTTTTGAGAAACCAAGATAATGTTTTTTTTTACATATTGTTTCTGTATCAAGTGTCGACCGATCGAAAACAAATAAGAAATAAAATCTTTTTGGCTTTTTGAAACTTTACATCAGAACTCACCGAAAATCTTTTTGATTTTTCTAAGTTTATGCTAAAACACACCTAAAATCGTTTTGGAATTTTCAGATATGAAATATAGATGTAATACTGAATCACACACTATTTTTGATTTGAGAAAGATAACCATCAGAGATCATACTGGTCACAATGTGTTGAACTACACTTCAATTTCAATTATTGTAGCTCATAAGCCATGTCGATTGTAGATATAAATTGTCTAACTTTAAACTCTGGCAGAATCATACTCATAACATCTGGATATGTTATTGTATTGATTAGATTTGCTTTGAACAGTGTACCCCACACTATCAGACATACTCAGATATGTACTAGCTTATCACACTTTGTGAATTCACTTGTGATTTAACACATAGCGATTATTTATTTTATTCATGATGTCGTCAACTGTGTTCCATGCAAAAAGAAATAAGAACGTTAAATCGTCTACCTTAAGATCGATCTTTCGATACGTAGATAAGGCCTCGGATTTAACAAAATAATAAAATAAAACAAGTTGAAATTGTATAACCCAACAATAATCAGGTCGGTACTCCCGTACACGCAGAGAAAGTCCGATGAGTTATACGAAACACCAAGAAAAATAAAGCAGAACGTCAAACGAACAAAAATCAGATCGGTCTTGTGGACACGCAGAGAAAGTCCGATCGTTTGACAAAATAAAGAAAATCAAACAAGTTTAATTCTTTGCAAAATAAACACATGTATATACAGTGACTTCTCATTTTATTTCCACATATTTTTTCTTGATATCTTGAAATATGCATCAAGATGTTGTCCACTAGGTCAAGCATTAGATTTAATGTATATCACATTTGAATACTTTCTGATTTGCTGAGCCTATCTTACACATCAATCAATGGTCTTATGGCTTTTTCATCTAGTTTATCCGTGAGTCAGAAACGTCAGCCAATGTACCATCATTTCCCAATGATCAATTTATCAATTTTGATCTTTTTCTTTTTTTTAATCGTTTGTATTGCCTTTTTCTCCCCCTAAAATGAAAAACTCTATTTTTGAATTTTTCATTTTAACAGAAACAAGACACTATTTTTGGCTTTTGTCAATTTTCTCCCCCTAAACATATGTACAACTACCACTTTTAAAAATATGAAAAAGAAAGAAAATTGATCGATCAAACACTGACACGGTTCAGTTTCAGTTGTTGAAAACACATTGTTTATCAAAAATGTCTTTTGAAAGACTGTTTGAGAATGTTAAAACGTTGAAATACTAAATTATGCAAGTTCTTCACTACCAGCAACACACGCATGATAGGTCTTCTTGAAGAAACCTGCAGACACCAGATAAAAAATTAGTGGTTTTGGGATCGGCCCGAGTCAACAGCCTCGGGTCGCCCGGTGTCATCAACATGGTCTTTGTTTGCCATGGAAACAACTCGTGGTTTCCAGATCATGGGCGATGAAAAAAATTTCAATGAACCAACAAAATGATCAACTTGCGCCTTTGCCCAAGACGGCTTACTGGTTGATTTAAACATGGATGGTTGTGGTTCATCAAAAATATGACCATTAAATCCACATATTTAGCAGTTTTGTTCACATAGGAATGAGTGCTACATTCGTAGGACACTGAGCAGGTAGATGTCCTGTTTATGACATGCGTAACACTTCCTGTGAAAAACATTAAGGTAACTGCTACCCAAATTCATTTCTAAAATTTGTTTGGTATCATAAAAATTCTTTGGTTTTCTATTTCCCTGTTGACTGAACACATCATGATAACCAAAAGAAGTTCCAGAACCAAAAGAATCATAGAAACCATCAGAAGAATCATACCTTGGAGGTGAACTTCGTGGAGAATAACAAGAACCATTTGAAGAACCTCCAGAATAGTAATGATACTTCTTTGATGTGAAGACATTCTGTTCTGTTGTTTGGATTCGTTCTTTAGATTTGAACCAACAACTTTCTTTGCTTGTTGTGTTCGAGGAACTGAGTCTTCCTTGACTTCATAACCAAGACCTTTATGCTTGTACCCCTGAACTTTTGAAGAATTTGAAGAAGATGATGGAGCTTTTCTTCCTTTAGCTTCTCTGGTAAATTTAGCTTTAATAGCTCTCAATTTGTTATTCTGAATCAAAGCTTTTTCTTCTTCATGGGCAGATGAAGAACCAAAAGCAACTTTCTCACAAATCTTTTCGTCCATTAAAACTTTTGAAGATGAAACAAACTTTTGGAGCTTCACCCAATTTCTTCTCCTTTTTCTCAGATTTGTTTTTCTTCTTCTTCTTTGCCGGAGTTGCAAATTTAGAATAATCTTGCAATTCAGCTCTTGGATCAAGTGACACAGATGGAGGATTTAATATAACCACTGGAGCTGGAACAGAATGTAATTCCTCTTCTTTCACACTTTCGTCACTCTTCTCCTAATTGTCAATGTAATTCAGTAAAGTAGGAGATAGAACTGAATTCTTTACTTGCTTCTGAAGAGCAAGAATCTCAATTTTCAACTCAGATATCTTGACTTGAGCATCCAATAATTCTTGCCGAGTACCAATAAATTGATCTGATAACTCATTGTATTCAGACTTCATTTGCCTTTTTGTATCACATAACTCCATTAACTCAGCATGAACCTTCTCCCACTTCTTCGTGGAATAAGCAACATTGTAAGGAATATTGCGCTTGGAAGATTTCCGGCTGAATGCCAATTTTGTTATTTTCCGGCTGAAGTTGAAGCGGAATTCTCACTTCAAGCGGAACTGGCAGTTCAAGCGGAAAGAAGCAGTTTTGTCCTTTAGCGAATATTCCGGGTGAACTCGATTATCCACCAGATAATGAGTTCAACCGGACTTTTCCTGAGATGTCTTTTCAGCAAGTCCAATCCTGCAAAAGCTTCTCGTATGCTTCTATATCTGATTCAAGCCGCTCTCCTAACGTAGTATGTTGCTGCCAACACACAAGATATTCCAAATGTCGATGTTTATTCTTTTGGTAGTTTGTATTTGACTTTATTGTTTACGGTCTAGATTAGATCGCATGAGATCAATGGCTGTCATTGATCTCATCAGCACTATATATAGCTTAGTTAGCTCATAGTTTACACATCATCTGTTCTTGAACAATTTGTAACAGTGTAGCTTTGAGTAAATGCAAATAGTGCCGAGTATTTGTTACTTCGTAGTTACCATCTTCTGCAAATCAAGCATTTACATTATACACAAGAACTAAATATCGCTTAAGTAAAGTGAAATATAACTTTAATTTCGCAAGGTTATATTTGCAAGTAAAGGGCTTTTGTTTTAGTTTAACTCTAACTAATAACGATCCTACAAGTTATATCAGAGCTTTGGCTCTCGCTTTGAAGACTTTCAGTGCTTCGAAGTTGATACTTTACTTGCTTCCTTTACAAGCCTTGTTGTTTCTTCTTTCAAAAGGTTTTTGAAATGAGTTATTTCAGTCTAAGTGTTAGTCCCGAAAACGGTCCAAACACGATATCTAACCTCGATTGAGAGTGCGGAATCCAAACAATCGAGTGATTCAAGATGAGCGATAAAGGAAACGATAAACACAATGATAAAACTAATAAAACCTGGAATAAAGTGCACACGATTAATAATCGTCTGGTACACAAGAATTCTTCCTAGCTCCACGCAATCTCCTTCTCTCTCTATCAAAATCGTGAACACTTGATATGAGGGATTAAGTTTGCTTTTATAACAAACTTAACCCTAATCCCTCTAAACTGGATCGGGCCCAATATCTAAACCCAATTACAAACTAGCCCACATAACATTTTACTAACTATTACAAGCCCAACACTATAACTAACATTTAATATTGCAAGCCTCATAATTCTAGGCTCTACAATCTTCCCCTAGGCTTGTGATATTAAATGTCTTTGACTTTCAGTCTTCAACTTTGCAATCTTCTTTTGGCTTGAACTTGTGTTGGTGAAAACCCTTCCTTCAGCAATCTTCAGTGGGCAGCAACGAGAGACTTTTGGGTGCATTCTCTCAATCAGCATCAGCTTGGACTTCTAAGGATGAACAAGTAATGAGAGGGGGATTCTCAAATACTTGCTTCTTCTTGAAAACTATTGAGTCATTGCTGAATCAGTAGTAACTGTCTTGACTTGCTTGTGACTTCAGAGGACAAATTTTGAAAACCTCTGTCTTGGCATTCTTGAATTTCTTGTTGTGACTTCCCTGCATCTTTTCTTCAATTAGCTTCCCCTAAACTTGAGAATGGTGTCTTTGGAAGCTTAACTTGAACAACCAAC
>JBCNJP010000003.1:55536221-55558481 GCA_039602395.1 Deinandra increscens subsp. villosa | reverse complement strand
ATTCAGTAATAGATTTGCATCGATAACTTGAATCTTTAGATCAGAAATTTGTTGTTGTGCTTCAACTAAATCCTTCTCAGTTGCTATTAACCACTTTGCAACTTTGTGAGTTTTAAATTTTTGCATGCGAAGATTTTCCATGCCTTCAAACAATTCCTTTCTCAATTTATCTTTATTGCGCTTTTGAATCTCCAGATTTGCTGTTTGAACCATGTTCACACTTACCAATTCACGCTTCTCATCCAAATATTTTTCCATCATAGATTGATAACTTGCAATTTTAGATTCTTCAGCATCCTTTGTAAGATGATCAAGCTTGATTTTTGATTTATCAAAAAGATTCTGAAAATCATTTGCAGCGTCTTCTGCTTCATATTTCCATTTCTTGACTTCATTCACCAACTTATCCCTCTCTTCACAAATCTTTACATTTGCAGCTTCAACATTCTTCTTATCTTGTTTTGAAATCTCTAAGACTTCATTCAACAACTTGATCTCGGTAATCAAACATTCATTCTTCAAAAATAATTCCTTGTCATGTTCCCTAGACACCTCCAATTCTTCTTTCACCAACTTGAATTCTCCAGATAACTTTTGAATTTCATTCAATAATGAAGCATTTTCTTTCAACAAACTTTCCCAGTTTTCAGTAGATTCATAAGAACTTAGTGCTGAACTTGTATCTGAACTTGTGTCTAAACAAAAATCTTCTTGTTGATCATGAGTAACAATCAAAGCAGATGAATCAAATTGTTTACCCCAATCATAAACAACATCATTTTGAACTGTTAAAGCTGTTGTCTTGGTTGAATTACTGGACGATGGTTGAGTAAAACCGGGTTTGCTAACATGAACTTGTTGACATTCTCTAGCAAAATGTCCAAGCTTCGAACACTTGTAGCACTTGATATTTGATTTATCAAAACCCAATTTGCCACTAAAAGCTTGTTTTCCAGTTTTCTTATATTATAGCTGTGACCTTTGAGTTAACATAGCAAGTTGCCATCCATATCTAACTCATTCAATTGATCATCATCCAGCTCATTCAAATCTTCTTTAACCAATTATGCCTTCCCAACATCATTTATAATCATTCCAAAAGATGAAGAAATGAGAGCAGCAATTAATTTGGCACATTCATCCACCGATTGAACAGAAAACGCACTTTGACTTCATGAATTGGGAATTGTAAAAGTGCAACCTTTTGGAGAATCAGAATTTCCAGAAGCTCCAGCCATAAAAGCAACACTTGGTACAGAACTCAGATTTGGCTTTGCTTTAGCATTCATGCTAGCAGTATTCTCACCATGATACAATTCAGGATTTTGTAAAGTAGCAGTTGACTTCTTTGAATTTAACATTTCCATTACCCGAGCATGAAGTTTTCCAGTAAGCTCATGAAATGTCAATGTAGAATATTCTTTATCATGGGTGAGTAACAAAACATAGTTCTCCCACTTTTCAGGCAAAGCTTCCATAATCTTTTCCTTCAAATCAGCATCGGTTTTCTCAATTCCGACCACCTTTAATTCACTAATCAGATGTGAAAACCGTGAAACAAGAGAAGTAATGTTCTCATTATCATAATGTTGAAAGTTATCAAATTCTTTATTCAACACTTTCTTTCGACTCTTCTTGGAATCATCATTACCTTCACATCTAGCTGATAAAGCATCCCACAATTGCTTAGATTTCTTGCAAGTACTAAATTGATGTAGCAACACAGTGGGTAATGCCATTGTAAGATAACCGAAAGCTTTTTGTTTAAGCTCGTATGATTTCCTTTCAGCAATGTCGAAGGTATGAACTTCCTTGAAATCTCCTTGATCAGTCGGATGTTTGAAAATACACGAGCATCAGATCGTCTACTCGATCTAGCTAATCGAACATCGAAACGTAATTAACCGATTGTTTTATTGATCAAAACGAACAATTACAATCAGTAAACACTCAGAAACACAACACAAAGAAACACCTTCAAAACACACACTTAGCAGAAATCTCACACGCTCAGAACTCCGAATTACAACGTCCAAACTTTTATATATACCCATCTGGTCGAGCCTCAGGTTCGGCCAGTCCGAACTCCAGGTTCGGACCTAGTTCGGCCACTCAGACTTTGACTTGAACTTGAACATTGCTTAATACTTCACACGACGCACACATCAGGTATCAACAATGTTGATAAAGATTCTTGATTGGAATCCACAAATCGATATCATTCGTGCTTATGTAAGCAGAAAATTGTTGCTTCCAATTCTGATAATCTTCCAATTTCAATAATTTGGGAACTTTGTGACTTGTTCCAATTTCATTATCAAAATTCATCATGGTCTGCATCGCACTCTGCATCGCGTCAAAAGCTTGAAATTTTGTCATCGTTGAAAAATATGAATTCTGGTTGTCCGAACCCTATCCGAACCTAACCCTATGATCCGAACTTGTTCCGAACTGCCTCCGAACCTCAAACAATAGTCCGAAAGTTCGAACGAACCTTAACAGTACCGAACTATCACTGAATGCTGTCCAAACCAATTCCGAACTTTTCCCGAACTGTGCCCGAACACAGAATAGCCCGAACCTTGTACAAACTTTGCCGAAACAGAAAAAATGTCCGAACTATTTCCGAACTTGTCCCGAACACGGACTTCGGAGCAGTTAGTCCGAACCTCACCAGTATCCTCCGAACCTTAACATTTTTTTCTCAAAACGTTCGATTTTGGACTGATTTTGAAGAGATTTGCAGCAGTGGATCAGAAAAAGTGATAAGGAATGATTTAGTAGCAGTATTTTCACAAAAGACTCGATTGAAGTGATCAAAAATTTGTAAAAACATTCGAAAATCACCAAAAACTACTCATTTCGTTTCAAAAACTCCGAAAATAGCAACCACATATCAGTAGAATGAACCAGAAAGCTCTAATACCACTTGAAAAGTCGTGAGCGTTGAGTTGTCTACTCAATCTAGCTATTTGGAATACGAAACAAGTAATTAACCTATTGTTTTATTGTTTAAAGAACAATTACAATCAGTAACACTCAGATACAGACACAGAGAACACCTTGGTAAACACACACTTAAGACTCAGCTTTGCTACACACTCATATCACTCATCAACAAAACAAAGACTAAACTCACTATATATAGCTGCTGGCCGAACCTTGTCCGAACTCCAGGTTTGGCAGGTTCGAAACTCCTGGTTCGGACCATGTTCGGTTGACAGTAAACCTAGCCTTGAACTTGGTTCTTGAATCTTGATCGGATACTTCACACGACGCACATGTCAGGTATTAACACTCGCAGTTATAGATCCAAGCTCCATCAGTATGATTGATCTTCCGCTTTTCCTCCTCTTCTTTAGCAATTTTTTCGCGGAATGTCCGGAAAAGATACTTCTGCTGACTGAGTTCTTCATCTAAAGACTCTATCTTCTTTTTTGTAGGGTTCGGCTTGTTTTAGATGAATCTCTAGTTTGTACTCTGCATTGATACGGTCTCTTTATTCAGTTCGAAACAGTTGCTTATATTGTTCGTTCGATTTGGAGCATGCCGAGTTCGAACATATCTGAGTTTGGTCACTAACAAGAGGAGAAGCAACTTGAGTACTTGGCATCGTTTTCTTTGGATGAACGTCTAGATCAAATTCGGACCGGAAAGACTTAACCGGATCGAAAAGTGAAAGTCGGAGGATTGGATAGAAAAGTGTGATATATTTGGATTGAAAAGTCAAGTTTAGGATTGAAAAATGGACTTTTTGATCGAAAAGTGGATTTTTTGATCGAAAAGTGGACTTTTTGATCGAAAATCTGAATGAATCGAAAAGTGGACTTTTTGATCGAAAGTGTGGCTTGATCGAAAAGTACTTTTCGGTCAGGCAGAGTGATTGCTTGATTAAAAAGCATATGACTGGTCGAAAAGTATACTTTTCGATCAGATTGAATAGGGACTAGCCACAATATCTTATCAAAAAGCTGGGTGGCTGATCGAAAAGGTTGGCTGAAGGAAAAGTTGGTTGGCTGATCGAAAAGCTGGTCGAAAAGCCGAAATTTTGATCGAAAAGCTATGTAACTCGACTGAAAGAGGGACCAAGCCACAGATTTCAGTCGAATAGCCAAAGAAACTTGATTTGAACACCTCTGGTCCGTACAAAAACCTGTAAAACCTTCAAGATTCTTTTTTTTCGAACTAAAATGCTGAAAAACAAAAAAAACAATTCCTCACGCGATATCTATCCACTCAAGACCTTGCGGAATCCGGTTTTATCGGTAATTCAAGAACAATCGAATAAATTAACGAGATAACAACTGAAACAATAAGAAAAACACAAACCGATGAAGAGATCACTTGAATATAACTGGTTGCAATACATCTTAAGAGATTCGAAATTCTCTTTAGAGAATTTCGATTACACCTTTATAAGGAATTATTTCTCCTGAAGAAATGATGCTGATCGGCTAAACGTGTTATCTAGGAAGAATAGAAGGCCCCGTTACCTCGGAAGAACAGACTGCCCGAGATAACTTATAGTTACCTCGGAAGGTCATTTTACCTTGGAAGCCTATTTCACCTCGGGAGCACGATTATCTTCTAGACTAGTTTAATATTATTCTAGTTCATATATCTTTACTTGACGGTTGAGATGATCGTTAGAGAAATCAAGGGTTCTCTTGATTTCTTAGGGCACTATATATAGACACTTGTAACTATGCTTTATACAAGCAAAGGGTAAATTACTTTGATATGTACTTCGAAATCTGCAAGTTATAATACAGTGCTCAGTTTTATTCATATTATTGTTATACTTGCCTTATATACGATTTCATATTACTTTACCTTAAAAAGAGCATACGAATTAACTTGTTTCCGCCTGGTTAATTCTAAAGTAAAACCTTGTAATTGGTTCAACTCTGTAACCAGAATTTGATCCTATAAGTGGTTTCAGAGCTTTGGCTCATGTTTTCAAAACTTGAAACTCATATTATGCTTTAAAACTATGTTTTACCTACATACTCTGTTTTTAGTAAAAAGTCACTCTTTCCACTTTTTCATCCTTAATCATGGGAGAATCACGAAATGGTAGTTCAAACAAACCACCATCATTCATGCCCAATGATTTTGATACTAGGAAATTACGAATGGTAGGTTATATTCATCATTCTGATTACAGAATGTGGAAATCTGTTATGTATGGCCCTACCGTCCCTACAGCAAAAGCTGCTACTACACCAAGTGTAGATATAAAAAAAGGTTGTTGTTGACTATTTCGATGATGACCACAAGTTGGTTGAGGGAGATCACAAAGCTTTATGGGCATTACAAGCAGTACTTCCAAATTCTGTTCTAGTAGGTTTCAAAAACTGCAAAACTGCTTTCGATTTATGGAAAGCTTTAAATAAAATATACGAAGGAAATGTTAAAGTTAAAGAAAATAAAAAAGATGTTCTAAAACAAAGATATGAAAACTTTTCTCACAAAAATGGAGAAAGTATGAATGCTCAATATCTACGTTTTGTTCAACTTCTTGATGAATTACAGGGAAATGATGTGAAGATGGAAAATGTCGATGTGATCAGAAATTTTTTGAGATCACTTCCTGATGTCTGGAAAATATATACTGTAAGCATCAAGTATAACAAGGATCTCAAAACTTTAAAGTTGAGTGAACTTCATGGAATGCTCAGTGCACATGAAATGGAAATCAATGAAAAATCTGGTACTTTGAACAAACCAGTGAACTTAACAATTCCAACATCTACTGCACTCATTACTGCTCATGAAGATAGAAGTCACTACAATGAACAAACTCATTTGATCACATATCCCACATCACCAAGAGGTAATGAATTCATTCCTCTCTTTTATAATAACTTTGCTCATATTGCAGATAACAGTCAAAATGGGCTCACTAGATCAGATCTAGAATGCTTCAGTGCTGATGATCTCGAAGAGATGGACATCAACACACAACTAGCGATGATCTACTTACGTGCACAAAGGTTCTACAAAAGAACAGGCAGAAAGTACAATGTAGATAGAAATGCTCAAATTGGGTTTGAAAAAAGCAAAGCCAGATGCTACAACTATCACCAATTAGGACATTTTGCTGGGGAATGCAAGCAGCCCAGAAGAGAAAACACAAGCCAAGATGGAGGAATCAAGTATCAGAGACCTCACAATACATACACACCAGTTACCTATCTGTCACATGACATAGGCTCAAGAACAAAGCCATCAACACTAAGTGTATCCACTGAAGGTCCTACTGCTCCCTCATCAAGCTCAAAGCCACAAAGCCACAAAGCCATGCAACTGATGTTGTTGCTACTCAAACTAGTTGTGTTGATTGGGAGGAAATCATGCAAGAATTCTCTCTAATCAATCATACTTTAATGGAAAATGAAATCTCCTACTCTGCTGAGAACTCCTCTACTTAATCCATGGATACGTCTTCAAACTATGAGGTAAACACTGAAATCCCAAATGAAGTTACTCTTGTTCTTTGTAAAATTGAATGTGTTGAGCAGTTAGAAAATTATAGAAAACATAACCTTGAACTCATTGAAGAAATGGCAAGTCTAAACGAAATCAGAGAATACTCTAGAAAGGCTGATATTGCTTACAATAATAAGATTTAAGAACTAATCAAAAGCATTAGTGCACTAAAACATAAAAAGTCCAATCTTATTACTTAAATCAAGGATCTACTCTCTATATTAGATTTTGCAAACAAAGAAAATGAGGAAATAAAATCTGAACTAAGTATCTGTGAAATAAAATTTTATGTTGCTACTACTGACTGCGAAAAATACAAGCAAGTAATAAGAAACACCTAAAACTATGGCAAAGTCAGAAAACAACAGGAAATCATTTGATTAATGGAATTGGGTACAATAAGGTCACTTATCCTGATTCATACACTGAATATGTTAAAAAGGTTAAGAATGAAGAAACTAAGGTTCAACTTATACCTGATCCCATTATTAACACTGGAGAAGAAATTTCAAAATATAGTGATATGTCTAAATTAGAAACTGAAAAGGTGTCATCTGTAGCTACTGTCTCAATTGAACCTCAGGTTCATAGCAACCTTGTTAAAACCAAGAAAACTCTCTGGAAAATGAAAGACACTAAAGAAACTGAATCTTGCTCCGAGCAAATCTCTTCAAATGTGAAAACACCTTCAGTCTCAAAACATTCTAAATCTAAATGATAAAGGAATATTTGATATGTGGAAAAATTGGTCACATTGCTATCAATTGTTATCACAATCCTTTTTTTTAAATTTACTCAAGCTGTCAAAAGTCAAACTGCTGAAAAAGAGGGAACAAAATCTGAATCTATTTGTAAAAGTTTTGAAAATGTCAGTTCTGAAGATACAAAAAGTCAAAATGAATACTATTCAAAACAGACAAAATCAAACAATCATAGATTTAGAACATTCAGCACTCATGACTTTGAAAAATCCGAACAGCTTCATGTTACTAAAACTCAGAAGAAACAAAAACCTAGGAGTATTTATACTCCTGAAGAAAGAAAATTTGATTTCGAGATAAAAGTTATCTCGGAAGGCAAAATTCATGATCCCGAGGTAAAAAATATCTCAGAGGGACAAAAACACTCTGGAAAGCAAGAAAATGAAAGAAAAAGAGCACCCGAGAAAAAAGTTATCTCGGGAGGTAAAACTTTTGCACCCGAGGTAAAAATTACCTCGGAAAACAATAGTTACTCCGGAAAGAACTCCAGGAATGTAAACAACAATTTTTGTCCTAATCAAACCAAAATTGTTTTAAGAAATCAAAATAAACAAGTGTTTCAGAGAAAATCTTCAAATTCAGATTCAACAAGTAGTGATCCTACAAATTTCGAATTGAAACTCTCTAAAACATCAAAAGAAATGAAACAAAATGAATATAGATCATGAAGGGATGTAACAAAACAAAAAGCCAAAGACTTTCAGTCTAAAATAAACTCATTTTCTATTTCCCAAAATAGTCAAAACTCTTCATCAAATGATTAGTCAAAAGCAGAGTCTTTAAAAACTGAAGAATTGACTCAAACACTTGTGCTCAGAGAGTACAAGTACAATGACGCAATGGGAAGATCCAAGACCACAAAGGCTTGGGTCTCCCTCAGAAATTAACTCATACTTTGTGTTAACATGTGCAGAACACATCCAATAAACCTTAGAACAATATCTGGATTGTAGATAGTGTGTGTTCTAGCCATATGACAGGAAATAAAGAATTATTGAAAAATACAAAAAGAGTTAATGGGGGACCAGTTGCTTTTGGAAGCACCGAAGGAAAAAAATTATTGACAAGGTAAAGTTACCAATGGGAAGCTTACCTTTGATAATTTAAATTTTGTTGATGTTATCAACTTTAATCTTCTAAGTGTCTCACAAATGTGTGACAAGAAGTTGAATGTTCTGTTTAATGAAAAAGAAACTATCATCCTTAAACCAGGTATCAAAATTTCTGATGAAATGATCTTTATTAAAGAACCTAGAAAGGATGGTCTATATACTCTGGATATGGCACATACAACATCTAAAGATGGTATCACCTGCCTTATATCCAAGGCTTCTATAGATGAATCAAATTTATGGCATAGAAGATTAGGTCATGTGAATTTCAAAATTTTGAACAAACTGGTAAAACTTGATTTGGTCAAAGGTTTACCAAATAAAACATTCACATGCACTGAACAATGTATTGCTTGTCTAAAAGGAAAGCAACACAAATCTTCTCATAGGCCTAAATTAGAAAGCTCTATCTCAAGTCCTTTAGAATTGCTACATATGGACTTATTTGGTCCTACAAGAGTAAAGAGCTTAGGGAAAAAATCTTATTGTTTTGTAATAACTAATGATTTTTCAAGATACACCTGGGTATTCTTTCTTGCAATCAAAGATGAAACCTAAGAGATTTTAATAGCACTAATCACTCAGATTGAAAAACAGACTAATTTAAAATCAAAACAATAAGAAGTGACAATGGTACATAGTTTAAAAATCATGTGTTAAACTCTTTCTATGAAGAAAAAGGAATTGCTAGACAATTCAGTGCAGCTAGAACTCCTCAGCAAAATGGTGTTGCTGAGAGAAGAAATAGAACCTTAACTAAAGCTGCAAGATCTATGTTGGCTGAATCAAAATTACCTGTAACATTCAGGGCTGAAGCAGTAAACACTACATGTTATCTACAAAACAGGATTTTGATTGTAAAAGGACAAAACAAGACACCTTATGATATTTGGAGAAAAAGGAAACCTAACATACATTTTCTTAAATCATTTTGTTGTCCTGTAACAATACTGATAACCAATGAACAACTATCAAAATTTGATATTGATTCACTAACCATTGCTTTCAATGTAACTATTGATAAGCCTCTTAGTGAAAATGTGCAGACAGAAGATCTTCAAAATATTACAAATGGCAGGTTCAAAGGTGTTGATCCTCCATTCTTCTCATCTGTCAGCACAAAACCTTATGTCTCAGCAACCAGTTTCAACCTAACTCTAGGAGATGTTATTCAATTCAATTTTGAAGGAACACATATTCCTCAGATTGCAATCGAATCAGAACAACCAACTGAAAATCATCTGGTAAATCATCAAGACACTGCTGTAAGTCTTGAAAACTCAAGAAACAAGAGTGATTTGAACAAACAATCTCCGGGCTTTAGTAGAAATCAAATAGGATGGAACAACTCAGCCTCTACTTTACCTGAAGGCTTGAGCTCACATACTCCTACTGATGACATTAATGAAGAAATCAATAAGCCTATTGCCTCACAAATTAAAGATGTTCGAGAATCACCTTCTTCAACAAAAATACCAGAATTAGTGCTTATGAATGAGTTTAGTCCATTAAACCTTTCTGAGCGTAACTGTCATCATGAATTCCCACCTACTTACAACTCTAGAATTTTGAAAAATCATCCTCTATAGAATGTTATAGGAGAAGTGTAAGCACCTGTACTCACAAGAAGCAAATCAACTGATGCAAACATTTGTCTACATTCATGCTTCTTGTCATAGGAGCAACCAAAGAAAAGAAATGAAGCTTTAAGAGAAAACAGTTGGATTGAAGCCATGCAAGAAGAACTGCTTCAAATCAACAAACAAATAGTATGGGAATTGGTGAATCTACCAAAGAATGCACCACCACCAATTGGAACTAAATGAGTTTTTAGAAACAAGAAGGATAAAAGGGGCATTGTAGTAAAAAAACAAGGCAAAGTTAGTGGTTCAAGGCTTTGCTCAAGAAGAGGGAATAGACTATGATGGAGTTTTTGCAACAATAGCAAGATTAGAAGCAATTAGGATATTTCTAGCCTATGCTGCTTACAAAAACTTCCATGTCTACCAAATGGATGTCAAAAGTGCTTTTCTGTATGGATTACTAAATGAAGAAGTATATGTGTGTCAACCACCTGGGTTTGAAGATCATCATCATCCAAACAAGGTGTGCATAATGATAAAAGCTCTATATGGTCTTAAACAGGCACCAAGCACCTGGTATGAGACTCTCTCTTTTTATCTAACTAAACATGGATACAAAAGAGGAGCTATTGACAAAACTCTCTTCATTACAACAGTTGGTAAGGATCTTTTAATGGTACAAATTTATGTAGATGATATCATCTTTGGTTCAACAAAAGATGCTCTCTGTAAGGAGTTTGAAACCCTAATGCAAGCAAAATTTGAAATGAGCTCAATGGGTGAACTCACTTTCTTTCTAGGTCTTCAAGTAAGGCAAACAAAAGAAGGCATTTTTTTGAATCAATCCAAATATATTCAGGATATGCTAAAGAGGTTTGACATGCTGTCATCTTCCACTACGAAAACTCCTATAACAACATCACACAAGTTAACATCTGATGCAACTGGTGAACCTGTTGATGAGCACACATATAAGGCCATGATTGGTTCCCTTATATAACTTATAGCAAGCAAACCTGATATCATGTTTAGTGTTTGCTTATGTGCTAGATATCACGCTGGACCAAAGGAATCACACTTAAATGTTGTGAAAAGAATTTTTAGATACCTCAAAGGACAACCAAAGCTTGGGTTATGGTATTCTAAAAATAAAGACTTCAATTTGAAGGCTTTAACAGACTGTGACTATGGAGGATGCAATCTTGACAAAAAGTCAACATCTGGTGGATGTCAATTTTTAGGAGATAGACTTATATCATGGCAATGCAAAAGCAGACATGTGTCTCAACTTCTACAACCGAAGCAGGATACATTGCAGCTTCAGCATGCTGTGGCTAGGTACTTTGGATACAAAATCAGATGATGGACTATGGCATCAACCTCATGGAAACTCCTATGTATGCTAACAACACAAGTGCCATCAGCATCACCAACAATCCTGTCAAACATTAAAAAACAAAGCACATCGAGATCAGGTTTCATTTTATTAGAGATTGTGTTGAAAAGAAATTAATCAAACTCCATCATGTTCCAACTGAAAATCAATTGGCTGACTTATTCACAAAAGCATTTGATGAGGCTAGATTCTTCTACCTTATCACAGCCATAGGAATGATGAATTTTGATTAAATAAAATTTCAAATCTGATAAAATAAATTTCTCTTCTCTTGAAATAAAAAGAATCACAAGTTTTTGTCAAAGTACTACCGAGATAATCTCACTCGAGATAACCTCTTCCGAGATAACTAAACTTACCAAAGAAAAATTATCTCACCCGATATAACTACACCCGAGGTAACTTTATTTATATCGGATGATGAAATCTTACCCGAGATAACTCCAACCGAGATAACTAAAATTACCAAAGAAAAATTATCTCACCCGAGATAAGTACACCCAAGGTAACTTTACTTATATTGGATGACGTCATCTCTCCGAGATAATGTCACCAGGTCACTTAAAAGAGTTTAAAAGAGTTATCTCTGATGAATACCACATCCTAGATAACTTCACCCAAGATAAAAAAAATTACCTAGGTCATTGGTAAAAATTATCTTCCAAGATAAGATTTTACTGATTACTTTAAGAAAAAGGTAATCTTCTTAAAATATGTGTCGTAAGTTGTCAAATGGGACAACCGTAAGTCCGACAAGAAGATGCCACGTCAACCCACCTTTTCTCTTTTACCAGACCCACTTGTGCTTTTTACAATAACCGTCCCTTCCACATCCCTAATTTAAGGCGATAAGCGGTAACCTAGAACCCACGATTCAACAAATTAACTGCACGCAGTTACTCACCTTTACTCCCATATACTTCCAAACTTTCACTTTTCTCCACTACCTGCTCATACTTCTCCGATTTTGTTCATCTTCAAACAAACATCAAACAAATGGCACCGAAAGCTAAGAAAGGGGAATCATCGTCTGATGTGAATGCCCTATTCCATGCTGACCACAATACAATTGCTCTACTATCGAAAACAGAGAAGAGCTCTATGTTTCATGAAAATTCATTTTTTTTTCAGGGAAGCATCACACATATGCTACGCACTTATAGTTTATCCAAATATTTGCTAAGTTATGATTACAGAATTTTGGCAAAATCCCTCAAGAGCAAAAACTGCTGAAGGAATGTATGAAGTACACTCAAAGGTTCAAGGTCACGAGGTAACAATTACTGAAGAAGTCATCCGAACACATCTGAAGTTCAATGACCAAGGAAGATACAAAGAAGTTCCCTCCTCTGAATATCTTACAACCTTAAGGGCTGTAGGGTATGGGGGATCAGACAAAAAGTTAAAGAAATCAAAACTGCCATTTATATGGAGATTTCTTGCACACGTGATCTAGGAAAATTTATCCTCAAAGAAGAGTGTTGATGAGCTCTCTTCAGTTCAGGCCCCAGCTTTTCATGCTTTCGTACAAAATTTTTTTTTAATTTTTTTAGAATGGTACTGGATGGGATGGTGGATAATTTAAAACCTAACAATGCTCACTTCTTTCATATGTATCCTAGGTTTTTGCAGCACATTCTAAGGTGTTTGATACCCAACTTAAAAATATCAGATAAAATTTATCAATTAAGGGTACCAAATGAAAAATTATTTTCATATCTGTCAAACAATGAAAAGAACAAAGGGTATACACGTGTTAACACTAACCATCCTATACATGTGCCAAGACCTGCAGTGGGTGCACCAGTGGTGCAACAACATGCAAATCCTGATCATATTGCTCCAGTTTACAACCCTATGTTACCAGCAGTGGTTAAACCCCCAACTGCCAATCCTTCCTCTTCCAAACAAGTCCCACCAAGAAAGAGGAAGAGACTCTCAAAATTTTTCAATATTTCAACCATTTCATCCACTCCCAATGATCCAAAGAATCCTGAAAAAGAGGTGCAAGGTCTACTCCACCTGTGCAACCCATAGCCACCCAAACTGTAAGCCCTGTCAAGGACAAAGTCCCTAGACAGAAAAGAGCCAAAAGGGATAGCCAAGAAACAGGTGATTCCCTAAAGGAGATGAACCTATAGGGTGGAATGTACTTCCCTCATTCACTAGCAAAACTCCAACAAGACCAAGCCAGTTTACACCTCAAAGTGAAGGTAATGACATTTTTTGTACTTCTTATGATACATATCTCCAGAAACCATATTTGCAGGAGATGTGTTAAAAAGTCTTAAGGAAAAATCACCCTAACCACACTTTGGTAAGGAGTTCAGCCATAGGAGTATATACATGGCTGATGTGAAAAGGGCTGCCACTACACTTAAATCCCCACTGGATCCAGTGGACAGTGGTAACATAGATAAGACCCAATTCAAGGCAACTAGACAATTCTCTGACCCAAAGGCACCTTTAGTGGCGCTCGAGGTAAATGAGGATGTGACTATGAATCCCAGAAGCCAAGACAACCAGGGTGACGGACATGATCAAGCAAGGCTCGATGATCCTTCTTTGCTCAAGGATATTGGTTTCAAACCAATGGAGAGCAAGCTTTCACTAAATGAATTAACGGTTTTGTACCAAAACTTACGAAAAAAGTTCACTTTGCTTTCACACACAGTGAAATTGCAGGGTGAAAAATTGAAGCAAATCAAGCATCAACAGGTTCCTTATGCAAAGGAAGATGTCACCAAAACCTCAAGCTCAAAATTAAAAGCCACCACTCCACCACAAGAACTTGGTACTGATAAAGTTGATGCTACCAAAATGGAAGGGTATAGGGCCTAAAGAGAAGAAGATTTTACTGAATTTGACTGGTATACAAGAGTACCTAAAGAGGTTAGATTAAAGCTATTTCAATCTGTGGGAAGAGAGCCATTTACAATTGAAGAAGCATGGAAAGCAGTCTCAATATATGACATTCTTGCTGTGGTCCCATACAAAGACAACCTAAAGGAACTGTTTCTCTTCACTATGATAGCAGCAGGAGCACTTCCTGCATCTATCAGAGAAATTCAGCAGATTATCAAAAAAGACTTTATTACCCCTGAAATGAGGGCAATTGCAGAAGAAGAAGGAGTTGATCTTGATGTTGAGACAAAAGTAATGGATAAAGATGATGATGATGATGATGATGATGATGATGATGATGATGATGATGATGATAAAAATGGTGATAATGGAAATGGAAAGAAAGATGATGAAGAAGTCTAAAGTGTGCTAAAAGAAGACACTGCTGACAAAGAACAGAATATCTAGGAAATCAACAAAAATGTGTACAAAATTGATAAGGATATTGCTGATGAACAAATAGAATAGGTTTTGAAGGATTGTAGAGATCTGATTGATCCCGAGGTAAATAATGAAGTTACCTCGGAAGCTAAAGATATTATCTCGAGAGAACATATTACTCCGGGTGAAAAATTTACCTTGGGAGAAAATGTTATCTCGGGCAATCAGATTATCTCGGAACTAGCTATTGTTACTACTGCTGATCAAGTTACCTCGGAGCAAACAGTTACTCCAGAGGATGAAAATAAAACTCTTATGTTCTTTGCAGCAGACACATAGCAGCCAATCAAGTTCGAGTTCACTCAAGCAAACATTTGGGAAGAAGCAGAAACACTACGATGCTACATACAAAAAGAATTTATCAAGGAATCAGCTTTTCTTGGTTAAGTTCTGCAACTTCACCTCCTGTTGAACCTGAACAAATACTGATGATTGAAGCTCCTCCAGTAGATTTGGGAGGGGTTAGAGATGAAAGAGGATATCTCATAGAGTTTGGACCTTACTTCCCACCAACAAAAGACTATTCAGAATATGTTCCTGTAGCTCCTTCAACTCCTGTGGAAGATACAGTAAGAGATATTTTGGCCACCTACTGGGCCAAATACAAGCCAGGAACAGGTGAAGTAAAGATCAATCCACTACCACCATTTGTCAAGAGAGCTGCCATCAGTGACAAAGTCATAACCTACCCTACTGACAATCCAGATCTTATTAAGGGTAAAAAGAAAATGACTGATGACGAACTCCTACAGGCAGATTATGAGAAGAAGTTCAAACCTGCCTACAAGAATGTGTCAACTCCTAAAAACAAAATTGACAGTTCAAGAACAGTATTTATTCCTATTCTTGACATGCATGGTGAAGATCGTGATGGTAGAAGAGAATGTGACAAGGCATTATTAAGAGAATTAAATGAAAGAATGATGAGTCACATGGCTCAACTGAAGAAATTCAGTGAATTGAAAAGAAGAAGTAGAGAAGGTGTAAAGATTCCTGCAAAACTATTTAAAGCAGAGAAAGCAAAGGCCACAGAACCTACAAGGCTCCTGGATGGGCAAGAGACCACATTACTTGATATTGATGTAAGTATGATAAACTCTGTACTTGCAGCTGATATACTTGAAAGAATGGAATAGGAAAGACTGGATAGAGATATGGCTAAAGCTTTTGCACTTCAAGACAACCTGCAAATATATAAAAACAATGAAGTTGTTTATGATTTGATAAAAGAAGCTAAAAGAAGGTCTATGGAAGAGTGAAAGAAGAAATTAGACCAAGCCAAAGAAAAGAGGCATCAGTCATTTGCCAAAGAAGCTGACAATGAAGTAAACAATGAAAAAGAAAAGATCAGGCTAGCTACAAATGATGCCAACTGCGAATTACTAAAAAGATGGAAAGACATAATCTTAACCCGAGGATGGGTCACACCAGAAGCTATTAGCTTAACCTCTGCTAATGATTTATGTGGATTAATGTCAATGGTCGTAGAAGAAGAAGGAAATTCCAGGCTCAGTCTAAGACTTGAAGCTGACAATGCCATCCATGAGCGATTAAAAACTGTTGAAACACAGAAAATTGCTAAAGCTCCTCTTACCAAAGTAGAGGAGACAAGAGCACTCAAGAGATATTTCATAGAGTTCTTAGGAGAAGAAAATAAATCAATAAATCCATGTTCTTTGAACACTCTGAGATAGGTATGATGAGATAAGAAAGGAGCAATCAAGGACATTAGAAAGAACAAGAATTCCTAGACCTCCAGGAGCTTTCTCATGTACACCTTCTCTTCCTCCTAAACCTATGAGTCTCATAGACTCACTTCTTGGCAATAACCCCTCTATTCCACATACTACTACACAACTCTCCGCCATTACTACCAAAAGAAACCCACCCAGGGCCAGCAGACCTCAATTCTCAAAATCACCAGCCAAAAGATCCAAACCTAGCAAACCCATTCCAACAAAATTCAGAGCTGATAACTTCACCCACATTGAACCTCTCATCAAACCCAAACCAAAACCCACAACATCCCATATTCCTTGAATCCAAAAATCAACTCACCATTCCACATAACCACCTTCTGCACAACCAACCTCAGCACCCACTTTAAGCAACCGACCCTATGAACCCACCAGAATCCACTACAGGTACATTAAGAAGAAAGAAATCAATGGCAAAAAGAAAAAGGTCTCAAGTCATTTCCTCTAGCTTTGACTCATCTTCAGACAAGAAAGAACCCGAGGATATGCACACTGAGAAAAGAATAATTCTTTCTTGGAGATTTCATGAAGACTCAAGTCTCTATCTGTTTATTACAACCACCAATGAAGTTCTAAGACTTAGCAGCAATGAAGTGCTTACTACTTTATCTGACTTAGAACTTGGTGATGTAAGAAATTCTACTGGTGGTGGCAAAAGATTAAGTTCTCAAGAGCAGTCCCTCATGATGAAGATATGGATGCACTTTGACACAACTACAAGGGAAACTTCATCTGCTGCACCTATAAGAACTGATTGTCATGTTACTCATATGGAATGGGATCTAGCTACTGCTAGATTCATTGTATACAGAGCTGATGGATCATTCACACGACATTGAGAGATAAATCCAGGTGAATGGAACTTTAATGATCAGAAAACTATAGTGGATTGTATGCTCACAAATAGGCTGTTCAGATTCAACATGACAAAAGATCAATAGAAGAAGTCAGTTTTGCTGAAGATGTTAGTTGTTTTTGGTTCAAGATAGTTTAAACCGTTTTGTTTTTCATTTAGTATGGTATTCGGAAGATTTTGGAAGCATCATATTAGGGGGAGATTGTAAGGAATTATTTCTCCTGATAAATTGATGCTGATCGGCTAAACATGTTATCTAAGAAGAATAGAAGGCCCGAGATAAGTTACCTCGGAAGAACAGACTGCCTAAGATTACTTATAGTTACCTCGGAAGAACAGACTACCCGAGATAACTTATAGTTACCTCGGAAGGTCATTTTACCTTGGAAGCCTATTTTAGCTCGGGATCACAGTTTTATCTCGGACAGTGGATACACCCGAGATAACTCAAGTTACCTCAGTAAGGCGAGTTATCTCGGACATCAACTTGACCTACTCCACTTGTCTCTGACATATCTGATCCAGTTTCCCGCCATTCTCCTGATAAGAAGCTGACACGATTATCTTCTACACTAGTTTAATATTATTCTAGTTCATGTATCTTTACTTGACGGTCGAGTGATCGTTATAGAAATCAAGGGTTCTCCTGATTTAATAGGGCACTATATATAGACACTTGTAACTATGCTTTAAACAAGCAAAGTCTAAATCACCCTGATATGTACTTTGAAATCTGCAAGTTATAATACGGTGCTCAGTTTTATTCATATTATTGTTATACTTGTCTTATATTCGATTTCATATTACTTTACCTTAAAAAAGAGCATACGAATTAACTTGTTTCCGCCTGGTTAATTCTAAAGTAAAACCTTGTAATTGGTTCAACTCTGTAACCAGAATTCGATCCTACAACCTTCAACCTTGCTCCTACAATCAACAACCAAAGAACCAGCAACCTATACAAACGATATAAGGATCCTATTTATAGGAGAGGATATGCTTGGATAACAAGCTAACCTATTTTCGGCAACCAAAAACCCTAATTGCTTAGTCAAATCCCATATTTGACTCTAAAGGCCCACTAAATTCCCTCTAAACACTTTCTAATTAAGCCCAAACACATCTAAAAGGCCCAATGACCCAATATAATGGAAACCCAACTATTTTTCACCTATTCCAACACATAGGCCTTCAAAATAGTCCGCCAAAGGATAATTTAATACACAAGCCACAAATTATTCCCTTACATGCTACGTACTCAGCTTCTACAGTGGATGTTGCTACTGACGTCTGCTTCTTACACTGCCAAGACACCAACCTCTCACCCAAAATTTGACACCCGACTGTTATAGATTTGAAATTTATCTTGCAGCCGCCGTATTCAGAATCTAAATAAGCTCCAGATGTGATTGCTTTGGATTTGCCTGGTACCTAGCCCACAAACAGACAGGAAACATGATATCAGGTCTACTTGCGGTTAAATACATTAAAGACCCAATCATGGCCCGGTAAAGAGTTGCATCAACTTCTTCACCATCCTCATCTGGTGAGAGGCCATGATTAACCTGTATCGGAGTTCCTAGAATGCGAACATCAGAAACTTTGAATAAATTGAGAATGTCATGCATGTATTTCGTCTGATGAATAAAAATTCCTTTTGCAGATTGTTGTACTTTCAGACCAAGAAAGAATGCCATTTCGCTCATTTAACTCATTTCAAAACCAGTTTGCATCATCTTTTCAAAATCTTTCGAAAGCTTGTCATTCGAGCTGCCAAATATGAGGTCATCAACGTAAATCTGTACCAAAAACAACTTCTCACCCAGTTTCTTGCAGAATAAGGTACAATTTACCAACCCACGCTTGAATCCCTTTTGAAGTGGATAAGTCGACAAGGTTTCATACCAAGCTCGGGGAACTTGATGTAGACCGTATGACGCTTTATTAAGCCTATAAACTTTTTCTGGATAATCAGGATCATAAAATCCTAGAGGTTGTTTGACGTAGACCTCTTCCTTCACTTTTACATACAAGAAAGCACTCTTTACATTCATTTGGTACACTTTAAATCCTTGGTGTGTAGCAAATGCTAAGAATATCCGGATTGCTTCGATTCTATTGATGTATAATATGTGCGTCGTGAAGTATCTGAACAAGACGGTGTGAAGATCTGAACAAGACAAAGCTACAAGATTGTTGTTACACGAACTAAACCGAACTGGCATGAACCTATGTCATCCAAACTGCCAGTTCGGATGGGTTCAGTGTCAGGTGAACCAACAGTTCATCTGGGTTCGGTCAGCTGGATATAAATAGGTGTTTAGCTTTGTAAGTCACAACGGTAGTTGAGAGAGATTAGTGTTAAGTGTGTGTTTTATGTGGTGTTTTTCTGTGTCTGTTCTCAGTGATTTCCAGAGTTGTAATTGTTCTTTGTTGATCAATAAAACAACTTTTAATTATGTTTCTCATCCGAAATAGCTAGATCGAGTATTCGATCCGATGCTCACGCACTTTCAAGTGGTATCAGAGCTCTCTGGTTCACTCTACTGATCTGTGGTAGCTATTTTTTGGACATTTTGAAACAAAAAGTGTAATGTATTTGAAAATTTGGAGTGTTTTTGCGAGTTTTTGACCATTTTAGTCGAGAGTTTTGTGAAAATTTTGCTCCTATATCATCCCTCATCATTTTTCTGATCTCCTGCTGAAAATCTCGTTCAAATCTGTCCAAAATCGTGATTTTTGAGTCCAAATGTTTCTATTCGTTTAGGTTCGGCTGAAGAACTCAGATCAGGAAAATAACAGTCATCCGAACTCCCAGTTCGTCTAGGTTCATTTGGGATAGTCTCAGTTTGGTTACCTTCATTTGGTTTCTGTTCGTTTAATCTAGTTTCGGGTTCAATTCGGTTATACGAAGTCACGGTTCGGACGAGTTCGGAAACTGTTCAGTTCATACAAAGTATCAGTTCGGAATCGTTCGTTTGTTTAATTTCAGGTTAATTCCAGTTCAGACGAGTTCAGTCAAATTTTTAGTTCGGTTAAGTTCGGGATAGTTGTTCAGTTCGGCTAATTTTTAGTTTGGTTTATTTTAGTTTGGTTCGGCTGAGTTCGGTTGATCATTCTCACTTTGGATTTAGCTTAGTTAGCAGATTGAGAAATTTTCAAAATGTCGGACTTTCAAGCTTTTGTCGTTGTTTAAGTTGGAAGATTCTCAAAATTGGAAACAACAGTTTTCTACTTATTTTAGCAGGAATGATATCGATTTATGGATTCTAATTCGAAAGCTTTACATGCATCCAACTGATCAAGGAGAGATTTTAAATAAATTCACAAATTTTGATGCTGCCGAAAGGAAAGTTATGTGCTTGAGCAAAAACTGTTTGGTTATCTTACTATAACTTTACCTACCGAATTGCTACATCAATTTAGCACTTGCAAGAAAAGTAAACAATTGTGAGATGCGTTATCAGCAAGATGTGAAGAAAATGATCAATACAAGAAGAGTCGAAGAAAGGTGTTAAACAAAGAGTTTTTCAGCACTATAAAAATGAAAACATCACAGCTCTTGTATCAAGATTTTCACATCTTATTAGTGAATTGAAAATTATTAGTATCAAGAAAACAGATGAAGAGTTGAATGAGAAGATAATGGAGGCTTTACCAGAAAAATGGGAAAATTATGGTTTTTTACTTACACATGACAAAGTGTTTTCTAAATTATCCTTTAATGAATTAACAGGTAAACTTCATGCTCGAGAAATGGAAATGATGAATTCCAACAAGTCAAGTGCTAAATTGCAAAATCCATAATTTTATCATGGCAAAAATGCTCCAAGCATAACTGCTAAGGCTAAACCAGGTCTTAGTTCTGCACCAACTACTGCTTTTATTGGAAATGTGTCTGGAGTTTCAGATAATAATTCTTCAAGGGGTTGTAGTTTTACAATTCCCGGATTAACAAATCAGAATGTTTTTCTGCTAAAACAACTAATGAATGTGCTGCTCTAATATCTGCTTTAATTTCATCTTCTGTTGGCTTTATAATCAACAATGTTGGTGATGCTAAGATTAGTAGAGAAGATTTCAATGAGATTGATGGAAACAATTTAGATGAAATGGACATGGCATGGAAACTGGCTATGTTGTCACAAAGAGCAAGAAGGTTTTGTTGAAGAGAACTGGTAGGATGACTATTACTCAAGATGGAAATTTGGGTTTAGACAAATCAAAAGTCAAACGTTACAAATGTTCAAAACTTGGTAATTTTCAAAGAGAGTGTCAGCAATCTTCATCAAATACATCTGATTCAAAAACTACCAATGGTTCTAAACCGTCTTCAATTAATTCAAATAAAACAGCATTCACTGCTTAAAATGACAATGTTTATGATTCGGGTAAAGCGTTTCTTGATAAGTCAGCATTGATTGCCACACATGAACAAGATAATTATTATTCAGACTCAAGTTCTTATGAATCCACTAAAAATGAAAATTCTGAGTCTGAGATTGAAAGCTTGTTAAAGGCGAATGCTGGTTTATTAAAAGAAATGAGTTTGCTTACAGAAGCACTCAAGTTGTATCTAAAAAGGATTACAAAGAATCTGAACAGAAATTTGTCAAATTATCTGAAGAAAATGTTGAGTTAGTTAAAGAAGTTCAATAATGGAAGGATGAAGCGAAAGATGCAGAAATTGACTTCAATAATTTGTTTGAGAAATTAAAGAATAAGCTTGACGTGCTCAACAAGACTTCTGATGAACATGTTGCTAAAATTGAGGCTTATCAGATTGACATGGAAAAGTTATTAGATGAAAAGAGAGAGTTAGCAAGGGTGAATAAATTTCTAAATGCGAATCTTGAATTCATAAAAGAAATGAAGACAAGTGGAAGAAAGGGTTATTCGCTGAGCTTGATAATCGAAGATTGCAAAAGTATGAAACTCACAAGGTTGCTAAAAGGTTG
>JBCNJP010000003.1:55515602-55535721 GCA_039602395.1 Deinandra increscens subsp. villosa | reverse complement strand
ATAAAAGCCAAAAGATTTTACTTCTTATTTGTTTTTGATTGATCGACACAAGATATGAAAAACATTTTCAAAAATATATCTTGGATTCTCAAAGAGAAGTTTTGCGCCAGGATTATTTATGTTGGCCAAGTACTCAAAGGAAAAGAGTTGATCAAAACTCCAAGTCTTCTGAAGCTATTGATAAGGAAGAAAGAAACTGTGCATCGTCAATATTCCAGATCAAGCTATCATCAAGTTGAGGGGGAGTTTGTTCGACATATATGTTTAGCTGGTGAACAGATACTACACATGACGAGGGGGCGTTTTGATACCTAATATGTGCGTCATGTGAAGTATCTGAACAAGACGATGTGAAGATCAAAGACAAGTTCATGCTGCTTGCCGAACCAGGTCCGAACCTGGAGTTCGGACCGGCCGAACCTGGAGTTCGGACAGGGTTCGGCCCAGACGTATATATTTATAGGAACTTTGTCTTGTAATCAGCAACGGTGAGAGACGAGCTGAGAGAGACCAGATCTTAACTATGTGTTTTTAGAGTGTTTCTCTGTTTGAGCTGATTAGAGAGTTTGTAATTGAATCTTTGTTGATTTCAATAAAACAAACTTTATTTACATCTCGTTTTCATCTCGTTCTTACTCTACGATCAAGAAGACCTCTAGTCAGATCCGTCTTACGGTTTTTCAATCCCTTTGTCAGATTATTAAACTTGTAAGCCCAGAAAGAAAGACATTTCTCCCATAGAACTCATCTCAAACCTAGTCTGAATTAACTTCTTGAAATCCTTCGAAAGTTGTTCGTTTGAGCTCCCATAAATAATCATCAACGTATATTTGTAGTAAGAGCAAATCCTCCCCCGTTTTCTAACAGAACAAAGTGCAGTCTACTAACCCACGCTTAAACCCGTTTTCTAGTAAATAAGTGGACAAGGTCTCATACCAAGCTCGAGGAGCCTAATGAGGACCATAAAGTTCTTTGTCCAACTTATATACCCTCTTCGGATAATCAGGATCGTAAAATCCCGGAGCTTATTTTACATAGACTTCTTCCTTCACTTTGCCATACAGAAATGCACTCTTCACATCCATCTGGAAGACTTTAAAACCACGATGTGCCGCATAAGCCAAGAAAATTCTAATTGCTTCGATTCTTGCAACAGGCGCGTACACTTCGTTAAAGTCGATAAATTCCTCTTGAGAAAACCCTTGAACAACCAAATGGGATTTGTTTTGTACTATAACTCCTCGATCATCTTGTTTGCACTTATATACCCAATGGGTTCCACATGGTTCTTTACTATTAGCAGGTAAATCAACAAGGTGCCACACTCCAAGTTCTTGTAACAATTCTTCTTGCATTGCCTCCACCCACGAACCATCTGTAAAGCTTGTTTAACGTCAGCTGGCTCGATCTGGGATAGGAAACATGAATGAAACACCTCATCTTAAATACCATATTCCCTGATTGTAAGAAGAGCACTATTCTCAATTTGATGTCTTGTTCTCACTCCTTCACTTAAATCACCGATAATATTATCTTGTGGATGATAGGTGTTTATCCGGAGCGTTTGATGAAGAGGGACAATGACCGTTTCAGCTAAGTTAGGAACATGATCTTCCTCAACAACCACATTTTCAATTGAATTAGTGTCAGATTGTGCAGGTTGTACATTATCTACCGTAACCTCACTCATACCACTTGTGGTAGATTCAACTTGTCGTTCAGCTTGTTCTACAGGAATCTCAATCTGATCAGACACAGCTTCATGAAACTCGTTGTCATCATCGGAAGATAAATCATCAACAATAGTTGTGGAGTCAATTGTTGTTTCTGTCAAATTATGTTAGAGCATGTTTGTATTCTAGTGCTAGGTCTTTGTAATTAAGTGTTTTGTAAAAACTAGTCTCAGCGTACCACTGGCGGACCAGATGGTACGCACGAACCATCTGGTACGTTGGTTAGTTGGTACGCTGGATAGTTTAGTATAAATTGTTTAGTTCGTTTAGAGAGTGAAAGTTTCTGAGAGTTAGTGTTTAAACTGTGTGTTTCTCAAGGTGTAATCTCTCTGTAACCTCTCTCTTATACGAGCTAGTGAATCAATCGAAGAATCGTTATTTACTCAATTTGTACCGAATCCGATAGCAATCATGTCTTAGCAAGATCGTATACGTGATTTACAAGTGGTATCAGAGTAGGTTTGCTCATGATTTCTGGTCGGTTTTGGTTTCTAGAGAGAGAAATAAACTTTTGGTAAGAAATTCATCAATTCTCATCTATTTTACGTGCATACAATACATGTTTTACGTTCAAAATGATATGTGAGTGGTCCCTGTGAGTTCTACATTGATTACACATCCTGCAAGTCAGAATTTTTGCAAATTAGTCGAATTATGGTTGGTACGTAGCTGGTACGCACAGCAATCTTCAACAGAAGGTTTGGTACGTAGGACAATCTTCAAAGGTTGGTTCTTAGCTGTAACAGAGTGGTTTGTGGCAGTTGGGACGTACCAGTTGGTTCGTTCAGTATATGTGGTACGTTGAACGGTGGTTCGTTGGTGGTACGTTCAGTGTTAATCTGGTTCGTTTTTTGGTTCGTGAAGTCTATTGGTACGTTAGGTTGAAGATTGGTGCGCAGATCGATATTTTGGTTCGTTGGGTCAGTTTTTGATTCTACAATCATGGATCCGTTTCAAGCGTTTGCAGCAATGTCTTCGACCGTTCAAGCTATACTGAATTATGATAATGAGATAGGAACTACAAACAAAGTTCCTAAATTGATGAAATTTGAAGATTTCCATAATTGGAAAACTCGTTATGAATCATACATTGGTATGACGGATGTAACAGTATGGACTCCAATGTTGGATGGTTACCAAGTTCCAAAATTCACAACTGGTGAATCTGCTGGTCAAATCAAGCCGTATAACAAGATGAATGATGCTGAGAAAGAAGCTTTTAATCTAGAAAAGAAAGCCTATTCAAACTTATTAATGGCTTTACCAAAAGATATTTTGCATCAGTTCAAAATGCATACAACCTCAAAAGTGTTATGGGATGCATTGTGTGACAAATGTGAAGGCAATGCTTAATACAAGAAAAGTAAGAAAAAGGTGTTGTTGAAGGAATTTGATAATTTCTGTCATGTTCCAAATGAAACCATAAATGATCTGATTTCAAGATTACCAAATTTGGTAAGTGAACTTGACATAGTTGGGGAGAGTAAAGAAGCAGGTGACTTGAAGGAAAAATTGTTAGATGCTCTACCTGCATCATGGGAAGGATATATTTTGTTGTTAACACATGATAAGGGATTTGATGATATTACCTATGATGATCTAACAAGAAACTTGCTAGCTCGGGAATTAGATATGAAGCGAGATTAAATCAACTCGTAAATCATCTTGGTCTAAACCGAGTACGTCGGTTGAATCTGATTCAGGTTCTGATCAAAACTTAAAACTTTTACAAATTTGGAAACCGAAAGTTGTTTCCAAGCGCATTAATGACTTTGTGGAAGACACCGGGCGACCCGACGCTGTTGAATCGGGCCAATCCCAGAGCGACTAATGCATTTATTTGGTGTCAGCAGGTATTTCAGGAAGATCTTTCGGTGATTGAGAAATTGCTGATTGTGAAATATCTGTTCTAATTAAATTGAATTTCACACATCAATTTGGTTTTTGCAAAATGATAAACTACTAGTATTCGTGTTGATTGATCGTGTTCTTGTTTTTCACATTCATCTCATATCTGAGGGGGAGTTTGTTTTTGCAGGAAAATACAACAAATAGCTGTGTTGTTTTTTGCAAGATTATGTAACAAATGAAAGTCTGATAAACAGAGTTGATCATATTAATTAGGGTGGCTAAATTTGAAAAAGACAAAAACATATGAAAAATGAGAAATTGTAATCCGAGCAATTGATTGGGTAAATCGATGGTACATTGGCTGACAGTTGTCATGACAGTCATGGATAAAGTAGATGCAACAAAGCCATAGAGACCATTTGATCGATGTGTCAAGAGTTGGCTTGGCAAATCAGAAAGTATACAAATGTGATATACACTCAAATCTGATGCTTGACCTAGTGGACAACATCTTGATGCATATCTCATGATATATCAAGAAAAGGATATGTGAAAAATAAAATGAGAAGTCACTGTGTATACATGTGTTCATTTTGCAAAGATTTAAACTTGTTTAATTTTCTTTATTTTGTCAAACGATCGGACTTTCTCTGCGTGTCGAAAGACCGACCTGATCGTTGTTCGTTTGACGTTCTGCTTTATTTTCTTTGGTGTTTCGTATATGTTGATACCTGATATGTGCGTCGTGTGAAGTATCAAACAATGTACAAGATCAAGGTCAAATTAGGCCTGGCCGAACTTGGTCCGAACCTGGAGTTCAGACTGGCCGAACCTGGGGTTCGGACAAGGATCGGCCAGCCGGGTATAAATAGTTGTTTGGTCTTTGAAATTGTCAGTTCTGAGCTTGTGAGATTACAGCTAAGTGTGTGTTTCTGAGAGTGTTCTCTGCGTCTGTATTCTGAGTGTTTTGCTGATTGTAATTATTTGTTTTGATCAATAAATCAATTGGTTAATTACGTTTTGATGTCCGATTAGCTAGATCGAGTAGACGATCCGATGCTCACGCATTTTCAAGTGGTATCAGAGCTTTCTGGTTCACTCTACTGATCTGTGGTTGCTATTTTCGGATTTTTGAAGCATTTTTCGTGATTCTCGAGTTTGTTTTCGTGTTGTTCATCAATTCCATCGAGTGTTTTGTGTCAAATCTACTTCTAAACCATTTTCTATCGGTTTTTCTGATCCACAGTAACGAGTTTCGTCAAAATCAGTTCATTTTTGCGTGTTTTTGAAAAAATAAAGTCGAGGTTCAGAGGTACCTGGTCAGGTTCGGAGTAACTGCTCCGAACTTCGAGTTCGGTGAACGTTCGGTCAGTGTTCGGAGTTGTCTCGGTCGAGGTTCGGAGTGTTTCAAGGTTCGGAGCTAGATCGGAGGTACCACGAAGTTCGGTCAGTTGATTTTGTTTCGGAGCAAGTTCGGACAGATTTCGGACTTTGAATTTAGGTTCGGGCAGAGTTCGGAGCTCAGTGATAAGTTCGGAGAGAGTTCAGCCGGCAGAATTTAATTTAATTTTTTTCAAACGATGTCGGAATTTCAAGCGTTTGCTGCAATGCAAAGTGCGATGCAAACCATGCTGAATTTTGATAATGAAATCGGAACAAGTCAGAAAGTTCCCAAATTGTTAAAGCTAGAAGATTATCAAACTTGGAAGAAACGATTTTCTGCATACATCAGCACAAATGATATTAATTTATGGATTTCGATTCGAAAGTTGTATGAACGACCAACTGAAGAAGGAGATTATAAGGAACTTCAAGATTTTGATGCTGCTGAAAGAAAAAGTTATGAGCTTGAAAAGAAAGTTTATGGTTATCTTACCATGACGTTACCTATCAAATTGTTACATCAATTCAACACTTGTAAGAAATCAAAGCAATTGTGGGATGCTCTCTCAGCAAGATGTGAGGGTAATGATGATTACAAGAAGAGTCGGAAGAAAGCGTTGAACAAAGAATTTGATAATTTTCAAAACTATGACAATGAGAACATTACTGCTCTCGTTTCACGGTTTTCACATCTAATTAGTGAATTAAAGATAGTTGGTATTGAGAAATCTGATGCTGATTTGAAGGAAAAGATTATGGAAGCTTTACCTGAAAAGTGGGAGAATTATGTTTTGCTGCTCACTCATAACAAGGATTATTCTACAATGACGTTTCACGAGCTTACTGGAAAACTTCATGCTCGGGAATTGGAAATGTTAAACTCAAAGAAGTCAACTGCTACTTTGCAAAATCCTGAATTGTATCATGGTGAGAATACGGCAAGCATGAATTCTAAAGCTAAACCAAGTCTGAGTTCTGCACCAAGTACAGCTTTCTTGACTGGAATTTCTGATAATTCTGATAACAAGTCGTCACGGGGTTGTAGCTTTACAATTCCAAATTTTTCAAGTCAGAATGCTTTTTCTGCTGAATCAACAGATGATTATGCTAAAATGATTTCTGCATTGATTTCATCATCTTTTGGTTCGATTATTAAGAATGTTGCTGATGCAAAGTTAACTAGTGATGATCTTGATGCTCTTGATGATGATCAACTAACTGAATTGGATATATCTTGGCAATATGCTATGTTATGTCAAAGATCGAAGAGGTTCTTCAAGAAACATGGAAGAAATCTTTCTGGTGATAAATTGGGTTTTGACAAGTCTATGCTAAAATGTTATAAATGTTCGCAGCTTGGGCATTTTGCCAAAGATTGTCAACAGGCTCATGCAAGCAAGCCTGGTTTTACTCAATCACCCAAGCCTGGTTTAACTCAACCATCTACTAGTAACACAAGCAAGACAACAGCTTTGACGGCTCAACATGATGGTGTTTATGATTGGGGTCAACATTTTGGATATGATACATCAGCATTAATTGTCACACATGACCAAGATGATTATTATTCTGATTCGAGTTCATATGACGCTGCTGAGAATGAAAAATTTGAGTCTAAAATTGAAGCCTTGATGAAAGAAAAAGAATTTTTGATTGAAGAAGTCAAGAGAGTTACTGCTGATTTCAAAATGATTAGTTCGGAGTTGGGAATTTCTAAGGAAAATGAGAAGGAATTGGTTCTGAAGAATGAATGTTTGCTTAAAGAGATCAAATTGCTGAATGAAGTTTTAGAAATTTCTAAACAAGATAAAATGGATGTGGAAGCTGCAAAGGCTAAGATCTGTGAAGAAAGGGATGAGTTGGTAAAAGAAGTCAAGAAATGGAAGGATGAAGCGGAGGATACTACTTCTGATTTCACAAATTTGTTTGATAAATCAAAAGTCAAGCTTGATCTGCTTACAAAGAATGTTGAAGAATCAACTGCTAAGATTGAAGCATATCAAGTTGACATGGAAAAGCTGTTGGATGAGAACCGGGAGTTGGTTCTTGTAAATAAAGTTCAAGCAGCGAATTTGGAGATTCAAAAGCGTAATGAAGATAAATTGAAGAAGGAATTATTTGAAGGACTTGATAATCTTCGCCTGCAAAAATTTGAAAGTCACAAAGTTGCGAAGCGATTGATTGCTAAAGAAAAGGAATTTGCTGAGGCGCAACAGAAATTTTCTGATCTAAAAATTCAAGTTCTGGATGCTAATCGATTGCTTAACAATGTTTCAAATTCTCAAGTATTCACAAGCTTCTTAGCTAATGATGCAAATTTTGAGAAAATGTTTGATAAAACTGCATCACCTCCTGCTCATATCAAAGAAGCTTTCAAAGAAGTGAAGGAACAAGTTGACGAATTTGATTATTCAACGGTTTCATCATCTACTGTTGAGGATGAGAAAGTTGTGACGAAAAAGAAGAACAGGAAGAATAAGAAAAAGAAGGAAAAGAAATCTGAAGTTTCTCCTGCTCCAAAATTTGTATCTGGTTCATCTTCTGCTGCCAATGAGAAGTCGGCTACTTCTAGTGACAAGATTCAGTCTCAACCTGAGTTTGATGAAAAGATCTTTTATGATCAAAAGAATGTAACTGAAGTGAAAGCTGAATTTTCTCGATTAGCGAAGAATGGACATTGTTCATCTGAGGAGAAGATTTCTGAAAAGCATGAAGGTTTGGGTTTTCACGGGATGAAAGACAAAGCTGAGAAGGTTCAAGCATCCTCATCTCAAGATTTGAAGAAATTAAAGATGAAACAAGTGAAGAAGGAAGTTTTTCAAGCTGGTAAAGTTCAACCCGAGCGGTTTTATAAACTCAAGGGTTCGGATCAATTATTTTCTGACAAAGAATTTCCACTTCATTGTGTTGATGCTCGGAAGATTGCTGAGGTCTTTGTGAAAGCTAACATTTGTTCTGAAAGTTCTCAGTCTCGAAGCCCTACATCCAAATGGGTACATGATCACAGGCATTAGGTATATGATTCTCATTCTGATAATGTTCGAGATATTCATGTTTGTTCTTCGCAGGTACATCAAAGATGGGATAAAATGAAACGAATCTATTATATTTGTCGTCGCCCAGGGCATATGGCAAAGGGTTGTCCATCACCTGCTGATTCATCCCAAGGGTTTCATAAGAAACCAGTTTTCGGTAAACTTGCCAACACAAAGTTCTTCGATGAACGAGGCAGAGTTTTTGATGCCGTTGAACCTACATTCTTTCATAAATAAAATCGTTTTGTTCCAACGTTTTCAAAGATTCAAAGTGTAGGTTCATCATCACAGTCACCTATGATTGTTTCATCAAAAACTGAATTACCAAAACAACAGCAATGGAAACCTAAGGTGGTTTCTAAACAAAACAAGGACACTGGTCGACCAGAATCGATTCAGCTTTGGGTCATTTTTTGGACTAATTAGTTTGACCAGTGTGCAGGTACTTCTAGAAGACCTATCGACGATTACAAAGTTGTTGATGGAGGAGTATTCTGTTTAATTTAAATTTCATGATAAATCTTTCTAACCTACAAATTTTCTGAATTCTAAATCTGCAAACTATCTGTGTTGATTGATAACTTTTCTTTGTGTTCCATTTGTTTCTCAAAAACCCAAAAATAGAGTTTGTTTTGTGTAAAATGAAAATCCAAAAATAGAGTTTTCATTTTAAGGGGGAGAATTGTAAGTAAGGGGGAGTAATTGAGAAAATGCATGTTATGGGGAGAAAGTGAATACATGCCAAATATATAATGAAGGAAAGTGTATACATGCAAAATATAAAATTTTGAGAAATTGATCATTTGGAAATGATGGTACATTGGCTTACGTATCTGACTCATGGATAGAGTAGATGAAATGGCCATAAGATCATTGTGTGATATGCTTGGTAGACTCGGCAAATCAGAAAGTATTCAGATGTGATATACACTAACTACTAATGCTTGACCATGTGGATAACATCTTGATGCATATTTCATGACACAAAAAGAAAAATAAGTGTGAAATTCAAAATGAGAAGTCACTGTGTATACATGTGTTCTTTTTGCAAAGATTTCAACTTGTTTGATTTTCTTTATTTTGTCAAACGATCGGACTTTTCCTACGTATCGAAAGATCGACCTGATCGTTGTTCGTTTGACGTTCTGCTTTATTTTCTTTGGTGTTTCGTATAACTCATCGGACTTTCTCTGCGTGTACGGGAGTACCGACCTGATTGTTGTTGGGTTATACAATTTCAACTTGTTTTATTTTCTTATTTTGTTAAATCCAAGGCCTTATCTGCGTATCGAAAGATCGACCTTAAGGTAGACGATTTAACGTTCTTATTTCTTTTTGCATGGAACACAGTTGAGTATATCATGAAAATACTATGCATTGTGAAAAATCACAAGTGTTGTCACACAAACGGAAAAAGAAAGAAAAACTGAAAATGTCTGATTATGTCTGATAGTGTGGGATACACTAGTCAAAGCAAATCTAATCAATACCTTAACATATCCAGATGTTATGAGTATGATTCTGCCTAAGTTTATATTTGACAAATTATACCAGCAATCAGCATAACTTATGTGCTTCGATTAATTGAAATTGAAGTGTAGTTCAGTGCGGTATGTTCAATATGATCCCATATAGTCATCTTTCTCATACCAAAAATAGTGTTTGATTCTGTATTGTGATTTCATTTCATTTCAGAAAAGAACAAAAAGATTTTCGGTGTGTTTTAGCATAAACTTTGAAAAGTAAAAAAGATTTTGTTTCTGCTTTATTTTCGATATGATCAACACGTGATACAAATCAATTTTCAAAATCATATCTTGGAGTCTCAAAGAGACGTTTTGCGCCAAGTTTATTTAAATGTTTGAGCAGGTTGCTATGTGCAAGATATCACAACTTCAAGTCTTCTGAAGATGTTGATGAAAGACCAGAGATACACTAAAATGTCATCAAGTATTCAAGATTAAGCTACAATCGAGTTGAGGAGGAGTTTGTTTGAATATTCATTTCATTGAACGAACGGATTCTACACTTGAGGGGGAGCTTGATTGAAGATACAAAGTTAATGATGTTGAAGAGATACTGCACACAACGAGGGGGGAGTTTGTTGATACCTGATATGTGCGTCGTGTGGAGTATTAAACAATGTACAAGATCAAGGTCAAATTAGGTCTGGCCGAACTTGGTCCGAACCTGGAGTTCGGACTGGCCGAACCTGGGGTTCGGACGCCGAACCTGGGGTTCGGACAAGGATCGGCCAGCCGGGTATAAATAGTTGTTTGGTCTTTGAAATTGTCAGTTCTGAGCTTGTGAGATTACAGCTAAGTGTGTGTTTCCGAGAGTGTTCTCTGTGTCTGTATTCTGAGTGTTTTGCTGATTGTAATTGTTCGTTTTGATCAATAAATCAATCGGTTAATTACGTTTTGATGTCCGATTAGCTAGATCGAGTAGATGATCCGATGCTCACGCATTTTAAGTATAACTCATCAGACTTGCTCTGCGTGTACGGGAGTACCGACCTGATTGTTGTTGAGTTATACAACTTCAACTTGTTTTATTTTCTTGTTTTGTTAAATCCGAGGCCGTATCTGCGTATCGAAAGATCGACCTTAAGGTAGACGATTTAATGTTCTTATTTCTTTTTGCATGGAACACAGTTGACTATATCATGGTTATAATCATTATGTGATTAAAATCACAAATGAAATCACAAAGTGTGATAATCAAAAGCATATCTGAGTATGTTTGATAGTGTGGGGTACACTGGTCAATGTAAATTCAATCAACACCTTAACATATCCAGATATTATGAGAATGATTCTACCAGAGTTTAAAATTGGACAAATCATATCTGTAATCGGCATGGCTTATGTGCTTCAATAATTGAAATTGAAATGTAGTTCAGTATGTTATGACCAATATGATCCCAAGTTGAGATCTTTCTAACAAAAGACAAAAATAGTGCCTGATTCTGTATTGCATTTACATTTGTTATCAGGGAATACCAAAAAGATTTTAGGTGTGTTTTAATATAAAGTTTCTAAAAGCCAAAAAGATTTTGTTTCTTATTTGTTTTCGATTGTTCAACACGAAATACAAAATCAATTTCCAAAATCAAAATATATCGGAGTCTCGAAGAGACATTTTGCACCAAGATTATTTATGTTGGCATGTTTATAAGTGGGAGGAGAACATTACAACTTCAAGTCTTCTGAAGATTGTTGATAAAGAGATTATACATGATGCAATATCAAGTATTCAAGATTGAACTCATCGTCAAGATCGAGGAAGAGTTTGATTGAAGATACAAGATACACGTTTAAATAGAGGAGATGATACTGCACATGCCGAGGGGGAGTTTGTTGATACATAGTTTTGATCGTCATGTGAAGTTTCGAATACAAGACGATTCGCACAAGACTGCTGAGGTCCGAACTCCCAGAGAACCTGGAGTTCGGACAACTCCGAACTTGTGGCCGAACTTGAGGTTCGGCTGGTCGTAGTTCAGCTTGTATAAATAGGATGTCTTGTATAGAATTTATAAGCATCGGAGTCATATCTTCTCTGTGTACTTGCTGGTCATCTCTGTGGTTAATACAAGTCATTTGTATTTACTCTCTGTGTTTTAGTCGTTTACATTGTTTTCATTACGACTAAGTAAAAGATCCACACGCTCAGGAAATTTCAAGAATATATCTTGGATTCTCGAAGAGAAGTTTTGTGCCAAGATTAAATAAATTTTTAAAAGAAAAGGAAAGCTGCGTTTCTGTCTTCTGAAATTGCAGGTTATTCTATGTGACAAGACTCAAGCATGGTAATTGGGGGAGTTTATAATATTGTTCACAAATGGATCTTGAAGTTCAAAGATTGTTCAAGACTGATCCAACCATGCAATTTCTATTTCTGACAGGATTTCAAGTTGAAGATCGGATGCAGCGATCCTGAAGATTGAATACTGAAGTTTAGTTAGGATAGATACACTACACGTTAAGGGGGAGTTTGTTAGAGCTTATTCCTATGCTACAATGTGTCTCGTGTGTTGTATCTACATTAGAGCGTGTCTGTGTGAGTCTTAATGTCAACATACCATGGGCCGTACCAGTTGGTACGGAGCCAACGTACCAATGGTACGTTGGATGGTACGCTGACTTAAGTGGTTACTATAAATAGTTCGTGTTAGAGAGAGTTAGCACTTCTGTCATTTCTATACTCTTAACTGTGTCTGTTCTAAGGTGTTCTCTCTCTAGATCTTGTAACTCTTTGTGAATCAATAAAGCCAACATTTATTTACCTCGTTGTTATCGTTGTGATAGAATCACGATGTAGTAAGGTCCTTCCAGGTACTTACAGAATGTCAGAAAGCCGCTGAAGCTACAAAACCTGCTGAAGATTTTCAGGCTTTATTTGAAAAAACTTATCCACTTTAACAAAAATATGAAAGGGTCAATGATATTACGGTTGAAGCTGCTGATAAAGTAATTATTCTTCAAAATGAAGTTGAAAAGTTAAGAGTTGACAATGTTAATGTTCGTGAGAAGAATGAGGTTCTGACAAAAGATAATTATCTTTTAAAAAAGAAATGGGAAACTGTTAGAGAAGAGCTTTTTGTTGAATGTGACATAAGAAAACAACAAAAGTATGAGTTCAATGAGTTAAGTGAAGAGTTCAATAAATCTTAAAAGATCTGTTTGATGCTCAACATAAGATTGTTGGATTGAAGCTGGAGATTCTCTATTTACAAACACAAATCAAGAATTGAAATTTTTCACCAACTTTGCTGAATTTTTTGTATAACAAGGATAGAAGTGAAGATGATACAAAGGAAAAAAGATGTTCCTTCACCAGTGGATTTATCTGAATTTTCATCTGCTCCTATTAATCTACAATTTGGCTTGCAAAATTATTCTAAGTTTGTTACTTCTGCAAAGAAAAAGAAAACCAAGTCTAAAAAGAAGAAGGAAAATATTGGTGAAGCTCCAAAGTTTACTTCTAATTCATCATTATTGGAAAACGAGGTGGTATTTGATAAGAGTGTGACTGATAATTATATTGCAACATCATCTGAAGTTGAAACTACAAAGAATTTGGTGCAAAAGAACAAAATACCAGAGATCAAGGTCACTTTCACTCAACAAGCACATCAAACAAGTGCGGCTAGTAATTCTCAAGCTAATTCGTCCAAATCTTCTGGTTCTAAGCATAAAGGACTAGGATTTGTTCGTCAAGAGAAGCTTGTTCCAAATCAAGAATCAAATAAGAAAGAGAATGTTTTGAAGATTAAGAATCACAAGAAATCACAACCTCTGAAGAAGCAACCTGCTGCTTTCAATTCCAAGAATTCTTATTATTCTGGAGGTTCATCATCTGATTAGAAAGTATCGTCGCGGAGTAAATCTCCGAGGTATGATTTTTCTGATGATTTCTTTGATACTTTTAGTTCAGATCATTCTTCATTTTCTAAAAATTCAAGAAACTTTTCAAATGAGTTTAAACTGCGTAAAAGAGTTTGTTATGCATGTCGTCGACCTGGACATATGGCTGCACATTGTTCGACGACTGCATATGTCCACCAAAATGCAAAATATGTGGATACTCATGGTCAAATTTTTGATGAACCTTGGTCCCCAAAGGTCAAATCAATCACTAAGCCATTTTGGTCCCAACCAAAGACTCAGGTTGAATCTCTCTCGGGTTCTGATTTAAAATTTCATCTACCATGATATGGAAACCAAAAATTGTTTTCAAGTCGAACAAGGACTATGTGAAAGACACCGGGCGACGTGACACTGTTGAATCGATTCGACTCCAAAGCGACTAATGTTTTATTTGGTTTCAGCAGGTATTTCAGGAAGACCTGTCGGTAGTTGAAAGATTGCTGATAGTGGAATATATGTGTTTAACTTAAATTGACTTTCCAAATCAAGATGCTGTGTTTTCAAAATGCTAAAACGCAAGTATCTGTGTTGTTTGATCAATTTCTCATTTTGAGGGGGAGTTTGTTTCTTTGTAAAATACAAAAATAGTGTGTCTATTTTTAATTGGTAAAAATGAAAATCTAAAAATAGAGTTTGTCATTTTTAGGGGGAAACATTGAAAAATTGGACAAAAACATTGAAAAATGATAAATTTTATCCGACATGATTGGGAAATGATGGTACATTGGCTAATGATGTCTGCTTCTTGGATAAAGTTAGTGAAAAATCCATAAGAGCATTAATAGATGTGCTAGGTAGGTTTGGAAAATCAGAAAGTATTTAAATGTGATATACACTAAATCTGATGATTGACCTGGTGGACAACATCTTAATGCATATCTCAAGATATATCAAGAAAAGGATATGTGAAAAGGAAATTTGAGGAGTCATTGGGTAAACATGTGTTCATTTTGCAAAGATTTAAACTTGTTTAATTTTCTTTATTTTCTCAAACGATCGGATTTTTTGTGTATCGAAAGATCGACCTGATTGTTGTTCGTTTGAGATTCTGCTTTATTTTCTTTGGTGTTTCGTATAATTCGCCAGACTTCCTCTGCACGTCCACAAGACCGACCTGATTGTTGTTGAATTATACAATTTCAACTTGTTTTTATTTTCTTATTTTGTTAAATCCGAGGCCTTATCTGCATATTGAAAGATCGACCTTAAGGTAGACGATTTAACGTTCTTATTTCTTTATGCATAAAACACGGTTGACTATATCATGAATTCAATCACTATGTGTTAAATCACAAAGTGTGATAAGCAAAGCATATCTGAGTATGTCTAATAGTGTGGGGTACACTGGTCAATGCAAATCTAATCAATACCTTAACATATCCAGATGTGATGAGTATGGTTATGCTTGAGTTTAAAGTTGGAAAATTATATCTGCAATCAATATGGCTTATGTGCTACATTAATCGAAACTGAAGTGTAGTTCTGCATGTGATGAGCAATATGATCCCAAGTCGTGATCTTTCTCGCAAAAGAGAAAAATAGTGTCTGATTTCGTATTGCAGTTACTTTTCATTTTAGAAAATACCAAAAGATTTTAGGTGTGTTTTGATATAAAGTTTAGAAAAATCAAAAAAAAAATATATTTCTTATTTGTTTTCGATTGATCAGCACGGGATACAATTCAATTTTCAAAATCTGAATATATTGGGGTCTCAAAGAGACGTTTTGCGGCAAGATTATTTATGCTGGCAGGTTCTAAGTGGAAAAAGAATGTTACAACTTCAAGTCTTCTGAAGTTGTTGATAAAGAGATTACATGCGTTACAATGTCAAGTATTCAAGATCAGACTAACCGTCAAGATTGAGGGAGAATTTGATTGAATATACGAGTTTATGTGAAGAACTGTTATGGCACAAATATTGCACGGATACTGCACACGTCAAGGGGGAGTTTGTTAGAGCATTATATGTTCGTCGTGTGAAGTATCGGATCGTGTGTGTGAACTATCAAGTACAAGACAAGAGCTATAAGAATGTCTGTGTCCAAAGTGACCCGAACTGCCAGTTCGGGTGCACACGAACTGACCCGAAGTGGCAGTTCGGGTGACATCTGATTCGGGCACTCATTTTCAACTATAAATAGATCGTCTTGTATAGGATTTAGGACTTCTTGGTGATATTCTAGTGTGTGCTTTTCTGTGTGTTTCTCTGAGTGTTAAGCAATATAAATTCACTTTGTATTTACATCTTCGTGTCACGTTTTCTATACTCGAATTACTCGTATTGATCATTGATTGAGTATACGATCCAGCTCATGAACTTACAACGTTTCCCAGATTTGTGATAAGAAATATATAACGGCTTTTATAGGGAACGAGTGCTTAATCTTAAAACCTGGATTTAAGATTCTCGATGAGTGGCTAATGACGCGAGCACTAAGAATGTCTAATTTGTATGTTATGGACACGAATTCTGCCAAAGCTACTGTGGGCGGTCAATGTTTCGTTTCTAAAGCTTCCGAAAGAGATTCAGTTCTCTGGCATCACCGCATGGGTCATATCAATTACATAAAAATGAATCGGTTAGAAAGGGTTTGGTTGAAGGGATCCTAGATAATCAGTTTATATTCAATGACGTCTGTGTGAGCTGCAAAAAGGGGAAACAAAAGAGAAAGTCACATCCTTTGAAGAAATATCACTTTATCACTGTTCCGCTTGAATTGCTACACATGGATCTATTTGGTCATGTTAACAAATGTAGCATATTGGGCGAGTAGTATTGTTTGGTAGTCGTAGACGAATATTCTAGATTCTCTTGGGTGCATTCTCTAGTTACAAAAGACGAAACATTTGTTGTGCTTATCAACTTGATTAATACTTTAGAGTCATACTAGAAGTTGAAAGTACGTAGAATCCACAGTGATAATGACACAGAGTTTAAGAACACCAAAGTTAGGTTATTTTGTTTGGAGAAGCACATTGTTCATGATTTTAGGGCACCTTACACACCTCAATAGAATAGTGTCGCGGAGAGAAAGAATAGAAAAATTATTGAGACGGCGAGATCCATGCTAGCTGACTCTAAGCTTCTGGTGAATTTATGGACTGAGGCAGTTAGTACAACATGTTTTGTTTTGAATAGGGTTCATACAGTGAAGCGGATTAGTAAAACATGTTATCAACTGTTGAAGAACCACGATCTTGCAGTCTGCCGGGAAATTCGATGAGAAGGTAGTTGAAGGATTCTTCGTCGGATATGCCAATCCAAAAAAGCGACTCTTTAATACGGCGACTGGTTTAGTGGAGGAGTCCTTACACGTTGACGGTCAACCACATACTTTACCACCCAAAGGAGTTGGACCAGGTTGAATCTTTGACTACAAAGCATTATTTGATTCTTTCGATTCTAGTAAGGGGTTAACCGAAGAACAATTGGCAACAATTTACATTGATTTACAAAATGAAGCACCAGTTATGCATACCACGTCTCCGACAACTCCGAATGTGCCAGTAGAAGATGAATTGACCGAAACCACGATAGAAGCTATTTCTGATACGTATTCGGATGAAGAGAATGAGTTCCATGAAGCTCAATCAGAAACTGTTGATGTTCCTGTCCTGCAACTTGCTTGAAGTACAAATGAAAACGTTGTGGTTGAGGATGATCATGTTAACAATCTGAATGAAAATATTGTAGTTCCAAATCATCCGATGCTCCGAATCAACACCTACCATCCACAAGAAAAATATCGTAGGTGATTTGGAAGATGTAGTGCATACAAGACGTTAAGTAGAAAATGGTGCATTACTAGCCATGAGGGAATCTGGAGTTCAAGATGAAGTATTTCACTCGTGCTTCCTATCTCAGGTCGAACCTACAAATTTTAATCAAGTACTTAAATATGGTTCGTGGGTAGAAGCGATGCAGGAGGAACTCCAACAATTTCAGAAACTCAGCGTTTGGCACTTAGTTGACTTACCTGAAGGAAGCAAAGAGCCATGTGGTACCAGTTGGATTTATTAATGCAAGCATGACGACCGAGGTGTCATTGTCCGAAATAAGGCTCGTTTGGTTGTCCAGAGATTTTCTCAAGAAGAAGATATCGACTTTAATGAGGTGTACCCGCCGGTTGCTAGAATCTAAAAATGCGTGTGCATCGGATTGTCTACTCAATCTAGCTATTTCGGATGAGAAACGTAATTAAAAGTTGTTTTATTGATTTCCAAATCACGGAGAACAAACACGGAGAAACACCACAGAAAACACACACTTAACACTGATCTCTCTCCACTCCCGTTCTAAATTACAAAGCTAAACACCTATTTATAACAAGCTGACCAAACCTAGGCGAACTGCCGGTTCACCTGACATCGAACCCATCCGAACTGGCAGTTCGGATGACATAGGTTTGTGCCAGTTCGGCCTTGCTTCGTGTAACATCATCCTTGTAACATCGTCATGTTTAGATCTTCACACTGTCTTGTTCAGATACTTCACACGACACATAGATTATACATCAACAAACTCCCCCACGACGTGTGCAGTATCTGTTCAACCAATTGGAACATATTCTTCGAACAAACTCTCCCTCAAATTGATGGTAGCTTGATCTTGAATACTTGAGATGTATAGTATGTTCCATCTGGATATGTTAAGGTATTGATTAAATTTGCTTTGACCAGCGTATCCAGAACTATGAGACATATTGAGGCATATTTCGTTTTCTCATGTGATTACACTTGTGATTATTACATATTGATTGTATTCATGATATCGTCAAGTGTGTTCCATACAAAAAGCAATAAGAATGTTAAATCGTCTACCTTAAGGTCAATCTTTCGATACGCAGATAAGGCCTCGGATTTAACAAAATAAGAAAAATAAAACAATTTGAAATTGTATAATTCAACAACAATCAGGTCGATCTGTGGACACGCAAAGAAAGTCCAATGAATTATACGAAACACCAAAGAAAATAAAGCAGATGCTCAAATGAACAAAAATCAGGTCGGCCTTGTGAGCACGTAGAGAAAGTTCGATCATTTGAGAAAATAAAGAAAATCAAAAAAGTTTAAATCTTTGCAAAATGAACACATGTATACACAGTGACTTCTCATTTTGTTTTTCACATAGTTTTTTCTTTTTTTCATGAAATAAGCTTCAAGATGTTATCCACATGTTCAAGCATTAGGTTTCTAGTGTATATCACATCTGAATACTTTCTGACATGCCGAGCCTACCAAACACATCAAACAGTAATCTTATGGCTTTTTCATCTACTCTATCCATGAGTCAAATACGTAAGCCAATGTACCATCATTTCCCAATGATCAATTTCTCAAAATTTTATATATTTTGCATATATTCACCTTCACCATATTTATATTTTGCATATATTCACCTTCACCATATTTTGCATATTTCCCATAACATGCCATTCCCCCCCCCCCCCTTACTTGCAATTATTCTCCCCCTTAAAATAAAAAAACTCTATTTTTGGATTTTTCATTTTATAAAAACATGACACTATTTTTAGCTTTTTTCAATTTTCTCCTCCTAAACTATAAATGAAATGTAAAGAAATAAAATTGATCAATCGACACGGACACCTGTCTAGTTTAAGTGTCAGAAAACTTTCAGGTTAGAAAGATGAATCATGAAATTTAAGTTAAGCTAAGTAGAATACTCTTCCATCAGTAACTTTTTAATCACCGATAGGTCTTCTAGAAGTACCTGCACATTGGTCAAATGCATTAGTTTATAAATGACCCGAAGTGGATTGCTTCTGGTGGACTAGTGTCCTTGTTTTGCTTTGAAACCACCTTAGGTTCCATTGTTGTTGTTGTTATTGTAATTCAGGTTTTGATGAATCAATCACATTTGACTGTGAAGAACAACCTACATTTTTAACTTTTAAAAATTTTGGAACAAAACGTTTGTGTTTTTGAAAGAATGTATGCTGAAATTCATCAAAAACTCTTCCATGTTCATTGATGAACTTTGGTTTGGCAGGTTTACCAAAAACTGGAACTTTTTGTTAGTGTAATTAGAAGCAGTAGGAACCAGACACTCTTTTGCCATATGCCCTTTTGGCGATAAATGTAACACAAACAGTTGTTTATGCTTTTCCATTTTGGAACCTACAAAGCTTCACAAAACTGACTACCTCCAAAATAACCATAGAAAGAATTAGATACCTGATGCCTGTGATCATGAACCCATTTGGATGTTGGGCTTTTTGGATTAGAACCACCAGAAGAAAATTTTGCATTTTGATTCTTCTTGTTCGCTGAAGCAGCATTTTGCACAAAAACTTCAGCAATTTTCTGAGCATCCACGCAATGAGGTGGAAATTCTTTGTTACAAAATATTTGTTCGAAACCCTTGAGCTTATAAAACCTCTCGGGTTAAACCTTATCAGCCTTGAACACCTCTTTTTGAACTTTCTTCAAATTTATCTTTTTCAACTTTTGTTATTTTGTAACTTGTATATGATCATCTTTAACATTCTTTGATTGAAATCCCAAACCAGCACTTTTTCCAGAAATCTGTTCTTCTATACCAGCAGATTTATGTCCATTCTTCGCCAATCGTGAAAATTCAACTTTGATTTCTTGCACATTCTTGTTTTCGTAGAAAATTGTCTCATCAATATTTGTATGAGAACTAATCTTCTCAGTTGAAAT
>JBCNJP010000003.1:55493837-55515102 GCA_039602395.1 Deinandra increscens subsp. villosa | reverse complement strand
AGAGATAGTATATAGGGGTGATCAAAATCTCGGGATCCCGATAAAAACCAAGAAACCGACCTGATAATTCCCGAGTACCGGACCGACCTGAGTTATATATATTTTTTCTCGGTCCCTGTTCTTACATATATTCGGTTTCGGTCTCGGTCTCGGGTTTGACCGAAGACCGCCATAAATCCCGAACTCCCGAAAAAAACATTAAAGTCGATCACACCTAATCTTGTATACTTCTGTGTTCTCTCGTTCTTAAATGCCCATCCCAATTCCTTTTTAAAGGCAAAAAAAAAAGCAATGTATGCTAACTTATGTGATTGACGGCTAGCAAAAAAATTTCGATCATCAAGATGCAAGCGACATAAGCAGCAGGCGACCATCGTACTTCAGTAACATTATTAGACATCTAATCACAGTGAAATGTTTACAACATTTGTCCAACTTTTTGCTTGATCTAATTTTAACAAAGCTTTAATAATGTTTTGGAACATTATTAGACATTTACAGCAGTTTTTTTCTCCAAAATTCAGGATTCGGGATACCCGAAAACCGACCGAAAATTGTTGGTCGGGATACTGAGACCGGATATGCAATTTCGGTACGGGACTCGATCACGGAGATTTGAAAGATAAAGTAAATGAAAAAGTAAATGAAATAGTAATGATTACAAGCGCCGTCGACTGTTGGTATTCTTTTAGCCACCTAAAATTAATATACCGTGACCATTTGTCATAATTTGTCACGCAACCAATGTTTAATATGAGTGGCCATATCACAAGATAACATATCACAAGATAATCAAACATGATAAACATATATAACCATCATATATTCAATTATAACTACTAATATCATAACTAAAAATAAACATATAAAACATTGTTCTTAATTTGTTCATAATTAAACTAAACCCTAATTAATAATCCGGATCACTGCAATCTTCGGATATGCATCCTGAACTTGCATCGTCATCATCATGATCATCATCTTCTTCATCTTCTTCATCTTCTTCATCTGCTTCATCTGCTTCTTCATCTTCTTCATCATCTTCTTCATCTTCATCTTCTTCTTCATCTTCATCTTCGGGTTCATTGAATTTTGTATCAAGGACACGAAATAATTTCGCTGTCTCAACATGGTAGGCAAAACAATCAGGAATCTTTATCTGCGCATGGAGTTGCTTCAGGATGTTCTCATCGTTGTGTATAATCACAGATATGTGGGACCATAAGGATCTTCTTCTCCTGTTACTGTAAACCAAAAAAATACGGTTATGCTTCACATACCAGTAATTAAGGGAGCGTTGATTATCGGCCATTTGATACCAGAATTGGTGTAAACAAATTGGTGTAGAGAATTTGAGATCAAGAAGGCATGGCGGTAAAAACGAAAATAACAATGATGATGATATATAGGGTAGCAGATTTTAACCCGCTCGAATGGTACAATTGAAAAAAGCGCGTTGTTTTAGAGGGAAACAAATCTTCTCTTTTTCGCCACGCGTTTAATATTTTACCGTGACCATAAAATAAATTTTTGTCACTCACAACCTACCATTTAGTCATGGTTAATATATGTGGCCATAGGTAATAGATTTTTGTCACTCACAACCTACCGTGACCATTAGTCATCTAATATTTAGTCACACAACCTAATAACAATGGCCATATGTACTAGCTTTTAGCCACATAACTAAGTAAAAAGCGTGGCCATTGCTCACATTTAGCCACGCATAAATAGTTTTGTTTTCTTTTAATTTACTAAGTAATAAAATCTACTATTCCGTCACACAACATTATTTAAGCGTGGCCATACATTCCTTTTTGGTCACACAAATAAAAAATCATAAAAATTCCGTGGCCGTTTGGTGCATTTCGCCACTCTTTTTTAAGTGTGACAAATAAGTGCCACATGTTTTTGTAAAACAGTGGCTAAAGCCACTGCACCTGATTGTTGTTGTCACATAAACAAAAAGATACGTGGCTAAAAGGGTCCAAAGGCTATATATTTGGCCACGGGTACAAAATATGTGTGGCTAAAACGAGAATTTCTTACCTTTGGCCACGCTTTTTTCAAAACAGTGGCTATGCGTTATCAAAAAAACCGTGGCTAAAGCCACTTTTTGACGTAGTGTTAATTACTAATTAACACCGATCCTACATCGCTTCAATCCTGACTCCGTTTTATAAGTCAAAGGAGTACATACAGTTATATCTGGCCATGCGGTATTGATGGACAAAGATACCATGAGTGGGTAATCAGTTAGTTTTGAAATTCAAGGTTCATGGTAATATATAAACAAGTCTAATCAACTGTCAACTAATTAATAGCATAACGTGATACAAATCTTATTTATCAAACCTTTTACTACATGCAAACTAAACCTGTGAACTCACCAAATTTATGTTGACTCGTTTTAGTATATGAATTCCTAGGTACTTGATCTTTCTTGCATCCGCCTGGACCTGCATTTACTTAGGTTTGCATAATTTGGAGTCATTGTTAACCAACCCTTTTGGAGATTTCTTTGCATAACACCTAACAATTTCATGTATCAAAATCTTTTGAACTAATATATTGTAAACGATTTGATAATTTTAACACTCATTACTTTTATTCCACTACGTAATGATATGAAAACTCCATTTTACTCCAATTAAATCTATAAACATCCCAAATGGCTCTAGTTGTTTAACCATCCAAAGGTCGTTCCATATCCTTGACTGTGATACATCCGTTTCACTCCCAATATAGTTTTATATGGTGTGACAAGTTATTTCCTCAAAAGGTTGGGAATGGTCCCACGAAGTCCAGACCCCATACGTGAAAAACTTCACAAATCTGGATGATAGTCTGTGGCATTTTATTCCTTGTTGAGATGTTTCATGCCCGTTGGCAAGCGTCACAGATTCATATCCATCTATGTGCATCTCTATACAGAGTAGGCCAATAAAATCCAGCGTCAAGGACTTTCCGTGCGGTGGCGTTTGCTCCGTGATGGCCTCCACAGGGTCCTGTGTGACAATGTTTGAGAATGCTTGCAGTTTCAGGTCCATAGATGCATATGCGAATGAGTTGGTCGGCACATAATTTTAAAAGATATGGTTCCTCCCAAAAGTAATGCTTTACATCAATTAAGAACTTTTTTCATTGTAGATGCGTTAACCCTTTTGGAACTATTCTGTCGGCGAGGTAGTTTGCTTTGTCTGCGTATCAGGATTCTGGGGAAGTGTCTATCTTCTCCAAGTACTTGGTTGGAAACATTTCGTTGATCTCCTCTCCTTTTTCTACATCTTCTAGTCTGAATAGATGATCATCATCAATGTTTTCAGTGAAGACCATGGTATTTGATAGCACCAAGTATGAACAAAATTTGTCAAACGCAAACACAACTGCTAGCAGCTCCTTTTCCGTAACTGTGTAGTTCTCTTGAGCGCTTGTGAGCATTTTGCTAGTAGATTAGATTGGGCGAAAGTGTTTGTCCTTTCGTTGACCAAGAAATGCTCCCACAACATAGTCACTCGCATCACACATGATCTCAAAGGGAAGAGACCAGTCTGGTGCGGTCATGATAGGTGCATTGACTAGTAGATTTTGGAGAGTAGAGAAAGCTTCCATACATTCTTTGTTAAAGTGGCAGACAACTTCTTTCTCGAGCAACTTTGTCAAAGGACGTGATATTTTTAAGAAGTCCTTGATAAATCAACTATAGAATTCTGTGTGTCCAAGGAAACTGCGAATGGCACGAACTGAAGAGGGTGGTGGAAGGTGTAAGATAGTGTCAATGTTGGCTTTATCTACCTCTAATCCAGCTTGGGAAATTTTATGGCCAAGAACTATGCCTTCCTGAACCATAAAATGACACTTTCCCCGGTTGAGGCTAGATCAGTTTCTTCACAATGAGCAAGCATTTTCTTCAAATTAAGCAGAAAATGATCAAATGACTTGCAAAAGATCAAAAAGTCATCTATGAAGACTTCCATGGGGTTTTCAATAATATCGTGGAAAATGGCAACCATGTGTCACACCCTCCGTCTCTGCCCCGTGCTATGGATGGGGAGGAGGGGTGTGAGACGGTTGTATATATCATTTCTCGAGGAAGCATCATATTATATCAGAGTACATAACAATCAAGAACTGTTAGAACATGAAATGGCAATATGCTGGTTCAGAACGAAGAAAAATATTAAAGAAAACAAGATTCTACAGTGTCAGCCGAACTGACCCGAACCAACACGAACTGGCAACCGAAGTGCCACTTTGGGTAACAGCCAGTTCGGTTTTTAGTTGTAGAATTTTGTAAAGAGTTCTAGTTTTGTTTGTGTATTTCAGTGTGAAATCATTAGAGCTCTGTAAACTTTCATGTTTATCCATGTTAATGAAAGTTTGATTTTATTTACATCATGTGATTTGATCGTTATAAATGGCTCGAGCTAGCGTGATCCTGTACGCTATTTCAAGTGGTATCGGAGCTTGGTTGATCGGTACTCGTTTTTGGAGTCGTTTCGGTGAAAACTTATAACTTTCGGTGTTTATCTCAACTTTTACTCACTTTTTTTTATCACAAAAACTTGTTATTTTCGAAATCTGAGTATTCCTAAGTGTTTCTGACATACAAATGGTGAGATCTGAGTGACTTTGGTCTGTCTATATCATTTGATTCGAAAAACGTTCAGTTTCCAGTTCAGTTCGTGTGAGTTCGGCTCAAGATCTTTAGTTCGAAAAATAACCGTCAACCGAAGTCACAGTTCGGATAAATAACCGCTCCGAAGTCATCCGAAGTCATAGTTCGGGTCACTTCGCATTTCACTTCGGTTGAATTCGTTTGATTTCTGAGTTCGGATAAGTTCATTTTGGAAGTCAGTTCGCTTTAGTTTGGTTAAACCCTCACTTCGCTTCAGTTCGGAAACTTTTGAGTTCGGATCAGTTAGTGTCAAGTCACTTCGCTTTTCACTTCAGATCACTTCGTTTCTGCTATTTCACTTCGGATCCAGTTCGGATCACTTCAGATAAGATGTTTCCACTTCGAATAGGTTCGGGTAATCAGAGTTTTCAATTCTCAAGGATGTCGGAGTTTCAAGCATTCGCGGAGATTAACTCAAATGCAAACAATACTCAACTATGACAATGAGATCGGAACGAGTCAAAAAGTTCCCACGTTACTGAAACTTGAAGATTACCATAATTGGAGAAAGAGGTTTGAATCTTACATTGGTACTTCATATTGTGACCTCTGGATTGCAATTGATGACGAGTATACTTATCATGTTGATAACAACAATGTTCCAATTATGCAACACAATTTGAATGTTAAACAAAAGGCAGATTATACTCGAGAACAAAAAGCTTATGGTGCGCTTACGATGGCTTTACCAAAAGAATTGTTACATCAATTCAAAACATGCAAGAATTCGAAGGAATTATGGAACGTTTAAAAAGGAGAGATGTGAAGGAAATGAGCAGTATAAGAAAAGCAAGAAAAAGCATTTAAGGAAAGAATTTGACAGTTTAAAAAATTTCGATGGTGAAGGAGTATCTGATCTAATCTCTCGGTTTTGCCATCTGCAATCAGAGATGGATGCTATTAGTATCAAGAACGAGGATGATGATAAAAGGAAAAATTACTTGAAGCACTACCAGAGAAATGGGAACCCTATGTTGTTACGATCACAAATGATAAAGAATTTTCAAAATTGACATATCTGCAACTGATAGGGAAGCTTCAAGTGTGGGACATAGAAATGAAAAATGTAAACACTACACCTGCTGAAGTGCAGAATCCGGAAGTGTACTATGGTCAAAATGCTGCAAAAATTTTTGGTAAATCAGGTAAAGCTAAAAAATCAGCACCAGCAACAACGTTTGTAGTAGGAAGTATATCTCACGGTGGAAATATGTCACATTCTGAGAACTATGAGTCGAGAGGGTGTAATGTCTCAGTTCATACAAGCAACACAATCAATAATAGCAAACTTGCTCTATCTGTCAACACCACTAAGAATTATATGGTGTTGGTCTCTGCTTTGGTATCGCCATACCATGGGGTTATTGCCGGTAAGGTGAGCAATACTGAACTTACTGAGGAAGATTATGATCAGGTAGATCCCGATGACCGGGAGCTGATGGACATCAATTGGAAATTTGCTATGCTTGCTAGAAGGGTAAAAAGATTCTTGAAAAACTTGAAGGAAGGATTTAAATTCAGGAGGAAGGATAGGGTTTGATAAATCGAAAGTGCGGTGTTACAACTGTTCAAATTTTGGACACTTTGCACAAGAATGTTCAGAACCCAAGAAGTAAGAATACCAGAAGTCTACTCATAAAACCGATAATTCGTCTGGTAACCCTAAGTTTACTACAACTAATTCAGGGAGTGCTTCTACCTCTAAAACTGAATCCACACAAGCTCTAGTTTCACAAAATGATAAAACTTACAATTGGGGTAGTCAATTTCTTGATTCTTCTGCTTTGATTGTTAATCATGTGCCGGATAACAAATCAACATTTGAAGACAGTGAAATCAATGATATTTCAGAAATGATTGAAGAAAATCAAGCATTTTCTCATGATCAACATGCTTTTATGGCAAATTCTGTTTCTGACACTGATCTTGATGAGCTTTTATTGCTAAAGAAGGAAATGGAGATTGTGATGAAAGAAAGGGAAGCATTAATCAAAGAATGTGAAGTTGCCAAAGCTGAAGCACAAGATGTTGCTAATGATTTTAAAGATTTGTTCAAGAAAAGCTATCCAGTACAACAGAAATACGAGAAAGCTCACAAATGTGCTATGGAAGCTAATGAGAAGATCATCACATTGCAAGAGGAATTTCAGAAGCTAGCTGATGAAAACAACAGCTTGAAGTTGGAACATGCAGCATGGAGCGAAACAATCTGAAAGACTCAGTCGTTGCATTGATAACTAACACTCAAAAGGTAACAAATAGTAACGAATCCTCCTATGTGTGATCTTTGTATTCAAATTTGATAAGGCAAATGGTGAACTTTTAGAAGAAAAGAATAAGAAGGTAGATAAATTATCTATGGCTAAAGCAGATATTTAAATTTACAAAAGAGATGGGAGGGCACTACCAAAGAACGAATGTCTTTACCCGAGCAATTACGAATTCAAAAAGATGAATTCAGTAAACAGTCTAACATCCTCGTGTCTGCCCAAAAGGAGTTGGTTAATACCCATAAAAATGTTTCGGACCTAAAAATTGAAATTCTTGATCTGAGAAACAAAATTGATACTTTTAAAAGTACCTTTGTCATTTATAAACTTTTTGTATAACTGTGATCAAGGTCATTTGTCGGATAAAGAAATAAAATTTAACCAGGTTCCTACTCCTGTGATTATCACAAACAACCCATCTTCTGTTGTACCATCGACTAAAAATTTGATTACTCCTCTTTTAAAAGAGAAGTGTCTGATAAATCACCTTTTAAGAAATTTGACAAGAAGCTAATTGAAAATCTGCTCTAGATTCTGAGGTTGATGATCTGTTTTACAACTTCAAAGATTTTGACAAAATTAATGATTTAATTTCTGATATTGGACCTGAGGTTTCCAAAATTGATACTAAACAAAATTAGAATGAAATTATTTCAACATACAAGTTTGATCGAATGAAATTAGAACTCAAGAAATTGAGTGAATTTGAGCAGAAACAGATCGCTAGATCTAGATCAGTTGGTGGTAAGAAAGTTAAAATGGTGGTCTTGGATATGAACCATAACCTGTGAATTCAATAATTAAACTTTTTGAAAAGGGTTCGAGTTCCAAATCACCAAAAGGTCAAGTTGACAAAACAAATGTCAAAGGAAAATCTGTTGATTAAGGGAAAACATATATGTTTGATAAAAATGTGAAGTGTATTACTTATCGTTTGAAAGGATCTGGCAAGATGTATAGTGACAAAGAATTCCCTTTGAAAATGGTCAACCCTGATCTGGTTGACAAAGTCTTTAAGGGTGGCTATGGTCCTAATTATTATCCATAGCTCCTAGTGTGCCAATTAGGAGGGGAAATGGAAAAATCATTATTCCAATTGACACACTAGATTCTGAGCAATCTGCTTCTGATAAATCCATCATTCTGATCATGGGTTGGTTAATAATAGGGTGCAGAAATATGTCAAAAAGCCAACTATTTCCCAACCACCAAAGGCTGACAAACCAATTTTTGCTGATAATGCTAAAAAATTTTTGAAAAAACGAAAGCGTTTTTTTTCCAGGAAACCCAATTTCATGATGATGGTTTTTATGATAACTTTGGCTATGGGCCGAATCCACCAATGTATGGTAGGGGTCTAACTTGGTTTGGTCATGGATCTAGAAATGGTGCTGGTTCATATGGTTATGGTGGTAGAAGGGGTTGTTATTAGAATTTTAATGTTGGGTATTATTCGGGAAATGCATTTTTCAAGATGATTTTTATTTACCCTAAGACTGATAATAGATACGATTTAGGTTTCTATGATGAATTTTCTGATCATCAGGATTCTTATCCACAAAAGAAAATTTTAAAATCAAAGAAACCAAAACCTGTAATTGAAACCATTTTTGATAACAAAACGGTCGATGAGTGTGGTAATTCTGTTTCCATTGCTATTACTGGTGTGCTGTGATGTATATATAAAATTTAGCATTATTTTTGTGACATTTTTAGCAGTTAAGCTTTTAAATTTATAAAACCTGATTTACCGAAAACTACTATTTCACCACATAACGGGCAAGTGCACCCATCGTGGAGCAGTATAGCAGTGGTAAGTTGAATCGGGGTCGATCAAAGACACAAAGGAAAAGGAGGGCTCTTGATACTTCACCCTAATTGACGTCTAACCTAACCAACCTTCAAGTGAAGATGTTAGTAAAATATGTAAAAATTGTAAAATAAAATATTTATACTAAAAAGGCATGTTTTGATCAACTCGGTCGCATATAATATCATTTGGGGGACTTATCATTGGTAAGGTTGGTAACCCGTGTTTCATGCCCTTCCCTTAAGATTGTTCACTGGCAGAAGGTCAGCCACCTTTCGGCCTTCTTTGGCTTGTAAAACCACTAAACGATCTTACTACTGCATGATTTGGTAATCGTATAAGCAACAAGAAGTAAATAAAGCTTCACTTTATTGATTCACAAAGAGGATTACTGAAAGTCTAGAGAGAGAGAGTTACACACCCAGTTACACACACTTAAGAGATGTAGAATGACAGAACTGGTTCCTAGGTATCTCTCTAACGAACTATTTATAGTCACATACTAACTGACCGGCGGACCACCCGCGTACCATCTGGTACGCCTGTACCATCTGGTACGCTGGTGCATATGGTACGGCCAGTGACTATATGACTCACACAGATGCTCTAGATTAGATACAATACACGAGACACACGTTAGCATAGGAATATGCTCTAACAAACTCCCCTTAACGTGTAGTGTATTTAGCTGTCTGTCTATCTAACAAAACTTCAGTCTTCAATCTTCTGCATCACTGCGTCCGATCATCAACTTGAAATCTTGTCAGAAATAGAGCTTGCATGGCTGGATCAATCTTCAACAGTCTTTGAACTTCAAGATCCACTTGTGAAATATATAACAAACTCCCCCTTTTCACATAGATGACCTGCAATTTCAGAAGACAGAAACGCGACTTTCCTTTTCTTTTGAAAATTAATTTAATCTTTGCACAAAACTTCTCTTCGAGAATCCAAGATATAAATTTGAATTTTTTATTTCATATCTTGTATCGATCGGTCGAAAACAAATAAGAAACAAAATCTTTTTGGCTTTTTGAAACTTTATATCAAAACTCACCGAAAATCTTTTTGATTTCTCTAAGATTATGCTAAAACACACCTAAAATCTTTTTGGAATTTTTCAGACATGAAACATAAAAGCAATACAAAAATGAAATATTGAATCTCACACTATTTGGTATTTTGCGAGAAAGATCACAACTTGGGATCATATTGGACATATCATGCTGAACTACACTTCAATTTCAATTACTCCAGCACATAAGTCATGTCGATTACTGGTATAATTTGTCCATCTTAAACTCAGGCACAATCATACTCATAACATCTGGATATGTTACTGCATTGATTAGGTTTGCTTTGACCAGTGTACCCCACACTATCAGACATACTCAGATATGTTTTTGCTTTTATATCACACTTTGTGATTTCATTTGTAATTTAGTCACATAATGATTGTAATCATGAATCAGTCAACTGTGTTTCATGCAAAAAGAAATAAGAACGTTAAATCGTCTACCTTAAGGTCGATCTTTCGATACGCACATAAGGCCTCGGAATTAACAAAATAAGAAAATAAAACAAGTTGAAAGTGTATAACCCAACAACAATCAGGTCGGTACTCCCGTACACGCAGAGAAAGTCCGATGAGTTATACGAAACACCAAAGAAAATAAAGCAGAACGTCAAACGAAGAACAATCAGGTCGATCTTTTGATACGCAAAGAAAGTCCGATCGTTTGACAAAATAAAGAAAATCAAACAAGTTTAAATCTTTGCAAAATGAACACATGTATACACAGTGACTTCTCATTTTCTCTTTCACATATTTGTTTCTTGATATCAGGAGATATGCATCAAGATGTTGTCCACTTGGTCAAGCATTAGTATTTTAATGTTTATCACATCTGAATACTTTCTAATTTAATGCCGAGCCTACCAAGCACATCGAACAATGATCTTATGGCTTTTTCATCTATTTTATCCATGAGTCAGACATGTAAGCCAATGTACCATCATTTCCCAAACATGTCGAATCAATTTCTCATTTTTCAATGTTTTTGCATTTTTCTATTTTTCGATGTTGATGTTTTTGTATTTTTCCATTCCCCCCCCCCCCCCTTAAAATGAAAACTCTATTTTTGGATTTTCATTTTAACAAAAACAAAAACATAAAGACACTATTTTTGGTTTTTCAATTTTCTCCCCCCTAAACTACATACGGGATGTAAAAAGAAAGAAAATTGACCGATCGATACTAATACCTGTCAGGTTAAGCCTTTTAGAAAATCTTTCAGTTTTGAAATATGAAACAATCAATGTAAGTTAAGCAGGAAACGCCACTATCAGCAATTGTTTGAAGTTTGAACTTTACAATCACTAATAGGTCTTCTTGAAGAAACCTGCACACTGGTTTAAATGATTAGTATTCAAATGACCCGAAACACACAGCTTCTGGTCGACCAGTGTCTTCCACAAAATCAATTGCAGCTTTGCTGACCATCTTAGGTCGCCACTGTATTTTTGCTTTTTCATTTTTAACTGAGTCATCATCACGTGATGAACCACCAACACTCGAATCAAATTTGAAAAATGGTTTCGTTTTAGATTTTGATTTAAATGGTGTTGACTCAGTAAAAATTCTACCTGATTCATCAATAATTGTGGCAGATTTGTTTGAAAAAGAACGTTTTGCAATTTCAGGACAATCCTGTGCCATGTGTCCCTTGCGGCGACATTGATAGCACAAACGATATGATCGTTTAGATTGGGGTTTGCCCTAAAATTGATGACATCGGTCATCAGATTCATAACTATCAAGACAATCATCAAAAACTTGAAACCTGTTGGCATGTACCCATTTGGAAGTAGGACTTCGAGGAGTGGAATTTGATCCAAATGAAGAAGAATCCTTAACTTGTTGAGCATCTCTAGAAGAACTTGCAGACGAAGCCTTCTTCTGGATCTTTCCTCCAAATCCTTTTTCCATTGTAGATATAAACACCTGAGCCAAATGATAGATTTGTTCTAAGCTTGTGTCTTTCTTCGCCTTTGGAATCTTTTTAGACATGTTCTTCTTGGCTGTTTTCTCAAAACTCTGATTGTTGTTACCCAAACCAGAACGTTTATAACCAGGTAACTTTGACAATTCCACTTGAGATTTAGAAGAACCAACTTGAGCAACCTTGGTAAAGTTAGCTTTAATACCCTTTAAATTGTTAGCTTTAAGAAGCTCAGCAGCCAAGTTTTCTTCAGATTCTATCTTCTCATCTTTTTCACTTGCCTTGCCAGCGGAAGGAATTCCCTCTTCTGACATAAACCCACGAGAAACAAACGATGGTGGTGTTTTATTAACCAAACTTTCTCCTTTCTCCTCTTTCTTCTTTGACAGTTTCTGTTCGGATTTCTCAACCACAAATTCAGAATAATCTTGTTGTGTATCCGGAGTGTTTAAATCAACAACAGACTCTGTTTGAATCACTGGATGCGGAATTTGATTGAAATCATCGCCTCCAAACACCTTCTTGAAATTATCGTCTTGACACAAGTAACTTGCAAAAGAATGAGAATTCTTCAAGTTATACAATTGACGATTTAGATCCAAGACTTCAACATTCAAATCAGCTATGGTCTTTTGAGCTTCAGCAAGAACCATTTCTGATTTAATCAATTTCTCAGATGTGAAGTTAACTAATGATTTTTCTCTTCTCATCCCATCATGAGCAGCTAGCACTTCTTTTGTAATTTTATCGACTCTTTCCTTATAGATTTCAACATTTTTGGTTAACAAGCTTTTGTCTTTCTTCAGAGTAAAGATTGTGTCGTTCAATTCCGACTGAACAATTCGATATTGAGTTCTGTCAGCAGTAACTTCATCCAATGTTTTTTGAAGTTCATCATTAGATACTTTAAGCGCTTCCACCCTCGCGGTGGATTTTTGAAATAAATTTTCAAAATCTTCACTGACATCTTTAACCTTAAACTTATATTCCTCAACTTCTTTTAACAACTTTTCATTTGCAGAAGTTAACGTGACAATTTTTGTCATGAAATCATCATTTTCATGTTGAAGTTGTGACTTTTGTTGAGCAGTTTGAACACAATCTTCTGACACCTGTTTTCGAAGATCTTCTAACTCTTCCGTTAATAGACTCTTCTCTTGGAGTAACTTCTCATTCATCTTGAAAATGCCATCAGAAATTTCACACTTCTGTTTATAACTTTCTAACTCTTCTTCAAGCTTCACCCTATCAACTACTAACTTTTCCTTTTCTTGACCCAATTCCTGAATCTGTCTCTCTTTCTGAGTAAAAAATTCACACACGGATTCATAACCACCCATTTTGGAATCAGAATTACTCGATTCAGATTTACTAGTCTCAGATGCATATCCACTTGAGTCAACCTCAATATTTGCCATCAAAGCATAATGATCTTGAGAATGAACTACAAATGCAGATTCATCCGGAAAATCTTTAGTCCAATCATAATCTTCACTAGTTTGAGATATCATAGCTTTAACTTCTTTATTGTGATCATGATTATCCGAATTACTTGGTTTAAAAGAAGATAGCTTGCATTCTCGAGCAAAATGTCCCAACTTGTAACATTAGTAACATTTTAGTTTAGACTTGTCTAAACCCAGTTTGGTGCCTCTTAATTCACCCATAATAGAATTCGTTCCATGTTTGCCTATAAACCGTCTTCCTCTTTCAGCAATCATAGCCAACTGCCAATCCAAATCAAATTTATTTAGCTGATCCTCATCCATCTGTTTTAGATCCTCCGGAACCAAACCAGAATTACAAAAGCACCCAACAAAACAGCTAGATCTTCGGTTGCTTGATTAGAAGTAGACTTGCTTGATGATCTATCAGGAATAGTAAAACTGCAACCCGAAGAATTTCCAGTATTTTCAGACTTTCCAGCAAGAAACGCTGTTACTGGTGGATTACTGTTTGAAATAGAATGTGATTTAGTTTTAGCATGCACCGTAGCAGAATTCTCTCCAAAATATATCTCAGGATTCTGAACTGTTGGTTTTGCTGACTTTTTCACAAGTAATTCCATTTCCCGAGCTTGTAATTTGCTTAACACTTGATTGAATGACCAACTGGAGTAATTTGGATCATTAGTAAGCATCATAACAAAGTTATCCCACTTTTCGGGTAGAGCTTCCAGAAATTTTTCTTTCAATTCCTCTTTTTCTTTCTTGACTCCAACAACCTCAAGTTCATTGATCAGATGTGAAACCCTAGAAATCAAGTCGGCAATACTTTCTGTCACAATGCAAAAAGTTGTCCAATTATTTTAACAAAACTTTCTTTCGACTTTTCTTATATTGCTCGTTTCCTACACACCTATCTTTCAATGCATCCCACAAAGTTTTTGATGTTGTGTAATTTTTGAATTGATGTAGAAGCTCTCTTGGTAGTGCCATTGTGAGATTTTCATAACATTTCTTTTCTCGGGCATAAACTTTTCTTTGATCTTCATCAAGATCACTTCGTGCAATCGGTTGTCCATTTATCTGAGGATATGTATAATCTTGTTCAATGGAAATCCATAAATCAATGTCAAGAGCATTAATGAATGATTCAAATCGTTGCTTCCAATTCTCATATTCCTCCAACCCAAGCAACTTAGGAACTTTCTGAGTTGTTCCTATCTCGTTATCATAGTTCAATATGGCTTGCATAGAAGATTGAACAGCTGAAAATGCGTGAAAATCGCTCATTTTGAAATTACAATACCGAACGCAAAAACTTCAAACTGAAAAACGGACGTCTTCCAAGCTGATTTTGGGGGTCAAACTGAGGGCTACAGACCGTTAAGTTTATACAAGTCTAGATCTCGGAAAGACGAATGTTTTGGCTAGTATTGGGTTCCGTAACTCCAAACTGTTTGCAAGTTATGTCAGTTTTAGTGAAGATATGTTTTCTGCCAGCGTACCAACCTTCTCAACGTACCAAACTCCGTACCAGATCAAATCAGCGGACCAAAATTTTGTTCAGCGGACCAAATCACACTCAGCGGACCAAATGAACCAGCGGATCAGATATCCTCAGCGGACCAGATTTGCTACGACGGACCAAATGGTACGGCGGACCAGAAAATAACCGCCACGGACCAACTTTGAAGATTGTCTTCCAGACCAGTTTCAGCGGACCAGAATACGGATGAAGATTGCCGTGCGGACCAGCGGCGGACCAACGGCGGACCAAGTGTTCTTCGAGCGGACCAACGCAGTTCGAACCTGATTCGTCTGATTTTCGCGAATTTCGACGTTTCGAGCTGGAATTTGACTTAGTGTGATGTGAAAACACTCCAGCAACACTTAGAAATCATTTTTCATCATTGAAACACTCTGAATTGCAAGAATTTTGATGAAAAACGAAGAAAACCCATACTTTCTCACTCTAGAACTAGAAAATGGATCAAATCACAGCAGTATAGCAACCAATTGCTCTGATACCACTTGTAAAACCACTGAACGATCTTACTACTGCATGATTTGGTAATCGTATAAGCAACAAGAAGTAAATAAAGCTTCACTTTATTGATTCACAAAGAGAATTACACAAAGTCTAGAGAGATAGAGTTACACACTCAGTTACACACACGTAAGAGATGTAGAATGACAGAACTGGTTCCTAGCTCTCTCTCTCTAACGAACTATTTATAGTCACATACTAACTGACTGGCGGACCACCCACGTACCATCTGGTACGCCCGTACCATCTGGTACGCCCGTACCATCTGGTACGCTGGTGCATATGGTACGGCCAGTGACTATATGACTCACACAGATGCTCTAGATTAGATACAATACACGAGACACACGTTAGCATAGGAATATGCTCTAACATGCTAACTTACCATCCAGCTGCTAATCGTCTGTGAGGAGTATGAATGCCGATGGAAGGTGCTGTCAGTGGACAAATGGAGTGGTGTAATGCCACTTAGTTACAGGGTCCCTGGGTTTAGCAAATTTACCGTATTCGACACGCCGTCATGAACCAGCAGGGGAACAACCCTGCGTGCCGGATTATATTATTATAAAAATGATCTTTTTAAGGGGCTAAGACCAGTTCCATACACCGCTCTCACGTAAAGTACGTCTAGCCCGAGCTAAGTTCACGAACACGTACCTTTCGGTTCCCGTGAAGTGACAAAATATCACCAACCCCCATCCCCAACCCAATACTTCCAGCCCACACTTGTGTGGTCAGCCGAGTTTGCTTACATAGACATAAGGACCTTGAACGTATCATGTAGCATGGGGCGGGAGTCACCTTTCAGATCATGCATCGTCCCCCAACCGGGTGTCACGAGTCCGACCTTTGGACTTTCGATTCCCCAAATGGTCTGTCACAAGCCGCCGTTCGCCTTTCTGATTTTTACCTTTTTGACCTATTATGGATCACTTGATCATAAACTTGTTTCCTAATCAGGTTGATTTTTATCCATTTGATGTTTTTTTATTGAAGCATTGTTGGTGCCAACTTTTCCTACTGAAAAGTTTAGATTTATGCAGGAAAGTACACCTCAGAAGGGACCACTCGACACTCGGGTTAGTATATGTATGGCCTTTTGAGAGATCACTCATACCGAGGTAAAGTCAAGCAAGGGTCATATGCTTGTGAAGGGATCAATCCGCCACAGATCTCGCCAAAATCCATGTCGTCATCATAAGGGCTTACAGGTTTTTTTGAGGGTAGGCTAGGGCTAAAGTGTTTCGAGGTTGGTGTGAAAAGGGGTGAAAAGTTGTAAAACTTAGATTTTTCAAGAAAGTTCAAAGTTTTCATGACCAGGGATGGTGACTGTGAAGAGCTTTTGCTAATAATTTTTTTAGAAAATAACATATCAGTGCAGATGATTTCTTTTCTCGGGCGTATTTCTGCAGCAATCGACCGGGTGGATGATATCGTCTTTTGGTGATAGGGTGGTCATCTCTTGAAAAGCTTTTGAAAACTTTCTTTGAAATCTTTGTTTTACGAAAAAGAAAAAAAAGGGTAAGGGTTTGGTGCAAATGAATTTGCGGGTTTAAGAAACGAAAGGTTTAGGCTCAAAGGGGCTAACTAGGGGGATATATCTGGGTGGTAAAGAAAATTTTGGGGTGATAGAAGGAAAAAAAAAGGTCTATCCTAAGGGCCTTAATCATCTGAAAACATATTTTCTGACTTTATCCATCTTGGAGTGCATACCCTTACCAAGTTCTGGCTTGAATGACTTTCCTGGTTTCTCACTATTTTGTCAGGGTGGAGCAAGTTCGGGGTTACGCTCACACACTCTTTGAAATTGTGGAAAAGGGGTTTTAAGTACTAGTTGCATAAAAATAAACTTTGGTTTCGGTTCGCTGTTCCCAAGATGCTTTAATTTTTTTATCAAATGGATTGAATCTTTTCTATTGGAAAATAAAAATTTATTCAGGTGATTTCGTTCCAAAATAGGTTTTAGTGGTTTTTCAGAAGACAAAGTTTGGCTTATTTTCAAAAAAAAAAATTGGGCATAGCAAAAGGTTAGTGTTGCGTTTTCTTAGCTAAGATGACAATCCCGTCCCCACACTTAAATTGCACATTGCCCTCAAGGTGCTTTTACACAATTAAAGCGAAGTGTAATTTAAATATTTTAAGGGTAAGAAAACTGTCACCAAGTGCCTTATGTCGTGCTTCCGTGGTTGCAGCACTTTCCCGAAACTTCTGGCTCTTGCTTGCTTTGCTCTGTTGTCTTCCTTATTGAGTACTTACAATACTAAATTAAACTATAAAATACTTGTACTGGAGGTCTGGTAAATCTGCCCGCGTCGCAGTAGAGGTGGAGCTGTTGGTCTGAGCTCAGAGTTACACTAGGCAAACCTCGATCTCCAGTACTAGTAACTAAACTATTGGTACGGAAAAGTAAATACTAAGCTAACTAAGATAGATATCTAAGGTAAAAGTAAAAAGGAAAAGAGGGGACGAAATTCTGACTGTACTGAAGATGTGTTCTTTAGAGTTTATTCTTTTCTTCTTGCTTTTGCCTTAGACTTCCATGGTAAGCCGCCATGGCGCGCCACGTTTATTATAGGGGTTTGCTGGCTAGACCCGCAGTCCTGGTCTAGAAGAAGGATGACGGAGGGGAGGCGTCCCCCATTCGCTGGTATGCAAATGCTAGACCTGACTCGATACTGTCCACCACCTGCAAAGTATTGTCCATTTTCTTACCTACGTCGAAGGTTGATTCCTGGTCGTCGAACTTGATCGTTAGAGTTCCGCTGCTCATGTCTACCACTGCTTGTGTTATTGCTAGGACTGGTCATCCGAGGATAAGTGGTACCTCCTTATCTTCTTCCATGTCTAGCACTACAAAATCAGCGGGGTATACGAACTCTCCGATTTGGACTAGGAGATTCTCAGCAATTCCTGAAGGATATTTGATCGATCTGTCTGCTAGCTGGATGCTCATCCTTGTGGGAGTGGGTTTTCCAAGGTTTAACTTATTAAACATGGAGGGAGGCATAAGGTTTATGCTAGCCCCCAGATCAGCAAGTGCGTTTGAGACCTCAATGTTTCCCACTACACAAGGTAGTGTGAAACTACCAGGGTCTAGCTGCTTTCGGGGAATGGTGCTTGAGAGGATGGTAGAGTATTCTTCCCCTAAGTTGACAGAGTTGAGTTCTGCTATCTTGCGCTTGTTGGTCAAGAAGTCTTTCATGTATTTAGTGTACTTCGGCATCTGAGAAAGAACTTCAACAAAAGGTAGGTTAATATGTAACTGTCTCAGAAGGCTCACAAACTTACCAAACTGTTCCTCGGTCTTGGCCTTGTCTAGCTTGCTGGGGTAAGGAACCTTTGGTTCTTTCATGACTTCTTCTACTATTACTGGCATACGTGCTTCAGATTGTTTTTGGACAGGTGGGGTTGGTGTTGTTGGGCTCGGAGCAGTATCCTTGGGTCCAACCTTTCGGCTACGGAGTGTTATTTCGTTGACTGTTGCCTTGGGGTTGGGTTCTGTGTTGCTGGGTAGAGATCCTGGGGCTCTTTCTCCTACCGTCTTTGCTATTTGATCGACTTGCTTCTCGAGCGTCTTGATGGAGGCTTGCTGGTTTCGAAGTTCAGCATCATTGCTTCTGAACTTTTCGTCCATCTTCCTCTCAGCTTCTACGAACATCCGGGATATAGATTCTTCAAGGCGGGTGAGTCCGTCAGATGGATTGCCACCTTGGTAATTGTTGTTTTGCCGCGGCTGTTGCGAGAAATTTTGGTTGTTACCTTGTTGCTGACTGTTCCCGTTGTTTCTCCACCTATAATTCGGGTTGTTCCTCCACTTAGAATTGTTGCTGTATTGCTGGCGGGGCTGGTTTTGTATGAAGTTGGCATTTTTAGCTTTTCCGTCCACCATGCAACTCCAGTTTTCATGTGGGCCTCCACACCCTTCGCACTTTGGAGTAGCTTCAGCAGATTTGCAAGTCTCTAGCTTTTTGAATTTTGAAGTCAAGACCTCAATTTGTGCTTTGAGAGCTGTGCCTTCATCTAGAGCGTGCGTACCTAGAGCTTTTGCTTTAGCATTGTGAGAAGTGTGCCAATGGAAACTGGTTTGTGCGATATCTTCAATCTTTACGAAGGCCTCCTCAAGACTTCCATTCCCTAAAATGCCACTAGAGTTGGAATCGAGAATCTGGCGGGTTTGCGGTTGCAAACCATTGTAGAAAATCGAGATTTGTTGCTAGACTACGAGACCATGATGAGGGCATTTCCTCAAGAGTTCCTTGAAGCGTTCGCACGTGTCATACAGTGATTCTCCGTCTTCTTGTGTGTAGGAGTTGATTTCGGTTAGGAGCTTGGCTGTCTTGGCAGGAGGGAAGTTCTTGTAAAGAAACTTTTGAACAAGCTCCTCCCAGGTGATAATGGAACCATTGGGTAGAGTGTTCATCCATGTTTTTGCATGGTCCTTGAGTGAGAAAGGAAACATGCGAAGTCTAACGACGTCATTTGTGGCTCTTTTGGACTTGAATGTCTCACAAACTTCGAGGAAGTTTGCGATATGAGAGTGGGGATCTTCGTCGGACAAACCGTGGAATGTAGCAGAGCTTTGGAGCATTTGCACCAGCTGGGGGCGAATCTCGAAGTTGTTGGCTTCGTTCCTAGGTGGAGAAATAGCTGCACCAATTTTGTTTGCATTGGGTCTGAGGTAGTCAATGACGGTTCGTCCTTGAGCCATAGGTGTAGGCTTGTTGATGATGTTAGCAACAATTTTGGAACGCGACCGAAGTCTGCTATGTAGAAACCTTTCTGGTTCAGGAAGTGGTTCGACTATATCTTTTGGTTGTATTTTCATACACCACCTAAAAATAGAATAAGAAACAAGAATCAGTAGTAACCAAGGTAGTAAAATACAGATAAGGGAAAATCGGTATAAGTCGTGTGTGATCAGGACATTACCTAGTTTTGATGTACATTCTATATAAAAAAAATAAAAGTTTTAAAAGTTTGGAAGTTACCAAGTGGTAAAAGATTCAAACTTTTAAGAAAATAATTTTAAAGAAAAGACTATGGTACACATATATATATAGATTAGGTAGTCAACTCAGATTTTTCTCAAAATCCTCATTTTGTGTCCCCGGCAACGGCGCCAAAAAGCTTGGTGTGCTATGATGTATATATAAAATTTAGCATTATTTTTGTGACATCTTTTAGCAGTTAAGCTTTTTAATTTATAAAAGCTGATTTACCGACAACTACTATTTCACCACATCACGGGCAAGTGCACCCATCGTGGAGTAGTATAGCAGTGGTAAGTTGAATTAGGGTCAATCAAAGACACAAAGGAAAAGGAGGGCTCTTGATACTTCACCCTTACTAATGTCTAACCTAACCAACCTTCATGTGAAGATGTTAGTAAAATATTTAAAAATAGTAAAATAAAATATCTATACTAAAAAGGCGTGTTTTGATCAACTCGGTCGCATATAATATCATTTCGGGGACTTATCATTGGTAAGGCTGGTAACCCGTGTTTCATGCCCTTCCCTTAAGATTGTTAAATGGCAGAAGGTCAGCCACTTTTCGGCCCTCTTTGGCTAACTCACCATCCAACTGCTAATCGTCTGCGAGGAGTACGAATGCCGAGGGAAGGTGCTGTCAGTGGACAAAAGAAGTGGTGTAATGCCACTTAGTTAAAGGGTCCCTGGGTTCGGCAAACTTACCGTACTCGACACGCCGTCATGAACCAGCAGGGGAACAACCCTGCATGCTAGATTATATTATTATAAAAATGACCTTTTTAAGGGGCTAAGGCCAGTTCCATACACCACTCTCGCGTAAAGTAGGTCTAACCAGAGCTAAGTTCACGAACACGTACCTTTCGGTTCTCGTGAAGTGACAAAATATCACCAACCCCCATTCCCAACCAAATACTTTCAGCCCGCACTTGCGTGGTCAGCCGAGTTTTCTTACATAGACAAAAGGACCTCGAACATATCATGTAGCATGGGGCGCGAGTCACTTTTCGGATCATGCATCGTCC
>JBCNJP010000003.1:55415976-55493337 GCA_039602395.1 Deinandra increscens subsp. villosa | reverse complement strand
AGTAAATGTACCGCGCGTTGCTGCGGTTTGATTGTTTTTGTCTAGTTATATATGCAAACCATGCAACATGTCAACATATATTACATTAGTTAGAGTCATTACACAAACTACGCATACACAAACCACGCAACATTGTTTAGTCGTTGCCAAAACATTAACAAAAGCCAAGTGACAGTTACATTCTAAATGCAGACCTTATAGGACAAAGGTAGCCTTTCAAGTTTACCCTTCAAGTTCATCATATGACATGAGAAATGTGCAGCGCCTTCACCTCAAAGTAGTACCTTAGACGGATTTCTTGACCAACGAAAATACCATGACGATCAGCAAAAGATTTCCAGTCATAAATACTGAACCTGTGTAGATATTTTGTCTAATAAGTGATTATTATAAGCATGTATGTATGTGTTCCAGTTATAAATACTGAACTTGTGTAGATATTTTGTCTAATAAGTGAATATTATACCTGGTGTATGTTGCCATGTTACTTTCAGCATACAGTATGTAAGGTTCAGGGTCATTGTCTTCATAGATGAGGTTAAGGATCATTTCATCATAGAATTCAGCTATGTTTGCAAGTGCGCTTGGTAATCGCTACATAACATGTATAGTGTTAAAAGTAATAGTTGCATACTTACTGAGTAATTTATAAAGTTACTTACAAAGTTTTTGCGAACCACCACGACTTCATCAAAAGAAGGCTGTTCTCCATCTTCTGATGTGTCAGTATCAGCAGGACCTGGAGAAGGGCAGCGTATGTTGCAGCCATTGGTAGAAAACACGTCCAGGTACATTGTGTAGTCATCTTCAAGAGTAAATGTCATGAAGTACAGTGCTTGTATTGGGATTTCATTGACAATGTTCCTCCATCCATCACAAATATAAAGATCACCGTCAATTTCTCTGATCCTTACATCCCAGTTTTCTTCTTCTGTGAAGATGAGCTTCACTGGATGTTGTGGTGCTGTGTTGTTGTAGCGTTTCTCAGCAAACGCTGTTGGTATTCGCTAGTACAGGAAAGTTAATATGTATTAGTAATGTCATATTAAAGAATAGACAATGTGAGAGGTTTTAAGAATTCACCAGCTGGTCTGATGAGGTATCGAATAGTATCTTCCAGAATCCGTCCATTTCTGATCAAAAAAAGATGTTTTGTATAAGTAGATATGCAAATTCAGAGGCATTTTGTACATAACCTAAACTGATTTCGTGAAATTATCATGATACAAAGTAACACATGTATTGAACATGTGGGCTCTAAGTGTTAAAGACAATGTTAATCAGTTGTTTGTATAGTGATCTGAGTACCTATGACAAAATGCAAAGAAAGAGCCCAACAAAAACAAACAATAATCAATTAATAGAGGGCGGATCCTACAAAAGAACTGACATGCAACATCTAATTGATCTTCAAGAGACAAATACTTATCTCAACACATCTTAATCTGTGGACAATAGATGCACAATTACAGTTTACAAATCAATTTCTTGTATGAGTAGTGATAGAAACCAAATGTAGACTGTAACCTAGACATGCAGTGAACATCAAATTCGTAACAAAGAACTTGAACATGAATCGTCAGTTTATATGCTAGATTATCACATGCAATGGGTAATTTCATTACTCATAACGAAATAGAAGTATAGCGTGTACTGTAGTAGTTCACGCACTCAAGATCAATATATGCGATTAACAATTTTAATTTCTGTTTTCAAAAAAGCCCTAGAACAGTACCATGACAATAACAGTTTTGAAATCAAGTAGAAGTGAGAGAATCTTCAGTAAAAACATCAATGGCGAACTCATTATCGTTATCGCATAGTGTATATTACCTGGTTTTTTTTCCGGATCTTGAAAGAATATGCGGAGCCGTTGGTTTCTGAAGGAGTGGAAGACAGGGACAGCTATTTGTTTTTTTTGTTTTGTTTCTTTTAAAGAGAAAGTCAGTTATTTCGTGGGCCTTATTTTTCTTGGGCTTGGATTATATTTGCTCTAGGTTCAGCTGCTAATTTTTGAATTGAGGTCTAGTGCTTCTGATTTTTGCAATTTCATGTGCCAGGATCTATAGTATCAAGCATTCAGCTACTAACTTTTATAACTATCAACTTGAAATCTAGTGCATTCTGATTTAATGTGCTTCACTTAAATAACTCACCAATTATCAATTGATGTTAGAATTCTACCCTTTACCTCACAAAGTTGATGATGAAATAATTTTAGATGAGTATTCATGAGTTTCATATTATCACATAAAGACCACGGAGTAATTAGATAATTCATCAAATGTCTATTTAACGTTTGATACTTCTAAACATGTCAAGTTGTCGTCCTACTAATTGACGTTTTGTTCCTTAGATGTTCCAAGTACTTTTCATGAGTTTCTATTACACATAAGAGTATGGGTGATAGATAATTTACAAACTTATTTAACGTTTTATTCTTTTAAACATGTCAAGTTGTCGTCCTACTAATTGACGTTTTGTTCTTTAGATGTTCCAAGTACTTTTCATGACTTTCTATTACACATAAGACAACGGGTGATAGATAATTTACAAACTAATTTTATGCATCATTGACATCTTTTTATAGCACTTATAAGTACGCAAACTATTAAATGCCAAATTAGAAACACAATAACATTTATAAAGCAGATTTATATAGCACACAACGTACCCAATTTGTTTTAACATATAATACACAACATATGTACATGTTGGTAGTTGGTGTGCTAAGGAGAGTCAATAAAATTGACTTCGATGGTAATTTAGTCGACTTTTGTATACGAAGGCATTTTGTTTATTCTAGTTTCATGTGTTGGAAAACAAAGAGAATTTGAAAAGCTACTAAGATGAATTATATATCACTATTATGGATGCTGCTGAATACATATTGCTAGATAGGTACTTACAAAAGTTGATATTGTTCTAGCTATGTCTTATATAGGAGCCAACATTTACATTACAAAATGGTCCTTTCATTGGACTATACATTCTACTTTTCTTTTACTTTGACAGTCAGATCTAGCCAAAAACTTTCAGTTATAGAAAAGATACTTGACATTTGAATGTCAATTGGCACTGAAAATGTCGTTGGCTGTCTTTAGTAAGCAGCAGCAGCTACATATATAGTGACATTATCTTATATAGATGCAGCAAGAAGATGATTGTCATTTGACTCAAAACTGCTGCGTTTCCATCACTGTAATCTTACTCCTGCTTGTCTTTCATTTTTTTCGCTGGTGATTCATCTGTGTTAACATTTGTAAATTCATTTCTATCCAACACATGTGTTTAGATAAATTTATGTTCAGTGTTAAATACCTGACTGCTGCCTGTCGTAACGCCTCGTTGCTTTCGATGCTGGAGTTTTAGGGGCTGTAGAGCTTGAGGTTATGTCACTGACTTCAACTTCTTCATGTAAAATCTCTGTTTCTTTCTCAGGTTCGGCTGTAAAATGGACGTCCAATGTCTGCTGAATACTTGGAGTTTCTGTGGATTTAAAGATGAAGTGGAATATTTTTTCTTGACCAATCAATTCAGTCAACTGTGGTGGTAGCACTACAGGATCATTATATTCTTCATCGATCACCAACTTCCTACAGTCTACCCTGAGCACTTGTGTCATCGCCTCATTGAAGAAGACAACTGGCATAGAACCTGTATTGTCACAAATGGTTGCATTGACACAGTAACTGTCATGAAAAATTATGTATGTGGTTAGTTATTTACATGATGATAATTAATAGTTACATGTAATTTATTTTATCCGTTGTAACCACTTACTTGATAACCTCTTCTTGTGCCACAGTACAATTCTTGCAAACCATTCGTACACCTTCTCTACGCATGTTATCAAGGCACACAGTAAAACGTGACCAAACACCTTTTGTCACGGTTTTTTTCCGTGGCCAAAGGTGAATTTTGACGTAGTGTAACTAAACAAGAAACCCTCTACTTGTAAATATAATCCTGCGGAATTAAAGTTATATTTCACTTTACTTAAGCAAATATTAGTTCTCTTGTGTAATATAAGTGTTTGATTGCATAGAGATAGTAACAACGAAGTAAGAAATACTCGGTACTATTTGCATTAACTCAAGTTTACACTATTACAAGTTGATCGAGAACTGTGTGAAAAACTAAGAGCTCACTATGCTATATATAGTGCTGATGAGATCAATGACAACCATTGATCTCAAACGATTTAATCTAAACCGTTAAACAAATATCAAATACAAACTACCAAAAGAATAAACTTCGACATATGGAATATCTTGCGTGTGATCAAAAACATTCTACTTTGGGAGAGCGGCTTTGATAGATTTGGAAGCAACCGAGAAGCTTTTGCAGGATTTGACGACTGAAAAGACTTCTCAGGAAAAGTCCGGTTGAACTCATTATCTTGTGGATAATCGAGTTCACCCGGAATATTCTCTATAAGACAAAATTGCTTCTTCCGGTTGAACTGCCAGTTCCGCTTGAACTTGAGACTTCCGCTTGAACTTCAACTTCAGCCGGAACTCTTCAAAGCGATATTCCTTACAATCTCCCCCTAAGCTGATGCTGTCAAAATTATTTTCCATCTCGAAGTTGTTTCCAAAAATTGACTTGTACCCAAATAACAAACTTTATCTGACCGACTGCTCTTCTTCTTCATTATCATTGTCACCCTGAGATACAAAGGGCATCCCAGGCTCAAGCACTTTAGTTTCTATGCTCATTCTCAGCAGATGCTCGGCTCTAGTTGGGCTCATGATTTCTCTCAGCTTAACAAAGATATCAGTCAGTTGGAAGATAACAAGCATTTTAGTGGCAAGATGAGCATTTACCACTCTGGAAGTGCCATTAAGAAATTGGAATTTGATGTCAAAATTGTCTTCATTGGCTGTCCACCCGACGATTTTGTTCTGTCTGGGTGGGCCTTTCTTCCTTGGCTTTTTCTCTTTCTTTCTCTTGGCATGCATCCAGTCTCCTCTTTATTTTCTTCTTTTCCTCATTTGAATCATCAGTTGATTCCTTTTCAATTGGGGCTTTACCCTTTGATGAGGGGAAGAGGGACCAGGTTGGGCATCAGTTGGTTTGGTGGTGGTAGAAAGTTATCTTATGGTAAGAGGTGGCAGGGATGTTTGAGGTGGTGGTCTACTGGCTTCAGGTGTTAGGCTAGTAGGAGGAGTTTGTGGGAAAATATCTGAAAAATCTATGGTGGGTGCAGGTTTCTTTTTGAAGGGAATGATAGGAGTGAAGTTATCGGTTCTGTATCTTGGGTTTGAGAGTTTGGTGGCAACTTTCTTGGATATTGAGGGTGGCTTGTAGGGTATGATGGCAAGTGACTAAGATGCTGATGAAACAGCTATAGGTGTAGGGTTTGGGTTAAAAATGAAAGAAGGTAAAGGTAGGATATTTGCAAAATCATCAAATTCTAGTTTAACATTTATGTTAGTTCCCATACCTGAAGTGAATTCCGATGGTAGGGGCAACACCAGTTTTGGGTTTACAGCAACTTCATCTCCTTTGAGCTCTTGAAAGATTGAATCAATTAGATTGCACAACTCCCTAACCTTCATTTGATTTACCTCATCCTCTGATTTCCAATTTCTAACAATCAGGACCCTCTTAACCTCTTTCAGCAGTAAGTAGTTCTCATCATTCTTCACCAACTTGGTGGGCATCTTGGAGGAAATAGCAATTAATCTTTGCCTTTCTACATCAGTCATAGCATCCAAGTTGTAATCCCTCAATCTCCAGTCAAATGACCCTTTCTTTGCATCTTCCAACAAACTTTCAACTACCCAATTTTAAGAAAACAGATCCAACTCTTCTTGAAACTCTTTTGCTAACCTCTCGTGTTCAGCAGCCACTCTGGCATCTTCCACCATTTTGCTCACAGCTTCTGATTTGGGAGTTTGAACAACCTGCTAAATAATTCTGACAGTTTCAGGTTGAATTTGCTCTTCAGCTTGAACTTGCTCAGTACTCCTCATAGCTATCATTGTTTCAGCTATATCCTCAGTCTCATCTCTCGGTTGGTCTTCCAGTTGAACCACATGGAATTGATCGGTTCCAAAAATTGACTGGTTAGGGCCAAATACTAGATCAGGAGCATTTTCATCGATCATAATAACTTCAACCTGTGTTTCCTGTTGAATTCCAGTTGAACTACTGCTTCCGCTTCATGTAGAACTTCAGTCACCACCTGAGGTTGGGTGACTTCAGGTTCTTTATCAGTCAGTTCAAGCACCTCAGTTCTTTCACCTTCTCCTAACATGTTCTCGTCTCCTCCTTCAGTCATGGTTCCCACTGCTGCAGTTTCAGTACTATCTTCAAAGTTTTCAGTAGTTGCTTTGCTGGTGGAAGCAATATTCTTTTCCGCTTGATCACAGGCTCTTTCAGCCGGAAAAATTACATCTTTCAACAGCCTCGTGATCATGTTTATATGCTCAGAGAGAGCACTAGTAATCAGCATTGAGGATTGAACCAGTTTAGTAAGATTTGGGTCTTCAAATGGTGAGATAGCTATCAGTGGGCTACTCTTCACATTTACCCAACTATCTTCGACTGAGAAAGGTTGAACACCATCTTTCTTGCAGGCTGTGGCTCTTACTTCAGCCATAAATTCTCTCAGTTTCTTCAAATTCGATCATAGCAGGTGTTAAAGTCATCTTCTCCCCGAATTTGACAGTATCAGCTTCATCTTCATTGTTGTTTGGGTTTGAAGGGCCTGCTTCAGCTTGAACAGGAGCAGCCTTGACCAAAGAAGCAACAGTAGCATTCAGTGAGTCAACCTATTATTGGAGAGATAGGTACAAAGTCGTCAACTCAGGTAGTGTATAACTTTCCTCAACTGGCTTTTTACCAGTATCCCTGGACGAAACCATGTTATCAATCCTAGATTGATCAACCCTGGTACCCATGGCTTCTTGGCACCTGGGATTCTCTTCAACTGTCTCAGCAATCCTTGGTTCCAATGAAGGGCCCATGGGTGCTGATTCAGAGAAGATTGCCACAGATTGGGTCTTATTGATGTTACTATTAGCACCAAGGTCCAGTGGGGACACATGGGCAGCAGCAGCCCTTTCAGTATGAATCTCATCATCACTCCTGAGATTCACCTCCGGTGAAGAGCGGGGGCTCAGTTTAGCAGGGTCTTGATCCATCAGTATATTCTCATGTAATGAGGTTGGTGAGTTAATAACACCCTCATTTGGATCAAGAATGGGTACACTGTCACTCCTGGGTGATAGGGGATGTAGGGCTGAGAACCTCTCGGATGGGTATTGTACATCCTTGTCTATTGACTCCCCCTCAAAAGAAGGTTCATCCCTAAGAGATAATCCCAATTTGGTTAGCTTCTTCTTGGGCTTTTTGCCTTTAGCGGGGCTTGAAGCTTCAGGCTGGTTGGTGGTATTAGGTGGAGGAGACCTAGTGACCACATTTCTCTGTGTTTTGAAAACGATAGGTAGGGATTCAGATGAGGAAGTGGCAGTGGTTGTTGTTTGAGTAGTGGACTTCCTCTTTTTGGAATGGTATGTTTTTAAAGTAGAGGAAGTGGGGACATCAGGAACTATTGTGCTTGTAGTCCTGTCATCTTGAGCAAGTTACTCATGTGCAGCAACAGTTTCCGTTTGAACCTCAGCCTGAGTAGGTTCATCAGGAAACTGCCTTGGAATTGGCAGTGGATGGTCAATATCCCTTCCAAGAAAATTTGTCTTGTTTATGGCTAAATTGGAAAAAGTTTTCTCATTTAGGAGTTTGGGATGTAAAATTGAACCTCCCAAAATAAATTGAGGGTATTCCTCCCTGAGAATTGTCACACCCCAACCAACGGCGGAATACGTTGGGGCATGAGGATTGTTCAAGTGCTCGTGACAACTAACTAAAGTTACCAATATATAATAAACATGCCACTCGATTAAATATCAAAAACATAGTGTCAGGACCGATTTTCACTACGAGAATCTCGATCTTGAGCGAGAACGAGGTCGGATTCGAAAACCCCAAAAGATGATGATGATGGAGATGAATCTTGGAAATCATACACAAGAAAGATGATGAACAAGTCGAATGATTACAACAACGAAATCATGACAACACTCTCTCATGGAAATCCATGACTCACTCCCTCTCTCTACAAGAATGGAAATCTCACACTCTACAAGAAGATCATCATCTCCATATTTGGAGACTCATTTACTTGTAATGGTCACCCTCACTATATATATATTGAGGGTGACTAACAACAGAAAACATAAATGAACAAAAATTACAAGAAAAGCAAATAATATAAATATAAATTAAATTAAAGTAAATTTAATTAATCCGAAACTTGACTTGCTCGAACCGATCTTCCGTTGACTTTTACATTGACCGTTGACCCGAACGGTTGACTTTTCCAGAAAACGGTCTTCGGTCCAATATCACAAGCCTCGAACATCACAACCCAGTCTCTAAATCGATTCACATGGATTCTTCAGTCGAATGCTTCGGTAAACAGATTTGATGGCGTCAGTCACATAGATTTTAGTTCCAACATATTCCCCCTTGACTGATGCTTTCAAATCTGTTCAACTGCTAAAGAATCACTCTGTCATACATCTTCAATGAGAAACTGATAAACCGGAGACAATCTGTCATAGAAATTTCTCCTCTGAATAAGCTTCTTCTGTTCTCATTTCTCCAGTCGAGATCCAAGTGTTCCGCTCACTCGGTTCACACGGTCGGGTACAGTACTGAGAAAATGCTACATCTTGTAGTTCAAACCGCAATAAGCTGAGTCAGATAAACCAGTCAATCATCGAACATGCTCCAACTCCAGATGATCGACCCGATAATCCAGTTCCATAATAATTCGTCCTATTTCTCTAAATCTCTCCAAAAACATCCGGTCAGAAGCGTAAAACTAGATGTGGAGAGTCGAACCGTCACGATCGGTTGACTAGAGAAACCGGATAAACAATCTTGAAATCGGACAATCTCGCAAAAAACCAAAAGCCGGATGCTGACAGTTGTGAATGATCCACGTGACTGAGGTTGGATGTGGATATAAAGATAATTGTCAAATCTGTGAGAATTTGAGATCCCGAGCGAAAATAATCATAACCGGAGTCTTCATAATTTTTGGGCGAAGAAAAACGAGCTTGGAAAAACATTCCGTGAAGATTTCTGAGAAATATCGGTGAAAACGGCTCATTCTGAAAAATTCCACCAATTTTCGTCAAGGAACGGCTTCTCGAGAGATTTAACGGATAATTCCAATATTTAACTGAGATTCCAGTTAATCCGGTTAGATGACATCCGCACTGCATAACGAGAAAGCTGCATAATTAACCGGCTAAGAAGCTAACCCGTCAGTGGTTGATAGCTAATGTTGCGCGACGCCAATAAACGAGAACCCTAATAAAATAAACGGAATAAATCCATGACCAATAAAAACAATTCGCAATTCCGTTGAGGCGTTATCTCCGTTAATCTCGTAAAAGACTGATAGAAAAAGCCCGCGATTTAACGAAAATGCTAAAAAATAATTATTAGTGATTGAATCCCCAATAAAAACCTTAATCCATGTGTCCTAAATCTGACCAATAAGATTCGAGGATTCCATTCTGATCTACGGTTGGAATAAGATGGATCCAAGGGATTGAATTAGCTGATCCGTGTGAATAGGGTCAAAGCCAATCAGGTGGCGACAGCATGACCAGCCTTTAACGTCATTCTTCTCCCCAGCCTGGTCCCACACATTTATTCCAGCTAATCGAATATTTCAACAACACAAATTAAGGTTGACCAAAAAATCCACTCAGTTGACAAAGAGAAAAGGAAACTAACGGCTCTTTTGGGGAGTGGGGTCCACGCGAATTTCTTTCCATTAATGAGCATTTGACAGCGAAAAGTGTGCATGGGTTTTACCGACAAAATTAAGAGAGAGACATTTTCTCTCTGGCCAGTAAACAAGCGCCACGTCACCTTGGACCATCATCTTCATCATAGAAAACGTAGACAGGCCCGATAAACCCTAAGTCGCCGGAAAAATAGAGACCCCGCCGGAGAACCGTATAACTCTCATATCTACGTGAATACTCAACCATTTTTGATGATTTTTAGCTCGTTGAACTCGCCTTTCGATCCTCTATCATCCTGGATGAACAGAATCCGCCGAAACAACCTCGAACAAAAACCCAGAAAACAAGTTCGCTAAAGCCATTTCAAGTTCGCTAAAGGGTCTGGGAAGTTCGCTAAGGAACAAGTCCGCTAAGAAGAAAACAAGTCTGCTAAACACATAAACAAGTCCGCTAAAGCAAACAAGTTTGCTAAGAACACTGGAAGTTCGCTAAGAACACTGGAAGTTCGCTAAGGCCATCTTCAAACCTTCAAACACATGAACATAATCTGGAAAAAGATGAACAAGGACAAACCCTTACTTGGTGAACTCGAATCTGTCCAGAAACGAAAGGAAAACCGGTTATGATGCACGAGATATGATAATAAACCATTCACGACATTTTTGTGGCCACCAAAAACACATAAACAGCAGCAACTCGGATCAAAATAGTCTTCAAAATCTAGAAATCCTCAAGAACACGAAGAAAACCATGAAACACACACTAGTGTGTGTTTTTCCAGATCTGCCCAAACGGTTGAGATTCAGACGAAATGGATACTTCCAATGGATCCGGAATGCGTTTTCCATCAAAATTCATACCTCACTTCATCCGAATCCATGAAGAAATGCCCAGAAAACTAAGAATCAAAGCTCAAAATCTTCAAAAAACCCCCAAATACGGGAAAAACTCAACAGTTACGAAAAAACAGCTCGGATCTCCATTTTTTCTCACTGATTTGAACAAGTAGAAGATAAAAATTATCAAGATAGACTCCATGAACAATAACCTAACATCTAACAACATCAGATTTGTCTAGAATCCATCAAAAATGAAAAAAAATATACAAAGAGTCTAGACATGGGTTTTCATTATCGTCACCCATTCAAGCTCAAAATCAGATTCGAGTGACCAGATTCACGGTGAGAATAATCTGATCGGTACCTGCTCTGATACCATTTTGTCAGGACCGATTTTCACATCAAGAATCTCGATCGTGAGCGAGAACGAGGTCGGATTCGAAAACCCCTAAAGAAGATGATGTTGGAGAAGAATCAAAATAATCAAACAAGAGAAAGATGATGAACTAGTCGAATGATTTCATTGAACCGAATGATTACAACAACGAAATCATGACAACACTCTCTCATGGAAATCCATGACTCACTCTCTCTCTCTAGAATGGAAATCTCACACTCTACAAGAAAATCATCATCTCACATTTTGGAGACTCCTTTACTTGTAATGGGCACCCTCACTATATATATAGTGAGGGTGACTAACAACAGAAAACATAAATGACCAAAATTACAAGTAAATCAAAAAAACATGAATTATTAATTAAATCAAAGTTGATTTAATTAATCCGAAGCTTGACTCGCTCGAACCGATCTTCCGTTGACTTTTACGTTTACCGTTGACCCGAACCGTTGACTTTTCCAGAAAACGGTCTTCGGTCCAATCTGCAAGCCTCGAGCATCACAACCCGTCTCTAAATCAATTCACATGGATTCTTCAGTCGAATGCTTCGGTAAACAGATTTGATGGCGTCAGTCATATAGATTTTAGTTCCAACATATTCCCCCTTGACTGATGCTTTCAAATCTGTTAAACTACTGAAGAATCGCTCTGTCATACATCTACAATGAGAAACTGATAAACCCGAGACTTTCTGTCGTAGAAATTCCCCCTCTAAATAAGCTTCTTCTGTTCTTGTTTCTCCAGTCGAGATCCAAGTGTTCCGCTCACTCGGTTCACGTGGTCGGGTACAATACTGAGAAAATGCTGAACATCGGAGTCATAACCGCAACAAACTGAATCAGATAAACCAATCAATCATCGAACATGCTCCAACTTCTGATAATCGACCCGATAATCCAGTTTCATAATAATTCCTCCTATTTGTCTAAATCCCTCCAAAAACATCCAGTCGGAAGCGTAAAATAAGATGCGGAGAGTCGAACCGTCGTGATCGGTTGCCTAGAGAAACCGGATAAAAAATCTTGAAATCGGACAATCTCTTGAAAAACAGGAAGTCAGATACTGACAGTTGTGAATAATTCGCTTACTGAGGTTGGATGTGAAAAATAAACATCAAATCGGAGAAAAACTGAGATCCCGAGTGAAAATAATCATAACCAGAGTCTTCGTAATTTTGGGCCAAGAAAAATGAGCTCGGAAAAATATTCCGTGAAGATTTCTGAGTAAACCGGTGCAATCTGGGAAACATCCATCAATTTCGTCAAGTAAAGGCTTCTCGAGAGATTTAATTGGAAAAATTCCAATAATTAACTGAGATTCCAGTTAATCCGGTTAGCTGACATCCGCATTGCATCAGCTAAAAATAAAAACCGTGAGACATAACAAGAAAGTTGCATAATTAACTGGCTAAAGAAGCTAACCCGTCAGTGGTCGATAGCTAAAGTACTCGAGACGCCAATAAACGAGAACCCAATAAATATTTAGAGTAAATCTATGACCAATAAAAAAATTTCACAATTCCGTTGAGGCGTCATCTCCGTTGAATCTTGTAAAAGACTGATAGAAAGAGGCCGTGTTTAATGAAAATGTTTAAAATTTAATTAGAGGAATTTAAATCTCATGAGAAAAACCCATAATCCTTGAATTATACCCTCCACCAATCAGATTTGAGCCTGTCAAGACCACAATACGTGTGACTTCAAAGTAACCAATCAGGATGACAAAAAAAAATGGATCTAATGGTGCAGATTGAAGCTGGTCTACGGTTAAGATGCAGGGATCCATGTGAGAGGGGGCTGGACCAATCAGAAAGCACCAGCCCATGTGCTCTTAACGGATCAATGTCTCCAGCTGGGGCCCATGAGGAGAGGGATGAGCCAATTAAATGGCGACAACACAAGAGAATAACAGCTCTCTTTTCTTAGGTGGGACCCAGGCGTGTATTCCATCTACCAATCAGAAAGGAACAGAAAAGAGAAGCAATGGATCCTTTCATTTGTGGGGTCCACGCGCCATTACATGCAACCAATAGGAATTCGACAAACAACTTCAATTGACCGACAATGAGGAAAGAGAAATTCCCTCTCAGCCAATACATGATCGCCACGTCATCTGTCTTTTCAAGAAAGTCGTGGATCCGCCTGCAAACCCTAATATTGTCGGAATATGTTACCGGAAAAGCGAGCTACGCCAGAAAAACGCAAAACCTTCCTATCTCGCTCAAAACTTGACCGTTTTTGATGAATTTTGTACCCACGGACTCGTCATTCGATGCTCTACAAACCAGGACAAACGAAATCATCTGAAAACGATCTTGAACGAAGACCCAGAAACAAGTCCGCTAACCTCGTTCAAGTCCGCTAAGACAAATTCAAGTTCGCTAGAGGGCTATGAAGTTCGCTAGGACACTCCTGAAGTTCGCTAAGGACTCAAGTCCGCTAAGACTTAAACAAGTACGCTAAGACAAAGTTCAAGTCCGCTAGAACGACATCAAGTCCGCTAGGAACAGTAGAAGTCTTCTAGAACAATCTTCAGAGCTTCAAACCACTTAGAAAAAACTGGAAAATGAAGAACAATAAGAACACATACTTGATGATCTTCGAATCTGTCTCGAAAATGGAAGGAGAACTCGAAATGATGCATGAAAAGTGATAATAATCCGTCCATGATGTTATTATGGCCACCAACAATCCATAAACAGCAACAAATCAGATCAAAACAGCTCTCGAATCTGGAAATCTTCAAGAACACCAAGAACGCACATAGTAGTGTGTGTTTTTCCAGATTTTCCCAAACTGCTAAGATTTAGACGAAACAGATGCTTCCAATGGATCCGAAATGCGATTTCCACTAAGAATCATATCTCATTTCATCCAAATCCATGAAGAAATGCCCAGAAAACTAAGAATCAAAACTCAAAATCTTCAAAAAAACCCCAAATACGGGAAAAACTCAACAGTTACGAAAAAACAGTTCGGATCTCCATTTTTCTCACTGATTTGAACAAGTAGAAGATAAAAATCATCAAGATAGACTCCATGAACAATAACATAACATCTAACAACATCAGATCTGTCCAGAAATCTATCAAAAATGAAGAAAAATATTTAAAAAAAAAAGTCTCAAAAATGGGTTTTCATCATCTTCACCCATTCAAGCTCAAAATCAGATTCGAGTGACCAGATTCACGGTGAGATAAATCTGATCGGTACCCACTCTGATACCATTTGTCAAGACCGCTTTTCACTACAATAATCTCGATCTTGAGCGAGAACGAGGTCGGATTCGAAAACCCCGAAAGATGATGATGATGGAGATGAATCTAGGAAATCATACACAAGAAAGATGATGAACAAGTCGAATGATTTCATTAGTCGGATGATTACAACAACGAAATCATGTCAACACTCTCTCATGGAAATCCATGACTCACTCTCTCTCTCTCTCTACAAGAATGGAAATCTCACACTCTACAAGAAGATCATCATCTCCACATTTGGACACACATTTACTTGTAATGGGCACCCTCACTATATATATAGTGAGGGTGACTAACTACAGAAAACATAAATGAACAAAAATTACAAGAAAAGCAAATAACATAAATATTAATTAAATCAAAGTTGATTTAATTAATCCGAAGCTTGACTTGCTCGAACCGATCTTCCGTTGACTTTTACGTTGACCGTTGACCCGAACGGTTGACTTTTCCAGAAAACGCTCTTCGGTCCAATCTCGCAAGCCTCGAACATCACAACCCAGTCTCTAAATCGATTCACATGGATTCTTCAGTCGAACGCTTTGGTAAACAGATTTAATGGCGTCAGTCACATAGATAAGTGACATCATCAACTTCAAGCATTTTCCTGCAACATGTATAATATAAAAAGTCAACTACGAGAGTTGGTGAGTAAACATAGGTTTTAAATAGCATAAGTAAAAAAAGAAAATAGCGATTCATGTGACAAGTGAAATTCATAGATTATGTGTAACATGTTATAAAGGTGTTGTGTAACCAAACCTAGACATTTAGGAAATCAATCACCCATTGAAAATAAGAATACATTTTCAATATAGTGGGTGGGTTGTCGACCAATAGCTATTATTGACCCATAGGCTTCCAAACAATCGTTAATGGTACACAAGCGATTAATGACTAGTGACAAGCGACAAACGAATGCAACATATATATTCAACACGTATTACATATCAAGAATACACATGCACAACATGGAATCGCATAGCAATGTAGATAGAATAATCATTGAATGTAAGGAAAAATAGAGCTTGGAAGATTTCCGGCTGAAATGCCAATTTTACTTGTTCCGGCTGAAGTTGAAGTTGAAGCGGAATTCATACTTCAAGCGGAACAGGCAGTTCAAGCGGAAAGAAGCAGTTTTGTTTCTTAGCGAATATTCAGGGTGAACTCGTTTATCCACCAGATAAAGAGTTCAACCTGACTTTTCCTGAGAAGTCTTTTCAGAAGTCCAATCCTGCAAAAGCTTCTCGTATGCTTCTAAATCTGATTCAAGCCGCTCTCCTAAAGTAGATTGTTGCTGCCAACACGCAAGTCATTCCGATTGTCGATGTTAATTCTTTTGGTAGTTTATATTTGACTTTTATGTTTACGGTCTAGATTAGATCGCATGAGATCAATGGCTGTCATTAATCTCATCAGCACTATATATAGCATGTAATCTCTTAGTTTACACACACGATCATCACTTGTAATAGTGTAGCTTTGAGTTAATGCAAATAGTGCCGAATATTCTATATATCGTTGTTTTTACTATTCTGCAAATCAAGCATTTACATTATACAAGAACTTAATATCGCTTAAGTAAAGTGAAATATAACTTAAATTCCGCAGGGTTATATTTGCAAGTAAAGGGCTTAGTTTTAGTTTATTCATAACTAATAACGATCCTACAAGTGGTATCAGAGCTTTGGCTCTCACTTTGAAGACTTTATGTGCTTCAAAGTCGATACTTTACTTGCTTACTTTACAAGCTTCGTTGTTTTATCTTTCTAAAAGTTTTTCAAAATGAGTGATTTCAGTTTAAGTTGCCCAAATGGCTCCTCCAACAAACCACCAATGTTCACTCCTGATGACTTTGGTACCTGGAAACTCAGGATGGAAGGTTTTGTTAGGATTTTGGACCGTCGTATTTGGAAATCTTTCACTGAAGGACCCTACTCACCAATGGTTTCATCTGCTGATGATGCAGAAGTCAAAATACCTAAGCCATTAGATAAATATGTTGAAGCTGACTACACTGCTCTTGAATTTGACCATAAGGCATACTGGACTCTACAGGCCGCACTTCCTAATTCCATTTTAAGTGGGTTTAAAGGATATAAAACTGCATTTGACCTGTGGAATGCCTTAAGTGAAATGTATGAAGGAACCAGTGAAGTAAAAGAAAACAAGAAAGATGTTTTAAAACAAAAATATGAAAACTTTACTTTTAAATCTGGTGAAACAATGACAAACCAGTACTTGAGATTTGTCTCATTGCTTGATGAACTCCAAAAAGTGGATGTTAAACTAGAACAAGTAGATGTGAACAAAAAATTCTTAAGTTCCCTGCCTTCTGTGTGGACAGTTTACACAGTAAGCATCAGGGAATGCAAGAATTTGAAAAAGATGAGACTCAGTGAACTTCATGGCATACTCAGTGCTTATGAAATGGAACTAGATCTTAAACAAAGCTCATCTTCTGAATCAACTCAACTGTTCTCATCTGCACTTGTAACCACCGATTTTAACAGTCAACGATCATCTAACTCATCATCATACTCCTCACCTATAGTCAGTTTCCCTGAGACACCAAGGTGTCAAGAGAATTTTTCAAACTCTTTTGAAAGTTCTCACAATGCTCACGTAGCAGCTGACTCTTATCAAGGTTTCATACCTGAAGATCTTGAATGTATAGGTGCTGATGATTTAGAAGAAATGGATATAATGACCCAACTTGCCATGGTTTCTGTAAGAGCTCAAAGGTTTTACAAAAGGACAGGTAGAACCTACAAGGGAGCAAAAGGTGCTCACATAGGCCTTGACAAAAGCAAAGTCAAATGCTACAACTGTCACCAACTTGGTCACTTTGCAAGAGAATGCTCTCAACCAAGAAGAGAAGGACAGAACCAGAACCATGCTCAAGGGAAAAATCATGGAGGAAGCAACTCAAACAACAACAATTCTGGAAACAACTCAGGTTCACACCCCACCCCACCAAAACCAACCGGAAGTCAAAACCATCAGAACGTGGTAGCTGCTGTAGCAAATCAAACATCATGTGTTGAATGGGAAGACTTCGCTGCTGAGTTTGAACCCATCAACTATGCTTTAATGGCCAAACAGGACTCCATCACAGATCAGGTAAATTCTATCCCTGAAAAGGTCTTAGAGAATCTATGTAGTCCTGCCTGCATAGAACAAGTGGCAAAATATCGAAATCACAACACTGATTTAATTGATGAAGTTTCAAACTTAAATGAGTTAAAGGAATGTTTTAAGAAAACTGAATCATCATACATTTCAAAAATTGAAAACTTAACCAAAGAGTATGAATAGTTAAAACAAACCAACTCAGTGCTTGAAACACAGCTTGATGACTTGCTGTCGAAACTTGAAAGATCAAGAAATGAAACCAAAGATGCTAAGGCTGAGGTTGATGTTCTTGAAATCAAGCTGAAAGATGCTTTGTTTACGTGTGATAAATTTCAAACAGCAAACAAAAAGGCCGAAAAACTGTGGATGGGAGGGATGTATGGTAAAGCAGGTGTTGGCTATAACTCTCTTGAGCCACCAATTGAATACTCACCTGCAATCAAACCAATTAAAGCTTTAAAACCAGAATGCAAAGTTAGTCTCACAGTTGATGACATTTCATCACAATCCAATTTTGAAAACACTGTTGAGTCTAATAAAATTGATGTCACTGCTGCCAGCACATCTGCTTCAGCTGACCAACTAAACATTTTGAAACCATCAATTGCTGTTCCTCCACCAACTGTTTATGAACCTAAGGATTCAAAAGTTGGAGGAAAGCAACCTGAGCAACCAAAGGGAAGTCAAACTCAAAGGTTTGGTCAAGTAAACTTTAATCAAGTAACCAAAATTGAGTCTCCCAGGAAATTTGAAACCAAAATTGTTGAGTGCATGTGCTGTGGTGAACAAGGTCACCTAGCTGCTGTCTGTCAGTTTAACCCAATGAGTAAAGTCAGACCATTTCAAAAGCCAAAACCTGTTTTGAAACCAAAAGCCGATTTTCAAAAGAAGCTCACAGGAAGAATCTCACCTGTGAAAAACCACACTTTGAAGCATTTTGGATCTGAATCCAACAAAGTTTTAGTAATGATAGAAATGGTAGTTTCACTGTTTTAAAGCAAAATCGTTTTCCGGCTGAAGTTCAAGCGGAACATTCTTCCGCTCGAACTCATGTTCAACCGGAAATTAAATTTCAACCCAGATCAGCTACTGCTCCAAAGCAGAGACCTCAAGTTCATTTTACTGATGGGTTTGAACATTTTGAAGCTCAAGGAAGAAGAAACCCCTCCAGAGGAAAGGTCACCTCTAGAGAAAATTTTTCAAGAAACAGCAAACCCAATCAATTTGAAACTGTATTTGCTAATGGTTCAAGTGGAAATCATTATGCTCCACTTCAGGGGGGGAGTTTAAATCAAAGCAAACATTTTCTCCAAAGATTTTCAAAATCACCTGAAAGAACCAAGTTAGTTAAACAAGAAAGTGAACAACTTAAGAAACTAACTAACAAGCAAAGAAAGTTTAAAGAATATAGAGATAGAAAAATTGCTGCAAAAAGGAGCACCAAAGATGAAAGGTCTAGTCAAACAAGTGCTCAGTATGAGAACTTCAGTTTGGACAATGATGATCTGTTAAATGAAGCTCCAGTTGTTAATACTCTAGTACTCAAAGAGTACAGGTATAATGATGCTTATGGCAGACCCAAGACCACTCAGGCTTGGGTCCCCCATAGAAATTGATCATTTCTGATATGTGCAGGTGCAAAATAAAGGCCAGAATAGCCTATGGGTAGTTGACAGTGGTTGCACTTGCCACATGACTGGGAATAAGCACATTCTGAAAAATACAAAAAAAATCAATGGAGGACCAGTTGCCTTTGGAAGCACAAAAGGCCATATCACAGCACAAGGTGATGTGACAAATGGACTGGTAAAATTTGACAGAGTCAATTTTGTTGATACATTGAATTTTAATTTGCTTAGTGTCTCACAAATGTGTGACAAGAATTTAAATTTAATGTTTAATGAGAAAGAGGCAATAGTTCTCAAACCTGGTGTTAAAATTCTTGATGAATTGATAATGCTTAAGGCACCTAGGAGAGATGGACTATACATTCTGGATATGTCAGTGGCTACACCTTCATGTGGCACTGCTTGCTTTGTATCCAAGGCCTCAATTGACGAATCTGATCTCTGGCATAGGAGGTTAGGTCATGTGAACTACAAGAACATGAACAGAATTGTAAATTTAGGCTTGGTTAAGGGTCTTCCTAACAAGCACTTTATTTGTTCTGAAAACTGTGTGCCATGTCTCAAGGGCAAGCAACACAGAACCTCTTTCAAGCCAAAAGTTGAATCTTCAATCTCAAAACCTCTAGAGCTTTTGCACATGGACTTATTTGGTCCAACTAGAGTAATGAGTCTAGGAAAAAGGTCATACTGCTTTGTTATAATTGATGATTTTTCTAGATATACTTGGGTTTTATTTATCAAAACTAAAGATGAAACTGCTGATTTGTTAAAAACTCTTGTCATTAGTTTAGAAAATCAATCCAATCTTAAAGTCAAAACAATCAGATGTGACAATGGCACAGAATTCAAAAATCATGTTCTAAATTCATTTTGTGAGGAAAAGGGAATTTTGAGGCAATTTAGTGCTCCTAGAACTCCACAGCAAAACGGTGTTGCTGAAAGGAGAAATAGGACATTGATTGAAGCTGCCAGGTCAATGTTGGCAGACTCTAAGCTCCCTGTGATATTTTGGGCTGAAGCAGTGAACACTGCCTGCTATGTCCAAAACAGGATCTTAATTGTCAAGGGAAAGAATAAAACACCTTATGAGCTTTGGAGAAAACGGAAACCAAATATTTATTTCTTTAAGCCATTTGGTTGTCCTGTCACTATTTTAATAACCAGTGAATCTTTGCCTAAGTTTGCTGAAAAAGCAGATGAAGGTTATTTTGTTGGCTACTCTGGTGTGTCAAAGGCATTTAGAGTATACAACAAGAGAACTAAAATTGTTGAGGAAACCATAAACGTAGCTTTCAATGAAAAATCTGCCAACAATTTTAAGTCTCAGCCAAGCTGGTTATTTGATATTGATGCACTAACTGCTGCTTTCAACATAACTGTTGATAAGCCTGTGAGTTCTCCAGTGCAGGAACAAAATTTTAACAGGTCTGCTGATGAGCATTGGAAGAAAAATCAAACTGATAATGAGAAGTCAATCTTCTTCTCTTCAATGAGTTCTCAACCTGTTTTCCCAAGAAATGACAAGAAACTGACTGAAATAATTCAAATTGAAGAAGAAATTGTTCCGCTTGAAGTTCAAGCTGAACATATTTCTCCGGTTCAAGTTCAACCGGAAAATCAAATTTTAGAAACTGAAGAGAATACTGAATCAGAGTCAAATGAAGCTGGAAACTCACATGATAACACATCAAATGAGCTCAATTCAGATCATCTGATCTACAATTCAGATACCAATTCTCTTGAATCAGTTGGAGTTTCAGATCCTACGTCACAACTTGAAAATGTTGAGCTTGATCACAGACTTCCTCAGCTCAACATACCCTCAAATGGAAGAAGCCATGAATTTCCTATGTTCATTGATAGAAGAATCAACAGAGATCATCCAGCGGGAAATATTATTGGAGAAGCTTCAGCTCCAGTGCTGACAAGAAGTAGATCTGCAAATGCAAATATTTGTTTGCATGCTGCATTTTTGTCTCAAGAAGTACCCAAGAAGGTAGCAGATGCCTTAGAAGACAACAGCTGGGTAGAGGCAATGCAAGAAGAACTATTTCAGATAAACAAGCAAAAGGTTTGGGAATTGGTGGATCTGCCTGATGGAGCAGAACCAATAGGAACAAAATGGGTGTTCAGAAACAAGAAAGATGACAGGGGAATTGTTATCAAGAATAAAGCAAGACTGGTTGTGCAAGGCTATGTACAGGAGGAAGGCATTGATTATGATGAAGTCTTTGCACCAGTAGCCAGGCTGGAAGCAATCAGAATCTTCCTAGCCTATGCTGCATTTAAAAACTTCCAAGTATATCAAATGGATGTGAAAAGTGCTTTCCTGTATGGCCTCCTGGAACAAGAAGTTTATGTTAATCAACCTCCTGGTTTTGAAGACCCTCACCATCCGAACAAGGTATGCAAGCTAATCAAAGCTTTGTATGGTCTCAAACAAGCCCCTAGAACCTGGTATGAAACTCTTTCTAACTACCTTCTAGTAAATGGCTACAAGAGAGGAGCAATTGACAAAACTCTTTTTGATAAAACTGTTGGTAATGACACGTTAATGGTACAAATTTATGTTGATGATATTATTTTTGGTTCATCAAACACTCTGTTGTGCAAGGAGTTTGAAACCTTGATGCAGTCAAAATTTGAAATGAGCTCCATGGGAGAACTAACCTTCTTCCTAGGGCTTCAAGTAAAGCAAACTGCAGACGGAATCTTTCTGAATCAATCAAAGTACATCCAAGACATGCTGAAGAGATTCGACATGTTATCATGCTCAAGTGCCAAGACTCCAATCTCCACTTCCCACAAGTTAACTAATGACTTAAGTGGAAAGCCAGTGGACGTGCACATGTATAGAGCAATGATAGGCTCTCTAATGTATCTCACAGCTAGTAGACCTGACATCATGTTCAGTGTTTGCTTATGTGCTAGATATCAATCTTCTCCAAAAGAGTCCCACATGCTCGCTGTTAAGAGAATTTTCAAGTACCTAAAAGGGCAACCCAAACTGGGTTTGTGGTATCCCAAGAACTCTGACTTCTCTTTCAAAGCATACACAGACAGTGATTATGGAGGATGTGATATAGATAAGAAATCAACATCAGGAGGATGTCAATTTCTAGGCGAAAGGCTTGTCTCTTGGCAATGCAAGAAGCAAACATGTGTTTCTACTTCAACTGCAGAGGCTGAGTACATTGCTGCCTCAAGTTGTTGCAGCCAAGTCCTTTGGATCCAAAATCAGATGCTTGATTATGGAATCACATTCATGGAGACTCCTATTCTTGCAGACAACAACAGTGCCATTTCCATTGTTAACAATCCAGTGAAGCACTCCAAGACCAAACACATTGACATAAGGTATCACTTTATTAGAGATTGTGCTGAAAAGAATTTAATCAAATTATTTAAAGTTCACACTGATCATCAACTGGCAGATTTGTTTACAAAAGCTTTCGATGAGGCAAGATTTTTCTACCTCATTACAGCCATTGGGATGATGAACTTTGAATAAAACTTTTCACAACTTTAATGAAAGAAAGAGATGTGCATAATGAGTCCGTCTCTTGATACAAAAAGAAAAAGAAAAAGAAAATCTCTTGTGTTAATTGAAGAATATTTCAGTTCATAGTCAACCACTGTTGTTAAAACTATGAAAAATCGACACAAATTTTCAAAATTTATGTGTTTTGGATTTTCCGGTTCAAGTTCAGGTTCAACCTGAAAGAACAACTTTTAAAATTCACCGGGTGAACTTCAACCGGAAAAATGCTTTAAATTTGACGTGGAAACTTATTTTTGAAAACAATTCTTCCAAGCGGAAAACTTGTCCGCCTCAAGTTCAAACGGAAGAAATTTGGTTTTTAAAATAAAGAATAAAATGAGTTCCGCTTGAACTTCCGGGTCAACAAAGTCAAGGGATCATTTAATTACCCGGAAAATGCATAATTTACTAAGCGGATATTCATTTATTTTACCCATTGAATTTTTAACTGTTCAATTCCGAGGTTTTAGTAAATTAATTCTTGGATAAGGGCATGCTTTAACCAGTTGTACTGTATAACCCCTAAAGCACCTGTCCCATCCGTCAATGAACTGTCGATTTACAACCTCTCTCCTCCACGTCATCTCCGAAAAGGTAAAAAGGCCTAAATTACCGTCATTTTCCCCATTTCTCGCAATACAACTCAGAAATTACTCCCAAAACCCTCTCAAACCATCTCCGATTAACTCCCACAAAACCGTCGATATTCTCAAAATCCGTCAACAATGGCTCCGAAAGGAAAGGCCAGTGGCAAGAAGCCAGTTGGTGACTCAAAATTTCCGGTAGAACACAACTTGATGGCATACCTGGAACCACCATCCAAGACTGAAATCTACAATGAAATGATCGAGTTCATCAAAAGCTCTCACCTCCATCATGCGCTTACTGTAGAAGCCGAAATCTTTGAAGAGGTGATGGAAGACTTTTGGGTTCACGCTAGGGTTACCGACGAGGCTAGCGGAAGTGGTAAAATTGTGTCAACTGTCCAAGGGAAGGAAGTTGAAATTGATGAAGCAAAGGTTCGAAGACTGTTGAAACTAAGGGATGAAGGTGGATACGGAGAAATAGATCAGAAGAGATATCTCCACCTATTCAGAAACATTGGTTATGGTGGCTCCCTGCACAGCAAAACTATCAAGAAGGGGCAGTTACCATACAAGTGGAGATTTCTTGCACACACACTTCTGGTGTGTTTATCTCCAAAGAAGGGAGGTTTTGATGAGCTCTCCGGTGAGCAAGCCTCTGCCTTCTACGCTGTGGTAAAGGGTGAGAACTTCAATTTTTCCAAACAAATTTTTCAAGCCCTAAAATCCAATGTTCATTCTGAATATGTATACTTGTATCCCAGATTTTTGACATATATTCTCAAAGAAGAGTACCCCCATATAGTATGGCTTGGTACAATTTTGCACCAAAAACTTCTGAATGAGAAAACATTTTCAAATCTTGCTTTAAACAAATCTCCATTTCTTGGAAGGGACACTGACCACCCCTTACCAATTCCAAGGCAATTTCCTGATGAACCTGCTACTGTAGGGGTTCAACCGGAAATTGTAGGAGTGACTGAGTTCCCTGCTCAAGATGACAGAGCTGTAGACCTAACAGTTTCTGATCCCACATCTGTCCAGCTTCCTCTTCACTAATAGTTTTTCAATCCAAAAAGAGGAAAGCTACCACAATCACTTCCACTGCCACTTCCTCATCAAATTAACCTCCTGTCATTTTCAAGAGACAGAGAAAAGTGGTTACTAGGTCTCCTCCACCTAGCACCACCAACCAACTTGAAGCTTCAAACCCCGTTCAAGGCAAAAAGCCTAAACGGAAACTGGTAAATTTGAGATTATCTCTTAGGGATGAACCTTCTGTTGAGGGGGAGTCATTAGAAACAGATGTAGCTTCCCCATATCTGAATATTTTTCACCCCTGCAACCCCTGTCACCCAGGAGTGACAGTGCTCTCAATCCCGGCTTAAATGAAGGTGTTATTAACTCACCTACCATATTACATGAGAACATCCTGATAAGCCAGGACACTGTAGCACTACAACCCCACTCCTCATCGGAGGTGAATCTCAGTGGTTCTGAAGAGATTCATGCAGAAAGGGCTGCTGCTGCCCAAGCATCCCAACTGGAGCTTGGTGTCAGCAGTATCATAAATAAGACCCAATCTGCGGCAATCTTCTCTGAATCAGCACCCGGAAGTCCTTCATTAGAACCACGGGTTGTTGAAACAGTAGAAGAGAATCCCAGGTGCCAAGAAGCCATGGGTACCAATGCTGATCAATCTAGGATTGATAGCTTGGTTATTTCCAAGGATACTGGCAAAAAGCCAGTTGAGGATAGTCTTACACTACCTGAATTGACGAAACTGTACCTTTCTCTGCAAGCACAGGTTGAAGCTCTAAACTCAACTGTTGCCAAACTGGTTCAAGTTGTTCCTACTCGAAATGAAGCAGGTCCTTCAAACCCTACCAGAGATGCTGAAGAAGTTCTTGTAACTGATGAAGCTGATACTGTCAAATTGGGGGAGAAGTTACTGTCAAAACCTGCTATTACTGAAATCGAAGAAGTAGAAAGGATACCGGCTTAAGTAAGAGCCACAGCTTGCCAAAAGATTGGCATTGAGCCTTTTTCTGTTGAAGAGAGTTGGGTGAATATGAAGTGCAGTCAACTGATTGCTATTTCCCCTTTTGAGGACCCCAACCTCACCGAGCTTGTTCAGTCGTCCATGCTGATTGCTGGTGCTCTCCCTGAGCATATCAACATGATTACAACACTTCTGACAGATGTTATTTTTCCGGCTGAAAGAGCCAGTGATCATGTTGTAGGTAACATTGCCTCCACCAGCAAGGTAGCGGTTGATATGGAAGAAAGTACTGCAACTGCAGCAGTTGGTACTTTGACTGAAGGAGAAGGAGAAAGTTTGATTGGTGAAGATGAAGGAACCGAGGTACTGGAGTTTACTGACAAAGAACCTGAAGTCACCCAACCTCAGGTGGTGACTGATGGTCAAATACTAGTTCAAGCGGAACTTCAACCGGAAGTTCAACCGGTAGTTCCAGGTGAAGGAGATCTGAATGTTCAACCGGAACAACAAATACCAACCCAGGTGGATGTTCAAGGACCTAGCTCCTCAATTTTTGGGACTGTTGAAACACCTGTGGTTTAACCGGAAGAGCAAAGAAATGAAGAAGCTGAGGATGTGGCTAGATCACTGATAGCGTTAAGGAGTTCAGAGACAGTTCAAACTGAGGAACCTGTTCAAGCTGATATAGCTAGAACCTTTCAACAGGTAACTCAAACTCCTGAAGCTGAGGCTACAGTGAAAATGGTTGAAGATGCCAGAAGGGTTGCTGAGGATGAGAGAATAGCCAGAGAGCTCCAAGAAGAATTCGATCTATACATGCAAAACAATGTGTTTGAAAACCTTCTTGAAGAAGCAAAGACCAGGTCTTTCAACTGGAGGTTAAAGGATTATGATTTGGATACAATGTCTGAAGCTAATAGGCAGAGGTTAATTGCTATTGCCTCTCACTTGCCTACCAAGCTGGTAAAGAATGATGAAAATTACCATCTGTTGAAAAAGATTAAGAGGGCTCTTGTGATTAGAAATTTGAAGAAAGAGGAAGAGCTAGCTCAGATGCAGGTTAAAGGACTTTGCAGCTTGATTGACAAAATATTTTATGAGCTAAAAGGAGAAAGTGCTGCTGTCAATCCTAACCTGGTGATGCCTTCACCATCAGAGCTGGTCTCAGGTACTATAACTGCTAATGTTAAACCTGAAATTGATGATATTGCAGATATACCACCTCCGCCTTCATTAATTTACGATCCAAACCCAATGCCTACAACAACCTTCATCCATTCTACAGTCACTTCCAATCATACCTTACAAACCTCCACACATCCCCAAGAAGCTTGCTGCTAAACTTGCCAATCCTAAATTTAGATCAGACAACTTCACACCCATCACTCCCTTTAAGAAGAAGCCTCCACCAACTATGGACTTCTCCGACATCTTTCCACCTACTCCACCATCAAGCCCAACTCCTGAAACCAATGAACCACCTCCAAAAACCACCCTGCCTCCACTCACCATACGAGAACCTCCTTCCTCCACCACCAAACCTACTGAAACTCAACCAGGTCCCTCTTCATCTTCCGCCAAAGGCAAAAGGCCTATTGTACAAGAATCTGCTGGTGATTCTGATGAAGAGAGGGAAATTAAGAAGAAAAAGTTGATGCATGCCAGAAATAAAAGAAATCAGAGACAAATGAGAAGAGGCCCTCCCAGCAAAAGAAGAATTGCTAGTTGGACAGTGGATGAAGCCACACTTGATTTCACTTTCACCATGGTCAGCGGCATAACTCAGGTGGTGAATGCTCGCAAGGCAACTTCCCAACTCACCCTGCAGCAAATGACTGACATCATTCTAAAGCTCAGAGAAATTATGAGCCCTTCAAGAGCAGAAAACATGCTAAGGCTTTTAATTGAGCCTTCTGTGCTGGAATGTGGAATGCTCTATCGAAGCAATTTAGATGATGATTCAGCAGGAGAAGAAGAAGAGCCTACCAGTGAGATCAAATTTATCATCTGGGAAGAAGAAGAGAAGCTCTTCTATGTTCATAGAGCTGATGGCACCTTTACAATCCATGAGTCCATTTCTGTTCAAGAAGAATGGAACGAAACGGACTGGGATTCAATCAAACATGTAAAGGTGACCAAAACAAACATCAAAGAGCTTTCTCAAAATCTTGATGCCAGCATCGGATCTTCTAACAAGTAGGTTGTGGAGAAGAAAATTTTTGGGTACAAGTCAGTTTTGAAGATAAACATTGAAGACAATGAATAATTTGACAGCATCAGCCTAGGGGGAGATTGTAAGGAAAAATAGAGCTTGGAAGATTTCCGGCTGAAATGCCAATTTTACTTGTTCCGGCTGAAGTTGAAGTTGAAGCGGAATTCATACTTTAAGCGGAACAGGCAGTTCAAGCGGAAAGAAGCAGTTTTGTTTCTTAGCGAATATTCCGGGTGAACTCGTTTATCCACCAGATAAAGAGTTCAACCTGACTTTTCCTGAGAAGTCTTTTCAGAAGTCCAATCCTGCAAAAGCTTCTCGTATGCTTCTAAATCTGATTCAAGCCGCTCTCCTAAAGTAGATTGTTGCTGCCAACACGCAAGTCATTCCGATTGTCGATGTTTATTCTTTTGGTAGTTTATATTTGACTTTTATGTTTACGGTCTAGATTAGATCGCATGAGATCAATGGCTGTCATTGATCTCATCAGCACTATATATAGCATGTAATCTCTTAGTTTACACACACGATCATCACTTGTAATAGTGTAGCTTTGAGTTAATGCAAATAGTGCCGAATATTCGATATATCGTTGTTTTTACTATTCTGCAAATCAAGCATTTACATTATACAAGAACTTAATATCGCTTAAGTAAAGTGAAATATAACTTAAATTCCGCAGGGTTATATTTGCAAGTAAAGGGCCTAATTTTAGTTTATTCATAACTAATAACGATCCTACATTAAAGATTTTGGAATAAGATACAATGTTGCACCCCAAATAATGAAAACGAAAACGGGGCTATGATTACTCACCTGATAAGCAAAGCAAGTCAAGTAGCAAGAGAAAAACAACGAACGCGAGGAAAAGCTAACCCTGATGAAAACCTAAAGAATTCGAAGAATCGACAATTATAACGACCGATACGATTACCAAAGATTAATTGGAGATTTATTTATTATTTATGTTAATAATATTTTATTTAATAGTTATTGTTACTAAAAGACCCTTTGATGACCAAAAATACCACTTTTAATAATTATTCAAAGTTTAGGGTTAAAACTATAATTTCACAAACTTAGGGTTTAATTATGTCAATTCAACAAAGTCTTTAAAATATAATTCTTCTAGAATTTAGGTTTCATTATATAATTACTAAAACCTTGTGTAAAAACAGGTAAATATATATCTTTAGTATAATTACACTTTTTACCCAAAACTTTGAATAATTGCATAAATGGCCTAAAAGTTGTAATATTTTGCGAAGGTCATGTATAGACTTATGAAAACCTTAACATATGTTTATTAACAACCCATAAGTGGGTTAGTAAGTTTCATTCACTACAAAATTGTTAGATTAGAAAACTATGTGATAAAACACTTACTTTAACAGGTCAAAACGCATAACTCTTAGGTTTTTTATAAGAATTCAGTTTTGATGGTTTGGAAACATCATAATGTACTTAAAATATTATTTAGGACATATTACAACCCTTGGTAAATGGTAATTGTGATTTTTGGTAGTTTTTTCCCAATTAAAGTGTGCGTTTAAGGTTTGACTTTTGATACAAAGGACATTTGGTCAAATCTAGCAATGTGGTATTGTAAAGCACACAAAAACAAGAAAATTTGATGAAGAAACTTACTCGTGAAAGTCGAAGGAAGCTGGTCAAATCGGAAGGTCAAACTGCTGACTTTGACTTTTGAAAACGCAAACGGTTGGACAAGGTACGAAATTGAGACTTCAAGAAGCTTGAGGGATGTTCATAGGAGCAATATCAACTGTTAATTATAGGGTAGATGGTCTTTTAGGGTTTTAATTGAGCATAATGTTGATTTTGGTAAGTCTTGGAAAGAAAGTCTAGAAAATTAAGAAAAGAATTGATTAAAATTTATTATGGAAATCAATTTAATCATGGAATTGGCTTGTGGAATAAGTTAGGGGACTTTAGGATCAAAATACTGGAAAAAAACCCAGACCAAAAATGAGTTAAAAATGAGGATTTTATGCTAAAAATAGCCAATAAAACAAGCTGGTCGCGATCAGGTTCTAAACCAGGAAACAATATAAGCTGCGAAAACAGATCCAATTCACAATAGTTGGGCTGCCATAGTGGTTAAGGCGCTGAAGTTTAGACCCTGAGGTCCTGTGTTCGAATCCGGGCTGCCACCATCTTTTTTTTATTATTTTTTTTTCCTTTGATTCCTTTTTTATTTATTTATTTTTTTCTTCATTTCACTCGTACACCTTCGTTATTTATCAGGATGATCTCAAATTTTAAACACAAGCTCGAAATATATGAAAGAACATTATGAAACCATAAAATATGATTTTCGAACTTTGCGGATCGTCCAGTTAATACCAAAGTTGAGCGAAAACCGAAAATCATTTTATTTTCGTTTTACGCGTATGGTTTATCTAAATATCAAACGAATAATTCCATTAACTTGGAAAATGATCATGAGCATTTAAAATCATCATCTGAACTTGTAAGCTAATAAATGTATGAACTTCCTTTGTTTATCGATAAATGAATCCCGAACGCGCGTTTAATTGCGAAACAAATTTATTCATTTGCTTGAAAACAATCCTAATTATTCAACAATCCTAATAACGTAAAATGATTTTTGGATTATGAAAAACGATGCCAAAAGTTTAATCCCATGTTTGAAATGTTTTGATGGACTTCCAATCCGGACGATGAACTTGAAACGGGTCGAGTTTTGCTAATGGGTCAGAGGCGGATGTTACAGTCTCCCCTACTTTAAGAAATTTCGTCGAGACTTACAAGTCCTTAAGGATTTTGTCAAAAGTAGGGACATTCCTGATAGTTGAAACAAAAGGATGAGGCTTGACGTAAAAGATTTCACTGAAAATAATACACTTTTAGTTACTGAATCATTTATGTCGTCGCCAAATCTTCACTTAATGACAAGGCCAAGCGAATCACTAGTGACATGAAAATTTGACATAACAAGCGATTTTGACACACCGACTTAGGCCAGTTCCCAGTCCGACACCCAATGCACCTTGAGAGTATCATAAATGTTTATATATAGGGTGTACCGCTGCTAACCCACCACATTTCTAATACTCCTACAATGTACTGGTTGCCTACGAAGAACCACCCAACACACACATCAACGAACGAACTTTGATAGAGAATCTGAGATTGCGATTAAGAGATATAGTTTGAAAGACCCAGGTGATTTGATAGCATGAGTAACGAGTTGCAAAAATCTGGGAACTAACAAAACGTAGACCTAACCAAAAATCAAGATTGTTTAATTGACCACAACAATTTGAACATGATGAAAACCACATTCTCCCCTACTTTAAGAGCGAGACCGAAGAAGGCAAAATGATAACTTTATCCAAGGATAATGAATTTATTCCATGAGATGAAAATAAAAATAAATAAATAAATAAATTCAGATTCCTTACAAGAAAAGGCGTACGCTTCAGGAGAACTTAGATGTGTCGTGATTCACACCTAATCCTCCTATCACGGGACGCGAGGTCTATACAGATTCCAAAAGATTCTTGCCAACTCACAAGACTTGTGTCTACGTTCCCAACCCGATTGCATGCTGGATCTAGCATCACACACAATCGTTGGTTACCATATGGGTGGTCCTGTTTTCACAAGAATGGTTGAGATATGCGATCTTAAAAACACAATTGATTGCAAATCATAAATGATCAAAGTGTCATGTAGCGTTATCATAGAGTGTTAAATGATTTAGTGTGTGTATGATACCAAGCTTTCGATATGATAAATGATAAAACCTTTAGAATTTGATGTAGAACAACCATATATTCAAATCATTAAACACCATCAAAACCGAGTATCATAATTTGAGTTAGTTACCATGCGGAAAACTACATGAGTCGAACGGCATGATTTGGTTTCCATGTCTACATGGCCGAACACACGACTCGAGCAACATGAGTCCCATGGGTTAGAAAAACGCACTTCGAATATAAATTGATTTCAATTGAGTAGCGTGTTACACTAATCGAAAAATATAAATAAATTAGTGGGTCCATAAATCGAGTAAATCGTTCATAGAAATATACGTGTCTAAAACCATAAATCGAGTATTAAATGTCGAATTGACAAAACTTGCAATAATGTAACCAACAAAGGTCACATTCATGATGCGATTATTGAATTCATGAGAGTGGAATTTGAGTATATGCATTTAGCAATGAAAGATGGATTTTACTTGTTGAATTAACAAAAAGTCGAGCCCGTGAATTAGATAACCAAAGGTGGAACACAAATGTCGAATATCAAGTTAATAAAACCAAATTCATAAGTTTAAACCCCAAGAGTCAAATTCATGAACCGATCATTGAATCACCAAAATCGAGTTCATGGATTTAAATACCAAGGATGGTTTCGTGCATCGACCGTTGAATCACCAAGTTTGAGCCATGCGATTAGATGACAACTGGAATTCATGGATCGTCTATTGAATCACCAACATCGTATCCATGAATTGAAATGACAAAAGTGTAATTCATGGATCGGTTATTGAATCACCAATAACCGCATCCATGAATTTAACTAACTGAAAGAGAAATTAGTGGAATCAAGGAATTTAAATGAGTTGATATTTGTAAATGAACAACATGAATTTTCCCCATGAGCTTATCGTTTAAGTGAGACGAGTTCCATGATCCAAAAATCAAAGATAGATTTAGAGTAAATTCGAATATCGCAGATGAAGGTGATCACGAATTTGGGGGTTTCATTAAAATTTGCGAATAACCTGAAAGTATTTAGCGAACCACGAAGAACCCAAGATCAACCACAATCATAAATTTTAATGGAGATTTCTTAATGGGCCAAACAGACATATATTTTAAAAAGATTTTTGATACAATTGCGAGCCATAATATCCATCTATTGGGTAAAAAATAAGTTTAGGAATCAAAAGGGAAGTTTAAATTTGTGTAACACTTTTGATGTTGGCACACATGTAGAGTCGTCCACTCGAGAGGTCGTATAATCGTAGACTCGTACACATGGGATCCCGTCAACACAAGTACTTGTAAACTCGTAGATTTCCAGACCATCAGACTTCTCGACTTGCACACCGTAAAATGTGTATGTAACTTGAAACGTGGCTATGCAAAGGCTGACTTAAAATTTTTAGTAAGGCGGGTGATTGATAAAGCACGAGACGATCTTACTACTGCATGATTCAGTAATTGGATAGCAACAAGTTGTAAATAAAGCTTTGCTTTATTGATTCACTTAGAGAATACAATGTAGAGAGAGAAACACACTCAGTTTACACACAGTTAAGATGTTGCAAATGACAGAACTGACTAACTCTCTCTAACACGAACTATTTATAGTTACTTAGTCATAAGCCAGCGGATCACCAGCAGACCATCTGGTCCGCCGTATCAACTGATCCGGCGGATCACTTGATCCGGCCAGATGACTAACTAACTCACACAGAAGCTCTTGTCTAGATACAATACACGAGACACCACGTTAGCATAGGAATATGCTCTAACAAACTCCCCCTTAACGTGTAATGTATCTATATTCTAACTCAACTTCAGTCTTCAATCTTCAGCATGACTGCATTTGATCTTCAACTTGAAATCTTGTCAGAATTAGAGCTTGCATGGCTGGATCAACCTTGAAAAATCTTTGAACTTCAAGATCCACTTGTGAAAGATATAACATACTCCCCCTTTCACCATGCTTGAGTCTACTCACTCAGATAACCTGCAATTTCAGAAGACAGAAACGCGGCTTTCCTTTTCTTTTGAAAATTAACTTAATCTTGGCGCAAAACTTCTCTTTGAGAATCCAAGATATAGTTTTGAAATTTTGATTTCGTATCTTGTATCGATCGGTCGAAAACAAATAAGAAACAAAATCTTTTTGGCTTTTTGAAACTTTATATCAAAACACACCGAAAATCTTTTTGAATTTTTCAAATATGAAACATAAACGCAATACAGAAATGAAATACTGAATCACACACTATTTTTGCCTTTTGCGAGAAAGATCACAACTTGGGATCATATTGATCATGACATGCTGAACTATACTTCAATTTCAATTACTTCAGCACATAAGTCATGTCGATTACTGGTATAATTTGTCCATTCTAAACTCAGGCACAATCATACTCATACCATCTGGATATGTTATTGTATTGATTAGACTTGCATTGACCAGTGTACCCCACACTATCAGACATACTCAGATATGATTTTGCTTTTTATATCACACTTTGTGATTTCATTTGTGATTTAATCACATAATGATTGTATTCATGATTCAGTCAACTGTGTTCCATGCAAAAAGAAATAAGAACGTTAAATCGTCTACCTTAAGGTCGATCTTTCGATACGCAGATAAGGCCTCGGATTTAACAAAATAAGAAAATAAAACAAGTTGAAATTGTATAACTCAACAACAATCAGGTCGGTACTCCCGTACACGCAGAGAAAGTCCGATGAGTTATACGAAACACCAAAGAAAATAAAGCAGAACGTCAAACGAACAACAATCAGGTCGGTCTTTCGACACGCAGAGAAAGTCCGATCGTTTGACAAAATAAAGAAAATCAAACAAGTTTAAATCTTTGCAAAATGAACACATGTATACACAGTGACTTCTCATTTTCTTTTTCACATATCTTTTCTTGATATATCATGAGATATGCATCAAGATGTTGTCCACTTGGTCAAGCATTAGTATTTAATGTGTTTATCACATCTGAATACTTTCTGATTTAATGCCGAGCCTACCAAGTACATCAAACAATGATCTTATAGCTTTTTCATCTATTTTATCCATGAGTCAGACATGTACGCCAATGTACCATCATTTCCCAATCATGTCGGATACAATTTCTCATTTTTTAATGTTTTTGTATTTTTCTGTTTTTCGATGTTTTTGTATTTTCCAATTTCTCCCCCTTAAAATGAAAACTCTATTTTTGGATTTTCATTTTAACACAAACCAAAACAAAAAACGCTATTTTTGGCTTTTCAATTTTCTCCCCCTAACCGACATACAAAATGTAAAAGAAAGAAAATTGACCAATCGATACTGATACCTGACAGGTTTAGCTTTCAGAAAATCTTCTAGTTTAGAAATATGTAGCATTCAATTTAAATTAAGAACGCAGAATACTCCTCCATCAGCAACTTTGCAATCACCAACAGGTCTTCTAGGAATACCTGCACACTGGTTTAAATGATTAGTACTCAAATGACCCGAAGCACACAGCTTCTGGTCGACCAGTGTCTTCCACAAAGTCAGTTGCAGCTTTGCTGACCATTTTAGGGCGCCACTGCATCTTTGCAGGTGCAGTTTTCACAGAAACATCATCTTGTGATGAATCACCAACACTAGACTCACTTTTGAAATGTTTTGATTTAAAATGTGATGATGGTGAGTCATTAAAAATTATGTCGGATTCATCAATTATCGTGGCAGTGTTTCCAGAAAATTTCCTTTTAACAGCGACAGAACAATCTTGTGCTATATGTCCCTGTTGGCGACATTGATAGCACAAACGATATGATCGTTTAGATTGTGACCTGTCCTGAACTGGACAACATTTATCAGAAAATTCAGACTCATCAGAAACATCATCAAAAACCTGAAATCGGTTAGAATGTACCCATTTCGAAGTAGGACTCTGAGGTGTAGCATTAGAACCAGATGAAGAAGATTCGTTCGGTGAACTTGCAGATGAATCTTTCTTCTTTTGCTTCCCTCCAAATCCTTTCTCCATTGTTGAGATGAATACTTGAGCTAGATGATATATTTGCTCCAGGCTTGTATCCTTCTTTTCCTTCTTAACCGTCTTTGGCATGTTCTGCTGCTTTGGAACTTTCTTGCCTTTACTACCCAACCCAGATTGTTTGTAACCAGGCAATTTAGAAACATCTATTGTAGCCCCTGAAGAACCCGATTTAGCAGACTGTGTAAATTTAGCTTTAATGCCTTTCAAATTGTTTTCTTCAACCAACTTAGCATCCACTTCTGCTTCATTCAACGTCTTTTCATTCTTCTCAACGTTTTCACCATCAGATATTTCTTTGGCAAACATACCACTTTCACTTGAAACAAATTTAACAAACATAGGTGTATCAGATGTTGCAGAGGTTACCTTTTTGTTGCAAATTTTTGAATTCTTCGCCTCCAAATTCTCAGATACAAAATCAGAGTAATCTTGTTTTACCACTGGAGTGCTTAAATCAACAACAGACTCTGTTTGAATCACTGGATGAGGAATTTGATTAAAATCATCACCGCCAAAAACCTTCTTGAAGTTGTCGTCTTGACACAAATAACTTGTAAAAGAATGAGAATTCTTCAAGTTATGCAATTGACGATTGAGATCAAGAATTTCAACTTTCAAATCCGCTATGATCTTCTGAGCTTCAGCAAGAACTTTTTCTGATTGAATCAATTTCTCAGATGTGGTGTTGACTAATGATTTTTCTCGTCTCATCCCATCATGAGCAGCATGCACTTCTTTGGTAACTTTATCCACTCTTTCCTTATAAATCTCAATATTCCTTGCTAATAAATTTTTGTCTTTCTTCAAAGAAGTGATTGTATCTTGCAATTCAGACTGAACAATCTGATATTGAGTTCTATCAGCAGTAACTTCATTCAATGCCTTATGAAGTTCATCATTCGATGTCTGAAGCACTTCAACCTTTTTGATAGACTTTTGAAATAACTGTTCAAAATCTTCACTCACATCTTGAGCTTGAGACTTATATTCTGCAACCTCCTTGACCAGCTTTTCATTGACCGAAGTAAGCCTGACAATTTTTGACATGAACTCTTCATTCTCGTGTTGAAGTTGTAACTTTTGTTGATCATTCTGAATACAGCTTTCTGACAATTGTTTCTGAACACTCGCTAATTCTGTCACCAACCCACTCTTTTCCTTGAGTAACTCTGCATTTGTTTTGGAACCTTCATTAAATTCCTGACATTTCTTGATGAAACTCTCCAATTCTGCATCCTTTCGTTTGATTTCAACAGATTGACACTCTATTTCCTTTATCAAACCTGTAATTCGACTATCCTTTTGTGAACAAAATTCACACACGGATTCGTAACCACTCATTTCGGAATCAGAATGACTTAAGTCAGATTTACTGGTCTCAGATGTATACCCACTCGATTCAACCTCAATATTTGCCATCAATGCATAACTTTCTTGAGAATGAACCACGAATGCAGATTCATCTGGAAAATCTTTAGCCCAATCATAACCTTCATCAGTTTGAGATATCATAGCTTTAACATCTTTATCTTGACCATTCTTATTGGAAATATCCTTGTCAGATGACTTGGTAGGACAATTGCGAGCAAAATGTCCATGTTTGGCACATTTAAAACATTTAATCATTTTCTATCCAAGCCAAGTGTTTGTCCTTGAAAAATAGATGTCTTACCATGTTTCTGCATAAATCTCTTTCCCTTTTCCGCGACCATAGCAAATTGCCATTCCAAATCGAGTTTATTCAATTGATCGTCATCCAGATTATTTAAATCCTCGCCATACAAACAAGACTGACCAATTTGATGAAATATAGCTCCAGACGAAGAAGATATAAAAGCAGATAGCAAAGCAGCTAGATCTTCGGTTGCTTGATTAGAAGTTGACTTGCTTGATGATTTATCAGGAATAGTAAAACTACAACCTGAAGAATATCCACCATTATCTGACTTTCCAGCAAGAAATGCTGTTACTGGTGGATTACTGCTTGAAATAGAATTTGATTTAGCTTTAGCATGGGCAGTAGCAGAATTCTCTCCAAAATAAACTGCAGGATTCTGAACTGATGGAATTGCTGATTTCTTTACAAGTAACTCCATTTCTCGAGCTTGTAACTTGCTTAATAATTGATTGAAAGTCCAACTTGAATAATTTGGATCATTAGCAAGCATCATAACAAAGTTCTCCCATGTTTCCGGTAAAGCTTCCAGAAATTTTTCCTTCAAGTCATCTTTTTCTTTCTGGACTCCTACAATATCGAGTTCATTAATCAGATGAGAAAATCTAGAAATCAAATCTGCAATACTCTCTTTTTCACAATGCTGGAAGTTATCAAACTCCTTTAACAAAACTTTCTTTCGACTCTTCTTATATTGCTCGTTTCCTGCACATCTATCCTTCAGTGCATCCCATAATGTTTTTGATGTTGTGCAGTTTTTGAATTGATGCAAAAGTTCTCTTGGTAATGCCATTGTGAGATTCGCATACGTTTTCTTTTCTCTGGCATACACTTTCCTTTGATCTTCATCAAGATCACTTCGTGGAATTGGTTCTCCATTTTTCTTAGGATATGTATAATCTTGTTCAATAGAAATCCACAAATCAATGTCAAGAGCATTAACAAATGATTCAAATCGTTGCTTCCAATTCTCATAATCCTCCAATCGAAGTAACTTAGGAACTTTCTGAGTTGTTCATATCTCGTTATCATAGTTCAATATGGCTTGCATTGATGATTGAACAGCTGAAAAAGCGTGAAAGTCGCTCATTTTGAAATTTCAATACCGAACGCGAAAACTTAAAACTAAAAAACGGGCGTCTTCCAAGCAGATTTTGGGGGTCAAAACTTGACGGTACTGGCCGTAGGCTGGTACACGTTCTAGATCTCTGAAAGACGAACGTTTTGGCTGGTATTGGGTTTCGTAAGTCCAAACGGTTTGCAAGTTACGTCAGTTTTAGTGAAGATCACTATTCTGCCAGCGGACCAACAACTCCAGCGGATCAAAATATTATAAGCGGACCAGTTCCGGATCAAACTAACCAGGCGGATCAGATTTGTACTAGCGGACCAGATCCGGATCAGATTTCGTCCGGCGGATCAAATTTCGTACGGCGGATCAGATTTTGATACGGCGGATCAAAACTGGTACGGCAGACTAGAATTTTCAGCGGATCACACTGGTACGCTGCAACTGTCGCGGATCAGACTAATGAAGATTGCCTGGCGGATCAAACGGCGGATCAGACTGTTCGTCGGGCGGACCAGATGCAGAAAACACAAAAATCGACTGATTTTCACAGATTTCGACAATTGAAGCTAGATACTGGATCAGTATGATGCGAAAACACTCCAGGAACATCCAGAAATCATTTTTATCCTCGGAATCACTCAGACTAATGAAAAATTGATGGAAAACGTAGAAAACCCAAACTTTCTCTCTCTAGAATTTCAAAAACTTACCAAATCACAGCAGTAGAGCAACCTGGAATGCTCTGATACCACTTGATAAAGCACGAGACGATCTTACTACTGCATGATTCAGTAATTGGATAGCAACAAGTTGTAAATAAAGCTTTGCTTTATTGATTCACTTAGAGAATACAATGTAGAGAGAGAAACACACTCAGTTTACACACAGTTAAGATGTTGCAAATGACAGAACTGACTAACTCTCTCTAACACGAACTATTTATAGTTACTTAGTCATAAGCCAGCGGATCACCAGCAGACCATCTGGTCCGCCGTATCAACTGATCCGGCGGATCACTTGATCCGGCCAGATGACTAACTAACTCACACAGAAGCTCTTGTCTAGATACAATACACGAGACACCACGTTAGCATAGGAATATGCTCTAACAGTGATAGCATGGAATCCCGTAACATGCAAACGTGTAACTTAGGAGTCCATCAACGAGAACTTACCAAACCTACAAATTATGATGAATTGGTATATATATATATAGGTTTTGGAACAAATAGACGTAGAACATTCATGAATTTTGAAAAACTCGTTTTCCAAAGGCGTGCAATATGCAAACTTATGAGATTACGTTAGGCCAAAATAAAACATTTTAGATCAAGTGTTTTGGAAATCCAAGTGGCTAAGTTTTAAAGTTAAGGTTTAGGTTTGTGGTTACTTGATTGTAGATGTATGATCGAGACCAAGCGCAACTTTATTGACTTATTTGACCGACGCATCATTTGCATGGGCCAACCCATAACACACCCTTCGTGAATCACCATATTCGGTGTGCCCATTGGGCTTTGGTGCAACAGGTTGGGCTTGTGGTCTGGACCCGTGAGATGTTTTGTTAGGTTAAAATGAGTTGGCAAAAATGGGGGTGTGCACGACTATACGTCAGTTCTATGGAACATTGGCTTGTTGGTTTAACATGTGGTAGCATCCGGGTCGTGGTTGTGATGATTGAAAAACATGTATTTAAAATCACGTGGGTGGTGTGCGAAAAAAATCCAAGATGCGAGATGCGCATTGAGGATAGGATCGTTACATAATGGAACCCAGGGTGCCAAGGAACGAATAAGGGAAACACGTAGAATCGTAACCATGATAAGGTTGAATCGTAAACGTGTAATGTAAATCGCGGCATTACGTGGGATGCGATACAACACAAGGGTGTCGTATGCACTCATGAATTTGTAAACCATACATCAATGAAGACATAGGAGGTGGTGAAACTTTGTAAATAATATGATATGTAAATTGATTGAATAATATGTGAGGGAGGGAAAGTGTAAAATTGTGAAAGTAAGGGTCCAAAAAACGAAAGTCTTATGAAAACATGTCATGAAAATGGCGAGTTAATGGAATTTGAGGGATCATTGTGTAAAACATGCAATTTGAAAATCAAGAGATATTAAAACACGAAACATCGAGAGTCGTTGAAAACATAATTAGAGTTGATGATAACACACAAAACACGAAATCATGTTGATTTGATAAAACGAATGGAATGGCCATCACCTCCCGATTGGGAATCTATAACCGTGACTAATCAGGATTATTTGATGATTTCTAGAAGACATGATTTGGCCTAATAGGTTCAAGTACTCTCTTCAGGGCGTCCCAGGCAGGCATCCAGGTCCGGCGGTTGATTCATATTTATACGCAACACTTGCCTGATGGAGACCCCAAATCACGGCACCTTCCCCCTTCCAGTTACTACATGTCTATTTGCTAGAAATCTAACCCCGAGGAGAATACAAAATAAAGAAATCAATTTATACGTAAGGCACCATTACTAAGGAAAGAGGCTAGGAAGCCTCGAGTGTTAGTGCATAAGTGTGTGTGTTGTGTGTGAGGGACATTGTGAGTTCGAGAAGGCATGTCTAGGAAGCATCTATGAACAAATAGCAAAGTAAGGCATTCTAACATGAGCTAGTCATGTAGGACACCTAATGTATAGTCTAGGTTATCCATTTCTAATAACCTAAATCTCTATAGCCAAGGCTCTGATACCAATCTGTCACACCCCAACCAACAGCGGAATACGTTGGGGCATGAGGATTGTTCAGATGCTCGTGACAACTAACTAAAGTTACCAATATATAATAAACATGCCACTCGATTAAATATAAAAAACATAGTCTTACAATTCATGGGAAAATCCAACAACCAAACAATCCAACACATAATAATAAATATTAGTAACTAGTCTTATTAGGTCAACTAGGTCCATATGCAATCCTAAGTGACATCATCAACTTCAAGCATTTCCAGCAACATGTATAATATAAAAAGTCAACTACGAGAGTTGGTGAGTAAACATAGGTTTTCAATAGCATAAGTAAAAAAAGAAAGTAGCGATTCATGTGACAAGTGAAATTCATAGATTATATGTAACATGTTATAAAGGTGTTGTGTAACCAAACCTAGACATTTAGGAAATCAATCACCCATTGAAAATAAGAATACATTTTCAATATAGTGGGTGGGTTATCGACCAATAGCTATTATTGACCCATAGGCTTACAAACAATCGTTAATGGTACACAAGTGATTAATGACTAGCGACAAGCGACAAACGAATACAACATATAGATTCAACACGTATTACATATCAAGAATACACATGCACATCATGGAATCGCATAGTAATGTAGATAGAATAATGATTAAAGATTTTGGAATAAAATACAATGTTGACCCCAAATAATGAAAACGAAAACGGGGCTATGATTACTCACCTGATAAGCAAAGCAAGTCAAGTAGCAAGAGAAAAACAACGAACGCGAGGAAAAGCTAACCCTGATGAAAACCTAAAGAATTCGAAGAATCGACAATTATAACGACCGATACGATTACCAAAGATTAATTGGAGATTTATTTATTATTTATGTTAATAATATTTTATTTAATAGTTATTGTTACTAAAAGACCCTTTGATGACCAAAAATACCACTTTTGACAATTATTCAAAGTTTAGGGTTAAAACTATAATTTCACAAACTTAGGGTTTAATTATGTCAATTCAAAAAAGTCTTTAAAATATAATTCTTCTAGAATTTAGGTTTCATTATATAATTACTAACACCTTGTGTACAAACAGGTAAATATACATCTTTAGTATAATTACACTTTTTACCCAAAACTTTGAATAATTACATAAATGCCCCAAAAGTTGTAATATTTTGCGACGGTCATATTTAGACTTATGAAAACCTTAACATATGTTTATTAACAACCCAGAAGTGGGTTAGTAAGTTTCATTCACTACAAAATTGTTAGATTAGAAAACTATGTGATAAAACACTTACTTTAACGGGTCAAAACGCATAACTCTTAGGTTATTGATAAAAATTCAGTTTTGTTGGTTTGTAAACATCATAATATACTTAGAAAGATTATTTAGGACAGATTACAACCCTTGGTAAATGGTAATTGTGATTTTTGGTAGTTTTTCCCCAATTAAAGTGTGCGTTTAAGGTTTGACTTTTGATACAAAGGACATTTGGTCAAATCTAGCAATGTGGTATTGTAAAGCACACAAAAACAAGAAACTTTGATGAAGAAACTTACTCGTGAAAGTCGAAGGAAGCTGGTCAAATCGGAAGGTCAAACTGCTGACTTTGACTTTTGAAAACGCAAACGGTTGGACAAGGTACGAAATTGAGACTTCAAGAAGCTTGAGGGATGTTCATAGGAGCAATATCAACTGTTATTTATAGGGTAGATGGTCTTTTAGGGTTTTAATTGGGCATAATGTTGATTTTGGTAAGTCTTGGAAAGAAAGTCTAGAAAATTAAGAAAAGAATTTACTAAAATTTATTATGGAAATCAATTTAATCATGGAATTGGCTTGTGGAATAAGTTAGGGGACTTTAGGATCAAAATATTGGAAAAAAACCCAGACCAAAAATGAGTTAAAAATGAGGATTTTATGCTAAAAATAGCCAATAAAACAAGCTGGTCGCGATCAGGTTCTAAACCAGGAAACAATATAAGCTGCGAAAACAGATCCAATTCACAATAGTTGCGCTACCAAAGTGGTTAAGGCGCTGAAGTACTCGCCTTGGGAGCCATTGTTGATTTGGGTTTCGAGAGAGAAATTGACAATTTGTGTAAGTTATGGAGAGGTTGGTGGGAAATTAGGGTTTGTGAGAAATGGGGAAACTACGGTAATCTAGGGATTTTTACCTTTTTCGTCGGTGACGTGGATGAGAGAGGTTTTAACACAACCGTTCAGTAACTAATGTGACTTGTGCTTTTTGGGTTATACGGTACAACACCTTAAAGCATGTCATTATTCAAAAGGATATTTACTGAAACCTCGGATATTTAATGGGTAATTTATTATGTATCCGCTTAAAAAGGTGTGCCTTCCAGGTAATTAAATGAAAAGTGATTTTGACTTGTTGACAAGGAAGTTCAAGCGGAACCCATTTTCTCCTTTCTATTAAAAACTAGATTTCTTCCGTTTGAACTTCAAGTGGAGAATTTTTCCGCATGGAAGAATTTTTTTTCAAAAATATTTTCCACGTAGGATAAAAAGCATTTTTCCGGTTGAAGTTCACCCGGAGATTTTCAAAACTTCTTTTCTCACAGGTTGTGTAACGCCTGCATCAGAGTTTAACGTTTATTGACGTTTACTAACGTCCGAATCTTGGTCCCAGATATTTTTTTCAACCTCATTATAGCCCAAATACATAATAGTTTATCTCATTACTTCAAAGCAGTTCTTATGAGAGTGATTTGATTCATACGGAATAATCTTCCTTTTTTTAAAAAAAATTGGGCATGACCCGTTCGTAAGTATTAAAATCCTTACGAACGTCATCTGTTGTATACAATCTCTATTAAAACAATCAATTCAATTTAACAAAATTAAAACAATAGGCGCGTGGTAGAAAGACCTACGGTCCGTGGAGTTTAACTCCTAAACACATCATAGGCCCTCCCAACTGGAGAAGTGGCCATACAATGCATTACCTCAAGTAGTGCTTGCAAGTCGTCATCTTGATAGTGTTCGGTTCTTTGACAAGCTCGATGGTGTTCCGGGATCCAACCCTGACTAACCTGCAATTTACACCAACAATATTAGTGTTTATTGCCATAATGTGCGTAACATCAATTAATCAAGAAAGGAAAGCATTAATTACACAAATTGGGTCCCAAGCGTATCGGCTAGAATGAACCTTTCTTCAAGCGATACCTTGGAGGATCAGGCGTATCGCCTACTTTGAGTTTAGCTCCAAGCGATACGCTTGGAGCCAAATTTCAAGGGTTGATGCCCTGTTCGGCCAGAAATTTTACTTAGCCACATTTTGGTTATTTTCTCCAATTTTCCCAAGTTTCCCAATTTGTCCACCATTCCACTTGGGTCTTTTCCTCCCTTACTAAAGACCCTATAAAAACTCCTCAAAACATGTTATTACACAATTTGTAACTACCCCATTTCAGGTTTAGTTGACAACTAAGACCAATTATCATAATTGGCCAAATTCCAACCCGTTTGACCCGTTAAGCCTCACTATCAAGTAGTGAGCTCTATTTATGCAATACTATGGCTATTTCTTTTTATTACCAATAAACGATAATTGTTTTGAATCACCATGTCATCCTACATTGTAGCAATTTCACAATTGTGGCTCCATAGAGCCATTTAACCTATTTGACCCATTTACATGGGTTCCAACACGACATATAACCCTTAAGCAACACTTTTGCATTTGAATATGGTTCCTACGGACTATTTATCTATTTCAACCCGTTTGACCAGTTTAGGCCCCAAACCACTAACAGACCTAAACTTTATGGCTTATGGTTAGAATTCAATTTCCAACCCGCCCCTCCCATTCTAGAGGTTTAGTATTTACATTTACATTCCAAATGAGTTTTCCTGAATTCTTTGATTCGTTTGTTATTCGATTACCTCTATATCATAGGCCTCTTGACTCATTCGGATAATTCATCACACGATTAACATTTTAACACTTTATCATGGTCCCTATGGACCATTTATCTTACTATTTTTGGATTAAAGCCATTTGGTTCTCTAATAACCATTTATCCATTCTTGGCTTCATGGTTCAAGAACCATTCGTCACCCGGTTAACATTGCAAACCATTATCATGATCCCTACGGACCATACAATTTACTATTTTCGGTTTAACACCATCATGGTTTTCTAATAACCATTTATCCATTCTTGGCTTCATGGTTCCAAGAACCATTCATCACCCGGTTAACATTGTAACCCATTATCATGATCCCTACAGACCATTTATTTTACTATTTTTGGTTTAACACCGTCATGGTTTTCTACTAACCATTTATCCTTAACATAACAAATCAACACATAATTATGGCTTCTATAAACCATTTAGCATTCATGTATGTTTAACTATAAGGTTCAACATTACACATCTATGAGGTCATAATGTAACCTCGTTTTCATTCATTATCAATTTCTTAGAGCGTGACTTTAATTGTTTGCGTGACTCTAATTGTTTGTCTACTTAGTTATATTCAACTTCTTGACTTGCCACATTAACCAAGTCCATCGTTTTTTGTAAACAATATGCATTTCACATCTTTATAGCATCTATAAGTCAATAATACGTATGTAACATAGCATAGATGTTACCTCGTGAGCTTGAACAACATTTACCCGGTTTACCGCATGTGTCTTCACCTTGGTTGCCTAAAGTGGATTCAATTCTCGTTAGGTTCACAAGACACCATAAATCATCATCATCATTATATATATAAATCATCATCATCATTATATATATATATATATATATATATATCACATATTCCATGTTTTAGTACTTGTCAATTAAGTACTTTACATTCGACATTCATAACAATTTCACATTCCATAACACCAATTTCTTAAATATTACGGTATCACTTTCTGTCCAGCAATTTTTCAAGCCACATTTCGACCATTTTAACAGCTGAATTAATTCAACACGTTCAAATATAAAACGTAGAAGACTCATAGAGCTTTCCGAGCATATAAAATACACATTTTTCGGAGTTACGGTTGATTTTATATAACATTTACAAAAACAGATCAGCAACATATTTACTACCAATCAGCATTGCTGAATTTTTTTTATATCTCCATGTACATCTCATGTTTCAACCCATAAAACATCCAAATCAGTTTCTTATGCTCACAAGTAAGTTTTAGCATTTTTAAACACATTTCGAAGCGTCTACAATACACCCTCATCGGATGCATATACAAATTTATACACACCGTGCTAAAGCCATACATGTAATTGGTTTTTAACTCCAATTCAAATTAGAACATCGTGGTTGAAGAAATCCCATATAGTTGGTACACACACCATCTATGCAATATCAACACTTTGCATTTGACCTTCACTATCACTAATTCTCTAAACAATTGTTCTTTTAGATATTTTATCAAACACCTTGCGTGCATGAAACATCTCAACACAATTTAACCTAATTTGATTTAGGTTCTAATCCATATCTTGCCTAACATGATTTTTTTTAACCATTACTCAAGTTAACAATCATCATTGAACAATTTATAAAAGTACACGCATGTTATTTCAGCCATTAATATCAAAGGTCCTAAAAACCTCAAATCCATGACCTAAATTCGCCAATTAATGGCTTCATGAGAAATCTTGCTAGTTAAGTCAAAATTGTAAGCATCTAGAGGTCCATAGTAGGTATAAATCATCATACAACACTTGTAGTCAATAATTCGCAGATTCAGTTCATCTATAATCCTCATGCATTTTTTGAAATCAAGCAAGAACATAAAGAAGATACTTACTCGAATTTCTCCATGGTTACAACTAGGTTTGGAAGTCCTAACTCTTTAATTTACTCCCCTAAAATCGCAGCCCTTCATGGGGGTGTACCAGATTTCGATTTCAGCAGAAGAGGAGGAGGGTTCACGTATAAAAAAAAACCAGATTTCGATTTCAGCAGAAGAGGAGGAGGGTTCATGTATCAAAAAAAAAGGGCAGAGGATGAGCAAAAACGTTCTCCTCCTCCTTTCCAGATTTCTTTTAAATCAAGTATATCAATTTGGCTTTAGTCCCTTAATTATAATCATTTATTCCAATTCGGTAATATATGACTTTGAACAAGACTAACCCTTAGGCTTTCAAAAGTTATTTACAAATTACTATTTGTATTCACATTTCCTAATAAACTCTTAATTCTTCCAAAGAGTTTATTTAGAATAATCATAATCCATGATTATTTCACATTAATCATATAAAAAAATATTCGAGTTTCGGGATGTTACAGGTTGAACTGGAACTTGGACCGGAAAACCAAAACACATGATTTTTGAGAATTTGTGTTAATTTTTCATAGTTTAACAGCAGTTACTGACTATGAACTGAAATGGTTTCTAATTAACACAAGAAATTTTCCTTTTCTTTTTCTTTTTGTATCAAGAGACGGGCTCTTAGACACAAATTTTTCTTTTATTAAGATTGTGAAAAGTTTTGAGTTAATCGAAGTTCATCATCCCAATGGCTGTGATGAGGTAGAAGAATCTTGCCTCATCAAAAGCTTTGGTAAACAAGTCAGCCAGTTGATGATCAGTGTGAACTTTGAACAATTTAATCAGATTCTTTTCTGCACAATCTCTGATAAAATGATACCTTATATCAATGTGCTTTTGTAGAATCGTTATTAGTTACGATTAAACTAAAACAAGAACCCTCTACTTGTAAATATAACTCTACGGAATTAAAGTTATACTTCACTTTACTCTAGTAGATTTAGTTCTCTTGTATTAGGTAGTGTTTGATTTGCATAAGTATAGTAACAACGAAGTAAGAAATACTCGGCACTATTTGCATTAACTCAAAGTTACACTATTACAAGGTGATCAAGAACCGTGTGTAAAACTTAGAGTTAACTATGCTATATATAGTGCAGATGAGATCAATGACAGCCATTGATCTCAAACGATCTAATCTAAACCGTTTAATACAAAGTCAAATGTAAACTACCAAAAGCATAAACTTCGAAAATTGGAATAACTTGCTTGTGATCAGCATCATGCTACTTTTGGAGAGCGGCTTGGATAGATTTAGAAGCAAACGAGAAGCTTTTGCAGGATTGGACTTGCTGAAAAGACATCTCAGGAAAAGTTAGGTTGAACTCATTATCTGGTGGATAATCGAGTTCACCCGGAATATTCGCTAGCTGACAAAACTGCTTCTTCCGCTTGAACTGCCAGTTCTGCTTGAAGTTGAGAATTCTACTTCAACTTCAGTCGGAACTTATCAAAACTGGCTTTCAGCCGGAAATCTTCTAAGTGTAATATTCCTTACAATCTCCCCCTAAGCTGATGCTTTCAAATTATTCTTTAACTTCAAAGTTTATCTTCAAAAATTGACTTGTACCCAAAAATTTCTTTCTCCTCAACCTACTTGTCTGAGGTTCTAATGTTGGCATCCAGATTTTGAGAAAGCTCCTTTGAGTTGGTTTTGGTCACCTTCACGTATCTGAATGATTCCCAATCTTTTTCACTCCATTCAGTCTGTACTGAAATGGATTCATGAGCAGTGAAGGTGCCATTGGCTCTGTGCACATAAAATAGTTTCTCCTCTTCTTCCCAAATGATGAATTTGATCTCATTAACAGGCTCTTCTTCTTCTTCTACTGAATCATCATCTAAGTTTCTCTTGTAGAGCATTCCACAATTTAGCACTGTTGGTTCAATGTGAAGTCTTAACAAGTGCTCAGCTCTTGAAGGACTTAAAATTTCTCTAAGTTTCAGAATGATGTCAGTCATATGTAGTCCAGTAAGAAATGTAGTAGCCTTGTGAGCATTCACCACTTGAGTTGTGCCATTTGCCAATTGAAAGGAAAAATCAAAATTGTCTTCATTCATTGTCCACCCAATGATTTTGTTCTCTCTGGGTGGCCCTTTCCTTCTTTTTCTTTGATCATTCTTCCTTCTGGCATGCATCAGCTTCCTCTTTTTCATTTTCCTCTCTTCATCAGAATCACTTCCTGATTCTTGCACAACAGATGCTTTGCCCTTGCTGAGGATGAAGAGGGGCCAGGTTGAACTACAGTAGGTTTGGCAGGAGGGGTAGGAGCATTGGTGGTGGCTGATGGTTCTCTGATGGTGAGTGGAGGTAAGGAAGATTGAGATGGTGGTTTACTGGCTTCTGGTGTGGAACTGGAAGGTGGAGTAGGTGGAAAAATGTCTGAGAAGTCAATGGTAGGTGGAGGCTTCTTTTTATAAGGGACAATTGGTGTGAAATTGTCTGTTTTGTATTTTGGGTTGGCAAGTTTGGTGGCTACCTTTCTTGAAATTGAAGGTGGTTTGTATGGTATGCTGGCAAGTGACTGTGGAAATGATGGAACTATTGTAGGTATGGGGTTTGGGTTGTATATGAAAGAAGGTGGAGGTTGTATATCTGCATCATCAGTAAGCTCAGGTTTGACATTTAAGTTAGATGATGTACCTGAAGTGAATTCTGAGAGTGCAGGCATCACTAGCTTTGGATTCACAGCAGCTATATCCCCTTTGAGCTCATGAAAGGTTGAGTCAATAAAGTTGCAAAGCTCCCTGACTTTCAACTGAGCTACCTCTTGGATCTCTTTGGCTAGCCTCTCATCTTCAACTACCCTTCTAGCATCTTCCACCATCTTTAACACAGCTTCAGCTTCAGGAGTTTGAACAACCTGCTGAATAGTGTTAAAAGTTTCAAGTTGAACAGGTTCTTCGACTTGAACTGGTTCTGTACTTCCCATAGCTATTAAGGTTGCAGCTATATCTTCAGTCTCTTTACTTAACTATTCTTCCGGTTGAACCTCAGGTGGCTGATCAGACCCAAAGATTGAATGACCAGGGCCATATGTTAGATCAGGAGAGTTTTCATCTATTTTAATTACTTCCACTTGATCACTGGCTCTTTTAGCTGGAAAGATAACATTTTTCAGTAATCTTGTGATCATATTGATGTGCTCAGGGAGAGCACCAGCAATCAGCTTTGAAGATTGTACTAGCTCAGTGTGACACCTCGTCCAAAAGTCAGGTCAACGCTCTTTACTTTGACTTTAGATTAGACCTTATGTGCTTATCTTATCTGTGATTAACTATCGGTAACTGTACGTAACCGATGAAAAACCAGACGTAAACTGATTCCCTACGTTTGTATTGGAAAACGCGCCCTAATAAATACGAAAGACCATTAAGGAATTAATGGAATTTTAACAATAAGAAAATAAATATAAAAATATACTTTTTATATTTTTCTTAAACATGTGTCACGGATATTCACCATCGACATGGGAACATTATAAGCGATTACGTGACTAGAAACAATTGGGATTCTAATCACTCATGGTAGTCGAGCTTAAGACCGACGCGAGCAAACGAAACAGTCTTCGTTGCATTCATGCGTACCAAACTGGATCAACTTGAGAAAAACAAAAAACAAATCATGTCAAGCAAAACTAAAACTGTTCATGCGAACCGAAAATTAATTCAAAAACTTGTCGTTGTCAAGACTTAGCCAAACGATATAACCGTTAACCATATTGGGCCCGGTTAGGCCCAACGAGCCCAAAATAATCCGAACAAACCCGAAACGTTTCCCGGTAACACGACTCGACCAACCGAGTGACCGACCCAACCCGGAGGCCCGACCCGCGGCCCAACGGCCTTGGGCCGAACCCGACCCTTTCCTCCTTTGCGGCCCACTCGAGAACCGGCCCAAACCAGTTTCCCTTCTCTCGCGGCCCAAACAGAAAACCCGGCCCGACCCACTATTTTTCCATGGGCTTCACCCCGACCCCTTAACCAAATACGCATGGGCTTTGGCCCAAACCTCAAACCTTTTAATTTAATTGTTTTGGCCCAATGATTTTTATAAAATTTACCCACTCGATTTTATAAACTTTTGGCCCAAATAATTATTTAAAACTCACCACCGTTGTAATAAATTGTGTTTGGATTAAATTTATAAAAAACATAATTTTTATAAACTCCTAACTCCTCCATATTTTATAAAAGCTCTTAGATTTTTAAAAGTTTATAAAATTAGTCACCTACAAAGGTTGGGTGAATGTGGTGTTGACAACACACCAAAATCCATTGGTTTTTAATGAGCAATTACCATGGGATTTAAGCCTAAACCAAGAGCTAATAACCAATATTTTGACTATAAAAGAAAGCCACCCCACACCCAAAATCCTTGCATCAACACTCTTCTCTCCCTCTTGTCTCTCTTTCGGCCGACCTCACCACCGCCGCCCAGCCCACTGCCGCCGGCTGCTGCCACCACCGGCCACCGTACCGCCGCCCTGCTGCCACCGCCGGACCGCACATCGCCGCCGCCGGAAACCACCAACTTGCACCGATTTTCTTCCCTTCTTTTGTGAGTTTTCTAACTTATTTTCTTACCTATTTCCACCCTGTGAAACCCTCAAGTCTTGACATTAAACAACCAAATAAACCAAGAATGCTTGTGTTTTTGTTGATCAACTAACAAAACTCTTCTCCTTACCTCCTTTCTTCCAAGATCAAACACTCTTTTTGGTGTCTTTGAGACTTAAAATAGCCAAAGGGTGTGGTGAAACACACTTGTGAAATCATTGAGAAAGTAATAAGTGTGCACCATGATTCTTGTGCTTATGAAATCTTGATTTCATAGTTAGTTGATTTGACAAAACTCAAGCCTCTTCATATTAATGAAAATCATGAATGGTAACTAACTAAGATGATGAAATGATAAAATACTTGTATGATTAATTTGGTCCTAACACTTGATAAAAGTGTTAGTAGATTTATTTACTTGTCCTAACACTAAATGTGTTAGTAGATCGTCATTTATTTACTTGTCCTAACACTAAATGTGTTAGTAGATCGTCATTTCTTTACTTGTCCTAACACTATGTGTTCGTAGATCGTTATTAATTTCACTAACTTGGGCCTAACACTAAATGTGTTAGTACATTGTTTACATTTTATATTAACATGATAAAATGGTCCTAACACTAAGTGTTAGTAGATATGAACAATCAAATATGTTAATGGACTTATAATCTTAACAAATTGTCAACAGATGGAAAAGTATAAATATTCATGTCACATGATTATTTAATGGCTTGGGTTGGTTAAAATAAATAAAAGATGACAATTTCTTGTCATGGATTATTTTTATAAAACTTAATCCAAAAATGGTAAAAAGATCATTTATGTCAAATGATTAAAACACTTGGACTTATCATAAATTCTAAGATTTCTTAAAAATTCTATAAAAGACAAGAAGATCTAACATTTGCCTTTAAAATGTGGATTTTTATAAAAATTAATAATTTTTATAAAAATATGGACAAGTCTTACATGTTGGAAGACTTAATAAATTTTTATGATAATTTTGATAACTCAAAATGATCTAGACATAATGACGTTGCGTAGTAATAAAACCGGGATCAATACGGCGATATACGCGTTAACGTCGGAATACGTAAACATGACTCGTTTTATAAAACGTTTAAAGGAAAAATCTATAAGTCCAAGTAATGTTTTTAAATCATATCTTTTCTCATGACGTTTTAAAAATAGAATAAATATGTCATAAATATTTAAAGCCCTTGACTATTTTTACGACAAATAAATAATTATTTAGGGAAACTCTGAAACTTGTAAATAATGGGAAATAAATTATTTCAAGGAACAATATAATTATTTTGACAATAATTATAAACCCGATTCTCCATTAAGTTTTAATATAACTTAACGTGTTGGAAAACATATCAATTTCCTTAAAAATCAATTGAACTAAATAAATGATATATCTTATTATTTAACAAGACGTTCAATATTTGATTTCATTTCATTAACGTTGCCTTTTCTTTATATTTATTTTAACATAAATATAAACTTAAAAATGCGTATTTAATTGCACGATAAATACTAATAACGGGCTTTCCAAACGAATACAAACGGGAATAACGTCAAGACTTGACCGGTATCATTTGGGTGACTTATGTTACTCAATCGATCATAGACCTTATGCAAATGTCTTATTTATTTAAATTAGGACGTTACTTGCTACCGCTACTTCACGGTTCATTCATTCATCTGCTGATTCAGTGGGTTTCACGGCCCCTTTTCCTTTAACTGTTTTATACTTTGGGGGAGAAATCATGAAACCTGATAAATGTTTTTACTTAATATTATGGTTTATTTGTTAGCCGTATGACTACATGTTCTCTTACTGATTGCCCAACTTGGTACATTATCGTTATAAACGTTTGTACAACCGTATCCCACCATTAATTGATTTCAATTAGTTAGTTCTGTACGAAAGGATAGCTAGTGAATAGATCTATTTGGGTTGACAACCCTACCCTAACTGGTAGCTCCAGTTCTGACTCCGGATTGTCTGGGGGTGCACGTCAGTTATTCTGCTCTGTTTAACATCTCTGGGCAAGAGATGCTTGGGTGGGTAAACCGTTAGTATTTGAAATCAAGGTTCAGGTGAGATTATACATCCACAACGGTAAACCGAAGTAATATTAAGTGTACTGAAATCTATTTTACAAACTGTAAATGATAAATCATAAACCTGTGAACCTCACCAACATTATGTTGACCCATTTTCAAACTCATGATTTCTCAGGTAATTGAGCAATCACCGAAGGCATGCAAATGGGGCTTAACTTCAACTATCGGACCTGCTTCGCCGGAGTCATAGTCCCGACCTATCCCAAATAAACTACCTTATGCTTTTATCAATAAATTAAGACTTTTTATTTTCAAATGTAAGACATTATCATTTCACCACTTTTCCGTTGCAATCTAAAATGATGTGATGTTTTACTATAACGTTTGAATATAATTAGTTGTTCTATGTATCCACGACTATGATTCCATTCCCGTTCACACCCGAATCCGTTGACCGGGGTGTGACACTCAGTGAGGTTGGGGTCTTTAAATGGAGAAATGGCAATCAGTTGACTGCTCTTCATATTGACCCAACTTTCTTCCACTGTGAAGGGCTTAACACAAAGTTTCTTGCAGGCTGTGGCTCTAACTTCAGCTGGTATTTTTTCAGTTTCTTCTATTTCAATTATTGCAGGTGTTGAAGTCATCTTCTCCCCCAATTTGACAGTATCAGCTTCATCAGCTTCTCTCTTTGGGTTTGAAGGACCTGCCTCAGCTTCTTTTAGAGCTGCCTTCACCAATGTAGCTACAGTTGCATTCAAGTAATCAACCTATTCTTGAAGATAAAGGTACAAATTCGTCAATTCGGGTAGTGTATAACTATCCTCAACTGGCTTTTTACCAGTATCCCTGGATAAAACCAAGTTATCAATCCGAGATTGATCAACTGTAGTACCCATGGCTTCTTGGCACCCGGGATTCTCTTCAACTGTCCCAACAGCCCCTGGTTCCAATGAAGGACCCATGGGTGCTGATTCAGAGAATATTGCCACAAATTGGGTCTTATCTAATGTTACTGCTAGCACCAAGATCCAGTGGGGATGCTTGGGCAGCAACAGCCCGTTCTACATGAATCTCTTCTTGACTCCTGAGATTCACCTCCAGTGAGGAATAGGGGTTCAGTGCAGCAGGGTCCAGGTCCATCAGAATGTTCTCATGTAGTGAGGTGGGTGTGTTAATAACACCTTCATTTGGACCGGGAATGGGGGCACTGTCATTCCTAGGTGATAGGGGTTGCAGGGGTGAGAATTGTTCAGATGGGGATTGTACATCTGTTTCTACTGACTCCCCCTCAAGAGAAGGTTCATCCCTAAGGGCAAATCCCAATTTTACTAGTTTCCGTTTAGGCTTTTTGCCTTGAACGGGGTTTGAAGCTTCAGGTTGGTTGGTGGTACTAGGTGGAGGAGACCTAGTGACCCCATTTTTCTGTCTCTTAAATATGACAGGAGGGGATACGGAAGAGGAAGTGGCAGTGATAGTAGTTTTAGTGGGAGCTTTCCTCTTTTTGGATTTGTAAATTTGTAGACTAGAGGAAGCTGGGACAGATGTGGGATCAGGAACTATTAGGTTGATAGCCCTGTCATCTTGAGCAGGGTGCTCAATTTCTTCCACAGTTTCCGTTTGAACCTCAGCTTGAGTAGGTTCATCAGGAAACTGCCTTGGAATTGGCAGGGGATGGTCAGTGTCCCTTCCATGAAAGACGATCTTGTTTAAAGCTAAGTTTGAAAAGGTTTTATCATTTAGGAGCTTGGGTTGCAAAATTGTACCACCCAAAATGATATGGGGGTATTCTTCCCTGAGAATACATGTTAAAAACCTTGGGTACATATGACATAGTCTGGTGAAATGTTTGTTTTTAGACCCTTACAAATTAGTTTAGAGAAGTTGAAATTTTGACCTTTGACCACAGCATAGAACGCCGAGGCCTGTCAGCAGCAAGTTCGTCAAACTTGCCTTTCTTGGGAGTCAGGCAAACCAGAAGGGTGTGGGCTAAGAATCTCCACTTTTAAGGCAATTGCCCCTTCTTTATGGTTATGCTGCCCATTGAACCACCATAGCCAATATCTCTAAAAAGCTTTAGATACACCGATGAGTCAACAGACACATACTCGTCTTCATCCCTTAGTTTTAACACCTTTCGAATCTTGGCTTCATCAATTTCCACTATTTTTTCCTAAACAGTGGACACAATCTTTTCACTACCACCATCGTCCTCGGCAACCCTATCATGTGACCAGAACTCCTCCATGATTTCTTCAAAGATTACCGCTTCAACTGTCAGCGCATAATGATTATGACAGTTCTTGAGGAAGTTTATCATACCATTGTAGATATTGGTCTTGCTGGGTTCTTCGAGATAAGCCACCGGGTTATGTTCCATGGGGAACCTTGAGTCACTGGCAGGCTTTTTGCCACTAGAAATCGCCTTAGGAGCCATTTTTGATTGTAGGTTTGAGAGAAGTGGATGGTTATTTGGAAGTTACGGAGAGGTTTTGGGAGTAATTTCTGAGTTGGGGTTTGAAATAAATGGGAAAGTGACGGTAAATTAGGGCTTTTACCTTTTTCGTCGGTGACGTGGAGGAGAGAGGTTTTAAACCGTCGATTCAGTAACTGATGTAACTGGTGCTCTATGGGTTATACGGTACGACTTGGTAAAGCATGTCATTAACCATAAGAAAATTTACTGAAACCTTAGACATTTAATGGTTAAAAACTCAATGGGTAATTAAATGTGTATCCACATAAAAAGTTGTGCCTTCCGGATAATTTATTGAAAAGTAACTTTTGACTTATTGACCCGGAAGATCAGGCGGAACCCATTTTCTCCTTTATTTTAAAAACCAAAATTCTTCCATTTGAACTTCAAGCGGAAGATTTTTCCGCTTGGAAGAATTGTTTTCAAAAACTCTTCCCACATAATTTACAAAGCAATTTCCGGTTGAAATTCACCCGGAGATTTTCAAAGGTTTTCCTTTCTCGGGTTGAACCGGAACTTGAATCGGAAAACCAAAACACATGATTTTTGAAAATTTGTGCTAATTGTTCATAGTTTAGCAGCAATTACTGACTATGAACTGAAATGTATTCTAATTAACACAAGAAATTTTCAATTTTCTTTTCTTTTTGTATCAAGAGACGGGCTCATGAGCACATGCTTCTCTTTTATTAAAATTGTGAAAAGTTTGTTATTCAAAATTCATCATTCTAATGGCTGTGATAAGGTAGAAGAATCTAGCCTCATCAAAAGCTTTGGTAAACAGGTCAGCCAATTGGTGATCAGTATGAACTTTGAACAACTTAATTAAATTCTTTTCTGCACAATCCCTAATAAAGTGATACCTGATATCAATGTGCTTTGTTTTGGAGTGCTTGACTGGATTGTTGGTGATGGATATGGCACTGTTGTTGTCTGCAAAAATGGGAGTTTCCATGAAGGTGATCCCATAATCAAGCATCTGATTTTGGATCCAAAGGACTTGACTACAGCAGCTTGATGCAGCAATGTATTTAGCTTCAGCTGTTGATGTAGAAACACATGTTTGTTTCTTACATTGCCAAGATATAAGCCTTTCACCCAAGAATTGACATCCTCCTAATGTTTATTTCTTGTCAATGTCACATCCTCCATAGTCACTGTCGGTGAATGCTCTGAAGGAGAAATCAGAATTCTTAGGGTACCATAATCCCAATTTGGGTTGACCCTTCAAATACTTGAAAATTCTTTGACTGCTAGCATGTGTGATTTCTTTGGTGAGGACTGATATCCTGCACATAAGCAAACATTGAACATGATGTCAGGTCTACTTGCTGTGAGATACATCAGTGATCCTATAATGGATCTATACATGTGTACATCCATTAGCTTGCCACTTAAGTCACCTGGTAACTTGTGGTAAGTGGAGATAGGAGTTTTAGCACTTGAACATGTTAGCAAATCAAATCTCTTCAGCATATCTTGAATGTACTTTGACTGATTCAGAAAAATCTCAGCTGCAGTTTGCTTCACTTGTAAGCCCAAGAAGAAGGTTAGTTCTCCCATGGAGCTCATTTCAAATTTAGACTACATCAAAGTTTCAAACTCTTTGCACAAAGCAGTGTTAGATGAACCAAAAATAATATCATCTACATAAATTTGAACCATCTTCATATCCTTACCAACACATTTGACAAAGAGAGTTTTGTCAATAGCACCTCTCCTGTAGCCATTCTCTAGAAGATAGTTAGAAAGAGTTTCATACCAGGTTCTAGGAGCTTGTTTGAGGCCATACAGGGCTTTGATCGGCTTGCATACCCTGTTTGGATGATGAGGGTCCTCAAAACCAGGAGGTTGTTTGACAAAAACTTCTTGTTCCAGTAGGCCATACAGGAAAGCACTTTTGACATCCATCTGAAATACTTGAAAGTCTTTGAAGGCAGCATAAGCTAGAAAGATTCTGATTGCTTCTAATCTAGCTACAAGTGCAAACACTTCATCATAATCTATGCCTTCTTCCTGTGCATAGCCTTGCACAACCATTCGTGCTTTGTTTTTGATAACAATACCCCTGTCATCTTTCTTGTTTCTGAATACCCACTTTGTACCAATTGGTTCTGCTCCATCAGGCAGATCTACCAATTCCCAAACTTTCTGTTTGTTGATTTGAAATAATTCTTCTTGCATTGTCTCTACCCAGCTGCTATCTTCCAAAGCTTCGGCTACTTTCTTGGGTACTTCTTGAGACAAAAATGCAGCATACAAACAAATGTTTGCATCAGCAGATTTACTTCTTGTCAACACTGGTGCTTTCACATCTCCAATAACATTCTCCAAAGGATGATTCTTGTTGATTCTTCTGTCTATGAGCATAGGGAACTCATGGCTTCTTCTATTTGATGGTATGTTGAGTCGAGGGAGTATGTGATCAAGCTCAACAATTCCAAGTTGTGACACAGGATCTAAAACTCCAACTGATTCATGAGAATTTGTGTCTGAATTGTAGGTCAGATGCTCTAAATTGAGCTCATTTGATGTGCTATCATTCAAATTTTTAGCTTCATTTGACCCTGAATCAGAATTCTCTTCAGTTTCTGAAATTGATTTTTTCGGTTGAACTTGAACCGGAGAGACAGGTTTCGCTTGGTCTTCAACCAGAACTATTTCTTCTTCAATTTGAATTATTTCAGTCAGTTTCTTTTCATTGCCTAGCAATATAGGTTGAGTGCTCATTGAAGAGAAGAAGATTGGCTTCTTGGTCATAGTTTGATTCCTCTTCCAATGCTCATCAGCAGACCTATAAATATTGTTCCTACACTAAGGAGCTCACAGGCTTATCAACATTTATGTTGAAAGCAGTGGTTAGTGCATCAATATCAAATAACCAACTGGGCTAAGACTCAAAATTGTTAGGAGATTTTTCTTTGAAAGACACATTTATAGTTTCCTCAACAATTTTGGTTCTCTTGTTGTATACTCTGTATGCTTTTGACACACAAGAATACCCAACAAAATAACCTTCATCTGCCTTTTCTGAAATTTAGGCAGTAGCTCATTAGTTATTAAAATTGTAACAGGACAACCAAATGGCTTAAAGAAATAAATATTTGGCTTTCTTTTTCTCCAAAGCTCATAAGGTGTCTTATTCTTGCCTTTGACAATAAAAATCCTGTTTTGGATATAACAGGCAGTGTTTACTGCTTCTGCCCAAAATATCACAGGGAGCTTGGAGTCTACTAACATAGACCTAGCAGCTTCAATCAATGTCCTATTTCTCCTTTCAGCAACACCGTTTTGCTGTGGAGTTCTAGGAGCACTAAATTGTCTCACAATCCCCATTTCATCACAAAATGAATTCAAGACATGATTTTTGAATTTTGTAGCATTGTCACATCTGATTGTTTTGACTTTAAGGTTGGATTGATTTTCTCAATTGAGCACAAGTGTTTTCAACAATTCAGCAGTTTCATCTTTTGTTTTAAGAAAGAAAACCCAAGTGTATCTAGAAAAATCATCAATTATTACAAAACAGTATGACCTTTTCCCCAAACTCATTACTCTAGTTGGACCAAACAGATCCATGTGCAACAGCTCTAGAGGTTTTGAAATATAAGATTTAACTTTTGGCTTGAAGGAGGTTCTGTGTTGCTTGCCCTTGAGATAAGGTACACAGTTTTCAAAACATGCAAAATGCTTGTTAGGAAGACCCTTAACCAATCCAAGGTTTACAATTTTCTTCATGTTTTTGTAATTCACATGACCTAACCTCCTATGCCACAAATCAGACTCATCAACAAAGGCTTTGGATATAAAACAAACAGTGCCACAGGAAGGTGCAGCAACTGACATATCCAAAATGTATAGTCTATCTCTCCTAGGTGCCTTAAGCATAATTAATTCATCAGGAATTTTGACACCAGGTTTGAGAACTATTGCCTCTCTCTCATTAAACAATAAATTCAAATTCTTGTCACACATTTGTGAGACACTGAGAAGATTAAAATTTAATTGTATCAACAAAATTGACTCTATCAAAGCTTACCAGTCCATTACTTCTTGCACTGCCAAGAAACAAATCTTTCACCCAAGAATTGATATCCTCCTGATGTTGATTTCTTGTCTATGTCACATCCTCCATAGTCACTATCGATGAATGCTTTAAAAGAGAAATCAGAATTTTTGGGATACCATAAACCCAGTTTTGGTTGACAATTCAATTACTTGAAAATTCTCTTGAGATCTAGCATGTGAGACTCCTTTGGTGAGGACTGATATCTTGCACATAAGCAAACACTGAACATGATGTCCGGTTACTTGCAGTGAGATACATCAGTGATCCTATCATCGCCCTGTACATGTGTACATCCACTGGCTTTCCACTTAAGTCATTGGTTAAGTTGTGGAAAGTGGAGATAGGAGTTTTAGCACTTGAACATGTCAGCATATCAAATCTCTTTAGATATCTTGGATATACTTTGACTGGTTCAGAAAAATCCCAGCTACATTTTGCTTCTCTTGTAGTCCCAAGATGAAAGTTAATTCTCCTATGGAGCTCATTTCAAATTTTGTCTGCATAAAAGTTTCAAATTCCTTGCACAACACAGTATTAGATGAATCAAAAATAATGTCATCTACATATATTTTTACCATCAACATATCCTTACCAACATTTTTGACAAAAAGTGTTTTATCAATAGCTCATCTCCTGTAGCCATTCTCTAGAAGATAGTTTGAAAGAGTTTCATACCAGGTTCTAGGTGCTTGTTTGAGGCCATACAGGGCTTTGATCAGCTTGCATACCTTGTTTGAATGGTGAGGGTCCTCAAATCCAGGAGGTTGTTTGACATACACTTCTTGTTCTAGCAGGCCATACAGGAATGCACTTTTGACATCCATCTGAAATACTTGGAAGTCTTTGAAGGCAGCATAGGCTAGAAACATTCTAATTGCTTCCAATCTAGCCACAGGTGCAAACACTTCATCATAATCAATGCCTTATTCATGTACATAGCCTTGCACTACTAGTCTTTCTTTGTTCTTAATGACAATGTCTCTGTCATCCTTTTTGTTTCTGAACACCCACTTGGTACCAATTGGTTCTGCTTCAGCGGGCAGATCTACCAATTCCCAAACTTTCTGCTTGTTAATCTGAAATAACTCTTCTTGCATTGCCTCTACCCAGCTGTTATCTTACAAGGCATCAGCTACTTTGTTGGGTACTTCTTGAGACAAAAATGCAGCATGCAAACAAATGTTTGCATCAACAGATTTACTTCTTGTTAACACAGGTGCTGACATATCTCTAATAACATTATCCAATGGATGATTCTTGTTGATTCTTCTATATTGGAGCATAGGGGACTCATGGCTTCTTCGATTTGATGGTATGTTGAGCCTAGGAAGTAGATGATCAAGCTCAACATCACCAAAGTGTGACACATGATCTGAAATTTCAACTGCTTCATGAGAACTAGTTTCTGAATTGTGGGACAGATGCTCAAAACTAAGCTCATTTGATGCAACATAATTTGATTTTCTGGTTAATTTGAACCTGAATCAGTGTTCTCGACAGTTTCTAAAATTGAGTTTTCAGGTTGAACTTGAACCGGAGAAACAAGTTATGCTTGGACTTCAGCCGGAAATGCTTCAGTGTCGATTTGAACTATTTCAGATTGTTTCTTTCCATTGCCAGGAAAGATAGGTTTGATGCTCATTGAAGAGAATAAGATTGGCTTCTTTCTGGTTCCATCATGGTTACTCTTCTAGTGATCATCAGCTGACCTGTAAAGATTATGTTCCTGCACTGAAAAACTCACAGGCTTCTCAACAGTTATGTTGAAAGCAGTGGTTAGTGCATCAATATCGAATAACCAGGTGGGCTGAGACTCAAAATTGTTGGGAGATTTTTCATTGACAGACACATTTATTGTTTCTTCAACAATTTTGGTTCTCTTGTTATACACTCTGTATGCCTTAGACACACCAGAATATCCAACAAAATATCCTTTATCTGCCTTTTCTGCAAATTTAGGCAATAGCTCATTGGTTCTCAATATTGTAACAGGACATCCAAATGGCTTAAAGAAATAAATGTTGGGCTTTCTTTTTCTCCAAAGCTTATAGGGTGTCTTGTTCTTGCCTTTGACAATCAAAATCCTGTTTGACATAACAGGCAGTGTTCACTACTTCTGCCCAAAAAATATCACGGGGAGTTTAAAGTCTGCTAACATTAACCTAGCAGCTTCAATTAGTGTCCTATTTCTCCTTTCAGCAACACCATTTTATTATGGAGTTCTAGGAGCACTAAATTGTCTAAAAATTCCCTTTTCTTCATAAAATGAATTTAAAACATGATTTTTAAATTCAGTGCCATTGTCACATCTGATTGTTTTTACTTTGAGATTGGATTGATTTTCTAAATTTAGCACAAGTGTTTTCAACAATTCAGCAGTTTCATCTTTTGTTTTAAGAAAGAAAACCCAAGTGTATCTAGAAAAATCATCAATTATTACAAAACTGTATGACCTTTTCCCCAAACTCATTACTCTAGTTGGACCAAAAAGATCCATGTGCAACAGCTCTAGAGGTTTTGAAATAGAAGATTCAACTTTTGGCTTGAAGAAGGTTCTGTGTTGCTTGCTCTTGAGACAAGGTACATAGTTTTCAGGACATGCAAAATGCTTGTTAGGAAGACCCTTAACCATGCCAAGATTTACAATTTTGTTCATGTTTTTGTAATTCACATGACCTAACCTCCTATGCCACAAATCAGACTCATCTACAAAGGCTTTGGATATAAAACAAGCAGTGCCACAGGAAGGTGCAGCAACTGACATATCCAAAATGTATAGTCCGTCTCTCCTAGGTGCCTTAAGCATAATTAATTCATCAGGAATTTTGACACCAGGTTTAAGAACTATTGCCTCTCGCATTAAACATCAAATTTAAATTCTTGTCGCACATATGTGAGACACTGAGAAGATTAAAATTTAATTGTATCAACAAAATTGACTCTATCAAAGCTTACCAGTCCATTACTCACTTCTCCTTGTGCTGAGATAGGGCCTTTTTTTGTTTCCAAAGGCAACTAGTCCTCCATTGATTCTTTTTGTATTTTTCCAGTATGTGCTTATTCCCTGTCATATGGCAAGTGCATCCACTGTCTACTACCTATAGGCTATGTTCGCCTTTATTCTGCACCCGCACATATCAGAATTGATCAGTTTCTATAGAGGACCCAAGCCTGAGTGGTCTTGGGTCTGCCATAAGCATCATTATACTTGTACTCCTTGAGTACTAGAGTATTCACAACTGGAGCATCAGTAAGTAGATCATCATTATCAAGGTTCAAGCTCTCATAGGGAGTGCTTGTTTGACTGAATCTCTCACTTTTGCTGTTTTTCCTTTCAGCAATTTTTCTATGCCGGTATTCCTTGGATTTTCTTTATTTATTGGTCACTTTATTAGGTATTTCACTAGATGAACAGTGAGCTTGATTGACCAATCTAGTTCTCTCAGGTGATTGTCAAAATCTTTGTGAAAAGTATTTATTTTGTTTCAAGTTTTCACCCTGAAGTGGAACACAGTAACTTCCACTTGAACTAGCAACAAGTTCAGGTTAGTTAGATTTCTTGCCTTTTGAAAAACTTTCCCTTGAGGTGATCTTTCCTCTTGAGGGATTTATTCTTCCTTGACTTTCAAAAAGCTCAAACTGTTGGAACTTAAAATCTATGTGACTGACGCCATCAAATCTGTTTACCGAAGCATTCGACTGAAGAATCCATGTGAATTGATTCAGAGACTAAGTTGTGATGATCGAGGCTTGCGAGATTTGACCGAAGACCGTTTTCTGGAAAAGTCAACCGTTCGGGTCAACGGTCAACGTAAAAGTCAACGGAAGATCGGTTCGAGCGAGTCAAGCTTCGGATTAATTAAATCAACTTTGATTTAATTAATATTTATGTTATTTATCTTTACTTGTAATTTCTGTTAATTCGTTATGTTTTTCTAGTTGTTAGTCACCCTCACTATATATAGTGAGGGTGCCCATTACAAGTAAAGGAGTCTCCGAATGTGGAGATGATGAATTTCTTGTAGAGTGTGAGATTTCCATTCTAGAGAGAGATATTTTCCGGTTGAACTAGAGTTCGAGCGGAAAGTTGTTCCGCTTGAACTTCAGCCGGAAAATGATTTTGCTTTAAAACAGAAAAACTTCCATTTCTTTCATTTCCAACTAAATCCTGTTAGACTCAGATCCAAAATACTTCATTGTTTGGCTTTTCACATGTGAGATTCTACCTGTGAGCTTCTTTTGAAAATCAGTTTTTGAGCGGGTTTTGGTTTTGAAATATGTTGGACTTTACTCAATGGATTGAACAAACACATGGCAGCAAGGTGTCCTTTTTCACAACAAAACACACTCAAGACTTCTGGCTTCATAAAACTCATTTTTCCTGGGAGACTCATTTTTTGTTGTTTGCTTGTAATTTAGTTGACCAAGTCTTTAAGTTTGACTTCCCTTGGGTTGTTCAGGTTGTTTTCCTCCAACTTTGGAATCCTTTGATTCATAGATAGTTGGGGGTGGCACATCAATTAATGGTTTCAAAATTCTTGATTGGTCAACTGATGCAGATGTGCTTGCATCAGTGACTTCAGGCTTCTTGGTTTCAACAGATTTTTCAATGTTTCACTGTGATGAGGTGTCATCAACAGTGAGGCTAATTTTGCATTCTATTTTCAAAGCTTTGATTGGTTCAATTGCAGGTGAGTATTCAATTGGTGGCTCAACACTGTTGTAGCCAACACCAGTTTTACCATACATCCTTCCCATCCATAATTTCTAAGCCTTCTTATTTGCAGTTTAAAACTTATCACAAGTGAACAAAGCATCTTTCAGTTTAATCTCAAGAACATCAACCTCAGCCTTAGCATCTTTAGTTTCTTTCCTTTTTTCAAGTTTTGACAGCAAATTATCCAGTTGTGTTTCAAGAATTGAGTTGGTTTGTTTTAAGTGTTCAAATTCTTTGTTTAAATTGTCAATCTTAGCAATGTATGATGACTCGGTTTTCTTAAAGCATTCCTTTAACTCATTCAAATTTGAAACTTCATCAATCAGGTCTGTGTTGTGATTTCTGTACTTTGTCACTTGTTCAATGCAAGCGAAGCCGCATAAGTTTTCTAAAACTTTTTTCAGGAATTGAGTTTACCTGATCTGAAGGGGAATCTTGTTTAGCCATCAGAGCATGCTTAATTGGCTCAAACTCAGCTAGAAAGTCTTCCCATTCGACACATTCAGTTTGGTTTGCCACAGCAGCAACCACATGTTGATGATTTTGACTTCCGGCTGGTTTTGGTAGGGTGGGTTATTGACCTGAACTATGAGCAGAGTTGTTGCTTGAATTATTGTGGTTGTTTCGACCATGATTCTTCAATAGAGTATGACCTTTATTCTGTCCTTCTCTTCTTGGTTGTGGGCACTCTCTTGCAAAGTGACCAAGTTGGTGACAGTTGTAGCATTTCACCTTGCTTTGGTCTAAGCCAATGTGAGCACATTTTGCTCCTTTGTAAGTTCTACCAGTTCTTTTGTAGAATCTTTGGGCCCTAACAGATACCTTAGCAAGTTGGGTCAAAATATCCATTTCTTCTAAGTCATCAGCACCTATACATTCTAGGTCTTCACGAATGAAGCCTTGATATGAGTCAGTTGCTACATAATCATTGTGAGAATTGTCAAACGAGTTTGAAAAGCTCTCTTGACACCATGGTGTCTCAGGGAAACTGACTATAGGTGACTGGTAAGAAGATGAATTTGAAGATCTTTGGTTATGAAAATCAGTAGTTACTAGAGCAGTTGAAAATAGCTGAGTTGATTTAGAAGGTGACTTTCGCCTAAGATTTAATTCCATTTCATAAGCACTAAGTATGTCATGAAGTTCACTAAGCCTCATCTTTTTCAAAATTTTACATTCTCTGATGCTTACACTGTAAAATGTCCACACATAAGGCAGAGAACGTAGAAACTTTCTGTTTACATCAACCTGATCTAGTTTTACATCTACTTTTTGCAGTTCATTAAGTAAAGAAACAAAGCCCAGGTACTGGTTAGTCAAAGATTCACCAAATTTGTAAGTAAAGTTCTCATATTTTCTGTTTCAAAACGTCTTTCTTGTTTTCCTTAACTTCACTGGTTCCTTCATACATTTCACTTAAAGCATTCCACAGGCTATGTGCAGTTTTGTAACCCTTAAACCCACTTAAAATGGAGTTGGGAAGTGCAGCCTGTAGAGTCCAATATGCTTTATAGTCAAATTCGAGAGCAACATAGTCAGATTCAACATATTTTTCTAAAGGTTTTGGTATCTTGACTTCAGGATCATCAGCTGATGGAACTGTGGGAGAATAAGGACCTTCAGTCAAGGACTTCCATATACTACGATCTAAGATCCTAACAAAACCTTCCATCCTGAGTTTACGGGTACCAAAGTCATCAGGAGTGAACATTGGCGGTTTGTTAGCGCTACCGTTTGAAGATCCCAAACTGAGTTCATTCATTTTGAAAGACAAAAACAACAAAGCTTGTAAAGTAAACAAGTAGAGTTTCAACTTTGAAGCACTAAAAGTCTTCAAAGTAGGAGCCAAAGCTCTTATACCACTTGTAGGATCGTTGTTAATTAGTATTTAACTTAACAAGAAACCCTCTACTTGTAAATATAATCCTGCGGAATTAAAGTTATATTTCACTTTACTTAAGCAAATATTAGTTCTCTTGTGTAATATAAGTGTTTGATTACATAAAGATAGTAACAACGAAGTAAAAAAATACTCGGCACTATTTGCATTAACTCAAGTTTACACTATTACAAGTTGATCGAGAACTGTGTGAAAAACTAAGAGCTAACTATGTTATATATAGTGCTGATGAGATCAATGACAGCCATTGATCTCAAACGATTTAATCTAAACCGTTAAACAAAAGTCAAAAACAAACTACCAAAAGAATAAACTTCGACATATGGAATATCTTGCGTGTGATCAGCAACATTCTACTTTGGGAGAGCGGCTTTGATAGATTTGGAAGCACCCGAGAAGCTGGACGACTGAAAAGACTTCTCAAGAAAAGTCTGGTTGAACTCATTATCTGATGGATAATCGAGTTCACCCAGAATATTCGCTATAATACAAAATTGCTTCTTCCGGTTGAACTGCCAGTTCCGCTTGAACTTGAGACTTCCGCTAGAACTTCAACTTCAGCCGGAACTGCTCAAAATTGGCTTTCAGCCGGAAATATTCAAAGCAATATTCCTTACAAGCGACCAATTAGAGCAGGGGCGTTAACCCAATAGATCTATTCAAGAGTCATCGTTTCTCGTGATAATTAATCGGATTCAATTAATGGTGGGGTTTCATCGTAACATGAATGAACATGAAACAACAAGATATGGGCATGAAAAGCTCATGTAATAAATAAGGTAACAGTAAGTCTAATTGTCTAGCATAGTAATGGTTATATGAATTCTCCCCCAAGTATTTAAAACAGTTTAAAAGAGAGGGGTCGTGAAGACTCACCTGAGTAGTGTGATTCCAAGTGATACAGTCTAGTACAGATAAGCAGTCCTAAATAATTATAAGACATCTTAGTTTCAAGAAATTGGGTTGACATCTAAGTCACTCCAATTTGATTGGTCAAGTCTTGACGCCATGATAGCCTGAAGGTCTGTTAGTTACAATTGCTATTTACACTTGTGTAAATATCCGGACTTGTGTACATTTGGAAATAGTGGAATATATATATTTAATCCAAGATAAATATATAAGTATTTCCAAGTTCTCTAAGATATATAAATATTTAAGTAAATAAATATTTCTATGAAATTATAACTTTTCATAGAAAATTAATTTCATTTGGTTCAGAAAGTTCAAAACCGGGTGTTTTTATGGTCTTTACCGAATACGCGATATTAACCATTTTTGTCACAAATCACACGCAGTCATAAAAGTAAGTTAAATTCTAGTCAAATATTCCAGAAATAATATGTTTAAAATTCAATCATCATAGTTTTGTCGGTTTTATCGGTAATGCGTCGGTTTGGTCCAGATGGCTCACTCACTTTATGACACTTTTAGGTTCTAAATTTTACCATAATCATTTGTAGACACATTTTTTGTCTCAAAACACTTTAATTAACCTATCTTGTCCATAATAACATATCTTACTTAAAATCAAGTTTCCGGGCCCGTAGAACGATGGTTTTTATCCCGGGTTTTTTCCAAATTCAAGTCTTACAATAAGGAATCTTTTGATAGGGCTTAGGTATAATTTTTCCTGTCAAAACCTACTATTTTCCATCCTAAACTTTCTGATCAAAATGATGAATAATTTCGGGGCTAAACTCATAGGTAAAAGTGTGTACTTTTCATGTTAAGATGTCCATATGGTGAGTTTAAGCATATGTAATCCTCCTAAACTTCAAAATGATATAATTTGACTATTTTAGTGAGATTAAACCAAGCCATAGGTTCCCAAGAGTTCAAGAACACCATATGTCAACATAACTATCAAAATACATAAGTATGTCATATATTTTAGGCATCTACACATGTGTAACATGAATATCCTCCATGGACCTAAGTGTTGTACATGATTTTGTTAAGAAATCACTAGCAAGTTCATAGATGAGTAAACTACACATGATATCTTGAAAAAAAATTAAACAAAGTGAGCTTTTATGAACAAAACTTGTGTTTAGGCACCAACATTAGTCAAGACTTGTTAGAGGAGTGTTCTAGACATGAAAATGGTCTATGAATATGTGCTAGATCATAGTTGGTTACAAGAAAATAGGAAATGGGACTCACTCACTTGGGTGGAATCTGAAAATGATGATGATGGGGATGATATCTTGCTTCCTTCTTGTTCCTAATACTTGTAGCTCCAAGAAATGATGAGTTTTTCATAGAAAAAGAGTAGAGAGAAGGAGGTCTGAATGGTTGGGAGAAAAGAGAGAGGTGGGAGAAAAAGTTCTTAGGGTTTAAGTGAAATGGGATGGGTGTTCATTATGTTGCTTATGTATGTGGGTTTAACATAAGGGGTGTTTGGATTCGGTTTAGAGAGGGGACGGGCAGGAGGAAACGAAAGAGAGAGGGGGGTGTTTTGGAGATAACTAGATGCTTGGGACTTAAAATAATTATAAGTGTTTGTGTGTGTTGTATGTTAACCAAAAGAAAGGAAAGGAAAAAGGGTACAGATTCGGTCCTTGGTGACCGGTTCGATGGAGGGTGCACAAAGGGAGCAGAACCAAGTTGTTCAAACCAATTTTGAGGTGTGCTCTTGTGTGTGTGACTCGATCCAAGCACAAAGGAGGAAGAGAGAGTGTTGGTTTTTGGAGGGAATCTTGGTCCATTGGACAATAACTTGATGTACTTGGGGAGACAACTTTTCACCTACATACATGCTAAGAGGAGGTCTAAACATAGGATGTGTAAGTCTTGATGTGTTAAGCATCTCTTGGTCAACCCAAGTAAAAACAAGAAAACACTAGAAAGGTGGTGGTTTTTAATAAAAATCGGCTAAGGGAGGGTGAAGGTGCCGAGTTCGAACCGATGAGAAGGCCGAGTCACGAGGGAGAGGAGAGGAGACGGGGGTTCGAGCATGGGGTCTCCTGGTTGATGGTAAAAAAAATAAAAAGGGAAAGATTTGGATCGGATGGGGTCGAATTCGGGTTGTGGGTTAGAAATTACAGGGTGATGGTTTATCAGATGAGTTCACTTGAATGCTTACGGGTATAGTTTATGTAAACGGACACGAGGTTAACGATAAAAATAAACTCAAGTCTCGAATTATCCAAATGATAATTGTTGTTGATGTCTAAAGGTTTCATATAGATTATCTAGTTTATACAAGGGATAACCAAATGAATTAAAATTCGTTAGGTTGAATACTAATTTATTGTCAAAATGTTTTAACTATAAACCTATAAAATACTCATTTATACAAGAAGTGTTAGAAAACAACTTAGATCCCAAGATGATGGGATAATGAGTGTTATATTTTACTACAAAGGTGATAGAAAATATATAGTTTTCCTTAAACATTTCTTATTGTTAAAATTCCATCAATTATGCATGTGATATCTTTGATACTAAAGGTAAATTGTCAAACGATTATGTAAGGCTACGTCAAGACTACGATTAAGTTTGCACATTTCAGTAACTAAACTACTAGAAGTTAGGATAATGCACAGGTAATTGATTAACAAACAGATATATATTATTGTTTGACTTAGGGAAACTTACGGGGTGTCACATAACTATATACTCGTAGCTATCGATTACGTGTCCAAATGGGTGGAAGAAGAGGCTCTCCCCACCAACGACGTACGAGCATTGGTCAATTTCTGAAGAAGCTATTATTTAGGTTCTAAACTCCACGCGCATTAATAAACGACAAAGCTACTCACTTCTGTAGTTACCAAATGGAGCGAGTTCTGTCTCGGTATGGGGTAACCCATAAGTTATCCACATCCTACCATCCGTAAACAAATGGTCAAGCTGAGGTAACAAACCGAGGTATAAAATGAATTTTAGAAAGAACGGTAGGACAAAACCGAAAGTTGTGGGCTGATAAACTTGACGATGCTCTCTAGGCATTCTAGACAGCGTATAAAACTCCAATTGGAAACACACAATTCAGAATGGTCTATGAAAAAGCTTTCATCTCCCTGTGGAATTAGAACACAGAGCATAACGGGCTCCCTACACTATCAACTTAGATCTGCGTGAAGCAGGCCAAACTCGACTCTCCCAAATCAATGAGCTTGAAAACTAAGAAAGTAGGCATATGCCAACTCTAGCATTTACGAGGAACGAGCAAAACGTTACCATGATTCACGCCTTGTAAACGTTAGAGAGTTCCAGGAAGGTGATAAGGTCCTGCTATACAACTCCCGCCTAAAACTTTCTCCAGAAAAGTTGAAATCCAGGTGGACGGGACCGTTCACAGTGACACATGTTTACACCTACAGGGCCATTGAGATCCAAGCCAGAAAAGACTCACCTTTTAAAGTCAATGGCCACCGGTTAAAGCTCTATGAAGGAATTCATGACACCTCTACGGAAATCTTGTCTTTAGAGTTAGACACGCACAGTGTGTCTGCGGGTCCCGCCTAGGACCCTGAACTAAAATTAGGCATCTATATTTTTTTCTTTTTTAACTTTTAGGAATAAAATTTTCAAAAGATTTGTTGATGCATGGTTCTTGGTCGTCATGTGAAGTATCAAATACAAGACAAAGTGTTACATGATTGTATTGATCTGAACTGAAGGCGAACTGCCAGTTCGGACTCACACGAACTTGTCCGTACTGGCAGTTCGGATGATCATGCATTTGTGTTTTATTGTTCATCTATAAATAGCTTGTCTTGTTTAGAGTTTACTAGATTGGTTCAAAAGTACTGTGTGCGTTTGAGTGTGTAATTCCCTCTGTGGTTAATACAAGTCCTTTGTATTTACTCTTCGTGTTAATATTTTACATTGATTTCATATCGACCGAGTAGACGATCCACCGCTCACGCAATTTCAATTGGTATCAGAGCATTTGTGACTATCTACTGGTCTAGAAAACACTGTTTTTCGGTTTTTCAAGTCAAAAAGTTAGGGTTTTTGAAAAATATTCTCGTTTTTGCTTTCGTTTGATCATACCGAGTATGTTTTTTCATGAAAAACCTTCTCCTACATCATTCCTTTTGAGTTGTTCTGTATCACTGTTTAAAATCTCGTCTGAAAACACTGTAAGTTCCAGTTCGGGTGAGATCTAAGTTTTCGAGATTATAACCGCTCCGAACTCACGGTTCGGATCCAGTTCGGCTGTCTTTAAAACGAAGTGCTAGTTCGGTTTAGAGTTCGTTTTCAGTTGGGCTCGAGTGCAGATATTCTGTTCCAAATCGGATTAGGTTTGGCTACTTTCTAGTTCGGTTTCAGTTCATCCATCTGAAGTTTAAGGTCCGGCTGAGTTCATTTGGGTTCGGTTTAAACTTTATGTTTGTCTTCGGTTCGGGTTCAGTTCGGTTAACAATTTTGAGTTCGGACACAGTTCGGGTGAAGAGTAACTAGTTTGTTCAAAATGTCGGATTTTCAAGCGTTTGCTCCAATTCAGAATTCAATGCAAGCTACAATGCAAACTATGATGAACTATGATAATGAAATTGGAATAAATCAGAAAGTTTTCAAATTGTTAAAATTGGAAGATTATCATAGTTGGATTAAACGGTTTGAAGCTTATGTTGATACGAATGATGTTTATATGTGGTTATCGTTCAATGAACAATACATTTATCTTAAGGATGAGTCTGGAGAGTCGATTCTTCAAAGAAAACTCACTTCGGAACAAAAGAAAGCATATCAAGCTGAGAAAACGGCGTATGGTACCTTGACAATGGCATTGCCCAAAGAATTGCTACATTAATTTTCTGCTAACTATACATCGAAAAGTTTATAGGATGCTTTGGAAAAGAGATGTGAGGGTAATGACCAATACAAGAAAAGTCAACAAAAGGTTTTGAAAAAAGGAATTTGATAGTTTCAAGCATTATGATAATGAATCAATTCCAAATCTGATTGCAAGATTTGCACATTTAATGAGTGAGATGCGTTTGGTAAGTCTTAAAAAGGAAGATGCTGATTTGCAGGAAAAGATTTTGGAAGCATTACCCGAGAAATGGGAAAATTATGTGATGATGATTACTCATGACAAAGAGTATTCGGGTTTGTCTTTCAACGATCTGATTCAAAGAATACAAACAAGGGATATGGAGTTAACGATGAATAAGTCACTTCCTACACAAATCCAGAATCCTGCTGTGTATCATGGTGAAAATGATTCGACCATGAATGTTGTGAAGTCAAATATTGTTCATTCCGCACCTCCTACAGCATTGATTGCCGGTAAATCTGAAAACTCTAGTTATTCTTCTGGTTGTACTATTTTAATTCCTAGTTTTTCAACTCAAAATGCTTTATCTGTTCAAACAACCGATGATTATATGGCTTTAATGTCTGCATTAGTATCTTCATATTTTGGGATTATTACTGGTTCAGTAAGTAACGCAGAATTGACAAATGAAGATTATGATCAGAAAGATTATGATCATTTGGAAGAAATGGATCTGAATTGGCAGTATGCTATGTTAGTTCGAAGAACGGAGAAATTTTTTAGTATAACTAGAAAGAAGAGATTAAATCAAGATGGTAAGATTGGATTGGACAAATCGAAAGTTAAGTGTTACATATGTTCCATATATGGACATTTTGCACCTGAATTTCCAAGTTCAATTGATAAATAATTGAAAACTGGTCAACATGCTAATTTGGTGGTTCAGTCCTCAAATCAAGATCAAAAAGAATAAAAAGAATTTGATTCTGTTGAAGACAAAATGACATAAATATTTTGGCATCCAAATGAATTTGCTTGGAATGCAGATTCTAACATTACAAAAATGCCACATGCTCTAGTTAAGGTTGCTTTAACAGCTCATCATTCAGATGATAGTCTTCTAACTGATTCTGATTCTAATTCAAGCATATCACTGGTAAAAGGGGTTTCGTCAAAGGTGCATGATACTTCAAAGGCCAAATAATCTAAATTTCTTGAATGTGTAAGGTTACGCAACAAGAATGCACGTCTAGAAATAGATACTCAATTATCGACTGAAGAGATTGTAGTGCTAAAGGAAGAAATGGAAGAACTTCAAAAGAAATATTATGACCTGGTTCATGTTCATGAAGATGTGGTGAAAGAGAAGAATGGATTGATTGAAGAGTGTGAAAAGGCAAAGGCTAAAGCTAAAGAAGTTGCTGAAGATTTTGAAGAATTATTTGAGAAGAGATATCCAGTTCAACAGAAATAAGAACAAGCAAATGCACTTGTTGTTGAATTTGCTAATACAGTTGAGAAACTTCAAGAAAAATTGTCTATACTTCAAGATTTAAATGTTCTTCTTCGAGATAAGAATGAATTGTTAACAAAGGATGTGGAAATATTCAAAAAGAAGTGAGAGAAAGTTACAGAAGAAGTCTTAGCTGAGTGTGAGATCAGAAAGTTGCAAACGTATAAGTACAATGATCTAAATGAAAAGTTCATTGCTGCTCAACAGAAAATTTTGGAATTACAAAGGCAAGTGAAGAATTGCAACTTATCACCAACTTTGCTGAAATTTCTTATCGAAAAAGCATATACGGATCGATTCTATGGATGAGACGGAAGTTTTGTCATTAAATCATGTCGAATGATTACATAACGAAGGAGTATACAAATGTTTAAGCTCTGGGGGAGGTCGGACAGAACCTCCCCTCTCAACACACAGACACAAGACAGAAACTTTCAAAGAAATACAAAGACGAAACTATTTATACTTCTTCATTCTGTCCGAACTGGGTAACCTCCGAACCTGCTCCGAACTTCCTCCGAACTTGGAGTTCGGACCACCTTCGGACAACTCCGAATCTGGAGTTCGGCTGAGGTTCGGACCTCAGTTCATGTTTCCGACAAATCAGTCTGTTTGACAATTCGAACAGTAACGGCCACACAAGGTTCATGCATCAATAAATTCCCCCTTGGACGTTACTGTCGAATCCAGACAATGATCTTCTAGCAATCTTCAGTCAGCTTGCTGCAGACACCTCTATCTTTAGCAAACTCCCCTTGACCGAATCATCAGGTATGCAGGAAACAATTCGAATCTTGTACAATCTCCACAACCAATAAAATTCCCCCTAACTTCAAGCACAACCATCCAATTGGAACCGGCATTTATGATAATGGTTCACTTCATAAGTTGTATCCGGAAATTGTAAAGACACACGAACATCACTGCATCTTGATAATAATCTTCAATCTTCACCGAATTGTAACACATTCTGATCTTTATGAAAACAGACATGATCAGCATCTTCAATCATGGAAATTCCCCCTCAGCATCAAATCCATCCCAATATATTACTCCGGTAAATGTATATCTCGTTGCAGACTGGAATCTGACCAAGTCTTTCGACAACTCAAGAAAGTATCGGGCATATGACAGAGAGTTCCGAACCATAATTGAAAACTTTGACCTATCGGTTTGCACGAACATCATAATATACCACCTTTCCATGAAGATCAAAAACCACCATCATCCCTGAACTAATTGCTTTTGAATATTCACTTTTTCAATTATGAAACTTTGGAAGTTTTTAGGGTCCCCAATTTCCCCCTAAACAAGTGACATATTCAAGTAGCCCACAACGGAATCTTTAATCTCATTCAATCTTCAGTTTGTGTAGAAAGATAATCTCCGACAAATGTTCCCAAGTAATCATAACCATGTCTCCGAATCTCTGTCCATCATCAGAAACACGTATTCTTGAATCTCTGTCCATCATCAAGAACAGTGACTACCTACAAACCCATTTCTTGAAATTCGATCACTAACTCGTAACAAGTATCGGAATCTGGATTTTCTTCAAACATAACACCCCACAGCTACCAAATCAAGGGTAAACTCGATAACTGATCCGCTTCTGTAAAATTCCCACCTAACGGAGGTTCGGTGGCAGCGCGCTTGAGAAGCGGGGTCCAGGGGCGGCAGCCCCTGGCGGGGTCCAAGGGGCAGAGCCCCTGGCTGGGGCCGTTCTAGCGAAAAAAAATTTTCTTAAACAAAAGTGCTTCATCAAAAATGTATCCGAGCTCGTCCGAACCTTGTCCGATCTACCTCCGAACCCGATCCTCCGAACCCTCTCCGAACCTGACCTTCGGACCTAGTCCGAGCCTGATCTTCGGAACCTCCTCCGAACCTGACCTTCGGACGTCCGAACCTGGAGTTCGCAGCGGTTATTTTTCAGATCTGTTCTTCGGCCGAACGTTGTCCGAACTCGAACTGGAAATTTTTGAAATCGCACCAGATTTAGAATTTGATCGAATTTCGACATCTAGAGGCTTCTGTTAGGTAAAAACATGACTCAGGAAGACTCGATTGATTAAAAACCACTCAGAGACACTTCCAATCATCCCTAACCGAAGTTTTAACGTCTCAAAATAAAGAAAAACGATAGATTTTGACCATAGAAAGAGCCAACAGCTCTGATAACAACTGAAAAAGCATATACGGATCGATTCTATGGATGAGACGGAAGTTTTGTCATTGAATCGTGTCGAATGATTACATAACGAAGGAGTATACAAACGTTTAAGCTCTGGGGGAGGTCGGACAGAACCTCCCCTCTCAACACACTGACACAAGACAGAAACTTTCAAAGAAATACAAAGACGAAACTATTTATACTTCTTCATTCTGTCCGAACTGGGTAACCTCCGAACTTCCTCCGAACTTGGAGTTCAGATCACCTTCGGACAACTCTGAATTTGGAGTTCGGCTGAGGTTCGGACCTCAGTTCATGTTTCCGACAAATCAGTCTGTTTGACAATTCGAACAGTAACGGCCACACAAGGTTCATGCATCAACACTTATATAAGCAGGATAGGAGTGAAGATAGTTCAAAAGAATATGATATTCACAAGGTTCCTCAACCAGTGGATTTATCTGAGTTTACTTCTACTCCTCTTGATCCAACAGCTGAAATGCTTGATTATTCCAAGTTTGCAACACCAGCCAAGAAAAAGAAGAATAAGTCAAAGAAGAAAGTCACTTTTGCTAAAGCTCCAAAGTTTATTTCAAGTTCATCATTTCTGAAAGATGAAAATACTTTTGGTCCAGTTGATACATGTAAAACCATTAACCGATCTTACTACTGCATGATTTGGTAAACGTATAAGCAACAAGATGTAAATAAAGCTTCGCTTTATTGATTCACAAAGAGGATTACACAAAGTCTAGAGAGAGAGAGTTACACACTCAGTTACACACACTTAAGAGATGTAAAATGACAGAACTAGTTGACTCTCTCTAACACGAACTATTTATAGTGTTGACATACTAAGTGGCGGACCACCAGCGTACCATTTGGTACGCCCGTACCAAATGACCTACGGACCATTTGGTCCGGCCACCTCAGCATGAAGTCACTATAACTCACACAGATGCTCTAACCTAGATGCAATACACGAGACACACATTAGCAAAGGAATATGCTCTAACAAACTCCCCCTTAACGTGTAGTGTTTCTAGCTATCTATCTATCTAACAACACTTCAGTCTTCAATCTTTAGCATTGTTGCATCCGATCTTCAACTTGAAATCTTGTCAGAAATAGAGCTTGCATGGCTGAATCAATCTTGAACAATCTTTGATCTTCAAGATCCACTTGTGAAAGATATAACAAATTCCCCCTTTCACCATGCTTGAGTCATCTCACATAGAAACCTGCAATTTCAGAAGACAGAAACGCGACTTTCTTTTTCTTGTGAAAATTAATTTAATCTTTGCACAAAACTTCTCTTCGAGAATCCAAGATATAAATTTGAATTTTGAATTTTGTATCATTGTATCGATCGGTCGAAAACAAATAAGAAACAAAATATTTTTGGCTTTTTGAAACTTTATGCTAAAACACACCTAAAATCTTTTTGGATTTTTCAGATATGAAACATAAATGCATTACAGAAATGAAATACTGAATCACACACTATTTTTGTATTTTGCGAGAAAGATCACAACTTGGGATCATATTGGTCATGACATGCTGAACTACATTTCAATTTCAATTACTTCAGCACACAAGTCATGTCG
>JBCNJP010000003.1:55388204-55415476 GCA_039602395.1 Deinandra increscens subsp. villosa | reverse complement strand
GTTGGCCGGAAATGAAGGAGAGGGTGGCGGTGGTTGCTTCCGGCGGTGGTGTAGTCCAAAAAAAATAAATAAAAGAAGAAGGTGGGTGCTTGGTGGTTGTTTACGTAGAAAACAAAATGGAAAGGGAGGGATGTGGGTGTTCTTTTCCGGCAGAAGAAGGAGAAAGAGAAAGGTGTTTGTTCTTCTTTGCTTTGTTGTACATCAAAAGAAAGAATTGAAATGTGTGTTTCTTGGTCACGAGAAAAGAAGAAGAGAAAGTGAGAGTAGGGTGGGTTTGTGTAAATGAGTAGGTTGGTAAAATGTGTGGTGAAAGTGATGGTTTAGTCATGCACTACTATTGAGTGATCATGAGCTCTAGGGCTAGACCACTAGATTAGGTGTGTTGGCTAATCTTCCATCATACTTGACTAACTCAAACATCTATAAGTTAAGTTTTTATAAAAACAATACATGTAGGTGACTATTTTTATAAAAACAATGTCATGTTTTTATAAAAGTGGAATATGCATCGTAGAGGTTTTATAAAAAAAATAGATAAAAGATGGTGATGACTAAAATCATACCTTTTATAAATCATAAAAGTATAAAAATGAATAAAAGGCGATGACAAATTTTTTTATAAAAATAAAAGGTGGCAACTGTTTTATATAAAAAAAATTAGAGCATAGTTGATGGGCTTAAATTTATAAAAATTAATCCCTTGGGCTTGGACTTTATATTGGACCTAAGCGTTTAAAGAAAAGACGTAATTGGACGGTTCGTCGGTTATGGGTCGTACGGGTCCAAACGGGGCGCCGGTTTGAGGCCCGGGCCCGTTACGCATCGGTTGAGGTTACGGGTCACCACGAACATTCGAAATATTACGTTTGAGTAATGGGTCAAGGTTTCGGGCTCGGTTTTATTGTTTTAGGCTTATTGGGCCTATTGGGCCAAGTTGGGCCCAATTGGGTGTTCGGTTGGAGTTCGGCTTAAGTCTTGAAAACGATTTCGGTTTGTGATGTTTTTATTTCGTAAAAACAATAGTTCGAGTCGGTTATAAAAGTTTTTCAGAGATCAGTTATATTCTTCAGTTTTTCGAACGGGTTACGGATAGCGTTTCCAGTTTGTCAGTTTGTAACAGTTTTAAGCTCGACCGTCCAGATTGTTTAAAACCGAATAGTTTTAAACATATGATCGCTTATCAGTTTTCCGTGTCGGTTATATAAACGTATGACACCAGTTTCAGTTCCAGATAAAATATAAAAATACATTTTATATTTATTTTTCTTGTTATTGAAATTTCATAGTTAATCCATGGAATCTTATGAAAGTTATGGGTATACGCTTCAAGTACAAACGCGGGATTAGGTTTACGTCATCAGTTAACGGTCAGGCACAGTAATTAACAGTTTAAACAGTAATCAGATCGGTTAATACACATTAATACTTAATTAAAAGTCAAAGTAAAGAGGTTTGACCTAGGGTTTTTGGACGAGGTGTCACATTCTCCCCCAGTTAGAAGAATTTCGTCCCGAAATTCAGTTCTTGATCACTGGTTGTTTGTGACGTTTCCGAAAATTCGAGGATATTTCAGACGCATTTGGTCCTCGGGTTCCCAAGTATACTCTGTACCTCTCCGTGAGTTCCAGCACACTTTGAAAGTGGGAATGCGGCTATGTATCGTCCTCATAAGGTCTCGGTCAAGTACCTGGACAGGTTCCTCAATAAGGTGAGGCATTTTGTCAACTTGAATTTGTCGAGTGGAATACGTTTCATCAGATAAGCTTTTCTTAAGATTACTAACGTGAAAGACATCATGCACACTGCTAAGCTCTACGGAAGGCGTAGACGGTAAGCTACTGGTCCGATTGTCTCAGTGATTTCGAATGGGCCGATGTAGCGAGGGTTAAGCTTTCCTCGTTTGCTGAACCGGATGACACCTTTCGAAGGTGACACTCTTAACATGACGCGGTCACCCTTTTTAAATATAAGGGTTCGCGACGATTATCGGCAGATAAGTCTCAATAGCCTGATAAATGAATGAGGATTGACACACGGATGAACGAGGTTTTGAGTATGAAGGTCTATGGACAAGTCAGGATATCTCATGAATGGGCTCTACCAGGATTTTCATGCAGTTCAAATTACAATTATGTGTGCACCCACAATTGTGATTTGCCTTACATGATCAACCTAAGCTTTGCTCATACTTGAGTTTTCAGTTTGTCGGAAAATGAAATGCATCGAGGACAAGATGGCTTATGGAAAAGTTTAGATTGATTCGCTACTGGGCGGGATCTTCCTTGATTCCGGGATTTCTAATGATAACAACAATGGAAAATGCGGTTTGGCTCCAGTCTTATTGGTCTTGCAGTCTAGGATCTTAATAGGTTCTAGCCAAGATGGGTGTGTAGGCCATTGGTCCAATCCGTTCCAGGATCTCAAGGGACCGATGAGGTTTAAGCATACCTAGCTTTCCAGGCCTAGTTACCTCCGTCTGAGACAGAATCCATTATAAGGTTTTGAACCCCCTTATAGATTCTAAGGGTTCGCGTCGAGTGTTAATGTAGTTCTCCTGGAGATTACCTATGGCTTTTGAAAGGTTCAGAAATTGAAAGGTCTCCTTAGTAGTTTCATGAACTATCACTGGACCAGTCAGATGACTGTTACTGGCTTCGGTCCAGTGAAGGGGCGGATGAAACTTTCTTCCATACAAGCCTTCGAAAAGGGGCGGCTTGAATATTCGAGCGATATCAATTGCAATAAGGAAACTCGACGATTGGAAAATAGTTGTCTCAACCATTGCCTAGGTTTGTCTTGCGTGATGACAATCTGTCACACAACTACGCAACGTACTTTTTTTTTATATGGTCTGGATTTTTCCTTTTGATTTGGTCATTAGTTTAACTCCTTCATACATACATTTTGTTGGATCCCTGGGTAGATGGAATATTTTGATTTGTGGGCTTCATCAGACACTAGCCTTCTCAAGTCTCTGAGGCTAGGTACCCATAGTCTAACCAAAAAGCTCATGGTTCCATCAGGCTTTTCAATCAGTTTTTTCTCCATGTCATGCAGGCATTCATTTTCCAGATTCTCCGGCTTAAGAGCTTTGATTTGAGCGTCACGAACTTGTGAAGTGAGGTTCGAGCGTATGGTCATAATTAGTGCTCGAACACGACTCGGTTTGGCATGTTCCTTCCTGCTTAATGCATCGGCTACAACATTAGCCTTGCCCGGGTGATAATGAATCTCACATTCATAATCGTTAAGCAGTTCAAACCATCGTGGTTGCCTCATGTTTAGCTCTTTCTGGTTAAAGATGTGCGGGAGCCTCTTGTGATCGGTGGATGTAACGCACCGAGTCCCATAGAGGTAGTGCCTCAAGATTTTGAGGGCAAAGACAACGGCTCTAAGTTCTAAGTCGTGAGTCGTGTAATTCCTCTCATGAATCTTCAGTTGCCGAGAGGCGTAAGCGATGACTTTCTCACGTTGCATCAGTACGCAGCCCAAGTCTTGATGCGAAGCATCACAGTATACTACGAAATCATCGATTTCGTCAAGTAAGGATATGGTTGGGTCGTTGCAAAGTTTTTGCTTCAACAACTGGAAAGCAGATTCAGTTTTATCATCCCAGATGTACTTCTTATCTTTCTGGGTCAGGGTGGTGAGTGGCTGGGCTATCTTGGAAAAAAAATCCTCAATGAATCGGCGATAATAGCCAGCGAGACCTAAGGATTAACGAATCTCAGTTGGGGTCGTGGAAGTACTCCCATCTTCGATTGCTTCAATCATAGACGGATCAACATGAATACCTCGGTCGTTGATCACATGACCCAAAAAGTGTACTTCGCGAATCCAAAAGTCACATTTGGAGATCTTCGCGTAAAGCTCTTCCTTCATCAGCAGTTCCAAGATGGGTCTCAAATGTTCTTCGTGTTCTTTCTTATTACGCGAGTAGATAAGAATATCGTCGATGAACACGATAACAAATTTATCCAGGTACGGTTTGCACACGCGATTCATTAAATCCATGAATACGGCCGGTGCTTTAATCAAACCGAATGGCATAACGAGGAACTCGTAATGATTATAGCGTGTTTTAAACGCTGTCTTCGAGGCATCTTCATCTTTAACTCGGAGTTGATGGTACCCCATCTTAGATCGATCTTTGGATAGAAGCATGATCCTTGAAGTTGATCAAACAGGTCATCGATCCTTGGAAGCGGGTAACGGTTCTTCACAGTCAGTTTGTTCAACTCTCGGTAGTCGATACACATCCTGAACGTTCCATCATATTTCTTCACGAATAAAACGGGAGCACCCCACGGGGAGTGGCTTCGACAAATGAAGCACTTATCTAGCTAGCAACTCTTGTAGTTGGCTAGATACTTCTCGCATTTTAGACGGTGCCAGTCGGTAAAGGGGACCTGGAAACGGGGCGGCTCCGGGTGTTAGGTCGATGCGAAACTCTACTTGTCGTGCTGGGGATAAGCCTGGAAAGTCTTTTGGAAAGACTTTCAGGTAATTGCAGACAATAGGAACGTCTTCGATACGCTTCTCTTCCGGTTTCTTCTTAGTGACATGGGCTAGAATGGCATGGCATCCCCTTGCGGAGGAATTTATGTGCCTTCATACAAGATATGATATTTAGCTTGGCTCCACTCTTTTCGCCTTGCACGTTCAGAGTGTTGCCGTCTGCTATCGGCACTTAAACCATTTTCTCATGACACACAATTTCTGCATGGTCCTTTGCTAATCAATCATTTCAATAACTACATTGAAACTTCCTAAATCAATTGGCATTGATTCGATGCTGAAATAATGGTCAGTGGGTAGTCTGGGTAGATTACTCTGGTCTCTATCAAATCTCCCTTCGCAAATTTCATTGCAAACTTAGCGTCTAGGGCAGCATGGGTGACGTCAAGTAATTGACTGAAATTGATAGACACAGGGCTTCTATCGGCACATGTACCGAGTAAAACAGAGGGTACTCGTCGCCGTGTTGGGGTCACGATGGCGTCTCCGGCATTGGTCACGAGAGTTCTTCCTCTAGCATGGTTAGCATCTTGATTCTTCGCCTTCGTGTATTCCTTTGTAATGGCTAATTTCCTCGCAACCGTAGCAAGTGCGATTTGAGCAATCACGTGCTACATGTCCTTTAACCTTGTGGATGTTACGGTAGGCATTACCACAATCGAGATTGTGGTATAGGTTGCATTAGGAGCATAGTGGTGCTGTATCGGTGTAACGGTTCTTCGGACAGGTGAACAGCTCACGGAACCTCTAAAAGGTGTAGGCTTTAATTCATAAAGTCCTTTTATGAACATTCACGAGGGCTTACAGTGTTAGGTTAAAACATTGAACACAATCTGGTGGAATTGTAGTCTGGTGTTTTCTAACCTTGGTTAATTCGTTCATACTGCGCGCCCGATCGTCCGCGCGACGTTGGGTTACAGTAGTAACGACGGTTTTAGCAAGGCGTTGAGCAATCAGTTCCTTGATTTCAGCAGCGCTCAAGGGCGGAGGAGGTGAAGCGTTTCTGGTGGCTCGGCATCTTGGCGGCATACTTTCGCCTTAAGTTATTAATGTCAAACTAAAGGAAAGTCTAGATTATATGTGAATGGGGTTATTACATGTGCGAGAATAACTGTCACGTCATACATCCATGATACCCAAAACATGACGCGCGCAAGCACAACCAAGAAACAGGAAGCGGAGGGGAACAACTTACGTGAATGAATAAAATGATATAACGACAGCAACAGAAATGACATCAATCATAACACATGGAAATCATACTCATATTCATAACACTAGTTTCCGTTAACCATATTAACTGGCAGAATATACGATAGTCAGAGGAGGATAAGTCTTCGTTCTGGCTCGCAGTCCCATTGCAACAAAATATGTAAATATTTTTCATTGCAAAAATGAGGGATCTAAAGTCTGGATTCTTAGTCAAGCTATCAAGAGTGGCGGCAGTCCAGAGGGCATAGTTAAGGTGGTGGTGATCTGAGCAGTGAGGTTCATGTAACTGAACACTCGCCCAGGGAACTCCTCCAGGTAAACGACTCTCGTCTGGGGGGATTCGTTGGCCAACCGCAGATCGGTGTAGACCATGTTGACACCACTCATACGAGCGTGCAGTGACTCCATAACACCCAGTGTGGAAGCCTGGTAATGCTCCATGGCGGTTGGACGGGTCTCTAGTGTCGCCAGATCGGTCTAGGTGGGGATTCTAGTGATCTCATCGTTGATCACTCCAAAGGCTTGTTCGTGGCATCTCAGGCATGTCACCAGTGGTAGTGTCCGCACTGCCAGTGGCAACGGTGGGAATCGGGTGGTTCGAGGAGTTGTCTGAGAAACAGGGTCACAATGGTCTCAGAAAACTCGATGGTAATGAGGACTGTCGGACAGTACCGATCGTGAGAATGTCCTGCTCTGGGCTGGACAACTCATGGTCCTCAGAGGAATGTGTGTACTCAGACACGACTGTGTCTTTTCCAGAGGAATCAGATATGCATATGACCTTTTTGAGAGTCATCTCTGCGATAATATTCCAGGAGAGAACATAGTTGGTAATACGATAACAGTATCTAGAATAAAGATATAAATGTACCAGTTGCAGTAATAATAATTTGTATATGTAAAGTATAAGTTGACGTAACCAATATGATAAGGAATTGGTCTTGCGTGCAAACGGTAGCTTCGGAGCGGGTTATAGTCCAGGTTTGGTTTTTGTTTATTTGTTTAACCTAGTTCGCTATAACCACGGCTCTAATACCAATCTGTCACACCCCGGTCAACGGATTTGGGTGTGAGCGAGACGGAATCATAGTTGCAGATATACAGAACAACTTCTACTAAATTCAAACGTCATTTAAAACATAACACCATTTATGTTGCAGCGGAAAGTTGTGGTGAAATGATAATGTCTTACATTTGAATAAAAGTCTTGGATTGATATTGAAATCATAAATCAGTTTATTTAAGATAGGTCGGGACTACGACTCCGGTAAACCAGGGTCGAAAGTTACAGTGAAGCCCCATTTGCACGTCTTCCATGATAAGCTTAGATACCTGAGAAATCATGAGTTTTAAAAGGTCAACATAAAGTTGGTGAGGTTCACAGGTTTATGATTCTATGGTAAGTTTGTAAAAACAGTTTACCGTATGTTGGAATAACAGTTTACGGCATGTTGGGATAATAGTTTACGGCATACTTAAATGTTACGTTGGTTTACTGTCGTGGTTGTAAGATCCTACCATGAACCTCAAATTCGAATACTAACGGATTACCCACTCATAGCATTCTATCCCAAGAATACCGAACAGGCGAGAATAACTGACGTGTACCCCTTGACAATGTACGAAGTCAGGATTGGAGCTACCAATCTGGGCAGGGTTGTCAACCCAAATAGATCTATTCACTAGTTATCGTTTCGAGCAGAACTAATCGAATTCAATTAATAGTGGGATTTCAGTTGTACTAACGTTTATAACGATAAAGTACCAGTTGTTGGGATACAGAATGGAACATGTAGTCATACGGCTAACAGGTAAACCATAACATTAAGTAAAAAGCATTTTATCAGTTCATGATTTCTCCCCCATAAGTGTAAAACATTTGAAAAGAAAAGGGGCCGTGAAACTCACATGATTCAGTGGTGATGATGGATTACCGAGTGGCAACTAGCAAGTAAAGTCCTAATAAAACATAAGACAATATGCATAAGGTCCACATAATCATTTGAGTAACGAACGTTACCCAAATGATACCGGTCAAGTCTTGACGTATAATCCCGTTTGTAGCGTTTGAAAACCCGTTAGTTAATCAGTTTAAAATCAGTAGATGTTAATGTTCACGTATGAAAGCATTTATTTCAATTTGAGTACGAGGAATAAACATGCGATAACATATCGTTAAGACCAGTTCAATCAAGTATTAAACATCGTTTTAAATAATAATATTTATTATTATTTTAATGTTCGCTCGATCGATTGAATAATTAATCGTGTTAAGTTATAATATATATAACTAGAGTTGATAATTATTATTGAAATAATTCTTCTAACTTGTCGAAATAATTTTATGTAATTATTACAAGTTAAAAGATTTAACATAAGTATGTAAATGTTAAAAGTTATTTTAATATTTAAACTCATGTTATGAAAATTAGGGATTTGAGTTAATATAAATTTAATTATCATTATAATAATTATATTTACAAACCAAAATGATTTTAACTCAAATTAGGGTTTCAAAAATTCATAAGGATAATTATTTGTTGAAAATAATTATTTACGATTTGTTACGTCGTAAAACGTTTTAAATCGTTTAAAGATTTCGTTTCAATTTCAAACGTTTAAAAATGAATATTTGATCCGGTTAAAACGTTTTGATTATTTTAATTCTTTTAAATAATCAAAAATATGTTTTTCATAGTTTCTATAAGTCTTTTGATTTTATTTTTTATAAAATCATTTCTAAATAACTTTATTTATCAAATAAAGTTAGAGTTTTAAATTTAAAGACTTTTTATAGAAATTCACTTACATAAAATGTTTCCAATTGTATAAAATCCAAATGTTTTATACTTTTTGTCAATTGTTCAAAAATTTGATATTCTATCATTTTTGAACATAAAATATATCTATATATATTTTATCCATTTTATTTCTTTTATAAATTCTAAACAAGACTTTTAAGTCTTTTAGAAATTATATTTTTATAAAATGTGACCATTTTATATAACAACTTTCATGGTGACATTTTATAGTTTAAATATCCAAGTAATTTATATAAAATTACTAACATTACTATTCTTCCATAAAATTCATTTAAATGGTTTTATGTTATCATTTTATGTTCAACATTATAGGTTAACACATCCTAATGTCCATATTAGTTCAAATATGTCACTAACACCATATTTATTCCATGATAATTGTTATTAGCATACAATAACCATACACAAGATGATTAACAACTATAATCACAATTAACAACTCCAACAATTTATAATTTACTAAATCATGATAATAACAATTATTAATCATGCAAGATATGTAACTTATCATAAAATCATCTAAGATAAGTTTAAATTATTAAACTAGTAAGTTTAATCTTATGTTTTTATTTTAAATAAAACACTTCGCATTTGCGATAGAAAAATAGCTCGGTGGTTACGACCATTTGAAAAGCTCGGGTTTTAATGGTTTAGTTGTCGAGACTCGGGGAATCATTCGGGACGTTAATAACGTATAAGAACGTAAACGAAAACGGTTAAAAAATACTCACAACGCGAGAGTGAAACCGAGAAGAAAAAAAAGAGAAGGTGGCGGTTTGGTTTTGCGGTGCTCGGGTGTCACGGCAGCAGCTCACAGCAGCCCTTCGGCAGCAACCGCCGGTGCACGGTGGCTCCGAACAGTAGCAAAACAGCAGCAACAACGGTGCGTAGCGGTAGTGGCCGCCGAGAAGAATAAAAGAAGGAGGAAGGGTGGCGGCGTGATGGTGGTTCACGGCTGCCGAGCAGCAACAGCCTGGCGGCGGCAGTAGCTCCATGACCGCAGCAACTCGGAGGGGCAGCAACAGTGGCGTGACAGTAGCAGCTCCGCTGCAGTAGCTCCGGCGACAGGAGCAGCAAGGTGGGTGGTGGTGCTCAGAGGTGACGGCGGTACAGCAGCAGTGACACCCGCAGCTCCGGCGGACAGCAGTAACTCCGGCGGAGGTGGTGGTACAGCAGCAGTAACCGCAATTAATGAAAGTGGTGGTGGTGTTTGTTTGGTTGCCGAGAGAAAGAATGGAAGGAGGTGGCGGTCTGTGGCTGTCTACGGCGGCTGTTAGCAGCAGAATTTCAGCAGTGGTCAGGTCGCAATGGTGGTGGTTGTTGCTCGTTCGGCAGAAAGAGGAAGGAGGGTGGCGGTGCTCTTGGGTGGTCGCCGGAAAAAGAAAGCGGGAGGAGAAAGGAGGGTGGCTGTGGTTTTTGTTGTTGCGCACAGGGGAAGGATGGGAGGTGCGACGGTTGTGGTCTTCGCCGGAAAAGAAGGAGAAAGGTAGGAGTGGTGATGGTGTTGGCCGGAAATGAAGGAGAGGGTGGCGGTGGTTGCTTCCGGCGGTGGTGTAGTCCACAAAAAATAAATAAAAGAAGAAGGTGGGTGCTTGGTGGTTGTTTACGTAGAAAACAAAATGGAAAGGGAGGGATGTGGGTGTTCTTTTCCGGCAGAAAAAGGAGAAAGAGAAAGGTGTTTGTTCTTCTTTGCTTTGTTGTACATCAAAAGAAAGAATTGAAATGTGTGTTTCTTGGTCACGAGAAAAGAAGAAGAGAAAGTGAGAGTAGGGTGGGTTTGTGTAAATGAGTAGGTTGGTAAAATGTGTGGTGAAAGTGATGGTTTAGTCATGCACTACTATTGAGTGATCATGAGCTCTAGGGCTAGACCACTAGATTAGGTGTGTTGGCTAATCTTCCATCATACTTGACTAACTCAAACATCTATAAGTTAAGTTTTTATAAAAACAATACATGTAGGTGACTATTTATATAAAAACAATGTCATGTTTTTATAAAAGTAGAATATGCATCATAGAGGTTTTATAAAAGAATAGATAAAGGATGGTGATGACTAAAATCATACCTTTTATAAATCATAAAAGTATAAAAATGAATAAAAGGCGATGACAAATTTTTTTATAAAAATAAAAGGTGGCAACCGTTTTATATAAAAAAAATAGAGCATAGTTGATGGGCTTAAATTTATAAAAATTAATCCCTTGGGCTTGGACTTTATATTGGACCTAAGCGTTTAAAGAAAAGACGTAATTGGACGGTTCGTCGGTTATGGGTCGTACGGGTCCAAACGGGGCGCCGGTTTGAGGCCCGGGCCCGTTACGCATCAGTTGAGGTTACGGGTCACCACGAACATTCGGAATATTACGTTTGAGTAATGGGTCAAGGTTTCGGGCTCGGTTTTATTGTTTTAGGCTTATTGGGCCTATTGGGCCAAGTTGGGCCCAATTGGGTGTTCGGTTGGAGTTCGGCTTAAGTCTTGACAACGATTTCGGTTTGTGATGTTTTTATTTCGTAAAAACAATAGTTCGAGTCGGTTATAAAAGTTTTTCAGAGATCAGTTATATTCTTCAGTTTTTCGAACGGGTTACGGATAGCGTTTCCAGTTTGTCAGTTTGTAACAGTTTTAAGCTCGACCGTCCAGATTGTTTAAAACCGAATACTTTTAAACATATGATCGCTTATCAGTTTTCCGTGTCGGTTATATAAACGTATGACACCAGTTTCAGTTCCAGATAAAATATAAAAATACATTTTATATTTATTTTTCTTGTTATTGAAATTTCATAGTTAATCCATGGAATCTTATGAAAGTTATGGGTATACGCTTCAAGTACAAACGCGGGATTAGGTTTACGTCATCAGTTAACGGTCAGGCACAGTAATTAACAGTTTAAACAGTAATCAGATCGGTTAATACACATTAATACTTAATTAAAAGTCAAAGTAAAGAGGTTTGACCTAGGGTTTTTGGACGAGGTGTCACAGAACGTCAAACGAATAACAATCAAGTCGATCTTTCGATACGCAAAGAAAGTCCGATCATTTGACAAAATAAAGAAAATCAAACAAGTTTAAATCTTTGCAAAATGAACACATGTATACACAGTGACTTCTCATTTTCTCTTTCACATATTTGTTTCTTGATATCATGAGATATGCATCAAGATGTTGTCCACTTGGTCAAGCATTATTATTTTAATGTTTATCACATCTGAATACTTTCTGAATTAATGCTGAGCCTGCCAAGCACATCGAACAATGATCTTATGGCTTTTTCATCTATTTTATCCATGAGTCAGACACGTAAGCCAATGTACCATCATTTCCCAAACATGTCGGATCAATTTCTCATTTTTCAATGTTTTTGTATTTTTCCATTTTTTGAAGTTTTTGTTTTTTTGTATTTTTCATTTTCTCCCCCTTAAAATGAAAACTCTATTTTTGGATTTTCATTTTAACAAAAAACACAAAGACACTATTTTTGGTTTTTCAATTTTCTCCCCTTAAACTACAAACAAAATGCATTAAAGAAAGAAAATTGACCAATCGATACTGATACCTGTTCAGTTTAAGATGTCAGAAAAACTTTCTGTTTTGAAAAAATGATGCATTCAATTTAAGTTAAGCAGGAAACTCCACTATCAGTAACTGCTTGAAGCTTGAACTTCACAACCACCGACAGGTCTTCTTGAAGAAATCTGCACACTTGTGTAAATGATTAGTATTCAAATGACCCGAAGCACACAGCTTCTGGTCGACCAGTGTCTTCCACAAAATCAGTTGCAGTTTTGCTGACCACCTTAGGTCGCCACTGCATTTTTGTTTTTTCATTTTTAACTGAGGCATCATCACATGATGAACCACCCACACTCGAATCAAATTTAAAAAATTTTGTCTTTTTCGACATAGTGGTGGAAGGTGTTGACTCAGTAAAAATCCTGCCTGATTCATCAATAATTGTGGCAGATTTGTTTGAAAAAGAACGTTTTGCAATATCAGGACAATCCTGTGCCATATGTCCCTTTCGGCGACAGTGATAGCACAAACGATATGATCGTTTAAATTGTGGCTTGACCTGAACTGGATGACTTTTAACAGAAAATTCAGACTCATCAGAAATATCATCAAAAACTGGAAATCGATTAGAATGTACCCATTTCGATGTAGGACTTTGAAGCGTAGCGTTAGAACCTGATGAAGACAATTCGGTCGGGGAACTTTCAGATGAAACTTTCTTCTTTTTCTTTCCCCCAAACCCTTTCTCCATCGTTGAAATGAATACTTGAGCCAGATGATATATTTGATCCAAGTTTGTATCTTTCTTTGCTTTCTTTGGTATGTTCTTTTGCTTTGTAACCTTCTTGCCTTCACTTCCCAACCCAGCTTGTTTGTAACCAGGTAACTTCGATAGATCTATTTGAGAACTTGAAGGACCAGATTTAGCAACTTGGTTAAATGAAGCTTTAATGTCTTTTAATTTGTTAGCTTGAACCAACTTTGCAGCAACTTCAGCTTCATTCAACTCTTTTCCATCTTTTTCAATTATTTTGCGAGCTAAAAGAATTCCCTCTTCTGACATAAACCCACGAGAAATAAACGATGGTGGTGTTTTATCAACCAAACTTTCTTCTGCTTCTAACACCTTCTTTGATTTCTTTGATGCCTTCAAATCAGAAGTTTCAGCAACTAATTCAGAATAATCTTGCTTTGTAGTCGAAGGACTCAAATCAACAATAGACTCTGTTTGAATCACTGGATGTGGAAGTTGGTTGAAATCATCACCTCCAAACACCTTCTTGAAATTATCGTCTTGACACAAATAACTTGTAAAAGAATGAGAATTCTTCAAGTTATGCAATTGACGATGTAGATCCAAGATTTCAACATTCAAATCGGCAATGGTCTTTTGAGCTTCAGCAAGAACCTTTTCTGATTGAATTAGTTTCTCAGATGTGCTGTTAACTAATGATTTTTCTCTTCTCATACCATCATGAGCAGCAAGCACCTCTTTTGTAATTTTATCCACTCTTTCCTTATAGATCTCAACATTTCTGGTTAACAAGCTTTTGTCTTTCTTTAGAGTAAAGATTGTGTCTGTCAGTTCCGACTGAACAATTTGATATTGAGTTCTGTCAGCAATAACTTCATCCAATGTTTGTTGAAGCTCAGCATTAGATGTCGTAAGTGCTTCCACCCGTTTTGTGGATTTTTGAAACAAATTTTCAAAATCTTCACCAACATCCTTAGCTTGAGACTTATATTCTTCAACCTCTTTTAACAATTTTTCATTTGTAGAAGTTAACTTGACAATTTTCGTCATGAACTCATCATTCTCATGTTGAAGTTGAGACTTTTGTTGATCATGTTGTATACTCCCTTCTGATAATTGTTTCCGAAAGTCCTCTAATTCTTCCAATAATAAACTCTTCTCTTGGAGTAACTTCTCATTCATCTTGAACATGCCATCAGAAATTTCACACTTCTGGTTATAACTTTCTAACTCTTCTTCAAGCTTCACCCTATCAACTACTAACTTTTCTTTTCTTGAACCTATTCCTGAAGTTTTTTATCATTCTGATTACAAAATTCACAATTCGATTCATACCCACTAACTTCAGAATCACATGTTTCAGATGTAGTTGTCTCAGATGCATATCCACTCGATTCAACCTCAATACATGCTAAAAATGCAGATTCATCTGGACAATCTTTAGCCCAGTCATAATATTCATTAGTTTGAGAGATCATAGCTTTAACTTCTTTATTGTGATCCTGCTTATCCGAAGTACTTGGTTTAGAAGAAGATAGCTTACATTCTCGAGCAAAATGTTCCAAACTAGAACATTTGTAACATTTTAGTTTAGACTTGTCTAAACCCAGTTTTGTGCCTCTAAATTCACCCATGATAGATTCCTTTCCATGTTTGCCTATAAACCGTCTTCCTCTTTCAGCAATCATAGCCAACGGCCAATCCAAATCTAATTTATTTAGCTGATCATCATCCATCTGTTTTAGATCGTCCGGAACCAAACCAGAATTACCAATTTGACTAAATATGGAGCCAGATGAAGATGATACGAAAGCACTCAACAAAGCAGCTAGATCTTCGGTTGCTTGATTAGAAGTAGACTTGCTTGATAATTTATCAGGAATAGTAAAACTGCAGCCTGAAGAATAACCAGTATTTTTTGACTTTCCAGCAAGAAAAGCTGTTACCGGTGGATTACTGCTTGAGATAGAATGTGATTTAGTTTTAGCATGCGCCGTAGCAGAATTCTCTCCAAAATATATCTCAGGATTCTGAACTGTTGGTGTTGCTGATTTTTTCACAAGTAATTCCATTTCCCGAGCTTGTAATTTACTTAACACTTGATTGAATGACCAACTGGAGTAATTTGGATCATTAGTAAGCATCATAACAAAGTTCTCCCACTTTTCGGGTAGAGATTCTAGAAATTTTTCTTTCAATTCCTCTTTTTCTTTCTTGAATCCAACAACCTCAAGTTCATTGATCAGATGTGAAAACCTAGAAATCAAGTCGGCAATACTTTCTTTGTCACAATGTTGAAAGTTGTCCAATTCTTTTAACAAAACTTTCTTTCGACTTTTCTTATATTGCTCGTTTCCTGCACACCTATCTTTCAATGCATCCCACAAGGTTTTTGATGTTGTGCAATTTTTGAATTGATGTAAAAGCTCTCTTGGTAGTGCCATTGTGAGATTTCCATAACATTTCTTTTCTCGGGCATAAACTTTTCTTTGATCTTCATCAAGATCACTTCGTACAATCGGTTGTCATGTATAATCTTGTTCAATGGAAATCCATAAATCAATGTCAAGAGCATTAATGAACGATTCAAATCGTTGCTTCCAATTCTCATAATCCTCCAACCTAAGCAACTTAGGAACTTTCTAAGTTGTCCCTATCTCGTTATCATAGTTCAATATGGCTTGCATTGAAGATTGAACAGCTGAAAATGCGTGAAAATCGCTCATTTTGAAATTACAATACCGAACGTAAAAACTTCAAACTGAAAAACGGACGTCTTCCAAGTGGATTTTGGGGGTCAAACTGGGAGGTATAGACCTTTCAGGTTAGTACACATCTAGATCTCGGAAAGACGAACGTTTTGGCTGGTATTAGCTCCCGTAACTCTTAACGGTTCTCAAGTTACGTCAGTTTTAGTGAACACATGTTTTCTGTCAGCGGACCAATCAATTCTCAGCGGACCAAAAGATTTCAGCGGACCAACCTCCGTACCAGAACAAATCAGCGGACCAAAATATTCTTAGCGGACCAAATGAACCAGCGGATCAGATATCCTCAGCGGACCAGATTTGGTACGGCGGACCAAATGCAGATTAAATGTGGTACGGCAGACCAATAAACCAGCGGACCATATGTGGTACGCCAAAACCGCCACGGACCAGTTCGTTGAAGCTTGCCTGGGCGGACCAGTTGCGGACCAAGTGTTCTTCGAGCGGACCAGACGCGTTTCACTTGGATTTCGATGGATTTTTCAAATTTTTGACGTTTTGAACTAGAAAAAGGATCAGTTTGGTGCGAAAACACTCCAGAAACACTCAGAAATCATTTTCCATCGTTGAAACACTCGGAATTGCGGAAATTTGATAAAAACGAAGAAAACCCAAACTTTCTCACTCTAGAATTCGAAAATTTACCAAAATCACAGCAGTAGAGCACCAAATAGCTCTGATACCACTTGTAAAACCATTGAACGATCTTACTACTGCATGATTTGGTAAACGTATAAGCAACAAGATGTAAATAAAGCTTCGCTTTATTAATTCACAAAGAGGATTACACAAAGTCTAGAGAGAGAGTTACACACACTTAAGAGATGTAGAATGACAGAACTAGTTGACTCTCTCTAACACGAACTATTTATAGTGTTGACATACTAAGTTGCGGACCACCAGCGTACCATTTGGTACGCCCGTACCAAATGACCTGCGGACCATTTGGTCCGGCCACCTCAGCATGAAGTCACTATAACTCACACAGATGCTCTAACCTAGATGCAATACACAAGACACACATTAGCATAGGAATATGCTCTAACAATACATCTTCAAGTTATTCATCTGAAGAAGAAGTTGCAAAATCGTTGGTGCGTGAGAACAAACAGAAGGAAATTAAAGAAAAATTTACTAGAGAGGCAAAAAGGAGAGATGCTTCTGGTTCTCAATCTGGATCTACAAAGATTCCAGGATACAAGCACAAAGGTTTAGGCTTTGAAATTAAAGAAGTACTTGTTCTAGTTAAACAATCAAAGAAGAATGAGAAAGTGTTAAAGGTCAAGAATTCAAAGAAATCACAATTTCATACTAATCAAGTTTTTTATTCTTCTGGAGGTTCTTCATCTGAATTAAACTGGTCTCGCGGAGTTCATCTCTGAGGTATGATTCTTATGATGATTTCTTTGATAATTTTGGTTCTTATCATTCTTCTTGTTCTCAAAATTCAAAGAATTTTACAAATGTTTTTACACTTCGTGAGAGACTTTGCTATACATGTCGTCAACCTGGACATCTTGCTGCTAATTGTCCGACGACTGCGTATATTCACAACACTGCTAAATATGTGGATAACAAAGGTCAAATTTTTAATGAACCGTGGTTGATATTGATTCTGGTTCTGATCAAAAATAAAAATCTTTATAGATATGGAAATCAAAGGTTGTTTCCAAGGCCAACGATGACTATGTGGAAGACACCGGGTGACCCAACGCTGTTGAATCGGTCAATCCCACAGCATCTAATGTTTTATATGGTGTCAGCAAGTATTTCAGGGAGACCTATCGGTAATTGAACGGTTGATGGTGGTGAAATATTTGTGATAACTTAAATTGAATTTCCAAATCCATCTTGTTTTTAAAATACTAAACTGCTAGTATTCATGTTGGTTGATCAATTTCTGGTTTGTTTTTCACTCCGTCTCATTTTGAGGGGGAGTTTAGTTTTTAAAAAACATACATAAATAGTGTGTTGTTTTTCAAATCGTAAAAATGAAATTCTAAAAATGGAGTTTATCATTTGTAAGGGAGAAATTTGAAAAGACAAAAACATTTAAAAATGAGAAATTGTATCCGACATGATTGGGAAATGATAGTAGATTTGCGGACATTGTCTGACTCATGGATAAAGTAAGTGAAAAATCCATAAGACCATTATTTGATGTGCTAGGTAGGCTTGGCAAATCAGAAAGTATACACATGTGATATACATTAAATCTGATGCTTGACCTAGTAGATAACATCTTGATGCGTATCTCAAGATATTTCAAGAAAAAGATATGTGAAAAGAAAATAAGAAGTCACTGTGTATACATGCATTCATTTTGCAAAAACATTAATTTGTTTGATTTTCTTTATTTTCTTAAATGATCGGACTATCTTTGCGTGTCCACAAGACCGACCTGATGGTTGTTCATTTAAGGTTCTGCTTTATTTTCTTGGTGTTTCGTATAACTCATCGGACTTTCTCTATGTGTCCACAAGACCGACCTGATTGTTGTTGAGTAATACAATTTAAACTTGTTTTATTTTCTTATTTTGTTAAATCTGAGGCCTTATCTGCGTATTGAAAGATCGACCTTAAGGTAGACGATTTAACGTTCTTATTTATTTATTTTATTTTTTTCATGGAACACAGTTAACTATATCATGAATACAATCACTATGTGTTACATCACAAGTGAAATCACAAAGTGTGATAAGCAAAACATATCTGAGTATGTCTGCTAGTGTGAAGTACACTGGTCAATGCAAATCTAATAAATATCTTAACATATCCAGATATTATGAGTATGATTCTGCCTGAGTTTAAAGTTGGACAAATAATATCTGAAATCGACATGGATTATGTGCTACAATAACCGAAATCGAAGTGTAGTTCAGCATGTTATGTCCAATATGATCCCACGTCGTGATATTTCTCACAAAAGACAAAAATAGTGTCTGATTGTGTATTGCATTTACTTTTCTTTATCAAAAAATACTAAAAAGATTTTAGGTGCGTTTTGATATAAAGTTTTGAAAAAATCAAAAAGATTTTATTTCTTATTTCTTTTCGATTGATCAACACGATATACAAAATCAAATTTCAAAATCAATATATCTTGGAGTCTCGAAGAGACGTTTTGCGCCAAGAATATTTATGTTGGCAGGTTTCTATGCAGGAAAAGAACATCACAACTTCAAGTCTTCTGAAGCTGTTGATAAAGAGTTCACTCGCGCTGCAATGTCAATATACGAAATCAGGCTCATTATCAAGTTGAGGGATAGTTTAATTGAAAATACAAGTTTATGTGGAAGTTGATACTGCACATGTTGAGGGGGAGTTTGTTGATGCACGGTTCCTGGTCGTCATGTGAAGTATCAAATACAAGACAAAGTGTTACATTATTGTGCTGATCCGAACTGAAGGCCAACTGTCAGTTCAGACTCACACGAACTTGTCCGAACTGGCAGTTTGAATGATCGTGCATTTGTGTTTTATTGTTCATATATAAATAGTTTGTCTTGTTTAATGTTTACTAGATTGGTCTAAAATTACTGTGTGCGTCTGAGTGTGTGATTCTTTATGTGGTTAATAGAAGTCCTTTGTATTTACTCTTCGTGTTATCGTTTTACATTGATTTTGTATCGACCGAGTAAACGATCCACCACTCACGCAATTTCAAGATTTCATGTAAAAAGTCCAGACACGGGTCATGCCCCTACCCCAACATGGGGCGTACCTCATTTACTGAGACCCGTGTTACAATATATCAGTATTAAATTGTTTGACAACCCGACACAGGTCATGTCTGTCAAGCTAAACCTACATAAAGATGGGGACGGAACCATGCACTTGTTGTCTTCATCACGCTTTAGCCTTTTGACGATTTTTGCTGGTTTCTAGGCCCTTTTTCCACACATACTAGATAAGGAAACGTTCATTTTCCTCTTATCCTTTCCATCTTCTTATGGTTTCTCAAAATGACCATGTTCTTCGTCCTCCTTCTTTTTCTTCAAGCAAAGCTCATGGCTTAGAACATACACTTTTTACTTAAACACTTGTTTTTAGCTCAAATCTTGTTTAAAAAGCATGTTTATATCAAACAAAGGCATCTATTTGAGCTACATTTTGAAAACAAACATCAAAAACTTGTTCTAATGCCACTAAGCTACCGTTTGGAAGCAAGAACAGTCAAAAACTCAACCTGTCACATGACCCGACACGGGTCGTGCCTCCCTGGCATAGGCCGTGCCTCTTCGGCTGTTGGAAAGTCTCTTTAATTATCTTCATGTTTTAGCATGGCCATTCAAGGTGCATCATCCCCAGCTACTGCAAACAAACCGGAAGGTCGAAAAATGTCGATTATTTTAACACTAGTGCCGTATTGTATGCAATTTAGGGAAGAGGTTGAAGCTTTGAATGAATGAGAACTCATTCTCAACGAACGGGTGGATTTCTTGACTGTTGGTTTTGAAATCATTGCGGCTAATTTGGCGGACCTAACTGAGCGTGTGACGCCTATCTTACCCCCATCGTTTATCCTGACCAACGAGCATGGCCTGAAGAAGAGATTGGTGAGAACACCATTGTCCCCGTCTTCAATTTTGGTGGTGATTTCATTGTCAACTTGGATGATGACAATGATATGATCGAGATACCGGTTTCCTCGGTAGAGCAGGAGCCAGGAGGACACCACTTTCCGAGTAGCTTATGATTAAATAAGTAGATTAGGAGTTATGTAATCCTTAACTAGGACCTTTTAAAATTTGATTACCATGTAATTTCCTCATTATGAGTTAATTAAATGATAATCACCTTAGGACTTTATTTATTTTGTTTGTCTTTATATTTAATATTTTGTTGAATATCTTGATGTAACACCCCGATATTTAGGTCTAGGTAACTATGTATCTTGATATGATTGTATATATGCTTTTATTATAAATACGTGTTAGAAAAGGATGATATATGAATGAACACATGTTTATATGAGAAATATGATAAACGGGTTCTAAAATGATGATACGTGAATAAATACGTCTCGTATACATGTTTTAAATGAATATATATGTGTTTAATAAGATAGAGAATTAATAAACACATGTGTATACATGTTTAATATAGTTATGAACGCAAACTGGTAGTTTACGTAAATGAAAAATAAATAGACGAAAATATATATATATATATATATATATATACGTATGTATATATTTGTTATCGTACGTGTCCCGAGCCTTAGAAAGCATTAGAAATAATCCCAAAAATGTTTTAGACCATAAAGTAACAGTTTCAAAGAAGTCTGGGGCTAAAAATGTAAAAATAAACATGAAGGACTAAAATTGTCATTATCCAGAGTATGTCGCGAACCGTGACATACCCTGGATCGAACCTTCGTGGTCCGCGAGCTACATCAGGTGGCAGATTGGCCACGACTTCGACTTACAGGCTACGTTTGATCCAAATTAACGGCCCTAACGTGTCGATTTCGAGCAATTACTCACTAGAACACCTGGAGGGACCATAGACGAAGCTAAACACTATATATACCAGCCTTAACATCCATTAATCTTCACCAATTCACGAAAATTCAACCCAAAAACCCTCTTCCGAACCAGCAACTTCTTCTGCTTAATACGACCAAACAACGAGGAGCTAGGGGCTGAAATTCGACAGTTCTTCATTAGTTGGTATTCTTAACAATAACCTCTTTCAGTTCTTGATAATATTGTTATTTTATCGGGTTTCTAAAAATGTATAAAAATTAGGGTTCTTGAGCTTGTTTTGCTAAATTGGGTGATCAGGTGGGAATTAGGGTCTGAATTTTTGTAGGTAATCCTAAAATAAGGTATCTTAAGAAATCCCTAAGTTAATTTCAGGTTTGGTGGTATTTATTTTAAAAATGGGTCAAAATTAGGGTGTTCGTAATGTTGTTCTATCAAAAATTGGGTAAACGGGATTGAATTAAGGTTTGATATTATAAGGGATATTATAAATTATTAAAATAAATAAAATCCCTAAAATTATTTCAAATTATAAAGAGTTTTGATAATTATTTGAAAAATATGTCAAAATTAGGGTTTTAAAATAAGGTTAATTGATATTGAACGATCCGAGAAGTATTAGGACTTGGTTTTTGACATCAAAACATGTTTATATATATATAAAGTATATATGAATTTAAATTTGATAAATAGTAAAGTATTGGAAATACCCATTATTCGGATACTTAGAAGTCCGTGCGGACCGGAAGGGTAAGCGCCTATACTCTTGGGTTTCTGGCATAGTGGGGGTGTCGCATAAATCCCAACTAGGACCTGGAATACCTCCTGGGTGATCCCGGGGTGAGCATTTACTTATAGAAATGCATGTCTTCATATTATCATTAAACAATATATTTGACCTAAAAGGACAAAATGGTCATTTTAACCTAAGTAATTGCATAATCTTAATAAATTAGATATTATTAGGGTTATGAAACATATAAATAGTTATAGATGATATTTATTATATAAAGCATTGTGTTAATGCGACCCGATACGCGATTAGGTTAAACCGAGACTTATCATGGAGATTATGTCTGAAGTATACAAGTGAAAAATTAAGGTGAGTTCTTACACCGGGCAAAATTACTTTTACTCTACAAATAAATTATATGTGTTTTAATGTGTGTTTCTCACTTTTGGGCAAAATTACTTTATAATCAAAATGTAATGAAGTTTTAATTATAAGTTTCTCCTTATTTGGATAAATAATTTATAAACCAAGTTCACCTCGTAATCAAATGTTTTGTGAGTTCTCCCACACTAGACAAACTATTTTAAACTGTGTTTATTCTGTGAAATAATTTATATATGATTGACCGTGAGTCATTCTCTCCATGGGCTACTTATTTTATAAAACGGGATGGACTTGTTCTGTAATTAAATTATACATATATGTTTTGACTGTTGTTAGTATTAGTGAATATGATCCAATATGTTTAGATGTTGATTGGTAACTTTTACGTGATATATACCCTTGTTGATTAATTACTTGAAAATGTCTATTTCCTTATTATGAGATTTAATTGAATTAAATATTTACTTTGAATGATATATATTTTATTATGGCCAATATTGATGATGCCGAAGCATACCATTGAGCAGACCTAACCGTTGGCCAGTGAGCCATTATTGAATGGTACGTATATACTTTGACCCGACTAATGGATTGACCATTACTTGTCTGATATATTCCTGAGATTGTTAAATAATGAAACCGATAGGATTAGATACGATTCATGATGTGCTCTGGTAACATATTAGAGGTAGTATCTACACAGGTAGACATGTCACCGAGTATTTTAGTGTTAATGTATAATCTGTGCACCGTGTGAAGTATCGAGACAAGACGATGAAAATTTCAAGACAAAGTTCAAGCTGCTAGGAGAACTGGGTCCAAACTATAGTTCGACTCCATGCGAACTGGCAGTTCGCCTGGTCGTGTATATATAGAAAGTTTGGCTTTGTACTTTGTAACTAAGAGAGATTGAGCTGACTTTAAGTGTGTGTTTACCACGGTGTTTCTCTGAGTCTGTTTTCTGAGTGTTTACTGATTATACTTGTTCGTTTGATCAATAAAACAATCGGTTTAATTACGTTTCTCATCCGATATAGCTAGATTGAGTAGACGATCCGATGCTCATGAACTTTCAAGTGGTATCAGAGCTTAGTGGTTCACTCTACTGATCTGTGGTTGCTATTTTTGGACTTTCTGAAACAAATTGTTTCGTTTTTCAAAAATTTGGAGAGTTTTAGCAAGTTTTCAATCATCTGAGTCGTTTTTGGTGCAAATTGTGTTCCTAAATCATTCCTCATCATATTTCCTGATCTACTGCTGAAAATCTCATCAAAATCTGTCCAAAATCGAAAGTTTTGAGCGAAAATGTTCTATTCGGAAATAACTGTCCTCCGAACCTAGAGTTTGCCCCAGTAATTGCTTCGAACCTGAGTTCGCCTGACAAATTTCAGTTTGTTTATGTTCGAATAGCGTTCGGCTAAGTTCGCACTAGGTTCGGTTCAAGGTTTAGTTTGGATACAGTTCGGGTATAGTTCAGAAGAGTTCGGTTGGTTTTCGTTCAGAAAGATTTCGGCTACTGTTTCAAGTTCGGCTAACATTGAGTTCGGGTTCAGTTCAGAAGAGTTCGGCTAAAGGTTTTGAGTTCGTGTAAGGTTCGGACAATCAGAATTTGAAATTTTCAAAAAATCGGAATTTCAAGCTTTTGTCGCTATGCAAAATGCAATGCAAACCATGTTGAACTTTGATAACGAAATCGGAACAAGCCAGAAAGTTCCCAAGTTATTGAAGTTGGAGGATTACCAAAATTGGAAGCAATGATTTTCTACTTACATAAGCACGAATGATATCGATATGTGGATTTCAATTAAGAAGCTTTACACACATCTAACTGATCAAGGAGATTTCAAAGAAGTTCATACCTTTGATAATGCTGAAAGAAAACTATATGAGCTTGAACAAAAAGCTTTTGGTTATCTTACGATGGCATTACCCACTGAGTTGTTACATCAATTTAGTACTTGCAAGAAATCGAAACAATTGTGGGATGCATTATCAGCAAGGTGTGAAGGAAATGATCAATACAAGAAAAGTCGGAAAAAGGTGTTAAACAAGGAATTTGATAACTTCCAGCATTGCGAGAATGAAAACATCACGGCTCTTGTATCAAGATTGTCACATTTAATTAGTGAATTGAAGATTGTGGGGATTGAGAAAACGGATAAAGAATTGAAAGAGAAAATAATGGAAGCATTACCAGAAAAATGGGAAAATTATGTGTTGCTGCTTACACATGATAAAGAATTTTCCACATTAACATTTCATGATCTAACTGGTAAACATCATGCCCGTGAGATGCAAATGATGAATTCTAACAAGTCAACGGATAAATTGCAAAATCCAGAGTTGTATCATGGTGAGAATGTTGCTAGTATCTCTGCTAAGGCTAAACCAAGTCTTAGTTCTGCTCTGACTACTGCTTTTATTGGAAATATGTCTGGAGTTTCGCGTGATAAAAATTCATTAAGAGGTTGTAGCTTTATGATTAAAATGCGTTTTCTATCAAATCGGCAGATGATTGTGCCAAGTTGATTTCTGCTCTCATTTCATCATTATTTGGAATGTTTATCAATGATGTTAGCAAGGCTCGGCTGATTAAAGATAATTTGAATGAAATTGACGATGATCAATTAAATGAAATGGATATGTCATGGCAATTAGCTATGTTATCTCAAAGATCACAAAGGTATTACAAGAAAACTGGAAAATAAGTTTTTGATGACAAGTTAGGATTTGACAAATATAAGATAAAATGTTACAAATGTTCAAATCTTGGACATTTTGATAGGGAATGTCAGCAATCTCATATTCATAAGACAACTTCAAAAGCTACAAATAGTTCTCAACCGTCTTCAAGCAATTCAAATCAAACAGCTTTAACTTCTCAGAATAATGGTACTTATGATTGGGGCAAGCAGTTTGATACATCTGCTTTGATCGTCACACATGAGCAAGATGATTATTATTCTGATTCTAGTTCGTATGAAGCTGCTGAAACTGAAAAGTTTGAATCCAAAATTGCAAATTTGATGAAAGAAAATGAATCTTTGGTGGAAGAAGTCAGAATAGTCACTGCTGAAATTCAATTGGTTAAAGTAGATTTGGAAGTTTCAAAGATAAATGAAAAAGATTTAAATGTGCAAAATGAGTCTTTAATCAAGGAGGTTAAGTTGCTAAATGAGGTTTTAGAAGTATCTAAACAGAATAAAAAGAATGATGAAGCAAATAATGCAAAACTAAATGAGGAAAAGGATGAATTGGTTCAAGAAGTTAAGAAATGGAAGGATGAAGCTGAAGATGCTACTACTGATTTTCAAAATCTGTTTGATAAATATAGAATCAAGCTTGATCTGCTTACAAAGAATTATGAAGAGTATGTTGCTAAAATTGAAGCTTATCAAGTTGATATGGAAAATTTGTTGGATGAAAGGTGAAAGTTGGTCAGTGTCAATAAAGTTCAAACTGCGAATCTGGAAATTCAGAAACGAAATGAAGATAAATTGAAGAAGGAATTGTTTGATGGGCATGATAATCTTCGATTGCAAAAATTTGAAACCCATAAGGTTACAAAGAGATTGATAGCTACCGAGAAGGAGTTAGCTGAAGCTCAACAGAAAATTTCCAACTTAAAGATTCAAGTAATTGATGCTAATCGATTGTTGAATAATGTCTCAAATTCGCAATTGTTCACAAGCTTCTTAGCGAATGATGCAAATTTTGAAAAGATATTTGATAAAACCGCAAATCCCCAGCTAATATCAAAGAAGCGGTTAAAGAGGTGCAAGAAAAGGTTGAAGAATATGATTATTCAAAGTTTTCATCATCAAATACAGAAGAAGAGAAGGTTGTGAAAAAGAAGAAGAATAAGAAGAAAGGCAAGAAGAAGAACAAGCAAGTTGAAGTACCTCAGGTCTCAACGTTTGTTTATGGTTCATCTTCAACAGAAAATGAGAAGTCAGCTACTTCAAGTGAGAAAATTCGTTCTCAACCTGAATTTGATGAGACAATTTTCTATAAAAAGAAAATTGTTAATGAAGTTAAAGCTGAGTTTTCAAGATTAGCAAAGAATGGACACAAGAATTCAGGTTCTAAAGAAAGAGTTTCTGGAAAAAGTGTTGGTTTGGGATTTAAACAGAAGGTTGTTGAGAATAATGGTGTTCATGGTTCTAGTTCACAAAATCTGAAGAAGCTCAAACTGAAGCAAGTAAAGAAGGAAATATTCGAGGCTAAAAAAGTTTAACCCGAAAGGTTTTACAAACTCAAGGGTTCAGAACGATCAAGAATTTCCTCTTCATTGTGTTGATGCACGAAAGATTTCTGAAGTATTTTTCAACAATGTTGTTTCAACAACCATGAAGAGATAAAATGCAAAATTTTCTTCTGATGGTTATATCTCTAAAAGCCCAACATCCAAATGGATTCATGATCACAGTCGTCAGGTATATGATTCTTTCTTTGATCATGTTAGAGATATTCATGTTTGTGAATCAATGCACGGACCTAAAAGGTGGAACAAAGCTAATCGCTTATGCTATATTTTTCGCCAAAAAGGGCATATGGCAAAAGATTATCCACTTTCTGCTTATTCAAATCAAAGATCTCCAAAGGTCAAAGTTTTTGGTAAACCGACCAAATTAATGTTTTTTGATAAACAAGGCAGAGTTTTTGATAAAGTTGAGCCTACATTCTTTCTAAAACAAAAACGTTTTGTTCCCATTTTCAAAAGGTTCAAAATGTAGGTTCTTCATCACAGTCACCTGTGAATGATTCATCAAAAACTGAGTTACCAAAACAACAACAACAATGGAAATCTAAAGTGGTTTCAAAGCAAAATCAGGACACTGGTCGACGAGCACTTCGCTTTGGGTCATTTGTGAGCTAATCAGTTTGACCAGTGTGTAGGTACTTCTTGAAGACCTATCGACACTTGCAAAGTTATTGATGGAGGAGTATTCTGCTTAACTTAGATTCCATGAACTATCTTACTTACCTTAAAATTTTCTGAAACATTAAAATGCAAGGTATCCGTGTTGATTGATCAATTTTCTTTCTTTACATTTCGTTTGTGTTTCATAGAGA